>CAWUFW010002877.1:1200000-1800000 GCA_963921515.1 Calotriton arnoldi | reverse complement strand
TGGTGCCACTGCCATATCCCCCCCCGGGAAGTAGGGAAGGGGTAACGTTGGTCTCCACTGTGGCTGGACTAACATCCATGATGACTGACTTGTCGTCATCCTCCTCTTCTACATCTGCATCCATAGCTCTAAGGCCTTCTGTAACCTTCCTTTTCCCTAGCCTCGTCTAGTGGCGTGTCTCGCTCTCAGACTGAGGCAAGATCCAAGTGGTGCCTAGATCATCAGAAGCGGGGCTTGAAGAAGAAGATGATGCACCACTAACCCTTCTTTTTCTAGCTGGAGTTCTTTGGAAGACAATAGATCTTCTGGAGCAGATTTCTCTACTTCCTCAGCATGAAGCTCAATCTCTTGAACTGCTCCTACTTCAGGAGGAACTACTATTGGCGGTTGTGGCTGTTGTTGTCCACTCCTCTGAGTTTCCTGCAACGATTGGGTACAAGTTTGCGATAAGTCAATTTCAACATCACTGCTCATCGGCATTGCTGTGATTAGACTGGCTGCCTCTGTGATAGACATGGACTTGGTCATAGATTGGGGTGGGTCCACTGATTTGGGGGTGCTGCTCCCAACTTGCTCCCCAGAGGCCGGTGTGGCAGGCATAGTTTTTGTGCTCCCAAAAAACATCTGGGGCGACAACGACATACCAGTGTTGGTGGTAGTAAGCTCCTTCTCACTGGCGTCTTTCTTGGTAGCAGTTTTAGCACCTTTCTTTGGGGCCATTTTGAAGCTGTCAGTTAGCAGTGGCACTTAGCTTCACAAGTTGAAGAGATGTCTGTGATGTGTGGGTCACTCACGCATCACGTCACGCCGTGGCCAGGCCTTCTTTTTACCTGTACCGTGGGTGATGTTGTCTCTTGTGCACCTAAAAGAAAAGAAGCAAGAAGGACATCAGTGAAAAGTGGCATTGTTGCCGTTCAATTAGTAGTACAAACACAATATCATTTAGTGTGGTCACTGGTTACTCCCTATTATAAATAATTAACAATACAGTGTATCTATTCGTAAAACGGAAAACCACACCAACATAAACTTTCATGGTGACTGACTGTACCCTCAGGAAGAATAAGAGAAAGCAAAAACAACAACAACATACAGATGAAACTGTTTGCTTTATGTGCATCACGTGAGGTCACTCATGTGTGATGTGGCACTCAGGGAGGTGCAGCTGACAAATGACAATGGAAGGAATAATCACTAGACAATGAATACTGTTGTGCACCTATAGCAGACATGGGGTCTATTGATGCCAGATGTAGTGAAAAATGACATTTTAAATTATTTAAGAAGAAATTAAAGAATATAATTTACCAATTAATAAAAAAAATGGAAAAATTTCAAATTAAAAAAGTTAAGCATAAGTGAAGTTATCCTCAAAGATATCATAATAAGTTATTAAACTGCTATCTCATTGCTCAACCATCCATGCTGCCTATGGCAAAGGGCCACACTGGCTGGACGCACAAAATGGCTGCCAGCCAGTGCCACATTGCCATCAACAATAACTCTGAGCAGGAAGACATTGGGAACAAAGAGAAGACATGCAGGCCTATAAGGAAAGCAAACTGACTGCCTAGCCTACACAAAAAATGGCCACTGACCACATGATCACATCAAGAGAACACATGCAGACCTATGGGTAAAGCACACTGGCTGGCTAGTGGTAACACAAAATGGCCGCCAGCCACATGGTCACCACAAGAAGCAGGAGGCCTAGAAAACAAAGAACGCATGCCGGCCTATGGCAAAAGCACTCTGGCTGCCTACACAAAATAGCCGCCAGACACATGGTCACAACAAGAAGGAGGAGGCCCAGAACAAAGAATGCATGTAGGCCTATGGCAAAAACACACCGGCTGGCTACACAAAATGGCCCCCAGCCACATGGTCACAACAACTACCAGCAAGTAGGCATGGCCACAACAAAGAAGACATGCAGGCTTATGGCAAAAGCACACTGGCTGGATACACAAAATGGCCACCAGCCACACGGTCACTCACAACAAGAGGCAGGAGGCATGTAAAACAAAGAGCATATGCAGGCCTATGGACAGTCCACTGACTATACAAAATGGCCTCTGCCCAGTGGCCACATGGCATCTGGAACAAAGGCAAATGGTGGCATATAGCAAAAACACACACACACACACTGGCCAGACAAAGGAGGCATGGTAAAACAGAGAACACAGAATTAATTCAGCAATGCCAAAAACGAAACTTAACCGGGCTAAAAAAATGCTTACAACAACACACATCCTTCAAAGGCAATATCCCACCTAGTCCTATACACTGTTTGCAGGAAAGAAATATGTGAAATATAACAAAAAAAAACATATTTTGCATTCAATGCAAATCCATCCATGACCTAAATGCTGTTTCAAATTCAACAGGCATCACAGAAACAGTTGTTTCATGCACCCATGACTAGCACTGGACCTACTGTCTGGAAGGCTAATTAGCAGACTAGGCCACATAGCGAATTAAGTAAATATTGCAAATATATTTTTAAAAAACATGGAAAAAAATGTAGTAAAATGTGAAACATTTTTCCTTTACAAAAGAAGAAAAATGAAATCAAAGAAATCACTAGGCCACCTACTGAAACAGGCCACCTACCACAATACATTTTAAAAATCCATTAAAAGTACAAATAAAGGTGCATGGCCCCAATCAAACAAACACCAGATTTTCCACTTACTTGTGAAATTTCAAATACAAAAAGTCCTTAAATCCAATGGGATATGCAGCAGACACAAAGAGTGATCCTTCCAGCTCCAAATCCAAATGAAAAGTGACCAGGAGATGGACAAAGCACTGGGAGGAGTCTGATGGACAGGAACAGGAAGTTGGAGAATCTGGAACACTTCCTTCCAGTTGGAAAAAAGTTGGAAAAAAAAGACTTCTCGCACAAGAAATAACCCAAATGCAAAATGTCAATTGGAGGAGGTTTTTAACTCCAAATCGTCAGTTCGGTAGGATTTTGATGCTTTTTGTGGAGAGAATCTTCCCAAGATTGCAGCCGCGGTAGATCCTGCGTGAGCAGGATCGCGTACGGCAGAAAACATCCACCGGAGGTTGCTGGAGCGCCCAAATGGCTTGTTGGCTACTGCAAAATCTCGCGGGAGCATGCGGCCCGCTAGCAAATCTCGTGGCGCCCGCAAACAGCCCTGAAAATCTCATTGGCATCGTGAGTGGGCGCGAATTACATTTCGAGCACGCGGAAAAAAAAACCTCAGCTCTGTTGGGGAGTCCGGAGTTTAACGGTAACTCCGCAGTCTCCAAGGAACGTGGAGTTGCTGAATTCCACAAACAACATGAACGGAACAGAGTTTTATGCCTGGGCTTAGAGAAAAGGCACATTTCACAGTGTACGTACCTCCCAAGCCAATTCATAACATTTTAACCCTCACTACCCCCAACCTGCTTTCTGTTTGGCCTGTGCAACAAACAAATAGCAAAATTCTACAATTAGGTTTCCCTTGAATCTTATAGTCATTACCTACATTTGTTTCTTCCCCAAACACACACCTCTGGAGTAAGAGGTGCCAAACATGTTGTCGAGTCTCCAGGTTTGGACAACTCCGGCTGCTCTCGTAATGCAGACAAAATAGACGACCAGGCCGTCAGATCATCCTCAAGTTTATCATCCTCATTTACATGATGCATCTGTACCTACTCCACAGTTGCCCACTCACAAATGTCCCTCAACCACGCCGTACAGGTGGGGGGTGTAGGACTGAGCCAAGCTATAGCAATGCACCTCTTCGCCAAAACCAGCCCCAAAAGGACACATTTTCTGCTTGATTTCTTTGGCACAGGAGACAGGATAATCCCAACAATACTTGTTGGATCTCCATCTGGACATCCCATCGCAAGGCTGCATTAAGATGAGCAAGAATATCCTGCAAGTAAGAGGTCAGGAAGGGAAAGGTCCACACCATGTGGATAAAGTCTGCCGTGGGGGCCCTACAACGTGCACAACCATCCAGGCGAGTATTGTAAATAACATGCATCATCTGCGGAGTGAGGTAAGTCTGATGCACGAAATTATATTGTAGGAGCTTGAAACGTGCATTAGAGCTGACCTTCTGGACTCCCTCATAGACCTTCACCCAATCCGTAGCTGACAAGGGTTCCCCTAACAGGGTGTCCCATTTGGTTTGTATAAAAAGCACCACACGTGGTAGGTCGTCCCCAGGAGCCCAAAAGAAATGGAATATCAGTCGACAGCCCTGGGCCATGTCCAGTATGACCATTAGAGTACTAGACTTGGGTGGCTCCTTGGAAAAGGACGGCCACTCCTCCTGAGTTATACTCAAGATTTCCATATATTGAAGATATTGCCCAGTGCCCAGAGAGAAGGAAGCCATCGCCTCCTCCCGCATGATAAAGCGCTGCTCAACATACAGGTCTCCCATAAGGTTACATCCCCCATCCCTCCGAAGCTGCGCCGACATGGACTCAGAGATGCACAAAAAGGGCTGTACCGCCCACAAAGGCATATCCAGTGCATATGGAGCTCGCTGAATGACCTGCCGGACAGCACCCTCCCACACAGCCAACACCTCCCGTATAATATAAGGAAACAATGAGGGGACAAGGAAACCAGACATCAGAATGGCTCAAAAGTTTCCCACCGTGAGTGTCCAGCCAATGGAGCACATGCTGCAACTGAGCTGCCATATAATATAATTCCAGATGGGGAACATCAAGTCCTCCCTGACTCCACGTTCTCTGTAGGGTGGCTAGTTTAACCCTTCTGCGCTTGGAGCCCTAGAGCAATAATGCCTGGGATCACGTAGAAGATATTCTGTAGGGAATAGAGACAGCACAGTAATGTTATTATTTTCACAATAACAGTCCTGCCCATAAGGGACAGGGGCAGTGCCCTCCAAAACCTGATTGAGGCCTGTATCCCCTCCACCACTCTTTTAATATTAAGAACTAAGTATGCTGGGCGGTGTGAGCCAGACGAACCCCTAGATAGTGGACATCAAATGTCACCCAGGGAAACTCCACCACTGGCAACTCGTCGCTCAGCACTCCAACCAACCTCCCCAGAGGGAACAACTTTGATTTATCTCGATAAATACAGAGGCCTGAGATTTCCCCAAATGCCTGCATAACCTTAAGCAGAATGGGTGCTGAGTAAGTTGGCCGCCGAAGATATACTAAAGTGTCATCGGCATAGAGGGAGACCACGATTGGTCTCTCCTAGTGATATACCCCATGGGCGCATCCTGCAACCATGCTTGCTCTATATTAAGGAGCGCTAGGGCAAAATCATCTGTCAAGAGCTGTTGGGCATGCCAAACATGGGCCAGTTGCCGCAAATTGGGAACAGAACTGCGCCTCGGGATGAATCCCGATTGGTATGAATGAATGAAGAGGGGCAACTGGGGAAGGAGATGCACTGTCAATTTGCTTAAATTTAGGAAGGGATTGAAAACCTTCCTATATTAGGGCACCTCCACTGCAACATCTATCACCTGTATGCTGATTAAGTGCCTAGACACCTCCGGGTAAATGTAGCGCTATACAAATTTTTTATTTCAATGCACTGCTCAGAATATAGGTCTGTACGATGAATCAGATGAAGAGTCTCTGCCAAGCTTCTGTATCATGACCACTAGGGCCTCACGCTTGGAGGCTTGCAAAGAGCCGGTGTCCAGGGCCTTGTTGTAAACATCTAGAAGACAGTCTGGCATCATTGCCACAAACGTATGATAACATTCCACAGGGAATCCATCTCTACCCGGGGTTTTAGCAGGCTTCAGGTGTCAGATCACCAAAAGGATCTTTTCTTTAGCAATCGGGGCATCCAGAGCCTCCTCAGCGTCTGGGTGAAGGTTAAGGAGCTCAGCGGCTGCCAGAAAACCCTGCACGTCATCCGATAAGGGGAGTACTTGCTATGAGTATACCTTACTAAGATGGGCTTTGAACACTCCTTTAATTGCGCTCTGCGTATGTACTATTTCACCCGTATCTGTACGCAACTACAGAACATGGGCCTTAGGGGCCTCCCGCTGGACCAACCAGGCCAGGAGAGAGCCCGTCCAATCGCCCTCCATATGCAGCCACTGCCAGTAAGCAGTATGGGTATGCTTCTCAAACCTGCACCAGTCCTCCAGTAGGGCCTCCCGCATTACAAGCAACTCCAGCAATCTATGAAGGACAGAAGGAAGTGCTGCTTCCAATTTGTCCAGTTTGTGTTCTTGAGCACGGATATGCCATTCCAGCTACCGACTGACCCCATAGGGTGTATTTATACATACACCTCTGAGCACGACCCTCATGGTCTCCCATTTGAGCGACTGACTTGACGCAGATCCCCAATTCTCATCAAAGTAGTGTATTAGTGTACTGGTGACCATTGCCACAAATGAGGGGTCCGCTAAAGCCTCTGCACGGAGGTGACACAGGGGTATCACCAGTCGGGCAGGTGCACCACCGAGGCTCAACAAGACTGGCGAGTGGCCTGAAAGATATTGAGGTAGATAGGTGACGTCCGCGACTGAGGGCACCATGTCGGCAGAAATAAAGCAGTAATCTAATCGGCTAAATGTGCCCATTGCCGGGGTGTGACAAGAAAACAGGTATCGCCCAGGGTGGCGCTCATGCCATACATCGCATATGTGCAAGCCATCTATTACATCCCGTATCGCCCCGGTCAGTCGTGGTTTAGTATGGGCCCGGGGAGGCTCTCGATCTAACGCCCCATCTAAAACACATTGAAATTGTCTGTTAGTAGCACAGCGGCGCCCAAATAGGGAGCGGCCAATGCTGATATCTCGAAAAAGAAATCCGGACAATCAGCATTGGGAGCATAAACATTGATAAAACAAATCTCCCGACTTTCAGGTGTCCCATGTAAAATGACATACCGCCCTTTCGGGTCCACAATATGATTCAGGTGCCTAAAGGGGACTCTGGGAGCCACCCAAATAAGTGTTCCTGTGCATATCCAGAGTAGGAAGTAGTAAAGATATGCCCCTTCCATCATTTTCTCAGGCAGGGGAATACAGTCACCCCAATTATGTGTTTCCTACTTTCCTGTAGGAACGCTATGGCCACTATATAGCACTTCAAATAAGCAGACACCCGCCTGTGCCTCTAAAGATTAGCTATTCCTCGGACATTCAATGTAATCAATTTTTTCATGGAAGCAGCCATACTTCCCAGATCATCTGTCCATCTTCTCCGGCTGACCCAACATGCTCACACTCATACCACCAACGGGGGGCCCAGGCAGCTCATCAGGCATGGTTTTTTGATACGAAAGCAGAGCCAACAACCCTAACCAAACCACATTATGAAAACCATACCCTTCCCTAAACTCCCCCATCCCCTTGGGCAGTACCACCATCCACCCAATCTATGGCTAGACAAGCTGGGAGTCAGCAAATGCCGCCCCATACACCAATGTTGAAAATAGAAAAAAGAGAAAGATAAATTAAAACAATACTCCAACCTCCCGCCTCCCCCACAAACTTGTGCTTTGCAAGGGACTAGGTCACCAGGAAGGGTGCAAGGCTTAAGCAATCCAGCTCCCCATTCACGGCTATCCGCCCCTAGGGGGTAAGCACTCCTGTCAACACAGGTCACATGCCTATAAAAGGAAAAACAGCTTCTCATCATATGTGCACCCAATAAGAGCACAGCTCATGATTCATTTTTCTATATACATGATCCCAGTTTGCCTCTCCTCTAGACAGCCCTGGGCCCTCCTCCCCCCTCCCAGCATCAGAGGCAGGGATCAAAGGCAACCGCAGGTCCAGACCCAGTGGTCCGGCCCCCTTCACCTTAAACCATCCTGCAGCTGGATCTCAGGGTCTGGCCAATGCATTCTCAGTTAGGTCTTCATCCCCTGCTGCTCCTGGGAGGCCTCATACATGTCAGGGACCACCTCAGTGGCCTGTAAAGTACCATCAGGGCAGACCCAGATCCTCTCCACCCCCGTGCTAGCTTCCCGATCCCTCCAGCATCCCTGCCATTGCTGACCGTGCCCAGACCAGCCTGACATTGATGGTTGGGTTGACCCCGTCAGGGACACCAGCTGGTCGCAGGAGTTTCCTATGGAGTCCAACCAGTCACTATCCTCTGCTACCGAAAAGAAGAACAGCATTTTTCCTTGACGCTCAACTCTCAGTTTTGCTGGGAAGAGGAGGATATTTTTAAGGTTAAGTTCTCTGAGTCTCTTCTTTACTGATAGGAAGGTCTTCCTTTGGTCTTACACCCGATGAGTTTTTTCAGGATAAATGGATATGGGATGCCCTTTGAACAACTGAGGCCCACAAATGTGGGTGGTTTGCACGATTGCATCCCTTTCTCAGAAACTGAACAACTGAGCTATAATTGCTCGAGGAGGTGCGCCAGGTCTGGGTGGTGGGGCAAGGGCCATGTGCATTCGCTCAATTGTGATAGATTTTGAGAGTATTTTAGTGGCCAGAGTATTAGTAATCCAATCTTCCAAGAAAGGTTCAGTAGATGGCCTTTCTGCTCTCTCTGGGAACCCCACAAAGTGCAGATTGTTTCTGCGGGAACTCCCCTCAGAATCTTCCATATGATCATCTAAGCGGACTGCTTGTTTCTGAAGACAGGTGTCATTGTCACGGAGCATACCAACCTCCTCCTGCCAAGCGCTTACATTTTAGTCTGTGGTGGGCATGCGCTCTGACGCCCTGCGTAAATCAGTTCACTACAGATTGACGTTGATGGCAACAGAGTCAATTTTATGAACCAGTTCATCCCGCAAATTCTGAATCGCCGCCAGCAAATCTGCCAGTGAAGGAGCTGACTCCATCGTCTGTATTAATGTCTCTACGCCACTATCTAAGGTCACCTCTAGGGCCCGGCCCTCCGGAGGAACCGGTTGTGCATAATTAAGGATTTTATTAGTCTGGGCTGCCCGATTCCCTTTCACCATCATGAGGCTCGGTATAGCAGGAACCAGAGGGCGCTTGTGCACAGCCACTGTTATGTGCAGATATAAACCCCATGCGGCACTTCCCACTCAACACAGCACTCTATGTACTCCTTATTAGGCCCTGGGACAGCTATCGCCCAGAACTCTCAGGCCAGAGGGTGCAGTTCAAGGGACCCACGCAGATCACCAGTAAGGTATCTCTGGGAACAGCTTGGGCCGTCGCGGCCCTGTTGCGCCACCTCTGTCCTTAAGAACAATTCACCCCACCATTAAGCACTCGGGGAAATAGTCTCTCCTCTCGGGTCTCTCTACCAGGGGACCACCCTCGGGGGACCAGGTCCACAGGTCTCAGTGTTTATAGGCATCCACCACCCCTTTTACAGTGCAACCTCTCTGGCCACATCATTTGCAATTTCCAATGTCTCCCTCAGGGGGCACGCACCAAGAGGGCCCACAGAATCTTCACGTGGCCTTTCAAATAGGTCCCCTCATCTCAGGTGGGGAGGAGTGCACCCCTCTTGTGCCTCTCCCCACCCCAATTGTTGTTTTCTCCTCACTTCAGGCTGGCCAGCGAAGGACGTCATCTTCACCCGTCTTTGCTCCAGTGGCCCACGCAGGGACTCAGCAGGTGCAAGGCACTTTCTCCCGGGATCCGCCCGGACCTCCGCTGCACCACCCAGGCCAACCCCAACGAGGCCCCTCTACTCCACGACCTCATCCAGTCTCCTGTCTCAAGGACCCAGCAGGTGGAGGATCATGACTGCCTCACCAAAAGGCAGTCAGGGTCGGTGCTCCCCCATCAGACACGGAGGAGTGCACACCCACCACAGTGTCAGCTTTCTGCAGGCAGGCCCCTTTACCGCTGGTACTCCATTCGTCTTAAAGGGCTGGTCCACCTCCTCAATGCCCCCAAGGGGGATCCTCCAGAGGATGCAATCTGGCAGGGACTCCCAGCCACTACTCAAACCCCGTCAGGGCTGCCGCTGTCACCCACAAGCAGTCTCCAGTCCAACTGATTCTCCGGCAAAAAATGGCTCTGGTTCGAGTCACCAGGGCCGCACCCGCACTGCTATGTCCAAACAGCCCAGAAATGCAGCACAGAGCCCCAGGCGTAAAACAAGATATTTTCTGTGGCACTGGAGGCTACCTAGGATTAATTCCTGGCAGGATGGTGCAGGATATGAGTAGGATTATGTCTGAGGTGGCGGGAGCGCCGATAGGGACGTCTACTCAGCCATCTTGCCTAGCCATGCCCCCATCAAAACCACTTATCCTGGTATCTTTAAATGTCCACAGACTGTTTCACTATGTTAAATAACGGAAAGTATTGAACTACCTACCCTTCAAGTTTCATGATGTTGCTGCCATTCAGAAGCTTTCGTCCTCAAATCCAACAAATTCAAAAGAGACGATGTGGAAAGACTAGTAACAGCTGAGTCTTCCCTTCAGCATGATAGATTGTTCATATCTGCATGCTCGTCTAAGAAATGTGGAGTGCTATTCTTTTCAGAAAATCCATCTCTTATAAGATTATCAAAACACAGATTGACCAAGAGAGTATGTATACCTTTCTGAAAATTGACATCGTGGGATATAGATTAGTAATAGGATATGTGTGTAATCTCAAATCTACTATCACCTCCTATTTCTCTCTTAATTCACAGAATTCTCTTTCACCTGCAGAGAAAGAGATGGTCAATAGAACCTAGAACTCTATCCAATTCTGGACAGAACTGCCCAATTGTATAACTCTAGTGCCAATCATAAGGTGATACTAAATGACATCATAGAGTATACCCATCTTCAGAAACAATGGCATATTGCCAGTCTTTGAAAAAGACTGCAACTCCTTGTTTGTCTCTTCATGATTCTTGTTTTAGGATAGACAACTTTTTGTTCTCAGGCCAAATGCTGCAGGTCATGTTATATCGCCCCTTCAGTGAGGAAAGTTCATTAATAAAAGGTTGAGATTAACTAATGTTAAAATAAAACACAACATATCAGAAAGGCAAAAGTTATGTTATGTTACTTTAATTTATTATGCCCTCGAATCAGCCCCGAAAGGCTATCTCAGCGCGAGAACAAGGGCAGAGGACAGGCTAGAATTAAACTAAAAATAGGTGGGTCTTAAGTGCCTTCCTAAAAAAGGAAAATGGTTTTCACAGAGACGAAGTTGTGTGGGCAGATTATTCCAAAGATGGGGTCAAGGAAAGAGAAAGATCTGCAGCCTGCCCTGACCTTCTTAAACCTGGGGACTTTAAGCAAGGCTTTATCACAGGATCTAAGGAGTCTCACTGGAGTGTAGGGCAGAATCTTAGCAGCTAGAAAATAAGGCCCTTGGCCGTAAAAGGCATGGTGGGTTAGGCAGCATAATTTAAAAATGATTCTCTTTTTCACCGGAAACCAGTGTAGAGACTGCAGAAGTGGGGCTGTGGCCGAGCACTGGGGGGGGGGGGGGTTTGCAAACAAGGCATGCAGCAGTATTTTGGACCACCTGAAGTTTGGACAATAGATTCTCATTGATGGAAGCCAGGAGTGAGTTGCCGTAATCAAGGCGACTGATTACCAAGGCTTGAACCAAGGTTTTCCTTGAGGAAAGTGGTAATAGAGGGAAGACTCTTCTCAGCAGATGTAGCATATGGAAGCAGGACCCTGTGGTGGCAACGGTGTGTTCTTTCATAGAAAGAGATTGATCTAAGCGGACACCAAGGTTTTTTACTACCAATTTGCGAGAAGGGCTGGGGCCCAACGCAGCTGGCCACCATTCTGGAGCCCAAAGAAGTTGAGCTTGTCCAAATAGCATAATTTCTGTTTTCGCAGGGTTGAGTTGCAGTTGGTTATCCAACATCCAGGTGGCAATAGCCTTCATCCCAGAGGAGAACAAGGCTTTAGAATTGGACAGACTGAGAGCTGTCTAATAGCCTGTTAGTCTCTAGATAGGTTGTCAGTTGAAGATTGATATGTTTTTCCATGTTACATGTTCAAAATAAAATCAGCGAACAATACAGCAACTATTCAAGAGGCAATTGACATTTCAACTGACCAGTGCTTTCACCCAAAACAACCAGGGGGAGCATGTACTTCTAAAATCCATGCAAATTTGAATGGTTTATATACATTTTTCCTTCCATGCAAATCTATGGGGTGAAAACACATGAAAGAAACTTGATATTTTCAGTGAAGTTTATCTAATGAGTAGGTTTATCTGGTCTTCTCTCAGAGAAAATGTGAGAAATTCTTGAAACCGAGAATCATACATGAACACACTGCTGATTTCATTAATTCCTTGAAACCACTCTTCTGGTTGCTAACATTGAAAACGAGACTATGCTTTACTTTCAGATCCAGGAAATGTATATATGCACTACTTAGAATAATATGGGTTTTAGGACTACTAGAGGCCTAAAGCAAAAAGTATAAAAGGCTAAAAGCACTTCAAATGAGTACGAAAACAACATCCATGCGTGATTATGAAATATATCAGTTCACATTGAAATTTTCAGGTGCAAGGGGACATTGACGTTATAGAAATAGGTATACAAGATTATGTTTTCACACTATTCTACCTCCACTCCCACAAAGATTGAGGAACATGCATAAAAAAAGGGTTGAGATTTAACCTTCTAACCACCGTCTCACAAACATGCGGGAAAGTGCATGGATTGGGGGGCTGATATTTACATGAATCCTGTGACTCTGAAGAGGTCATTTAGAAATTAAATAGCAAAATCTTGCATACTACGACACTAGTGTTCTAACCAGGAATCCATGTTAAATGACTGGTTGACAGAAAAGTTCTTTAAGACTTCATATGAACAAATCACATAAAAGAATTAAATGATTGATTTGAACAAACTTGTGGCCCATCCAATCAATCAATCAATCTGCTTTTATTCGATTTTCAAGGAAAATCATCCAAGAGACCATTGAGAAATCAGTCCATTGAAACAAACAATCTTATAATAAAATCGACACCTAAAATATATACAAACAGCAATTACATTGATATATTAAATGTATACAGACACTAAGATCCTGCATTTAAATCTGAAAAGAATACACTGCTAGTAAGATGCACTTAGGACCGCAGATAGGAAATGGAAAACAAAGAAGCACAGTTTGGGAGTGGCTAAAAGTTGCAAATATAGATAGGCCGGTCTAATTTGCCTAAATCCCTGTGCAGCTAGAATGGGTCTTAAAAATTTGTGTCACAGGGTGGAAAACTTAGGGCACAACAAATCTATATGCCTAGAGGTGCAAATAGAGGCATGGTCACAGCTACAAGAGAGTAGGGTAGATTGCGAGAATCAAACACCCTTGGGGAATAACAGCTGATGGAAAATGTTCAGTCTCAGGAATGTTACGAGGCGTCGATGGTAAGTGGACATGTCCAGGAAAAGATATGTCTCCATTCCTGAGGCTGATTTGTCCTGGACGAAGGCTCACATGACTGTTTAGCTACAACTGAATACACCCTTTCGGCCGCCACTTTCTGGATGAAGGCCTGCTTCACTCAGGTTAGGTCCTTTTTTACAATACCCCAGGGGTCAAGGAACAGGTCTGGGCTGCCCAGTTAGAAAAACTACTTCTTAATGTATAAGATCCATGGGATCCAAGCAGACTTGTCCAGGGTCAAACAATCTTGAAGGCCAAGTCTGTCCAGATAAAGATCCTCTTTGTGCCAGACAGAGCACCAAAGAAGCAACGGACGAATGCAGATCAGATCTGAAATAAAGGCCAGACCCAATTCCTCATGGATGATCTCAGCTGAGGTGCTCTGGCTGACAGCCAGAGGATTGCTCAGAAATCTGTTTTTGATTGTCTGTATGGAGTCAATATTAGTGTAGCCCCAGATTTCACTCCCAAAAGTAGCCATAGGAATGCATTTGGCCTTGTAAACCTTTAACATAAGTTTAGGGGGCTTGTGCCCATTTCGACTGGCAAAATCGTGTAAACCAGAGATTGCTCTGTGCAAAGCGTTCCCATTTTTCCTTAACAACGGGGTGCAGCTAAGGCCAGAATTCAGGAGAAGGCCTAGGTATGTGAAATTGTACACCCTGATTAAAACTTGGCCCTGTGCATAAAGGTTACAGGATTTGTATTTTTTAGGGCCAGCTACTATGAAAAACGTTTTTTTTTTAAAAAATTGGTAGAAAGCTTCAGATTGTTCCTAAAAATGATAAAAGAATCTAAAAGACGTTGCAGGCTCTTGGCAGTGCGGGCAAGTAAAACTGCATCGTCTACATAAAAAAAGACCTGAATTAGCCTTCCTTCCACCCTGGGAATGTCTGCCTCAGTGCTATTTAAACCCTCCTTCAGCCGATTGATACACATTATGAATAAGAAGGGGGCAAGGATGCATCTCTGCCAAACTCCCCTTTTAATTTCACACAGCTGGGTGCATTCCCATGTGGGCTGTTCCTGACCACCCCATTAAGTCTATTGTGGAGATCTCTCATGAAGGCTACCAGGACTTGGTCCTCCCCCATGGAACCCAGATCAGACCAGAGATTTCCCTATTGACTTTGTCAAAGGCTGAGCTGAGGCACAGAAAATCCAGATGGAATCCCCTCCCCCTTCGCCTGAGTGTTTTTGGCAATCAGGAGATGGAGGTTGAGGTTCGTTTCAACTGTTCCCCTACCTGACCTGAACCCGTATTGGACATCACAGAGAATAAGCTTCTCATCTGCCCATGAGGTGAGTCTCTCAAGAACAACCCTCCCAATAATCGTAACCTCCACATCGATTAAAGAAATAGGTCTTTAGCAGGCTGGGTCGGCCCTGTCCCCTTTTTTGAAAATTGGAATTATGACAGAGTGTTTTCATGCAGCAGGAAGGGGCCCTCTGATAGCAGCTTTAATATAGCAGGTGATAACCGGGGGCCACAGGTCAGTCAAAGATTTCAAGAGGTCTCCCGGCACCCTATTGGCCCCTGGGGTCTTACCCAAGGGCAGGGAATGGATGGTATTGCTTACCTCAGCCCACTCACCCGTAAGCTGAGAAGTAAGAGGGGGGCAATAGAAAAAGCCCTGTCTTCTCCAGGTCATAAACGCCTGTGAAGTGATCCACCAAGGCCTGGGCAGATACCATGGATGCTTCATCCAAAAGCTGGACGTCTTTGAAGAAAGGATGATTCACTATGGCCAAAACTTAGCACTATCGTGCAGAGAACTTGCCACCACCAGATAATCCCATAACTCCTTCTTCAGCTCCAGCTTCCCTTCCTTACGGACATTTTTAGAAACTGCTCTAGCATATTGAATGGCGACCCTTTCCCAGAGTATGCATTTTAAGGTTGCAATTAACACTCTTTTGGCCCTAACACAATGGGAATCGAACCATCTGCACAGTTTTGTGGGAGTCCCTGAATACTGTTTGATCAGCACGCTGTTGATGTATGCACTTATACTGTCAAATGCTATGAGGATCTGGGGGTCCATAGCAGACTCTCCCAGGCAGGTGTCGAAATCTGATTGGCATGAGTGCGGCATCAGGGAGTTGAATGACGCTCTCCCAGTCTATCCTATGGTCCTGATCCCTGGGCTTGGTGAGGGCTAGATACAGATCTGTTACTCCTGATTTCGTACCCCCTCCGGTGAAAAGTGGCCGAGAGAGGATTGTGGTCACTGTAAGGGCTTCAGACTGGTGCAAAGCTCAACAAGGAAGGGAAATAACCCTTGAAACAAAAATAAAATCAACAATAGAGCCAGCTCCATGACCTTTGAAAGTGGGAATAACGGTTGGCTGGTCCTAGGTATGTTTGGAGAGAAGGTTAACCAAGTTAAATTGCGAGTGCAAATTATTTAATATATCCCCCTGGGCTGTGTGCTTCACATGGACCTGAAGTTCCCTGGGTACATCTGAATCCTGTGTAGTGTACAAGTGGCACTTTTACAAGGGTGTAAATTGAAGTCACCCGATATAAATAGGGCCACAGACCTGGTCGAATGTAAATGAAAAAAGGAGTCAAAGAGGGTGGTCACCTCAGAAAATATGCCTGTTTTCTCCTTCTCATGGACAGGGTTATAGATGTTAATACATAGTATTGGTGAAAGACGTTTGTAGGGTAAGAAAACCAACAAAAAGAAGGGAGAGGAGGAGGGAATAAGAGATGGGTTAACGGCCAGGTTAAGTTTTTCAAAATTGGCCAACCCCCGTTCGCTCGCCAACTTTGGGATGGAGAGGCATTGACCGTAAAAGATACATAGCCTTCTAGGAAAAAATCACTAGTGGTGTCCCAAGTCTCCTGTAAATTAATAATGTTGAAATTTTGGAGTAAAGCTAACAAGTCGGGATCTGCCAGTTTACCCTGGGCACCCACTATATTCCAGCTCAGGATCCTTAAGTGCTCGGGATAAGTAAACGTTGGGTGAGGATGGAGTAGATTCAGTTGTAGCTAGTCGATTGAGGGTATTTAATCCAGTCAGTGCTCCAAAGCGATTGTACAATGGCGGGCAGTGGGCTGCACATGGGACAGACTAGGAGCAACTGACAGCAAATAATGTGGTAAAATCTCCCTCGGAGGACAGATTACTGCAAGTTTGGGCTTTTAGACAAACCCCCAGGGGCAACACAGAAATGACACTGGGGTGACTGGCATGGGCATAACATTCCTTAGGATGGCACCCGCCCTAAAGGAGTTAGAAAAGTTCACGATGATGCAATTCCCCTCCATGAGCTTTGGAGAATTCTCAATCCAACTGGTTCTCCTGAGCATACTAATTTAGGGGCCCATTACGATACCCGGCGTAAAAGAATCCGCCAGGCATGGAAGCGGCAAAAATCCGCCCGCACACACCGTCTGAACACCGACCACGCCATTACGATTACACAAACCGAAAACCGCCATCGGCGGAAAAATCACACAAAATACCGCCCGCCATCGTCCGAGTCGGAGTCAAACCGCCCGCCACGGACGGAAACACGCACGACAACACAAAACCGCCCGCCCTCACGGCCGACACACTGCACGTGAGATTACGATCGCACCGCCATGAGCGCGGGAAAACTACAAATATACCGCCCGCCTGCGCAAACAACGCCGATGAGAATCGACACGGCAGAAGCCATGGCGCCCACGTCCCTGCACAGAAACCATCCGCTGACAAAAACAATCGCACACAACATGGCCAACAAGTCCACACAGCAAGGCACGCACAAATACACAAGCACAGTACACATCCCGAAAACACCCCCTGGACAAACAAAAACTACAAAGGCCAGAACCCCAGACACAACACACCTGAAAACAACAGACCATGAGGACACACCCACATAGGTAAGTACAAAAGCAGCACTCCCACAGACCACAACCCCTTGCAACATTGCAAACTAGAGAGGAGAGGAGAGGACACAGTGACACAGCAAGGACAGCAGCACACCACAGAAACGCACACATCACAACCACCACCACCACCACCACCAAACACCGGCACCACAAACCCCCTGCACATTACACAACACACACCGCACCAGCACCACAAACACCATGGCACCACAAAGAATGCCCAAGTTCACGCCCATTGAGCTGACGGTCATGGTCGACGAGATCATCAAGGTGCACCCACAAATCTATGGGAACCTGGTCCAGCACACACCACTAGCCACCAGAAACAGAATGTGGAACCGGATCGTAGACCAGGTCAATGCAGTCGGGACCCTGCCCAGGAACAGAGTCGAAATAAACAAACGGTGGAATGACGTCAAGAGCCTGGTCAAGAAGAAGGAGACCAAGAACAGAGAGCTGGCAGCCGTCACTGGCAGAGGGAATCCCGCGCTCTTCAAGACCTTCAAAGCGTGGGAGGAGAAGGTGCGAGTCATCATACATCCCGAGATCCTCGCCGGATTAGCAGGGGGAGTGGAGGCTGGTAAGTACAAACTGATGTATACCAGCACACCGCTATGTACTCACATGCACTACCACCATGCCACAGCTCCCAGGGACAAACACCCCCATATCCAGCACACAATACACAACACATCACACACACATGCAACAGACACCACCACACACAGCCCAAACAGAACAACTGTAAGATGCGTGGGGACATGTGTACACTCAGCCAGCCACGTAACCACCAACAGGTCCCCAAATATGCCAGAAGCGCCACAACGAGCACCCACCACACCCATGTGTCCGCCATAGCTGCACTAACCGACAAGTAACAGGTAAGTGGCAGGAACACAAAGTGCAGTGGGTGGGAGGGTGGACAGCCCAAGTACAACACACACCAGGCCCCTAGTCCCACAGCACAGCAAGGAGGAGCATACCCCACACCCCACAGCCACGTGTCAGCCACCGCAGTGCACAACGACAGCCGAAAGGTAGACATCACGGTCCACAGCAATCGGTGTCAGTGGGTGTCCAGCCACCACCACGACCCACAACACCCCCCCACCCCCACAGACCTGCAACATGGAGCACCCCCCGCTTAGAACCATGTGGCATCCAGTACAGTGCACGCCCGAACAACCTGCAGGTGGGAAACTGGACAGGGCTGGATTACTGGAGGCATGAGGACCGTAACACGACCAACACATGGGACATGTCACGTAGCAGACGAACACGCAGCACCGCCCACCGTCACGAACAAGTGAACAATGTGCACACGGACATGAACCACAGACTCACACCTCACATGACCCATCACAGACACAGCAACACCCAAGGAGCCACGTCTGCATGCACAAGCCACACTGAATATAGTACCACACGGCAGCCACTGTGCAACTCATCACACACAACCGAAACACCATTGAAGTCCTGTCCATGTAGCCCCTACTGCCTATCAACCACACACCCCACAACTACGCCTATGTAAGACAAACAACACTAGACGCAACAGAGCGGAACAACATAAATGCACACGAACACCACTGAACCCATCAAACACACAGACACACCATGCACATACAACATAACATCCATCCCATCCGTCAGCCCCAGTCTCATGAAAGGCATGTCATCCGCACAGCTGCCACACATACAGCAGTCACGCTAAGATACATGCCCATGACCAACCATGTGCCAGAAGTCAATGAAGCGCACGACACACTGTGAGCAACAACACACAACATGGGCCACACCCCCCCCCCACGAGCACTGCAGTGATGCACATGGCACAGGGCATCACGCACACCAAGGAGATGGGACAACTGCAATACGTTGGCTGGCACACAACCATCACTCACTCATAACGATGCGTCCAATGCCATGTCCAGTAATCACAACAGACAGCAAATATGCAGGCCATGTCAGGCATGCACACACCTCAGACCATGCACTGTCATGCTGCCACAACACATGTCACGTTCGGCACCCATGGCTCACAGCATGTACCCCAAAAGCATATTCCCTCCCAAATGCGAATCTGGGGCATGGCCCCCATGTTGCCATATGCGTTCCTAAGCGTCCCATTTGAACCCCAAAAGCATATTCCCTCCCAAATGCGAATCTGGGGCATGGCCCCCATGTTGCCATATGCGTTCCTAAGCGTTCCATTTGAACCCCAAAAGCATATTCCCTCCCAAATGCGAATCTGGGGCATGGCCCCCATGTTGCCATATGCGTTCCTAAGCGTTCCATTTGAACCCCAAAAGCATATTCCCTCCCAAATGCGAATCTGGGGCATGGCCCCCATGTTGCCATATGCGTTCCTAAGCGTTCCATTTGAACCCCAAAAGCATATTCCCTCCCAAATGCGAATCTGGGGCATGGCCCCCATGTTGCCATATGCGTTCCTAAGCGTCCCATTTGAACACCAAAAGCATATTCCCTCCCAAATGCGAATCTGGGGCATGGCCCCCATGTTGCCATATGTGTTCCTAAGCGTCCCATTTGAACACCAAAAGCATATTCCCTCCCAAATGCGAATCTGGGGCATGGCCCCCATGTTGCCATATGCGTTCCTAAGCTTCCCATTTGAACCCCAAAAGCATATTCCCTCCCAAATGCGAATCTGGGGCATGGCCCCCATGTTGCCATATGCGTTCCTAAGCGTCCCATTTGAACACCAAAAGCAAAGTACAAACCAGACCCAGGATGGGCCAGGAGCCCGCATACACCAGAGTCACAATAAGTAGGGGCACAGCAACACACCCATCGGCATGGCCAATCCGTCCCATGCCACATGTGCACAGCACACAGTCCCATTGCCAAGCACACACAACTACAAATGGTACAGCCACACACACGCCTCCGGGAAACCCATGTACGAGATTGCACGAACTGTGAATGTCAGACGACAAATACATACTTCGCCAGGTGCAACACAATAACAAATCTCATTCTCTCCACAGGTGACGAACTGCTGGATGCTGGGGATGGAGACAGCAGCCAGCACAGCCAGCCTACAAGCCCCCAACGAGGACACACGGATGTGGAGGATCTGTCCACCTCTTCGGACACGGACCACCAAGCAGGCCCATCTGGTGTGGCAGGGCCCAGCCGCTCCCCAGGACCCCTCCTACCCACCAACCCATCATCCAGGGCTGCTGAACATTCCCAGCCCCCTGCTGCCACTGTCGTTGCGGCCACACCCACGGTCATTGCGGCCACACCCACGGTCATTGCGGCCACACCCACGTTCATTGCGGCCACTACCACTGCCGCAACCGCCACCATCGCCGCACCGACCACCACCGCCGCCACCACCACCACGTCTTCGCTGGCACCAGCCCCAGCGCAGGTGGTGGCCCGGCCGACTGGATCCACCCTGGGAGCCACAGCGAGGACCGTGGTGAGCAATGTGGCTAGTGGGCAGGCCGGTGGCAGCAGGACTGGTAGGAGGAGCAGGGTCAGGGAAACGCCAGCCTCCCTGGGAGCCATGCCCTGCCTCAAATGGCCAGAGTCCTTGGGGCCTATGAAGAGGCCCAAGGACAATGGGCCAGGTCAGCTACAGACACGCGTGAGGTGCTGGGGGTGCTGAGGTCCATGGACGCCCGTATGGGCCAACTCGTGGACCTCATGGGCCAGCTGGTGGTGGCGGTGAGGTCACAGCCAGGGACAGCAGCTCCCCTCCGCCACCACCTGCCGGGGCGCAGGGTCGAGCAGCAGTGTCCAGTTCCCCTGCGTCCACAGCCAGTGAGCACACCTCAACCACCAGCATGTCGCAAGCAGGCACCCCCCTCGCAAACGTGGAAGGGGCCGTCCGAAGTGGAAACAGATCTCCCGGGAGGACTTCGCACGCTCCAGACGCAAGTGAGGCAGCCAGCCAGCCTTCCTTGACCACCCACTGCATTGACTTGGACTACGATCCCACTCCACACAGCCATCTGGATGGCATGTGTGTGTTGGACTATGGACATAGAACCAGTGGGTACACCCTGAGCATCACGCAGCCATGACCGACAGCTCATTGTCACTGCACGCACCACTTTTGTCATCACCTTACACACAATCACATGTCACAGTTTGAAATAAATGCACCTCTTACACAAACTGCTGTTTGTGCCCTGTGTTTTATTTGTACGGAATACAACGGCCACCTTGGGCGGAAAGGCACCTGATGCGTGGCATGGCAATGGAACCGGAGGGCCTGTAGGGACCTAGGGGTGGGAGACAGAACAGGAGCACATTCAATGAGTGTGTCACACACCCATCACACAGTACATGTCAACAACTACAAGCAATGTACACACATCGCACAGAGCAATAGGGCACAATGCCACAGCCACCAACAGTGGCATACAACCCTGGCCATGGAGCGTTGACACACAGCACGCAGTGAACAAACGGCCACCCTGACACAGCACACACACACCTGCACAGATACAGCCACATCAGCCGTCGTACATGGACACTCACCGTCAAGTGAAGTAGTGGGCGATGAGCTGCTGCCGCACATTACCAGCTTCCTCCTCTCCGCTGTCCTCCTCACTCGAGCTGTCCTGGTCTGCGGGCTGGGGCCCTGGTTGATCTCCGTCATCCACGATGAGGGGGATCTGCTTCCGAATGGCCAGATTGTGCAGCATGCAGCACGCCACCACTATCTGGCACACCTTCTGTGGGGAGTACGCCAGCGCACCCCCGGTGCGGTCCAGGCACCTGAACCTGGACTTGAGGAGGCCAAAGGTACGCTCGACCACACGTCTGGTCCTCCCATGTGCCTCATTGTAGCGATCGTCTGCTGGGGTGCGAGGATTCCTCAATGGACTGAGCAGCCATGCCCCATTCGGGTACGCAGAGTCACCTGGGTGTGAGGGACACAGAGAACCGTTGTTATTCCAACTTGACAGGGGACAGCATCGCACAACCAGCACGCTACACCACTCCACATACTCACCGACAATACAGCCACGATCCTGTTGCAGATTGGACATCAGTCGTGGCAAGATGCTGTTGCGCATTATGTGTGCGTCATGGGCCGAGCCTGGGAACTTTGCACACACGTGGGTGATCACCATGTCCGCAAGGCACACCACTTGCACATTCAGGGAGTGCGTGTGCTTCCTGTTGCGGTACAGGTGCTCAGTGGCCTGTGGTGGAACAAGGCCAACATGTGTGCAGTCAATGGCTCCAACGACGTGTGGGATTCTGCCAAGGGCATAGAATGCACCCTTCACTGCCGCCAATTCACGAGTCCTGGGGAAGCGGATGTACCTGTTTCGGTACAGCATCATGGCTGCCAGTACATCCCTCAGCACCTTGCTGAACATGGGCTGGGACATCCCTCCTCCACTGCCCACTGTGTGCTGGAATGACCCAGTGGCGAAGAAATGCATGGCGGCCATCACCTTAGCCGTGGGGTGACAGCTGTCGGATACACCCTGCGGGGACGGAGATGGGGTTCCAACATGGCACACAGTCGATGCAGGGTTGGCCTGTCCAGCCGAAACTTCCTAATGACCTCTGTATCGTCCATGTCCGCCAGCAATTGGTATGGGCGGTCAATGTTCGGTCTCCGCCTAGGGAAATTGGCAGTGGACACATGTCAAAGCAACACAACACATAGCAATTTCGCATACACATCACTGACATGACTGAGCAAGCACATGAGCCACAGCCCAGCTGTCAAGCTGGGACGGCACGGCCACAATACACTTACACAGGTCTCCCAACAATGGCAATGGCTAGTGATACAAACCACTGCCATGTGCATGCACATGGGGATCTAGGCCCCAATGACTTGCGGGGCGTGCTGATGGGGACTGACTGCATATTCGTCAAGCGGCAACGCCACGGCAACATGAATGTCTGCTGAGCATGGAACTGCTTCCGAGGCTGGATGAGTATGGCACACGACGACGATGATGTGGGCACAGGCTGAGCGGCCAAAACAAGTGGGACCTGTGGCACGAGGGGATATGAGACAGTAGTAGGTGTCAGCACTGCACCCTATGTACAGCACTGTACGGATCACACCTCCCGAAACATTGACAGGTGTCCACATTGACAGCCCCATGCCAAGACGGCTGTGTGCTTGCAGTCACACGTCACAGGTGAGAGGTTACATTGCACGTGCCAGGTGGCAGACGTACATAGTGGGAGCTGGCATGTGTGTGCATGTGTCTCCTGTTCAGGATCCACCAGATGGGCGCTGACTCTGTACTGACCATTGGACACAGCATGTTCCGTGGAAGGCTTGTGTGTGTGGGATGGTGGCACTTGATCTGCCTCCGTTGGGTGGGGGGCCATGCACAGGGCGGGTACGTCGATGATTGCGCATTGTTGGTCACGGTGGGTGCACCCACTAAGATGTGTTGCCCTGTGTTCAATTCCTATGTCCGCATGATGATGGACTGTAGATGTGGGCAGACTACACATTGGTCGATGTGCTGTCTATATGCATGTGCCTTCACACCAGGCACAGCTGCCCCTGCACATGTGACCCCTGCTGGACTCGCTGCTGGGTCTGTGGAGCTGATGCACCTTCTGTGCGTGGGGCGGACAGCTCTCCTCACTTCCCTCATTGCGCATGTCATGACTTTGCCGCAGGTGACATGGATCATGGAGGGCCCACATGTACGCGTGGGTAGGCTACACATGATTGTTCACTGGTCGCCACCCCCAGTCAGTGTTTCGAATGGGAAGGTTGTCGTGCTGGTGGTATGTTCGATGTGGCGGATGGGCGGGCCTAGGTGCAGGCTTACATTCCGGACATGGGGGGGTAGTTGGATTGGCGACTAGTTGCAGTACACACGGGACACGTCTCTTCCTTTCCACATCTGGGTCATCCCTTGTACTCACTGACAATGATACAGTCATCTTCGCCCCAGCCCTCATGTCCTCCCCTCGCTCCCCCAATATGCATGTGCACCTGCGAGGCTAGCGCTTGCACAGGCAGCCCCAAGCTCGCACCAGAGAGGGCAAGGAGTGTATGTGTGGGTCCAGTTGCACGAGTGGGCTGTCTCAGGGTATGATGTGTTGCGGGACGCCGTCCACCTGCGTGGTGCCCCAAATGGAGACCCGGCCTGCATGGACTATGCATCACAGTCTTCGCCTTCCGGATCCGCCACCTGCGACACCCAGTGGCTGTGGCTGCCCTTGCGGCCAGGCCGCGTCCGTCTGTGACTGATGGCCCACACATTCACTCTTTGGCCTCTCTGGGGAGGGCTCGGGGGTGGTGGCGCACGCGCTTGCACTTAGTCGCAATGGCATGTGGCGTGGTTGGTATAATGGGCAATGGATGGGATGGTGCGAGCCACCTCCCGTGACGTCAGTGCTGCTCGTGCTGTGGTGCGTCCCCCTACACTTCCATTTGACTTGTGCCATGCTAGACATTGAGGTTCTATTGCCTGCGTGATATGACCAGGAGGAGCGCGAGGAGACCTCTCACACACCATGCGCCACTGCCATCCTGTGCCCTGTATCGCCTGTGCGGATTGACTATGTTGGGGTTACACCTGGTCGACTGGGGCTGTGTGTGCCTTGTCAAGGGGCATGGCGGGCGCACAACAGGATCCAGCTTGTCCACAGAGGGTGGGCTGAGGTGCGCCTGGTACCGCTTTGTACGTGTGCCCGGCTGCTGTGCACACACGTGTTCACTCCCCCCGACAGGTGTCCTCTCACAATGCCCAGGGAAGCGGTGGTGTACTGTTCATGACCCCTCCCGACACGGCGTGCTCCAACTTGGCATGTGCGCATCTACCCGTCACACCCACCCACCTGAGCACTGCATCCATACGACTTCACACGACACATGTGTGTCTTCCACAGTTGTGCTACTCATTTGCGTTGACATCCAATACCAGTGGACTACATGGTCATGTCACGACTGCCGTGTACTTCACATACTCTCATCCTCTCTCATTCGTACTTGTGAAATGAGTCAGCGGAGACAGTTTTGGTTTCAAACATTATATTGAGTCTTCTGTCCTCTGTGATGCAGTATAGTGGACACTACTGGCAGCGGAATACATGTTGAGGATATACTGAGCATGATTGCAAATGGGATAGGGTGTGGGGTTACATGTGATTGGCTGTTGCATGTGGGATGTGGGCTTCAGAGTTACATCTGCTTGGCCAAGGCTGTGCTAATGTACATTTACGTATAGCTGCGGAGCTGCGGACTTTGACACAGACGGTATACATGTAGCCTACCAGACCGCTTGGCATCATGGGCACAGTCCATCTCAGTTCCATGTGACAGGTTTGCTGCGGTTGTTCCTCATGCACGCGTGCATGTGTGATGACATCAGGGCATGTGCTTGCGTGCATGCAGCGGCGTGCCACTTGTTGTTGCACTGTGGTGGTTACTGGACATGTCACAGTCACTGGGGTCGTGTTGTTGTTGTATGCACTTGTCGTCCATGCAAAGGTCCTGGTATGGGATTCCCGGGGCGGGGGTGGGAGGGGTGCAGCACCCACAGACTCCAGGCGACCTATTCATGTCCACTGAGCGGTGTGTGTGTCCATGGGCGCTGGATCCATGTCGTGTCCTGGTTGTTCGTGCAGTTCCGTCCATGTGGGTGCGATACACAGACCCCATGCCACTGCCTCCCACGATGCATGCGGTGTTCCTGGATGTGATGGGGAACAGTGTGCATGTCCCGGTCATATCCGATGTCATGGCGATGTCGTTGATGGTGTGGTTACAGTTGCCGGTCGTTTGGTATGGCTGTTGTGGTGGTGACTGGCCAGTCCGTGCAGAAGCTAAGCATGGGTGCGGGGTTGGACATCATAGGTCAATCGGGGAACCTGCGTTGTGGTCCGACGAATTTACAGGTTGTCAGGTATGCGATGCCGTCCAGCAGGGCTTCCATGTCATTGGTGGTGTACATGTTTGCCAGCCAATGTAGCGGATGGTGGCTGTCAAGGTGTTGTTCGTAAGTTGTCCCTTGGAGGACCATGATGGGGCATGCTGGGTGACATTCGATGTAGCTGTTCTCGATGATCCGTCGTGTGGAGGCACAGTGGTCCCATTTCAGTGCGGGTGCGATGTTGGCCACATACGCCATGCCCCCATAGGCAGAGCAGGCCCTGTCGTGTGCGTCCAGAGGGAGGAGTAGTGGTAGCAGGTCCGCCTTTAGACATGCCGGGTTGGAGAGGCATATCTCCACGGGATGCTGGTAGGGACACCTCCGACAGTAGAAGACGGGCATGACGCAGCTGAACAATGTGATGCGGTAAGTCAGTCGGTAACTTACGTTCAGCAGGGACAGGAGATCGCATCCCAATATATGTAACAGGTTGGTTTTGTACAGCTTGAGCTGTCCGGCGTAGTTGGGTAGGTGTGTTGCTTTTGCCATTTCGCAGCGGTGCGTTGTGGTGGCGTGCTCCGGCTGTGTGTGCAGTCTGCAATGTGCACGCTCCGAGGTTGCTGTGTGCTCTGTGTAGTCGTAGGGAGACAGGACTTGTGTTCTGTTGGCTTGTTTGGAGGACACGGGCCCTCATCCCACATGCTTCTCAGACAGTTCAAGGTCAGTGATGTGTGACTCCTTCCAATTAACTTGCATGTGGCCGACATGGGGGAGTGTTTTCTTCTTTCTTCCCCGTCCGTTGTGTGCTTCTGTGATATGCGCTATCTGCCCTGTGGTCGGTCTCCTCGGCATGCCTGTGTTGGTCTATTCTTGGACAATGGCTGTATTCACCGGCTTCTGTCGTAGGGCTGTGGTTTCGGAGTTGGAATGGAAGGTCATTCAGTGCTGTCTGCTCTCCCTTGTGTGGGCGGCAGGCTGCCTTTCCGCTCTGCGTTGGGCCTTGTGTGTGAATGTTATTCTTGGGCCACCTGTTGTCGGTCCCCGGGCTCTTTGGTGTTCCGTTTATATGTCTTGTTCATATGTGCAGGGTGGTATGGGTGTTTCAGTGTGGTACTGGCGTTCCTCTTCCCGAAGGGGCCCTGCTTCTCCTAGTTGGTGTTGCCGCCGCTGTGTGCTACGCCATGTTTGTTACACTGGGGTGTGTCCTGCTGTTGCGTGACTTCACTGACATGTGTGCGTCGGTTGTGTGGCGTTGGGTGTTGTCCGTGAATTGGGCGTTGGGGACATGTCTGTGGCAGGCCTGTCACGTGTCATGTGCGTTCGGGGTGGGGCTGATGTGTGTGCTGCTTGGTTGTGTCCCTGTGTCTGTGTGCGACGCATGCATGGCGCTGCGGTTGGCCTCTGCGTTGTGCGCATGTGTGGCGGCGTCATCGCCGCTTTGGGGCCGTGATGGGGTCGTTGGTTCCTAGTCCCAGGTGGTGTGTACACATGTGTTACGCGATGTTACGATTTGGCCTGTGTGTCATATGTGGATGCAATGGTGGATGTGTAGTGTACACGCGCTGGTGGGGGTTGTCCGCTTTTTCCGCCCTTGCACTGTGTGCACTGTTTGCGTGCACTTGTTGTGTGTGTGCCTACCTGCGTCTCCGCGGTACGTTGCGTCCTTGGTGGTGCATCAGCAGGAGCATGGGGAGGGCCTGCAGTGCTGGATTCATGCTCGGGGAGCCGCTTCTTCGTTGTCCGTGCTCGGCGTCCGTGTTACCGCTTCGGTTTGTCGTACGGTATCTCTTGGCCGTGGGAGCCGTTTGTTTGCGGCATCGTAATTTATACGCCGGGCGGGACGTGTTTCGTCGGACGGTGTGTGTCAGTTGGGCTGCGCCGCTACGTGTACGGGCGCACTTTGATGGCGGTCGGTGTTGCTGGCTTGCCGGCGGTGTTTGGCCTACTTTTCGCATCGTAATTGGGCGGGCGTGTGGACTGCTGCGTGCCGGCGGTAACTGGTGGTTTTTGCATCCGCCAGCACGGCGGTTGTGCTTCTGCCCGCCATCGTAATGGGCCCCTTAGTCGTGTAAGCACTGGCTATGGATGTACCACCTTATTTTTAAGTTGGGGGTATGATTCAAAATCTGTGACTTTAAAGGGGGGCACATTAGAGAGGATGACCACATAAGGGGTACAGGCTGGGGGAAGCTGGATTACCCCCTGGCTGTGTGTAGATCCCTGGGGCAATCTGTTCATTGGGCGGGTAAATTTGCTCTGGGTTCCATGAGCAGAGACAATTTGGCTTGACTGGAAGATGGAGTGAGTCCTGGAGCCCTCCGGGTTCTACCAGTAAATGGGGGTCTGGGGTCAGATAAGGACACATCAGGTGGATTGACACACCACTGAACCCCTGGGTCAACCCCAGGGTAATAGGTGCTGCAGGAGGGATGGTAGAGGGCACACCCGGGATGGGGAGAAATATGAATTCCTGTACTAAAAACCCAGCTTCGTGGCTATGTACTCGATCCCCTTTCCTAGGCAAGTTGCCTTGACTTCAAGATTAAGAACCCTCTGACTAAGGGCCTCTAGAGTCCCTAAGATCTTGCTTTCTAAAAGTGTAAGTGTGTTGACTAGCGAAGGGTTCCCTCACTCCAATGGGGACCTGCTCCATTTCCTGCCTATTACTTTTTCTGTGATCTGCTGTTGGTCAGGCTTCGGTGGGGCCCTGTCTGATTTTAATTTAGCTCCGATAACCCCAGAGTCCCATGAGGAGCTAGACGGGAGCCCTTATTAACTGCGGAAATCTCTACTGGGGTCTGGGCAGAAAGACTCATCGGGTGTGCAGCGTTTGACTGCTTAGGGGAACTAATGGGTAGGGACAGTGGCTAAACTGGAGGGGGGCCTAGGAGTTGAGAACTGGAGTGCTAGTGGAAAGATTGGGAACCCTGTGCCTGCTGGGATTGAATCAGCTGTTCCTCTTCACCAGAGATCTCTTCAGATAGTGCCCCCACTGCATTAGAAAGAAATAAAAGAATAGAATTGCTTGTCCTAGGGCGCTTGTCCTTCATATTCGTTGACTCCCCCTTCCTTTTTCCCATGATGCTGAAATCAAGGGTCACATAAAATCGGCACACAAGAAACCAAAAAGCCCTTCACTGGGCACAACACACAATAAAGAGGCCCGGAATTCTAAAGGATGATGGGCATAAGGGACTGCATTTACATCAAGTTTTCACCCCACCCAAAGTTACACCCACAATAACGGGTCCAAGCTGTATCCAGAAAAGTCCATAAGTTAAAATCAGTTCCATGTGAAGCGGACAATAAGGGGTATTTTCACCCAATAGTCAGTGCATCTCACCCCCGGATGGTGAATCCAAGAGAAGGGGCCCGGCAGAGGCAGGTGGAGTGTCAAGGGGCGTTCTGGAACTTGCACTCCCCAGCAGCTGTGAGCCATGCAGAGGCTTTTCCCCAGCTACACGGGACCGTCAAGGAGGTGTCTGGAGCATCCCTCAGTAATGACAGCCAGGCAGAGGTGATTAAAATTGCCCCTAGCAGCGAGAAAGTTGGCCAAGAATGAGAAACGTGGCTCATTCATAACACTCAGATTGCAACTGGTGCTGTAGGATTGTTAGCGTAATGGATGATGTTAAACAGTTACAAAAATTGTGATTGGAATATTCTAAAAGATTAGGTACACCATGGAGCCAGACCTATTTGTATGTTTTGAACTTCCCTACTATGTTGTTGTATATGGTAAACAGTCAGAATATCGAGTTTTTATTGTCGACTTGCACTAATATCGAGTGCAAAATATCGGGATACAAAAATATCGACTGTCAGAATATCGAGGTACAGAATATCGAGTCTAAGGTAATGAATATTGTTTTTAACAATTTTGAAGTCATTAATATCGTTTTTTAAAAATCGAAGTCATTAATATAGTTAGCAAAAATATAGTTGTTAAAAATATCGTTTTTTTAGTTAGTGTTATGTATTTTAGTATGTATTTTAAATGTATGTGTTCTATTTTTTTGTCTAAGTATTGCATTTGTTTTTTAATATATGTATTACATTTTTAGAAGTTATTAATTTTATTTTAAGTAAATTTAGCATTTTAGTTCCGTAGCGAGTTGTGGGTTTATAGGGGAATAGGGTGGGAAGTAATTTAATTATAATAAATGTATTAATAATATTTAGAAGTTATTAATTTTATTTTAATTACATTTTGCGTTTTAGTTCCGTAGCGGGTTGTGGGTTTATAGGGGAATAGGGTGGGAAGTAATTTAATTATAATTAATTAATTAATAATGTTTATTAATTAATATTTATGTATTTAATATTTTATATTGTTAATTGTGGTAATTAATTTATTATTAATTATTTATTAATTGGTTATTATTAATTAATTGGTAATTATGTTAATTGTGTTATTTATTTAGGAGCGGGTAGTGGGTTGATAGGGGAGTAGGGTGGGAAGTAATTTGATTTTAATTAATTAATTAATATTTTGTATTAATTAATATTTATGTATTTAATATTTGATATTGTTAATTGTGGTAATTCATTTATTATTAATTAATTATTAATTGGTTGCTAATTATTATTAATTAATTGGTAATTAAGTTAATTGTGTCATTTCTTTAGGAGCGGGTTGTGGGTTGATAGGGGAGTAGGGTGGGAAGTAATTTAATTTTAATTAATTAATTAATATTTTTTATTAATTAATAATTATGTATTTAATCTTTTTTATTATTAATTGTGGTAATTAATTTATTATTAATTATTTAGTAATTGGTTAATTATTATTAATTAATTGGTAATTGTGTTGTGTCATTTTTTTAGGAGCGGGTTGTGGGTTGATAGGGGAGTAGGGTGGGAAGTAATTTAGTTTTAATTAATTAATTAATATTTTCTATTAATTAATATGTATGTATTTAATATTTTTTATTTATAATTGTGGTAATTCATTTATTTTTAATTATTTATTAATTGGTTGTTAATTATTATTAATTAATTGGTAATTTTGTTAATTGTGTCATTTTTTTAGGAGTGGGTTGTGGGTTTATAGGGGAGTAGGGTGGGAAGTAATTTAATTTTAATACATGTTTTAATATTTTTAATATAGTATTTATTTAATGTTATTTTATAGTGTTTAGTATGTGAATTAATTTATTATTAATTGTTTTTATTTTGCTTGTTAATTGTTATCAATTAATTAATTAATTGTTAATTCATTATGTTAATTGTGTCATGTTTTACAACAATGGTGGTTTCATTTATAGGGGAATATGTTGGTAGGTAAATTATTTATAATTAATTAATTATTTGTTAATTAATGCTAATTAATTAATTAATTATTAAATATGCTAATTGTGGAATTATTTTGATGTGTGAGCTGTGGGGTTTATAGTTGTAAGTGTTGGGAAGAATTTTTTTAATTAATTAATGATTTGTTGTTAATTGTTATTAATTTATGAATGCAAAATTAGTTATGGAAATTGTGTAAATATTTTTAGGTGTGTGTTTTGGTGTTTATTGGGGTAGAGGGTGGAAAGTAATTTAGTTTAAATAGATTAATCAATAGTTGATCATTAATATTCATTTATTAATTTTTAAATATTTTTGGTAATTAATTTGTTTGTGGTTTTTGGTAATCTTTTGTTTTATCCCCTCCGCTATCCAACACTTTCCCTACTGTTGCATTCATTGGAGTGGGAATACTAATTTATTACCCTCCGCTATCCAACACTTTCCCTACTGTTGCACTCGCTGGAGTGGGAATAGTAATTTTTACCCCTCCGCTATCCAACACTTTCCCTACTGTTGCACTTGCTGGAGTGGGAATAGTAATTTATTCCCCTCCGCTATCCAACACTTTCCCTACTGTTGCACTCGCTGGAGTGGGAATAGTAATTTTTACCCAGCCGCTATCCAACACTTTCCCTACTGTTGCACTTGCTGGAGTGGGAATAGTAAATTATTCCCCTCCGCTATCCAACACTTTCCCTACTGTTGCACTTGCTGGAGTGGGAATAGTAATTTTTACCCCTCCGCTATCCAACACTTTCCCTACTGTTGCATTTATTGAAGTGGGAATAGTAATTTTTTCCCCTTCACTATCCAACACTTTCCCTACTGTTGCACTCCTTGGAGTGGGAATAGTAATTTTGATGCCTCCGCTATCCAACACTTTCCCTACTGTTGCACTTGCTGGAGTGGGAATAGTAATTTTTTCCCCTTCACTATCCAACACTTTCCCTACTGTTGCATTTATTGAAGTGGGAATAGTAATTTTTTCCCCTTCACTATCCAACACTTTCCCTACTGTTGCATTTATTGAGGTGGGAATAGTAAATTATTCCCCTCCGCTATCCAACACTTTCCCTACTGTTGCACTCGCTGGAGTGGGAATAGTAGTTTTTACCCCTACGCTATCCAACATTTTCCTTACTGTTGCACTCAGAGTGGGAATAGTAATTTTTACCCCTCCGCTATCCAACACTTTCCCTACTGTTGCACTCATTGGAGTGGGAATAGTAAATTATTCCCCTCCGCTATCCAACACTTTCCCTACTGTTCCACTTGCTGGAGTCGGAATAGTAAATTATTCCCCTCTGCTATCCAACACTTTCCCTACTGTTGCACTTGCTGGAGTAGGAATAGTAATTTTTACCCCTCCGCTATCCAACATTTTCCCTACTGTCGCACTCTCTGGAGTGGGAAAAGTAATTGTATCCTCTCCGCTATCCAACACTTTCCCTACTGTTGCACTCCCTGGAGTGGGAATAGTAATTTTGATGCCTCCGCTATCCAACACTTTCCCTACTGTTGCACTCATTGGAGTGGGAATAGTAAATTATTCCCCTCCGCTATCCAACACTTTCCCCTACTGTTGCACTTCGCTGGAGTGGGAATAGTAAATTATTCCCTTCCGCTATCCAACACTTTACCTACTGTTGCACTCGCTGGAGTGGGAATAGTAATTTATTCACCTCCGCTATCCAACACTTTCCCTACTGTTGCAGTTAATGTAGTGTAAAATGTAGTTTTAAAAATTAATACATATTTTAATATTTTTAATTTATAATATATATATATATTTTTGTTTTTTTATGTTACAGGTGTATGTATATATATATATATATATATATATATATATATATATATGTGTGTGTTCCACCAATTGCCCGAAGCATTTCAGGAGGGCACTCATCAGAATTCCCACCTTTCGGTTTTCGCGTTAGACTTGCCTTCGTGTCACGCTTCATAAACTCTTTGCCCAACGGCCAATCCTTCTTTTATTTTCATGGCATGAGCATGTTTAAAGGAAAAGTAAATATGCTTTTAAAGTGGACAAAAGGAACTGAACCCACTTAGGGAATAGCAATGGACTTCATGTCCCAGCATGCCGCTCTACAGAATGCGGGCCAACTATTGGTTGTAAATAAATTCAAACATGCTCATGCCATGAAAATAAAAGAAGGATTGGCCGTTCCTTTGTTTGAATAAGCAAACCCCTGACGAAGAGGAGCACTTCCTTGAAACGCGTTGGGCAAAGAGTTTATGAAGCGTGACATGAAGGCAAGTCTAACGCGAAAACCGAAAGGTGGGAATTCTGTCGAGTGCCCTCCTGAAATGCTTCGGGCAATTGGTAGAACAATTTACAGCAGGGCAGCCCTGTCCTGGGGAGGAGCACCATCTACATAAAGACAGAGAGGCTGTTGCTGAAAACGATTTTCAAGCTGGATGCAGCACAGAGTTCCAAGGATTACAACAGACCTGCCTCAAGTGCCACGAGTCCTACTAAAGGAAAAATAAATATGCTTTTAAAGTGGACAAAAGGAACCTAACCCACTGAGGGAATAGCAATGGACTTCATGTCCCAGCATGCCGCTCTACAGAATGCGTGCCAACTATTGGTTGTAAATAAATTCAAACATGCTCATGCCATGAAAATAAAAGAAGGATTGGCCGTTCCTTTGTTTGAATAAGCAAGCCCCTGACGAAGAGGAGCACTTCCTTGAAACGCGTTGGGCAAAGAGTTTATGAAGCGTGACACGAAGGCAAGTCTAACGGGAAAACCGAAAGGTGGGAATTCTGTTGAGTGCCCTTCTGAAATGCTTCGGGCAATTGGTGGAACAAATTACAGCAGGGCAGCCCTGTCCTGGGGAGGAGCACCATCTACATAAAGACAGAGAGGCTGTTGCTGAAAACGATTTTCAAGCTGGATGCAGCACAGAGTTCCAAGGATTACAACAGACCAGCCTCAAGTGCCACGAGTCCTACTAAAGGAAAAATAAATATGCTTTTAAAGTGGACAAAAGTAACTGAACCCACTTAGGGAATAGCAATGGACTTCATGTCCCAGCATGCCGCTCTACAGAATGCGGGCCAACTATTGGTTGTAAATAAATTCAAACATGCTCATGCCATGAAAATAAAAGAAGGATTGGCCGTTCCTTTGTTTGAATAAGCAAGCCCCTGACAAAGAGGAGCACTTCCTTGAAACGCGTTGGGCAAAGAGTTTGTGAAGCGTGACACGAAGGCAAGTCTAACGCGAAAACCGAAAGGTGGGAATTCTGTCGAGTGCCCTCCTGAAATGCTTCGGGCAATTGGTGGAATACATATATATATGTATTTATAATTTGTAATACATTTTGTAACATTTTATAATTTATTAAAATAATTATTTATTAATTATTATTAAGCAAATATATATATTACATTTTATATATGTATGTTTAATTTATTTTTACATTACATTTATTACTTATAATTGCTAACATTTTCTAATAATTCTAAATATTTCTTTTAAGTTATATGTATTATTTAATTTATTTTACATTATTTTTTATACATTTTAAAAAACGATATATTTTACTTCGATATTTTTAACCACTATATATTTTTTCCGATATTTTAGTACTTACCATTATGTAGATAGGATGTCGATATTTTTGACATCGATATTTACGTCCCGATATTTTGAGAACACAATATTTTGTCCATCGATATTTTGTCAGTGATTCGTTATATATTGCCTGGTATTAAATCTAACCCTGGGCGAAGTACTACGCTACGCTCGCGTAGTTTGCGAAGTTTGCGCTACTTCGCACTACGCGAATTGTACGTAGCACAGTGCAAACACGCGTAGCGGTCATTTTTTGCTTGCTCGCGGTCCTCAATGTCAAGTTGGCGACCGCGAGCAAGCAAAATGACATCCCGGCGAGACTTTTTCCTCGTTCGCGATCAGCAACATCAAGTTGCCGATCGCGAGCGTGGAAAATAAACCTCCCGGAGAGATTCTCGACGCGGGGAGGTCAGGTTTCTCATTGCGATTGGTCGCGTATGCTCGCGACCGCTCGCGATGAGAAACTACCAGTCCGCGTTGAGAAAGCTGCCGCTCGAGTAGAAATCTACTCGAGCGGCAGAAAACGACCACTTGCACTGTGCAAGATGCGGTTTGCACTGACTGCACAGTGCGGACAAGCATCCGGCACTGTGCAATCAGTTCGAACAGCATTTTGCACAGTGCACTACGCAGTTCGCGTAGCTACGCGTAGCTTGCGTAGTGCGAAGTGCACTTCGCGTAGCTACGCGTAGCGCTACTGCGCGAACTACGCCCAGGGTTAATTAAATCCTTTCTCCAACTCCCTCATGCTACATTTTACAAATACTGAATATCTGTCAGCAAAGTCTGCCTTTGTGCTTACACTCTGTGGGCCAGACGTAACAAAAATGTATTTGCTAAAAGAGGTCACAATATGCGCATTGACTTATACCGAATGCATTTATCTTTGGCAAATATTAATAGGTCAGTTCATAAAATACTGAATTGTTGTGTGTTGCAATTCCACTTACATAATACATTTTACTGAGGTAGGTTGCAAAATATTAGTGAGGTAGGATGCAAATTGTGACAATTTGCTGCCATCAAAGAGATGGCGGCCCAATGGGGATTACCATGTCTGTGATCAGTGGCGGCTCCTCTGTTAAGGAGGAGGAGCGTCGCCCCACTGCCAGGAGCAGCAAAGAAAGGAAAAAATAAAATGATCATAACGGAATGTTATTATCATTTTATTTTTTCCTCCTGCTGCAGCAGTGCCTGAGTGGGTGGGGCGGAGCTGCGGGGAGCAGTGATAGAACACTCCTGTGGCTGTGCGCAATGACTGTTTGGTCGGCCCTCGCGTGCCACCCAAAACAGTCATGCGCACATGGAGAACATGCCCAACCCTCTAGCCGCTGGCTGAGCGCCGTGTCACGGCCCTCAGACCAATCACAACGCTCCATTGGAGCATTGTGATTGGCTTAGGGGTGGGAGCCTGGCTGCCTGCTTCCTGTTCCGACCTGGAGTTGGACACAGGCGAGCAGGAGAGAAGACGCGGGACCCGGCTGCGGTGGCAAGGTACGTTTCTTTTTTTTAAAGCAGCCCACGAACCGCCCCTCCCTCCCCCCCCGGCACCCACCCCCCACCTGCAAGCCGTGCCAGCCGCTCCTGTCTGTGATTGCTTTTAAATAAAGCAATTATGTTTTTTAATGCAGTTCATTTTCATTAAAGAAAAACGGGATGTGTTTAAAAAAAAAAAAAAATCACAAACTTTCTTTTAGAAGTAAGAAGTAGTCTGATGGACAACTGCCTACTCGTAAAAAATTATTTTTACAACATTCACAAAGCAGAAGTGGTCCTTCTGGGATCCCTTCTTGTAGCGAATGTGTTACTGCCTCTTTGCAGTGTCAGTAAAATATTAATGTGTTGCTGCTAGGTTTTGGTTACAAAACATGAGAACATGCCATAAGGAATCTGTAGTAGGAAGGAATGCACCCAAACACGCCCCTTTCAAAAACCGATTCGGTATGGTTTCCTAAACCTATTTAATGATTATGAAAACCTTTTCTGAATCATTAAATGGCTTAGTACATATGAAAACTGGTTTTGGCAATTCCAAACCCTCTAATTTTTCAAATCAGAGCATTTGCAAATTCTAAAACCCTTTGTACATGAGGTTCCCAATCCCTTGCATAGTTTTACAAAACCCATTCACAAACATTGGCAGAGCAAAATGTTGGCTGTGAATGCATAATCTGTTGGCTTTCTCAATGCTTGTTTATAATAGATTTTTGTACGTTAACAGAAGGCTAGCTGTCGGGTACTGTTTGCACTCTACCACTGTAACAGAGAGCGCATTTTGTGTATTATTTTGTATCTTATTTTATTGCAGCTCTCTTAAGACTACAGACATGTATAAGATGTATCTAATGCTTACATTTGTAAATATTAAAGCTTATTTCTTTTGAAAAAAGGTGCTTTTAAAAAAAAAGGTGTTGGTGCTTTGTGCTGTTGGTTGATAAAACAGTTCTGGCTGTCGCTCACCTTCATGGCATAGGGCAACTTGACAGCTGTAAGCCAGATTCACAAAGAATGTATATGTTTACAAGTAAAAACCCACCTCAGGAATTTACAAAAGTTGGCTTTTCACTGGTAAGTGGATTTGCACTCACAATTGGGGCCCTTGCACAGAAGGACATATGAGTATGTGAAGTAGTAGGACATGGGTAATCTTTTATATACCCTTTTCCGCTTTGGTGAATCATGCCGAAATATCTAACTTATATTAGTGAAAGTGCAAAGAGATTACAGTCGATTTATTTGGTCTAAGTGAAAACGAATATTCTCTGGATACTCCGATTTTATATGTTTTGGGGCAAATTTACAAAGGTATGTAGGCGTATGTAAAAGACTGCTAAAAGAGTACAACTTTACCTGTTCCAAAATGTTTTTGTTAATAGGTCCCACTGATTTTGTGTGGGTAAATATATTCCCAGGTCGAGGCAGTGGGTGATGAGTGGTTATCCGGGCTTGCAATGACGTGGGATGTTGTGCAAACCCACAAACACCCACAAACTTGCACATCAGGACTATTCACAAATTCCTCTCCAACCACTTCCTATCCTACCAATCAGAAATGTATTCTTGACAATTGCAGATGTAATCACCTTCTTAGAAGATAAGAGAAAAAGAACACCTCCAAAATTGTTGGGGGCTGTTGTGGAAATGGTTTTACTGCAGGAAAAGATGTTTTATTCATAGTGAAGAATGAAAAGTTGCCAGTTGCATTAGCAATTGCCAGGCAGAATACACTTTCCTATATTTGCTCAAGCAAAATGGAATTGGCAAATATTTCCCAAACCTCAATGGTAAAACTGCAACTGTTGCAGATTCCCAGGCAAAATCTTGCAAACTTAAAAATTCCAAATTCCAAAAATAATTAAATCTACACTGATGAAAGGTAGTAAACCGCTAGGAATAGATTTACTTTTTTCTGAGAATTGGACCCTGCATTATTTAGCACCTTATCATTGAAAAAAACAAAATGGGGGTGTCGCAGTGAGATTGTGCACACTTGCAGCTGTGAACGTGTCTTAAATACGGATGCAGTTGACATTATTTTGTTAGTATTGAAGCTCTGCAAACAATTTCATTGTGAAAGTCAATGGACACAAGTGGTGCATTTACCAACCGTGGAGTTTATACTGTTTTTCTGCACGCACCGTTGTTACAGATCTGTAACAAAAGAGCAAATTGTTCACTGTAGAAAGACTACAGAAGATGGGAAAGCTGTCTATAAGGTAATAAAAGCAGCAGTGTTGTTTCCCAATGCAGTTCTGGGAAAAAAGAAAAATACAAAAGCCAAGAACAACAAATAAGTTAGACAAGGAAAAGAAAACAATAAAAACAGAAGCAAATCCACACTGTCAGAACAAAGGCAAAATCTAACAACACAAATTACAAAAGAGACAACAATAACACACGATAAACATTGCATGCTAAACAATTTTGCTTGTTTTGACATATTTTCGGATTGTAAGGTCTTTAAAAAAACATTTAACCAAAACTGTACTGTGTCAGTAGAATAGGGGCAGATATGCTTGCTTTACACCGTATGGGCATGTTTATTTTTTCTTTCAATGTTTTGAAAGCAAAGCATATTTTAAATCTTGTATGTTCTTTCTTCAGAACAATTGCTCATTGTTTTTGGGTGACCAGAAATTATTTGTCATGGTGAGCGAAATTGTGCAACTTTTATTTCTTGCCAAATTACGCTTCTAGTGTGAAATATGGTTTGCCCTTTCTCGTGTGACTTTTTTTCTAGGGAAGACATACCTTGAATAAATAAAGTCATGCCAGATGCCCACAAGAGTTTGGCTTGAGCAAAAATGTCTTTTGTGAGACATTTTGTGCAAACCAGTCTCCAGCGTGCAAAAATTATGTGAAGTCGTATAATACATTTTGAAAAATGTAACGCATTTTGCAGGTCTTTTAACTTTTTGCATTTTATGAATTTTGACAGCATAATTTAAATTTTACCCTGCCCTTATTTCAATTCTATTGGGAAAACTCCAACAACTTCATGCATTACCGCCATCATCGAATGAGTAGTGTAATGGACATAGCATGTTTTTATTTAATTCGAATTTTCTAGCATACCGCACTGCCATTCAATGACTTCGATACACAAGTGAAACTAGTGATTCGAGGTGTTTGGGTTGTGTCTAAATATATTTAATAAAAATAATAATCACCTATTTTTTTAATGATGCTCTTAAAGTCACAGGCGTTCCATTTCCAGGCACTGTAAATGACAAGTGTGTCTTTTACCCCGTGTGAAGCTACTCAGTCTTTTAAGCCTGAAATAATGAAAAGCGAAGTTGAACCAGCTATGAATCATGCTTGAAAAACTGCAGGACACACACACATATATTGCCAGAAAATTCTTAACTTACTATGCCATCCTTCCAGCCGTAAGATTCCATGCGTTGAAACTTGGCTTGGGCTAAACGTGCCATTTTCCTTTTGTATAAACTACAGAAAATGACAAAAAGATATGCAAGATTAAGAGTTATTATGAAAAATGCTAGTCTGATACATTATATCCCAAATGGACGTGTGGAGGCATCGTGCTAAAAATAAAATGTATCAAAACAAAGGGGGAGTGAGAGGATATACTGGGTTCGTCTTCCAAATCAGATTCAAAACATAAAACAAGAACCCAGCTATGCCGAGGAGACTAACCCTCCACTGGAGAAAACAGAGTTTTCATGTAAAACCCACTGCCCACCAGGGTTACCTATAGGTGGCATTGTATAGTCACCTAAGTGCTCCCACGTAGTTCGTAAGTCGCAGCACGCCCCGGTCCATAGCGGAACGGGATGGACCCGATGAGGAATCATGCCACCAAGGGTAACCCTGGTGGGAGAGGGTTTTACAAGAAAACTCTGTTTCTCCAGTGGAGGGTTAGTCTCCTTGGCATAGCAGGGTTCTAAAAAAAAAAAAAAATAGCCGGAAACTGAGTATAGTGCAGACTACAGGGACTCGTGTTTCGTTTGTTCCTGTTATTCCCATGCTCTCCTAATATGATTTTTACCCAAACAAAATCTTGTTTCAGGAATGTGGTGCCTTGGCATAATCTTGGTCACAACACAAAATAATTGTAACATGAAATGCTGAAAATTATGCAAGAGGATGCCGTCTGTCTGGGATAGATCGGCCTCTCTGTCTGTTTTATATGCGGCCAGTTTGATGGATCCATTCGGCTGGAGGGAGAAAAGAAATGGTGAGATTTGTCAAATATGGTTTTCGGAAAAGTGAGATTATCGGATAGGTGCTCAACAAATATGGTGTCCTTTGACTTTACAACATTCACAAAAACAAGAAACACAACACCAACACCACCCCTGCCACCACACTGTGGAGTGGATATCTGAAACAACAAGCACTTTACTCCAGGTATGTGAAACTAATGAACACATTTTATGCTATTATCAAAGAATGCTTGTGCAGAATCAAAAGTCTTTCCAGAAGATTGCACAATACCAAGCTATGCAGCTTTGCACCAATTATTGATTTTCTGATTGCCTACTTTTCTTCTTTCGCGGGTCTTTAGCGGAGGTCTGGGAAAAAACAATAGCCTTCTCCCTGTCATGTGAATTCTTTCAGTAGGATGGCTGCTCTTCTGACACCATCTCTAGCAACTGTGTGATACTGCTGAATGCAAACATGAGGACGTATATTTATGCACTGGGAAACTTAAAGCAACCATTATGAAGAGCACCAATATGTAGAACATCACTCACAACACACCCTGTTCTTATTTTGTCCCATGTCATAAGCCTAAACAGAGCCTTATTCCACACACCAACCAAATCCAAGCCCTATCCCTACAATGAAGCTCTAACCGATCCATCAACTTATATGTGGCTATAACACTAACCATACGTCTTGCTGTAACTGCAATTGCTGTCCAAAACAATCTCATAACCCAATTCCTAACCAAAGCCTGAGCTTGTACTCACAACTTTAACGATGTCAGTGAGTGCTTTGTTATTATTATCTCTTGTCAGGGATTGGTCATTTTAGTCGTATGCTGGAAGTGGCTACCAAACCAGAGTCCTACTTCTATGTCTGTGGTTATCGTGATCTCGTCACACTTAAACATAACATATGAACAACATATAACAGGCTCGGCAAACGGTAGTCAATAAAAGAAAATCAGCCCTTGCCAGATTTTCAGCGTAGCCTTCCGATAAAGTTTGAACAAAATGAATCTAAATTGGGGCAACATACGTCACTGACATGCAAGCATTGCTCATCAATAGGAATCCTACTTTGTTCGAAGAGACGACAACTATACTTAACGGTGTACGTGTTGCACGCTCTTTATCTCACGTTATTCACGGGTTTTCAGTTTTTGTTTCCATACGCTATAGAAAAACTGGAAATAGAATAAAATAAACCGTGGTTGCGCATGGAAGCTTTTTACATCACAAGTAGCTGTGTCCTAAAGATATATCCGCCATCTTGAGTTTTAACACGTGCTGCTTATTTGCACACTACGAGGTGTTAATGGGATGAGCAAGAAGTGATGGGGGATCTCAGGTCTTTAATTGCTAAATTCGCTCTCGACGGGTCCCTGAATCTTAAAAACAAGACAAACAGAAGCTGCTCTGCCTGCCCCCTCCCGGACCAATCTCCAGACCACTGGGGAGTAAGCAAAGATCATTCAGCGGATTATGGGGTGAGAATGCTGCAGTAAAAAATAAGAAATCCGAAGAAAGGCAGGAGAATGTTTGTCCTTCTCAGCCAGCCTGGGATTTCAAAGTACTTCACTGGGCCTTGTGTATATTGGCACCAACTTAAGAACAACAAGGAACTGGCACCACGTGTGTGCATTTCTTTCTTAATCACCACTAATTCACCAGTTTAAGGCCAGGGTAAACACAATCCGAGCAATTTTATTTAAATCACTTGGCAGAAGCATGCTGCAGTCAATAATTAAACCGGGGGACACGCCTAATGGAGAGACAGCAGTGTGTCTGGACCCACTGTGACTAAGACAGCTCAGTGGGTGGAGAGTCAAGTCCAGATAGCTGTATGAAGAATGCAGCACACACATTTGTTCTTCATTAATTTTTTTGTATTATTCATTCATGCGTATGTATATATATTTAGTTCTTATGCATAGTTTATATGTTTGATTTAATGCCAGGCTCTGGCCATATGGCTGCTTCAGAATGAATCGAGAAGCTAACAAAAAATGAGTGCGGGAATTCAGGAAATACTGAGGGGCCGATTCCGATTCGGGCCGGAAATCTCTCCGACCGAGCCGGACCCGGAGAGATTTCCGACCGAATCGGACTCTGGCAGTCCGACCGAACGAGTACGATGCGTCCGTATGCTATCGTACTCGATTCGGTCGGACTCCCATTGAAGTCAATGGGAGCCGGTCGTACAACGCGTACGCGGGCTCCCATTGCCTCAATGGGTGCGAGGCGAACAAGGGCGCCCCCTACAGCGGGTACGCGGCGAAGCGACTCGCGCCGTACACGCACAGGTAGGGGGGACCCATGGGTCCCCCCTGTGTGCGACTCACGCGGCTACGCGTACAGGGGGGTTTGACACGGACCCCCGAAGTACGGCTCCGACTGCTCTTTCGAGCCGGACGGCGCGTGTCGGTCGGACTGCTCGCGGCGCGCATTGTACTTACCCGGCCGGGGAACGTCTCCATTGCGCGGTGCGAGTCGTGTCCGAGCGAGTCGGTCGGTGCGGTTGGGACGCCCGAACGAGTCGGTCGGCGATTTCGCATCGTACTCGCTCGTCCGGACGCGCGTACGAATCGGTCGGGAAATAGGGCTCCGAATCGGATCCGGTCATGCCGAATCCGATTCGGAGCCCTACCGGCCGAGATCGGAATCGGCCCCTGAGTGTCCAAGCAAACAAGGGGACTGTCATGCTTTAAAGGATGTTTCCAGGGCCTGTTCAAGGGAACGGGTTCTAGTGCACTCAAAAGTGTAGCTTGTTTACCTGATTTCATAGAACGTGGAGAGAAAAATCACCACTAACTGCGCAAGCAGCCTTTTTACACAAGTTTTTCAGTTTTAGGAAACTTCATTTGGGCCCCAACTTTACCCTGGCTGTTCTGTGCTCTTCGTGATGCCTGAGAGGTTCTCAGTACATCTCTGTGCCCCAGCCAGGCTGGTATCTTATTGGATAGTAGAACCTCTGGTCATTGACACATGCCAACATGTGGCTGCTTCAGAACCAGTGTTAGCATACAGAGAAGGTACATCCCCTCACATTGTCGAAGTTACATTGTTGAATATTTGCTTCACATTGGGTTTTGGGGTTGTGGTGGAGAGTTAGGGTTGGGGTTAGAAGTTGAAGTGTGTGAGAAGGAGAAGGGATAGAGATTGGGGATGAACTTTCAGGAGTCAAGACCAGCTGATGATGTAATGCATTAACTGCAGGGCTTTGTGAAAATTAAATGTTGTACCATACAGAAATGGGCAAAGTTTTCCATCTTCATCCAAAGCACACTTTGCTTCATTTGGCTTTGATTTCATTTTGCTGGATTTCTTGCCCAAGAAGCACTATAAATCCGTCTACAGGGTACAGGCTTGGCATCACCCAGTGTTCACCACTACCACACAGGACTGGAGGTAGCCCTGAGTGGCAGTGTGTGAAACACTTGAGTAATCGCTGCTGAGCAGGGGTGCACGTCTGGTCTTTGCCAGTCAGAAGGCCCATCCTTGGGAAGGCTTCAGGTGAGGAAAAAAATGTCATTGGATGACTGTCAAGAGCTGGAGGCATCCCACCATAAACCAGAGGGGTTGCAGGAATATCTCCTAGTCGGGAAGGGTCGATTTTAAAATGTATATTTATTTAAATCACCAGATTTACAAAGTCCAAAGCTGGTCCTGCAGTTTAATAAAAATTGTGCAAAGTTACAAAGAACATAACTTTGCACTCTACTTGCTACAATGGTGTATTTTAGGACAACATAATGGCATTGGCAAGTTAACGGTAGAGATGTGGTGGTGAAATACAAGTAAAGTATTTGCAAGCAATGAAATATAGTAAGTATGGTCAGGCAACAAAACAACTGTTGACAATATAGGATTTGTAGATGTAGTACCATATATTCAGAGAGACACCAAATGTAATAGCAGAATTGATGAAATGCAGAAAATGGTATCACAGGCCCAGAGAACAGGGCAAGCATCTCAAACTGCTCCAGTTTGACAAGAGTCTTAGAAGGAGGTGGCTGAAATAGCTTCTTATGCTCAGGTTCCACCTAATGCAGATCTGTTAGACCCTATTTTGTTTCTGACATGTTTCTGGCAGTCTCAAATCCCACATCCTTAGTGTGTCAAAAGATGATATCAGTGGTGATCGGTAATTTAAGCAGAGATGTGGGCAGTGGGTCATACACGTACACATATACACTCACTCACACGCGTATATTCACACAGGTGCACACCTACACACCCATTCACAACACTTTCTCACAAATACACATACATACATGCATTCATTTATACACACATGCATGCACAAAACATCAAAAACATAAAACTTACCTTCACTGCAGCTCTCTGAGAAGGAAGCCTCAGAGGTCCCGGGAGGGTTCAAACTGCTGCCTTTCCTCATTGGCTGACCTTACGTCACAAAATGAGGGAAGGCAGCAGTCCCTTACTCATCACAGAGTGGGATGGGATCAGTGAGACTGTTGACCCTACCCCATTCTGCGATGAGGTGTCACTGATTGACACTCGGCCCTGGTCATTTAAGGGATTAAAACTGAAGCGTCCAGGTCTGAGGCTATCAGAGATGCTCCCCCTCATAACGAGGGGGAGGGCCTTGAGAAAATTTTGTCAGGCTGAGGAGATCATGCCCACAGGGCTGTGAAATCCTCAGCCTGGAAAAAGTCAACTCAGGCAGCAAGGAGCCTGAGCATTTAGCGCATGTCTAGCTCCTGGCTGCCTGACCTGAATAAGAAGAATGTCTGTCAGGCTGAACAAAGGTCAGCCTGACAGACACTCTTTGTTGGGGAAAATGTTGGGGGGGTTGCCCCTCAACCCGTAAGGATGGGCCACTGCTACATGGTATACGTCTTACTGACAAGATGGTAACTCTGATCAAATGGTCCATTCCTGGACCCACTTTATGTCTATTGGATGCCCACAAATGCAGGGAAACATTCTCCAAGGAGAGCACTCATTGAATTTCTGTTCCTTTATACCACCAGTGCTAGTCCTTTGCACAGGTGAGTGAGACTCAAACCTTGGTAGGGCATGATCTGCCTTTAATCCTTCTGAGGTTGAAAAACATACATCTCTGAGTTGAATAGCAATAACATCTATTGTTTATACACCATAGGCACAATTTGCAATGTCTTAAATGCCTGTATGTGTCGGCCATGATCATAAACACTGGCGGGACAATTTAAAAAAAAGTACTAAACGATCTGCTTCTATTGTGACTATGTATATGTGCAGAATTACTAGTTTTTGTAATTCACATAATAAATAGCAGTGCACCCAGAAATCTGTACCAGGCACATGTTTCCAGGCATATTATTGAGAATGTCATGTGACATCAGCCATGTTCTACTATTCTCACTGTACATAATACTAAATCAGGTAGAATTACAAACTGGAGAAAGAGAGCTTTCTTTGCAAATACAGATTATTTTCTTTATGTTTTCTTTCTCTACAGAGAAATCTCTTTCCACTTGGAAAAGCTCTTCTCCTAAACACCCAATTAATTAGAGAGTGACAGTCAGTGCTTTAAATGGGCCGGTACTCACCGGTACTAAGTACCGGCACTTCTGAATTTTCTGCCCTTGAGTACCGGAACTTCTCCTTGGCCAAACAGAGTACCGGTACTCACGGGGCAGCAACGCAGAAAGGAAATGGGTATGTGCTGAAAGAAGAGCAACACAGCTGACAACGAGTCGGCCTGTTTCCATGCAGCACTCTGATAATCGAGTGATAACTTGCACTGTGCTAATTCGGCAGCAGACCCAGGCGCGCAAGGCCCATTGGGATCAAAAGGCTTCACGCCGTCCCCCCCCCCCTCCCTCGTGTGTGTCAGCCCGGCTGAGACAGCTTCCTGGGCGCACACACAGCCGCACCCGAGTACTTCACAGGTCTTTAAAAGACCATTTACTTGCTAACGAGGCTTTGTTGTGCTTTCACCCCTTCTTAGAGCCCTGCATCTCCACTCTGCTGGCAGGGTTGCGCCGGCAGGGTTGCGAACAGGTATCGTAAAATAACTCAGCGGGTAAGGGTTATTGCTGCTGCTGGGAAGTGCACGGCACGCACGTCACTGTCCTAATTGTGATACTCCTCCTTTTGATCTGATGGAACTCCCTTTTGGACATTCCGGTATGGATAATATCTAGTACCTTTAAGCGAGGTTCTGCCATTTGTTCTTAATCATGCACAGAAGATACACACTATATAAAGCAAGTTCTATTCACAGTTAGTATTTTTCAATGCAATAATACGTTTTTTATACTGCGTAGAGCATTTTCTAATGTGTACTATTTTTAAATTAACATTTTAAGGGATTGGGTCATTTTTTTGCTCTTCAGATCATTACAATATAGCAGGGGATTTCCATGTTTCATGTCGCCCCACGCCTGTCTGCTGGGCTTAGTGCCTCGAAGATGTTCATATTTTCATACATACATACATTTCATACATATTGCTGTCCGTTTGAGTAATACGTTGTTTTATATACATTTACATCACGTTCTCATCCACAAATGTACACTAACATAAGCGTCAGTAAAACATATATATAACCAGGCGCGCAACACATTGGGCTCAAAGGGCTTCAGCCCCCCCCCCCCGTCGTGTGTGGCAGCCCCGGCTGAGACAGCTTCCCGGGCACACACACAGCCGCACCTGAGTACTTCACAGGTATTTAAAAGACCATTTGCTTGTTATTTAACCCCTTCTTAGAGCCCCTGCATCTCCGCTCTGCTGATAGCTGGAAGAATCAGCCCCCCTCCCCCCCCCCCCAAGTGACGCGCTAGTATTTATTTTTTTATTTATTTTAAAAGTTTTATATAGCGCTAGCTTGACCCGTGGGTATCAGAGCGCTTTACATACACACTGTAAAAACAGAAGGAAGTTGCATTACATAGTAGGAAGGCAGTAAGGAAGCAAAACAGAGATACAAAAATACAACATGAAAAATAGGTAAACAGTGCAGGGAGGGAGAGAAAACAAACTAAGGTGGCTAATACAGTCCGGTCACCAACTATCCTTGAATGTCAAGAGAGATAGGAGTCAACTCAGATATTGAAGTCTAGGTTAGTTGACGTTGGTCAGGAAAGTATTTGTTAAGAAGATGTAGTTTCAGGTCCCTTTTGAAACAGGAGAAGGAGGGGTTGCATCTGAGGACTCTAGGGAGAGCGTTCCACATCCTGGGAGCGTTGCCAGAGAACGATCGGTACTGGGTGGTTTTCTTTTCAGATTCGGAGGGATAAGAAGGAGTGAGTTGGAGCTTCTCAGAGTTCTGGATTGACCTGCTCTTACCAGTTTGTTGTTCAGGTAGTTGGGGGCCGGAGAGTGAAGGGTTTTGTGTGTGATGCAGGCCAGCTTGTAGATACACCTCCCTTCCATGGGAAGCCAGTTGAGTGAGTTGAGAGCTGGAGTGATGTGTTCAAATCTTTTACTCCAGATATGAGTCGAGCGGCCGTGTTCAGCACTGCCCTTAGTGGGGCTAGGTGAGCTTTTGGAGTCCCTGTTAGGATGGCGTTCCCGTAGTCGATTTTAGAGAGAACTAGGGATTGAACTACTGTCTTGAGGTCATCAAGGGAAGAAAAGGTTTCAATTTCTTGAGGTGTTTTAGTGAGAAAAGAGCGCCTTTTGCAGAGTTTTTGATGTGGGCCTCCATTGATAAGTTCTTGTCAAGGGTGATGCCTAGAGACTTAACTGAGTCGGATAGGACGAGGGGGCAGTTTAGGGCAACCAGATTCTTGAGCCACTCTTGGATTGGTCGGTGGTTGCTTTTTGGAGAGAATAGGATTAGTTCCGTTTTATCTGGGTTGAGTTTTAAGTGGTTAGCGTTGAACCAAGTTTGGATCTCGGTTAGAGTGACATTGAGGTGTCTGATGTCGCTGGGAGACTTGATTTTGAAATAGATTTGGGTGTCATCGGCGTAAAGGTGGTAATTCACTCCAGCTTTTTCAAGATGATTGTGAGGGGCTCCATGAAGAGATTGAAGAGGGACGGGGAGAGGATCGAGCCCTGCGGGACCCCAAGTGTGACTTTTGTTGGCTTCGAGAGACAGGAGTTGATTTTAATTTGTTGCGAGCGGTGTTGAAGGAAGGAGGTGAACCATTTTAGTACTGTGCCATTAATGCCGGAGCGCTTCGACAAGGTCTCCAGAAGGGCTGGATGATTTACTGTGTCGAATGCTGCAGATAGGTCAATAAGGATGAGTAGGCAGGCATCACCTTCATCTAAAGCCTTGTGAATATCGTCAGAGATGTTGAGCATAGCTGATTCAGTGCTACAGCCTTTCCTGAATCCTGATTGAAAGGTGTCGAGGAGGTTGAACTCAACAATGTGTTTGTTGAGTTGGTGGAGAAACGCATTTCTCCAATGTTTTTGCAAGGAACGGGAGGTTGGAGATAGGTCTGAGGTTGTTAAGATCATTAGGGTCGGCCCCTGGTTTCTTGAGAATGGGTGTGATTTGTCCAAGTTGAAGGGAGTCTGGGACACAGCCTGAGATGAGAGAGGCGTTGATGATTTTTGTCCAGAAAGGGGAAATGGTGTGGTTGAGTTCTTTTATAATTGTGGATGGGAGGGGGTCCATCGTGTGGGAAGAAGGTTTTAGGTTAGAAATTATACTGAAGACCTCGTTTTCCGACATTAGCTCAAAGTCTGACCAATGCGCATTGTTTTTTAGCTGCAGGCAGACCTGATTGTCCTTGGTAAGAACTCTTTCTGATTGGTCAAGGGTGGTTAAAGGGGGGCAGGTTAAGAGGGAAGGAGTGTTTGCGGTTTGGATGAAGGATTGATCAATTTTAGAGACTTTATTAGTGAAGAAGGTGGCAATTTCTTCACATCGCTCTTTGGTGGCTTTGATTTCGTGAGAAGGAGTGCAGTTTGTTTGGCTTTTGACAATGTTGAAGAGTTCTCTTGGTCTGTTTTTCGCCAGATCTAGTTGGCTGCAGAAGAAGGACGCCTTTTCACTAAAAATGTGTTTTTTGTATGCCAGCCGAGCAGATCTAAGTTGCGCTAGGTGCAAGGTCGAGGGGTTTAGTCTCCAAGACCTTTCCGTTTGTCTGAGTTGACGCCTTTCGTTATTAAGATCCACGTTGAACCAGGGTTTAGATTTGGTTCGCCTCATTTGTTTGAGTTTGAGTGGGGCTACTTGGTCTAAAACCTCTGTCATTTTTGAGATAAAGTGTGTAGTGAGGTCATCGACCGTCCAGGAGGAGGGTTGGAGTTGTAGATGGGCATGAATCCTGGATTCAAGTTCGGGTAAAGGGACTTTTTTGATGTTTCTGGTCCAGTGGTTAGGTTTGTCATCACGAATAGGACAAGTGCGTCAATCTTGAACAGAATGAGGTGGTGGTCGGACCAGTCAATGGGAGAAATCGCTCTCAGAGAGACCAGTTCATTGTTGGTAATGATCGCATCAGAGTATGCCAACACTTGTCTGGAGCAAGGTTGTAGGGAAGAGGTGGTGACAGAGACACTGAGGCAGAGAGGGTGGGAATCAAGGTTTTGTAATGCGAGGCCAGCGAATGTAACCATTTCTAAAAACAAAAGTATTGAATGCAGCTGACTGTTGAAATGGGTCGTTGCCAGTAGAAGACTGGATTCAGAGAGTAAAGGCAAATAAGCAATCAATGAAGCCCGTTCCTCCATTACCAAATGTTGACAATGATAATCAGGTTCACTATTTTAAAGCAAGAATATTTTCTCAAGCTTCATTGTGCATAAGCGCTCGTGTGTCACTGTGCGTGATTTTGCATGCATTAGTGTTGTCTGCAGTGTTCAGCACAGCAAATGCATAGCTTCCATCCCGAAAAGCCTTGTATTACCACAGTCCGGCGTGAAGCGCATGTAAAAGGGTTCGCTTATAGCAAGTACTAGGCCACTCTTTCTCTCCCAAGTGCAGAAATGCTTTTTCTGCTGTGTCTCAACACAACCGTATTTTGTTTTAAAGAGGCCATTTTCTCTAGGGTTAATGGAGTGGCTCTGGGAGAGGCAGAGGTGGGCAAACCAACAAATAAACAAGGATAGCAAGTCAGAGTCGAATCAAGAGTCCGGCGTGGCTTGAAGAGCCCTTACATAAATCGAGCCTTGAAAACAATAAAATTGAAATAAAAAGTGTATTCTTTAACATGTGGAAGCATTTTACCTTGGTACATAAGATTATACCATTGCATTGAGAGGAGTTTATTAAAAGTGATAGTGAAGTTAGAAACTTTTGAGATCCCACCTTGACCACAATGCCACTAGTGAACTAAGATGCAAGTCAATTCTCATGTGTACATTATATATAGCCTATTTTGTTTTATGAATGAAGCAACATTATAGTGCCTTAAATCTAACACAAGATTTGACTGTACAGCATACATCCTGAACTTGTGTATTTGAATATACGATCATATGTGATAATGAAGAAAAAAGGAAGTCTTCTGTATCATTATGCACATTTGCACACCAAGAAAACCTCAATAAAATTAAATATGTGCTCCTGGACACGCCCCTTAGCACCGCCCATAGCCCCGCCCCCAACCCACCCCTAGTCCACAAATCAATTTGGTGAGTACCTGCACTTATTTTTTTCCATTTAAAGCACTGGTGACAGTTCCTCTTCCCACAATGGAAGTGGAAATTGGCTGGAGTAAATTTCTGACATTTTTTTAAAGGTAGAAATGAGTTTAATCAGAGTTTGGGAATGCCTATAAATGTAAATATTTGTGGGTGTTCTCGAACTCACAAAGCTAATCACACCCTGTAATGTCCACTTGAAATCCTTTGTGTGAAATTTACTGCTGCTGATATCTACGCATACATGTCACACAAATCTCCTGTAGTATATCCACTTACACCCACTACAATCTTCAAGGCATAAATTAAGATATATTAAGGCTTAGATGTAAGTTTACCACAGAAAATACCTTTGGGAACAGGCCACAGGATTTCACAATTTAAAACAGAAATCTTAATTTCCCACAATCAGCATTTCTATCCAGAAATCAACTTAGCCATATTAGTGGCAACCTATCCAGGCAGCTTTTTCAACATGGATAGGACAGTGTAAGGGATTGGAAAGATTGAGGACAGTGATGTGTCACGTGGGTGTCCACGCAAAATCATTATACATCCATAAGTCAGAACTTTGTAAGTGTTCACTTAGAATTTGTGTGGTGTTTCTGATGCTGGAAACACAAAGGAAAGTATTCCTAGAAATTATAAAGATAAGTGTGTTTCCAAAATTGTTTCAGAATCCAGTTAACCCTATACTCATCAATGGCTGTTTTCTACCTTAACTCATGTTAAACCAGTTTGTGGTATGATATGACTGTTAGGTGTTCTCACAACAGGAGACTGTAGACCAGGTAAAAGACTTAAAATAGACACCTGTAGCTCCTATTTGTTGTAACACAGTGTGTGACACATGAAACACATGATATCCCTTCAGAATTGAAACATGTCCTATTGGAGCCATCATAAACAACAACTGTTTGTAATTATTTTCCAACAACCTATCCAACAATCCATATTGTTCTAGGTGTGTTTTATTTGGACATGTTTGGGGTTCACTGTGTTTAAGAATTTGAGCAGCATTTCTTAATTTTCATCGTGAACTGGCCTCCAGTGAGGCTGATGTGCCAGAGCAAGATGTTGCTGGAATACTTGAATAAAGAGTTACCAATGATGTATATGAATTATTTAACTAAAGTTTTGTTTGTTGAAAGATGTATGTAGAACAGGTGAAAGGAGGTCACCAGGGAACCAGAGTATGAAGAGGCAAGTGGTGAAGTCCAGAGAATTGAGGGTTCTAGTATCCAGGACAGTGCAAGGCCAAGAATGCTGGTGAATAACTACACAGACGTCTCCAGTCTCTTGAGTGTTGATGGAAATGAGAACAAGAAATAAGTGAATGATCTGGGAGGAATAGTCCCAATAGTGAAAGAAAAGCTGGATGTTCACAGAACATGGATTCCAAGTGATAAATCCAATGTTAAACGTATAGCAGCTGAGCATAAATCCAGGATGAAGGTGCCTGAGACTAGTTCTAAAAGCTCAGGGACAGCTCTGGATATCCCTTCTAACACAATCCAGTATAGAATTAATACAATATAAGGAGAGGCCAGGCATCTTAGGAAAGCTATAAAAAAACAGTCCCCCAGTGTTAGGGAAGCTAAGTATATTTTAACCTATACAGGTGTTGCAGAGCAGTAAATGCAGCTGAGGGTACGCCCATTAACAAGACAGACTAAATGAGTAAATGTTAATGTAAATGTCCAGATTTCTTTCAAATATCACTTATTACTGGCATTTAAGTCATTTCAAAGCATATCCTGTTTAAGCTATAAAGTTTCTGAGGTGCAGCAAGATAGCGTTAATTGCTCAATATCATAAAGTGTAGTCCAGAAAAAAAGTGAGATCAGAGTCCATGTTACCTGGACCCACACTCAACAACCTAAAGACATGATGGCCACATTTCCCCAAAAGTACATGTTTCTATACTATTGGTGACCTAATGAAGACTAGCCTAGTCTTGACCCCTCGAGCTCGGTGCTGCCTCCAAAAGGCTTAAGCATATGGTTCCTCCCTATATTATTGACGTTTACCATTAAACATAGAAGGACTCTACCCCAGCCTGATTAATATAGTGGTGCAAAGCTTCAGGTTGCACCAGTGTGCGCTCTCACTATGTGTGCCTATCACTGCCTGGGGTCTTGTGTTGCATAACTAAAACGAAGTGATGCCTGCATTGCGTTTGCTAACTTCCTGAGCTAGACTATGCACTGCAGAAATCCCAGCACAGAAGTATGCACCTACCACTCTGCGATTCTGTGCAGCTTGAACCGCTTCTATTAAGGTGGGGGGCTAAAATCCCCAACAAGGTTGGATGCAGTCAAACACATCACCCACTATCACTGAGAACTTGAGCAGCCAGTGTGCAGGATGCCCCTGCAGAGACACTGACATTGAAGTCCCTACCAAAATGTAAGTAATTCTGCAAGAGACGCCTGACCTGTCTTTGTAAGATGGTCCGGGGCGCCATTGTAGTGGGTGCAGTCGTGAGTGCTTCCCTATAAGTGGATACCTGAGATGTTCCTGGGACCCTCTGCATCCGGATTCCATGAACACCCCACTCTCTCTCAATTGGCACAGTGATGGGCAAACCAGTGCTTAATTTGTAGAAAAATAAGTCCCAGGGCTCTCGTCAAGAGGCCACTGCAACTTTCACCACACATTGCCCCTGCCATGCTGCCAGTGATAGTAACAACACAACTACTAACCATCACACTACTACAAGTGTGACCATTCGGACTATTCCAGGCCCCCAACGCTGTAATGTATATTGGATTAGTAATTAACTGTTGTTCTGGTCATCTTTAAATTAGCCAGACAGTACCACCTTGTGGCAGACTGTCACAAGCACCAGTGTTGACAATTAAGTGCCGGTGCCGAGCACCGGAAACCACCGGCTCAAATTAAGCACTGAAGCAAACTCATTATGCAACTCTTAATGGGCATAGAATTAGGGCATCCGTCAAGGCTCGTCGTACCTATACATAGGCATCTGTAATATGGTAGAGGCTAACAGATGAAGGTATTCACTCATTTGCATACAATCATATTTGTATGCAAATTCGTAAACACTATCCTTGTATTTACACGGATACACTAACATTAAATAAAAGCTATGGGTATTACAAAAAAGGTCTCACAGAGATCTGCAGCGTTTTCTGTATGAGAAGCTGCCTTAAGAGTGCTACAATGGAAACACTTGTTGCCGAAAAAACCTTAGTGCCTGGATGTTACAAAGTAATCACATAAAAATAGCTAGAAGTGACTTTTGCTTTCCTACACTCCTCTTAGTTGCTTGTAAACTTGGGGCGTAAAGGGCCTCCACCACCGAGCTCATTAATACCTTGTAAGTTTACATTTATCTGGTAAATTCGCTTTAAATATGGTGCTAATTTTTACTAAGTCTGACTAAAGCAAAACAAAGCCAAACCAACAATGAAAAATCAGTGATTGAAATTGGCAGGAAAATAAAATATGTAACTCATGCCAATACGTGTGGACATTCTCAACTTTAGATTCTTCTTGCATTTTCTCTGACTCCTCAATGTCCCTGAATGTTCAGGATGTGCCCTCCCTTCTCAGCCCCTCACCTCTCATCAGGCGGGTTCCATCAGGCTCCGCTCCCATTGTTCTCCGAAGTTGCTTTTTAAAACTTTAATCCATGACTCCTGTGAGTGAATGGAAATTATTGGTGGCAGTGCGAAAAGAAGAGGAAAAACAGTAACACCTCTAAGCTTAAAAACAAATGCTTTGAACTGTGTATTTTCTTTTTTTTTTTTAAATCTAATTGTAGATGTAAATTTCCCAGTTACATTTGGAGGCCCATCTATCAAAGTCTATACAAAGAGAGAAGCAGGTGTTCCGTACTGGATGAACACAGTGGTACAGAACTTTGTATCCACCAACTGACAGCAAATAGGCCAGGAAGTGGCAATTAAACCATTTTCGCCAAAACCAGAGGGAGCCCAAATATTGCGATGACAAGCACACTCTCATTGCCAAGTCCAGCCAAGACAGCTGTCATTGCACAAATGGACAGACACCTGAATTGCAATAACATAAATTGGCAAGGGCATCTGCAAATTTTGTGATGGGTAAGTTTAACGCAGCCCACCTCAAAATAAAGTGTGATGACACGTAAAAACACACGGCCACCTGGAGCAAATAGTAGATTTTCATTCCGCATATACCAAATGCAAAACAAAAGCAAAAGAAGAGAATTGTAGTTAGAGCACAAACCAAATGGGTACACATATGCAAAATGGAGACATGTTACCTCACCATCAACTGCACTAGATGGCAGCCATTTGGATATAACAAGCTGGTATAACTCACAAAAAACATGCAACAACTGAACCCGCCCCATAAATCCAAACACCAGATAAAACAGCTTGCCATGCACCACAGTGACTCAGACGACCACCATGAGAATCCCAGTATTTCACCTGGCTTGCGTACTTATGCATAACTTCAGAAGGAGGGGTGCACACAGAGAAGGTGGTTCATTCAATGGACAACATTCTGGAATTGTGACTGTAAAATCGTACGTAGATTCAGATTTACGGTGGAGACCATCTCGGATCTCCTACCCCCTGTTATGCCCATATACACTCCTATAAGTAAATTCCACATGAATGTCCCCTGACGAAATGCACCTATGTACCATTCAGTATTATACTGTTGTTCCCTTACAGGGAGGCACCAAGGATACATTAAGTATCCAACAACCATCCATCTGTAAAGTTGGTTTACAAGTCACTGACTCACTCAGGCATCATGTGGCAGATACCTCACCTTTCTATTCACATCACAGCATATATGGCAAGTGAAGAACGCCTTACCCTGACCACAGAGGGCTTTAATTGAAACCTTAGCCTATTGGCTTTTTTTTGTATTAAACACGTTAGACTTTTAGGTTTCTACAAAGTACAGTGTTTTATTTTACACAGCATAAAAGGAAGGGTTTATAAAATGGGTCGAAATACTAATTGCAAGCACCATTTTGTAATGCCAAAGCTCTTAATAGAATATTATGGACATGTCTAGCCATTTTCAGGTCTTGCCTGAGATAGCACATGTTCTGTCGCTTGCTAGACATTTTCTTCACATAAAGGGGCTTGAAGCCCACCCATTGCTTACCATGCTTTGGCTTCATTGTCCTTATTTGAGACTCCTAATTGGCCACAACCTTATGGTTTCACTTTCTCTTCTTTCGGTTGGATCATGGACCAAATACTGATTGCTTTATTTATTTATTTATTTTGAAAGTTTTATATAGCGCGAACATGACCACCGAGGGTATCAGAGCGCTTTACAGTTTATACATCAGGCAGAATACAAGCCATCAAAACAGCATCAGCAAAAAACGACAGATTAACAGTCTAAAAATTGGCCGAACATTCTCGTGAGCCCAGCAGCTGGGCCACAAATCTACGTTTCTGGCCCCGAATCAGATGGGGGGGCCCGGCAGAGGCAAAAATTTCTTCATCAGGTGCCCTTTGACCTTTTTTTGAAGAGGACCGTGGAGGAATTCACCCTGACTTCGGGGGGAAGGGAGTTCTAGATCCTCGGTGCCATACCTGAGAAGGCTCAATTGTATGTCTTCTTTTTCTTAAATTTTTGTGGTTTGAGTAAAAGGGTGCTGGCGCTTCTGGAGGCTCTTGAACCACATGAGAGCTCCAGTTTCTGAGCGAGGTACAGTGGGGTCTTGAAGTGTATGGCTTTGTGTGCCATGCATGCAATTTTTAAATGTATCCGCGCTTCATAGGGAAGCCAATGCAGGGCCAGCAAGTCCGGAGAGATATGGTTGAATCTGTTAGTGCCCGTTATGAGCCTAGCAGCAGAATTTAGGGCAACCCTAAAAGGAGCTGTCTTTACTCTAGGCAATCCGCAAAGCGTTGCGCTACCATAGTCCAACTTGGAGATCACTAGTGCTTGCACCGCCACCTTTAGGTCCTGAGCCGGTAGATAGGGTTTGAGTTTCATCAAGATACTGAGTTGGTAGTTAGCTCCTTTGGTAAGGGAGCTGATGTGCTTCTGCATGTTCAGGCTTTTGTCTAGAATGATACCTAGAGAAGATGCCGAATCAACGAGGAGAGGTCTGCAGTTTAGAGCCGTCAGTTGATTCAACCATTGTTCCAAGACCGGGGAATGCTTGTGGGGTGAGATTAGGAGGAATTCAGTTTTTAAAGCATTTAGCTTCAGGTAGTTACGTGTCAGCCAGCTTTGTGTTTCCAGCAGGATTGAATTGAGGGATTGGATGTCCTCAGGGAGGCAATCTTCAGGTATAGTTGGGTATCATCCGCGTACATGTGATAGTGAATGCTGGATGATTTCAGAATTTCTGTCAGAGGCTCCATAAACAGGTTGAAGAGCGTGGGAGACAGTGCTGAACCTTGGGGGACCCCCAGCGTGACCGGTGCAGGATGGGAAAGGGATTGGTTCACCTTGAAGCTTTGGGATCTATTCTGAAGGAACGAAGAGAACCAGTTAAGTACAGACCCAGACAGCCCCATCCTGTGTTTCAAGAGGTCAATTAGGTTATCGTGTTTAACAGTATCGAATGCTGACGAGAGGTCAAGAAGGATCAGTAGGCACGACTCATTATGGTCCAATATTCTTAGCGCATCATCAACAATGTGCGTTAATGCGGACTCTGTACTATGACCCGGGCAGAAACCAGATTGATATTGGTCTAGGAGTTGAAAGTGTTCAATATGGGAACAGAGTTGGGTGAGCACACATTTCTCCAGGAGCTTTGCTAAGGTGGGAATGTTAGAAATTAGGCGAAAGTTATGAAGGTCAGTGGGATCCGCGGATGGTTTCTTTAAAATCGGGGTCACTTGACCCGATTTAAGGCAATCAGGAATTGCACCTTGCTGAAGTGAAGCATTGACGATCGTAGTCCAGAGTGTTAGTAAGGAGGCTCTAACCTCCGGGAAAAGGTTCGCTGGCAAAGGGTCATTGTAGTGATTGGAAGGTTTCAACGTCCCCAGCATTTTGCGAATAGTGCCTTCATCCAAGGTTTGGAAGCTCCAGGATGCGTTATTTTTGGGCAGGTAGGGCTGTGCAAGGTCAGTGAGATCCAGGCCTGGGGGATGGAGGGTGATCAGAGGACTGATCGAAAGGTGATCAAGGGCAGAGCGTAATTCAGTCTCAATCTTGATAGTCTTATCCGTGAAGAAGACCGCAAATTCTTCACAGTTCGGCAGAGACCCTTGACCCGGTGACGAGAGATTAGGATGGCTGTTAGCTTGGGACTTGATGAGTTTGAACAGTTTTTTGGGACGGTTTTTTGCTTGGTCTAGTTGAGATCTGAAAAAGGTGGCCTTCGAGCCTCTGATGCATTTATTGTATAGGCTTCGCAGGGATCTCAAATGGTGGAGATGTTCAAGGGAGGGGTTGGCTCGCCATGACCTTTCTGCAAGCCTTAAGTTTCTTCTATCGTAATTGAGACTCTCATTGAACCATGGTTTGGAGAGTTTAGAGGACATTCTCTTAAGCTGTAGTGGAGCAACCGAGTCTAGTACATTGAACATTGAGCGGTTATAGTGGTCCGTGAGGTCGTGGACGTCCGACATGTGCAAGGGAGGGGGCAGGATGTTATCGCAGAGAGCAGTCAGATCTTGTGAGTTAATGTTCCGTAGACATCTTTTCAGCTGTTTTGGGTTCTTAGGCTGGGATCTATTTACTCTTACCCAATCCAAGATGAGGAAGGTGATGCAATAGTGGTCTGTCCAATCACATGGGAGGATCGACTCAAGGAGGACGGAGTTGGGCTTACCAATGACAAGATCTAAGGTAGCTCCTTTGATATGAGTCGGGCTGTCACAAATTTGGGTTAGGTTGAGGTCAAGTAGGAAGGATTTAAGGCTATTAACCACCATATCATTTGCATCATTCCAGTGGAGGTTGAAATCACCTAAGAAGATCTGAGTACCATGGAACTCAGCGTTAGCAGAGATAATGTCCATGACCTGTTCTGTGAAGGGAAGGTTTTCACGTGGGGGGTGGTAGAATGTGTGCAGTCTAGGTGAGAGATTGTTGCCACCAGTCACTTCAATGCAAAGATATTCACATGACGGCAGGAGGTCGGCATGAAGAACTTTCACTATTAAATTGCTGCGGTGCAAACATGCTATGCCTCCACCTTGACCACAAGCTCTGTCCAACCTAATGATATCATAGTTGGGAGGTATTAAAAGGTCCAGGGAGACAGCAGCTGAGTCATTTAGCCAGGTTTCCTTCAACATTACAAGGTCAAGATCCTGGGCAAGGATGATGTCAGCAATGTCCGCCGCATGTTTAACAGCCGATCGGCAGTTTAGGAGTACGCATTTGAGACTTATGTTGGTGTCCATTGGTGCAGTAAGAGTGGTGGTGATTCTCCTGAGGTTGTTCTCATTAGAGTTCTGGTGTTTGGCCTAGGTTCTCTGAAGGGGTCCGTGGGGATGGGTTCAATTAGTTGCAAGTTTGGTAAGGGGGAGGGATGAGCTGGATCGTAGGAGAGTAGTAGGGATTGGATAGCTCTATCAGACAAGGAGGTTCTACATCTGGAGGGGCGAGAAGGGTCGTTGGGGTGAGGAGCGGAGGCCCAACTATGTGTGATGCGGGATGTAGGCCGCCAAGTACAAGGGGGGAAGGGAGCCCGGCACGACCCCTAGCTGGGACCGAGCGGGGATGGTGGGTGTTCCTCACGGAGCAGCTTAACCTGGAGTTAGCTGACAATTCCTCAGTGACAAGTAATAGGCTGCGCACCTCTGCCTTAAGTTGTTGTAGGCAGAGTGTTATCTCGTCAAGTCGGCCTTCCAATGAAGTGTGAAGAAGGGAATGGGAGGGTCTGTTCGGGGGACCCTGCAGCGGGAGGGAGCTGGAGGGGCAGGGGACAGTCGGGCAGATGTCGAATGACTGTGTCCGACAGGAAGGGGTTCAGGGGAATGGAGCTGTGTGCACGGAGGGGAGGGTAGGATAGGGGGAGAAGGATCAGATGGAGAGAGGTCCCTGGAGGCATGAGGGAGAAAGTCAGGATAGCATATCGGGATGGGGGAGGGCTTCTGGGGGGAGACAAGGCACTGCTGTGAGCAGTGGAGTTAGGGGAGCTAGCGCTAGCTAACAATGAAGGGGGGGGAGGTAGACTAGGGTGCTGACTGTGATGTCTTGACTCGGTCACAACGGGCCATGAGGGGTAATTATTATTGAGCAATAAGGTATCTAGGAGGGGGCCCTTTCTAGCTGCTATAGGGTCAGAGGATGGTGGTGGAGAGGAAGGAGCTGGACTTTGCGAAGACTGGGTGTTCGCTTGGGGGCCAGGGCCAGGCCCATCGATGGGGACGGAATTAAAGTTAGCCACTGTATTCATGATGGTATGGAAGATGTTATCAAATAACACTAAATTGCGTTCTGAGGCTTGGATAAGGATGGTTCCATTTTTGTAGAGGGAGATGGTAGCTTCAGCTCTGTAGGCCGAGGAGGGGGCAACCAACAATCTAAGACCATGTGGAGTTTTCAGAGAAGTGGAGATCTTGAGTAGGGAGTATATGGCCTTCCGCCATTGAGCATGGCGTTTAGTGTAAAAAATGAGATCACTTATAGTATCACCCCTTCTGATGGAGAAGAAGGGGTCCGAGATGAGGGTTTCTGGATGGGTTTTGAGAAGTCTGTGTTTGAAGTTTTTTGCGGCATTTTTCGATAGGTTAGGGGGATATAAGATTCGGAAAGCATTTTGGCCAGCAAGCTCCAGGTTGGGAGAGATGCGGTACGGAGGGACAGGATCCATAGCCACACCGGTTTTCATTTTGATTAGTGTCCTTCTGCTGGTCCCACTGCGATTGAAGAACCATTTTTTCTTTCTTCTTTCCCTGTCGTTGTTGTGGATTGTTCCCCTTGTCCATACCCTTGTTGTGTGTTACCGGCCACCTTCCTGTTGTCCATGTTGCTTGTTCCCTCCCACCCTCCCATAGCCCATTTTGATTTCCCCTCCCACCCACTAGTTGTCCATGTTCCTTGTTCCCTCCCACTTCCTACCCTTCCGTTGTCCGTGTTGCTACTTTCCTTACACCCTCTCTCCCATTGTCTGCATTGCTCCCTCCACCCACAAATATTTTAAAAGCACTATGACGTGACCAGCACTAGCTGCGTCATAGCACTTTTTTAACATCCCATCGTTCATGTTGCTTGTTCCCTCCACTCTACAGTTGCCCTTGTTGCTTGTTACCTCCCACATGCCATTGACATTGTCCGTGTTGCCTCCCTCACCTGCAAGAAAAAAAAACTGCTATGACGTGGCCGTGGGGGAGTGCAAATTTTAACAATGAAAAATAAAAAATAAAAAATTACACACTTACCTTGACGCTGGCACTGGGTCCCGCGTCTCTGCTCCTTGCTCCTGCTCTCCTCCTGGGACAGGAAGCCAGGAACAGCCAGGCACCCCTGACCAATCACAACGCTGCATTGCAGCGTTATGATTGGATTTAAACATCTTGGTTCGACGCTTAACCAGGGAATGGGGGCCTGGGCTTGTTCTCCACGCAGGCTGTAATGCAGCCTGTATGGAGAACGGGGAAAGTGCGCATGACTTGTTTGGACGGCCCGAGAGGGCCGACCAAACAGTCACTGTGCACTTAGGAGTGGGCAAACCGCTCCTGACCTGCTCCGTGAGCATAACAGAGCAGCCCCGCCCACCCGCCCGCCCACAAAGGAAACATAAAATTATAACAACTTAAAGTTATCATTTTATTTTTCCTTTCCTTTCCACTGCTCGAAAGCAGTGGGGCGACGCTCCTCCGCCATAGCGGAGGAGCCGCCACTGAGCCTATCCATTGATTTGGTCTGCAATATGTTATATCAGCTTGCAAAAAGTGACAAGATTATTTATCGGTTTTTCTTCTTTTATTGTGCTACAGTGTCCTTGGAAGGATATTTTGATAATCTTGGTGGTCATTCCCACATATTTCAGTTCAAATTGACATGTGATGTAGTAAATAAAGTTAGTGAAGATACAATTTGTACACCATCATTCTTTGGATGCACTCAGTTGTAGTTCCTTTATCACATGTATTACCTGCAAATATTGCATTGCCCACACAGGTGCTAGACTGTAACAGTGTCAAATCTGTGACTTTTAACCTCTCTTCAGGTGTGGAGAAATGTATTATGATTTTCTTGACATTATCTGACACAATGGTGTATGTTGTTACTACTGTAAAACCAATTGAGTGATTGTGTTTTGATTCCTGTAAGGTCTCTCACTTATTGTTAAAAGTCCACTTACACCCTCTCAACATTTTCTCTAAGGTAAGCCCTCTCACTTAATTTGTTCTGTTGCATGGATGTGTGTTAAAGCCGTACTACAGTTTTGTCTTCATCTGAGAGACTGTCCTACTGTGATAATTTTAGCTTTCGATCAACTGTGCTTCCAAGTATTCTAGAAAACATATGTAGAAATGCATATCCCAACCAAAACACACCAGCTGAATAGATTTTTTAACAGGATCTTGAATCCTACAGTTTACTTTACTATCAGAAAAGTATGTGAATGAAAAGGGCCTACAAGACAGATTTGACACTGGTGTTCATACCGGAGAGAGTGTCTCCAAAGTTCCCAAGTGAAAAGCACCTATTGTAGGATGACACAATTCTTTGTTATACAAGTGCTACAAACATGTCAAGTGATGTAAACTGCTGAGTGTAGGAAAGTGCCTCCATTTGACATGGTCATCCCCACTTTTTACCCTAGTACTGATGATTTTCGACTGAAAGTGCACTGGGTCCCTGCTAACCAAGTACCAGTGCAGCTGCTCTTTCCCTGCAAAAACAAGGTAAATGTCTAATTGTACCACAACTGGCAAAGCATTTAGCACCCCTGTAAGTACCTAGTAAGTGGTACCCCTGGTACCAAAGGCATGGGTACTAAAAAGTGTTCCTAAGGGCTGCAGCATGTATTTTTCCACCCTAAGGTATCCACACACAAAATTGCATGCAGACTGCCATTGCAGGCTGCGTGAAATGGTGCAAACCATTTCGAAAACACAACATGGCAAAATCCCTGTGTGCATGGCCGTGCACACTGTATATACTTATTGGCATATATACAGCAGGCCTTAGAGCCCTAAGGCAGGGTTATATTATATGTGAGGACATATCTGTTCGAGCAGATATGCCACTGTAATGTTTGGTCCATTGCAAGTGTTCAGAAAGCCATCTTAAGCATATGTACTGGGCACTGTTCCTTTCGAGTTACCCAGCTACATAATGGCTTCACTGAAAATAAAGGCATTTGGTATCAAACACCTTGTCTTAATACAGCTGTACTGTAGCCAGTACTAGATGTATTGTGACATGCACCCAGAGGCCACCTTAGAGGTGCCGCCTGAAAACCTACTAGTCCTCTAGTGTGCTTTCTGACTGGCATCACCCAGCCAGTCACCCCAGATGAGTTTCTGATCCCCTGTAGGTGAGAGCCAGCACTCTCAGAGGTCAGGAACAATGCCTGCTCTGGCAGAAGGAGATCACACCTCCTCCAGCACGATGGCTAGTGATTTAGCATCTCAAGGTCAGAGGCTTCATAGCCTCTACCGCCTATGATGTGCGACTCTAGGTTCCCTCAGACCTGGGAGAGGCCACCTCCTGCCCTGAGGTCCGTTTGGCACCACCAAAGGTGGGACTATTAGCTAGTCAAAGGTGTGTTCACTCTCAGGCTAGTCATACCCCTAAGGTGGGCTACCTGAAGTGGACAACGAAAGAAGGGCTCCACCATCTTGTTTTTAGTGGAACTAGTAACTCTGGGTCAGGTTTATGCCCACTCTCCATGGGAGGTGTTCATTTAGGGGGTGTAGGCGCCCCAGGGATAGGTAGCCCATTGGCTACTACCTTACATTCCTCTTAACACCCCTAAATTCAGTATTTAGGTGGCCCCCTGACACCAGGTACTCAGATTCGACTAGAGGGAACCAAGGAAGAATGAAGAAGGATCGACAGAGCGAGAACAGAGGAGCTGCACCCAGCCGTGGCCCATTCAGGTAAGAGCAGTGGGGTGGGGTGGGGGGGAGTCGACAGATGACAACAATGGAAAAAAAAAGAAAAAAAAAAGAAAACCACGTGCCTTGCGCTCACCACATCGCTTAGTCTGCAATGCGGGGAGCACAAGGTAAGTGCTTTTCTCTTTTTTAAATTTTATTTTCCCTTGTTGTCGTCTGTTGACTACCCCCACCCCGCCCCAACGCTCTTCCTGCCTGGACCGTGGCTGCCTGCACCAAAGATTGGCACCAAATCCTGCCAGGCTGCTTCCCTTTAACAATCGCAGACACTGACTTGTCCAAAAGCTGCACATCCTCCCCAAACCCTTGGAGGACTGTCCAGCAACTCAACAACCAGCAAAATTCTCCTTTGGGATGGAGGATCCACTCCCCTGAATCTGCAGGCACCAACTGCACTGGCCCAGTCTCAATGTTTTGCTGACCCCCCCAGTCCACTGAGGGAGCAACTCACCAGGAGGAGGTCAGTGAGAGCCGAGGAGAGTTTCCCCATCGCTTCACCAAGTTTTGAGACACTGAGCCTTCCCTGAGCCTCCTTGCACCAATACAAGGGATACCGGAGCCCTTGCAACTACCAAGGATTGTTTTGTGTCCAGTCCAGGCGCCACTCAATGCCAACATCGACCTGCCGATGAGGGACGTCAGGATAGATCCTGACGTCCCTCAGAGGCCATCAATGAGAGTGACCATGCAATCTTGTTTTCTTCCCCTCTCCAGGTCTGCAATACAAAGCGAGAGCCTCTAACAACAGCGACCCACTGGACAAAATACCTCTGTACCCAAGCCCCCCACCCTTGGTCCACGTAACCAACTGTGTCCTTGTGCTCCAGAGACCCTCAAGAGCTGAGCCCCCTTTGGTTTCTTCCGGGCTTGGCCCCAAGTCCCTGCTTGCAGCCTTTCTTTACACAGGCACTCCTCCATAAACTTTAATGGGTAGCGTTTGAGGCTACCATCGCGATCAGCACCTCACAGTACCACACAGGATCCCACAGCACAGGGGAGAGGTCTGGGCAAAGTGATCTCACCTTCAAGGACTGGGATCAAGCATCTTTGTCTCCCTCTGCCTCTATTGATGTGCTGCAAGCTTCCTTATGTTGAGTGGCTGTCTGCAATTTCGTTGTTGAAAGTGCCAGCTACACAAGTCTCACGGGAACAGCTAGTTTTCAAACCAATGCTGCTGACTGATGCCCTTGCTCCTTGTCAAACTGGCAAACTCCTTTGCAGCATAATCCATCAGTCACAGAGAAAACTCCCTCAAGTTAACCCCCATTCTGGGGTGTGCAGAGACACAGTGAGCAAGCCTCTTATCTTGCCTTTACACTGGGGCCGTAAATGGCTTTCTCAGACGGACCCCTTGTAGGGTCGCAGACCAGTCTTACACAACAACTGACCACTAAGGCTAGACTTTTATCACCTCTGATTGGTAGACTTATCCAATCAGAGGGTCTGCTACTTTCCAATCCTGGGTGCCCATCCAATGCCGAGGCATATTTACAGCATGTCCACTGCGTGTCCAAAGCATGCAAAGGATGACTTACTGCCTTCCCAGACAGGCTCTTTGTGCCAGCCCGGGATATTCCCCAGAGAGGACTTTTAATTAAATCCATACGAAGGGGGCCAGACCATCAACCAACAGAAATGGTCCCTCCTAGCAGGGTTAGTGCAGCTAAACACAGATAAGAGCAAGTGTCTAACCCCAGCCCACCAGGCTTCTCTAAGTACTAGGGAGGGGCACGTGGGAGCTGGAATGTCCAGCAGAACATCTCACATTACATACAATGGCTGAACTCACCATCTTTCCCCAGTACACCCACAGGCTCTCAAACACACATCAGGTAGACAAAGACAACAGGACCACAAGCATTCTGCACAGACATGATCCAAAGGGTGGCTAATCGTCCATCCTTGTTAGAATACAGGGATGCAAGTATCCCTGACTATAGATTTATTGCTGCCACCACTGTCAGTCTATCACAGCCTGTGTAGAGAGGACAGTAGCCACTCTCTGTGAAACAGGGGTGACTATGAATGCCTCCCCTCAACCTCAAAGTCAAGCTCTAGGGTCTCAATCCATGTAAACAGGTAGACCCTCAGTGGACATGCACGATTGTCATGTTCACTGAGGTAAAGATCTAGAAACCATACAGTAACTTTTAAGTGACTTGCTTGGAGATCAACATAAGGCAGGGGAAGAATGCTTGCCAGAGACATGCAGAAGACTTCCGTCCCAACAGTACCACAAACACGGTCCTAAGTTGGAGGGACTAAACGTCAGAATTCTTTGAGGGACTTTTGCAAATCAGGACCCAAATTTGCAGTAAAGTTATTGTACAGTTATTGCTACTTTAATTTATTGAACAATTTATACACCATTCGATCACCTTACCTACAAAGAAAGAACATTCTTCTATACACTCTCTGGAATAACACTGCACTTGATAAATCCAAAGCATATCTTCTTTTCCTTTGAAAAACAAAAATGTGATAGGCGAAATCCTTAATTAATCTCATATGCAAATCAGTTTTGTTCCCACTCCAGTAGGAATAGTCTAGCCTACACTGCCAGGCCAGGCTCCCCAGGTAAATCAAGCATGTGTAAGGCAGTCTTGCACTATTTGGGTCGCAATAGTTCTCTGCAGCTTAATGCAGCGGCAGGGTGAGCTCGGGTCCCACATCGGGCCACACCCATCATACTTAGGGAGTGTCACTCAGCAAAACAAAAGATTGATGGGTGGAATGCTTGAATTAATCTCAGCCACTTTTCCTTTGAGCATACTACCAATGAAGACATCTGTGTAAATGTGCCAACCATTCATTGACCTGACATACAAAAATGTGACAGCAAATGGCGCCACATTCCATGTGAAAGCTGTAGTTATCTGAGTGCACGTGCTTACAACCATCAGACTTTCCCCATTTTGTCTGAACAGAAGTGTTTCACATACTGCAATTTTTTTCTTGCTTGGCGTCGTACTTGCAAACGTCCCAAAATAATCACGCCCAGCGTTAACGTGAAGTGCTGAAAGCAGATCCCTACAGGTTCACTTTAGGCGTTGCAGCAGACCAGTCTGATAACAGCAGGCGGGCTCAGTTCCATGCTGAGGACAACTGCATTTTCATTGTTTATCTTTTCTTTGTGGACAGTAAAGAGATAGGAACTCATCAAAAGTGAGCTTGCCTAAATTCCTGGGCGAGGTAGCAGGGTTGGACAGGCCTTTTATTCCACCAGGCATTTTACAGGTGGGCTGGGGCCCTTGGAGGCGGTTTTAAAATCCTGTGCCTGTGCCTCTTTCACTTTCCCGAGTTCCCTGAGGTTAATTGTTGGAACCTGCAGGGTAAAGTGAAGTAATTATTTATTACCCTGATAAAATATATAAATACGCAGTTGCTGCCATGAGGACAGGGAAAAATGTGAAGGGAGAGAAAATGAATATGAAAAACAAAGCACCGAAATCACAAAATGTTCACATTGAAAAATAAAAAGACCTGGAAAATACAAAAAATTGGTTGGGCTTGAAAAATAGAATAGGAAATAACAGAGTTTAAGAATGAAAAGAGAAATTAGCAAAAAAACAGGGGAAACAAATCAAAGGAGAAAAAAAGGAAAGCAATGAAAGGAAAAGAAAGCAGAAAGATTTTAAAAAGATCTGCAGGTCATCAGTTGGAGCCTTTTCTTGAAAGGTTGGTGGTGAATATGCACATAATGGCTTCAGAAATGCATGTTTACCTGGAACATTCTAACCACAGTCAGTAAACTGAAATAATGGGTAAATGCACCTACCTTGGGGGTAAGTGATTCAGCATCTCACATGGGTTGTAAGAATGATGTAAATACTACATACAATACAATACTTACTAAAGTAAATATTTTTGAATCTTGTAGGCCACAGATTCTGAGATGAATGAGAAAATTAAGCGGGTTAAAGCACTTACTGCAGCTATGGTGACCAACTCCATCCAGGTCATTACAGACACATTGTTTTAAGTCCTGGATTTTGTGTCATAACACAGTACTGGGTGTTGTATTCTTGTTTTGCTTCCATTGAACTTATTAGACTAACACACATTAAATCAATGATTTGTAATTCTAAAGGAGAGGAGACAGTGTCCGAAATAACCTGGAGTGAAGTGCTCACACTAAGTGCACAGATGGTTTTGCAACACTTTAGTTACAGGTTCCAATCACAGTGAAATAAATCAGTAAATCAATTCACTTACTGCAGAGATCTGTACATAACATGTTTGTTATGCATTCCAATCTTCATGGGATAACTCCTTAACTTTCAATAAGTGTGTAGGTGGAGCATATAGTTTATATGCATTTATCTGAGGGTAAAATACCAACAAAATAGTTATGGTATATTTTGCTCTTTTTGAGTCACACATCTAGCCCTGCTCCCACTGACTCCGCCTCTGGTGCCGCAGAACACCAAGATTGTAGTTCCCATGTTTTAAAGCTAGGGTGACCCTCTCACTTTTCATCAAGTATTTCAATGGAAGTAAAACATGACTATAACACTGAGAATGCCGCGCCGAGACACTCATGAGTAGCCGTGCACGTTATAAATCACTGTAACATAACATAACATAACAATGCATTAATTTATAACAAGAAAGCCTAGTTCTGAAAACACTGTCCACGGTGACCTGGAGGGAGGATGGCCACCCTATTTAAAGTGTATCTCTCAATTAGACCAAGAGTATATAAAAATCTGCCCACTATACTACGTTATCAGTACGTTTTGAGGTAGTTTAAGTGTTGAAAGTCTAGAGGTAGAAGTAAACACAGCAAGTCTAATTGAGAGGTTTTTTAAGACCGGTTTCTCTCAGATAGGAAAGTAAATAAGGGATGTGTGTCTGCCACATTGAGAGTTCAAGGGGATGTGCAAGGTCAGACACCTCTTATCTGTTGGTTTGAATAGAATTATATATATTAATGGTTTTACAGCCCACTTATCTTCTTCCCATTTAGATATACTTAGAATAGCAGGCACCCCAATTCCAGCGCTACTTTATGCTGATGACATGGTATTGCTAGCCCTCACTCCAAATGCACTGAGACATCAGGTGGACTGTTTTGCTTCTTTTATGCAAAACCTGAATTTAAAAAACAACTATACCAAGTCGCACATTATGTCATGCGGGCCAGGCAAATTAAGGTTAAATAAAATCAGTATTAGCGGGCAAGAATTGACGAGTGTTAATTAGTTTTGTTACCTAGGGTTAACCTTCAGTTCATCAGGGTCGTGGAATCCCCATCTTGCTCAGGCTAGCCTCAAGCTTAGCAAAACTGTCAGAACAGTCTGTAAACTTATTAGACCAGATCTTAGGGGGACTGTTCTACTACCATTGAAGATATATAACTCGCAGTGTAACAGCGCAGCTATCTTTGGTGCAGGAGTTTAGGGTTTTAGCATATGTTGTTCCCTACAGGCTGAGGAAAATCGTTTTTTGTGGTGGTTGCTGAGGTTACCACCATCCACCTCTAGTCTTATTACCCACTTCAAGTTAAATCAGGGATTTATAGTGGACAAGGTACATCTGGCACCACTTCTATTATGGGTTAGCATCTGAACGAACCCAGCAGCTAAGCTATGCAAGGATATTATACTTGACTGTCTAACGTTGGGCAAGGCCTATTCTATACCATGATTAAGCTATATACGAGACACCTTAGGAACCCTTGGTCTATCCTCTTGGTTCATTGAACCTAGTTGTATTGCCAAATAAGCTAAGGTGGGGGTGAACATATTATTCAAGGAGCTTTGTGCAGACACAAGAATGAAAAATGAGTTATCTAAACCCTAGTGAAGTCTTTTATTTACAGGTGAATCCCCTATGTATTTATCTTTAGAACTGACAAGATGGGAGCATTCACTTCTTTTTCGCTTTAGAGCATGGTCAATTCATTGGTGCTTAGTTTTTTAAATTTTATTTAGACTCAGAGGGAAACATATTATCTTCTTGTCCCTGTGACAGTCAGTATGCACAATCACTTTTGCAAATTGCAGAGCTTAGCACAAAAGCACTTTCTGACGCCTTTGTTATGTAAGCTCGTATTCAGACGGTGTAGAGTAGCTATGCTCCACTTACAATTTTTAAGTTCACCTGAAACCGCCTATTGTGTCTGCGCTTTTCTGAAAGCAGCCATTAGGGATAGGAAAACTATGATTAGTTGATCATTTGAATTATATGTGTTACATGGGCTAGCATGCAGAGTCTGGCTGAGGTGCTTTGGTCTAATTTTGGGGGATAGTAGGAGTACATAGTGGACCCTACCAGAGGTTTTTGTTCTCCCTCCTTCTCCCTTATTTTCCTTAAACCTCGGCCAATTTCCTACACAATTGTATTGGTGCCTTAAAATTTGATTACGATTTGCACTTTTTGCTCTTTTATAAGCATGGCTATTTGATGTATTGTGGAGTTTTAAAGCTTTTTTATGTACATATATTTTTTTACCTTTCTTAATCTAATGCAAGATTATTTTTAAATTTTTTGTAAAACCGTGGTTATGTGTAATATTTTATGTACTTTTATGGTCTATTTTAATTAGACCGAATGGAGATATTGAATTGAATTGAACTGAAGCAGTGAGGGGAAGGCCCTGATATGAGGCAGGCGACTGCTCCAGAGTTTTGTAGTACCAGTAACAAAACGTCTTCCACCCCAATTTGACTTCCTAACTTTGGGGAGTGTGAGAGTATTAAATCTCAAAAAGTGAAGGGAGTCTGTTGGGAACGTATCACTGAAAGATGTGTCTCAGACATTTAGTACCCGTATTGTGTGGAGCTTTATGAGCAACACACAGAGCTTTAAATTTTACACAACTTCACAAAGGAAGCCAGTGAAGCGAGGGGGGCAAGATGGCCGCTGTGAGGCTGTAGTGAGCAGCAGCAGCCGTCGCTCTCTCCCCTCCCTAATGTAAAAAGGTCGGGAAAACTGGGAGATGAAATGCCACATTGCACTTACCTACTGGAACAGCTGATCTGTCGGGTGGCGGATTGCAACGGTCGGCGGTGGAATCAGGAGCTGACAGCGAGGAGGACACTGACGCGAGACATCAGCCGTTCAATTCATGCTCTGTGCCGCTGTCTGATCTTCGGCAAAAGTATGGCACCACGGCTGAATAAGCCCATGAAGGAATCGAAGGAGATACAGAAGGAGACAGCGGCTCCAGCATCTTCGGCCTCCGTGCGAGGCTCAGTACAGCCCAGACGTGTGCATTCAAAGAAAGCAGATGGACCCAGTGGCAGCAGCGGTAGAGGAGGCACGCAGAAGGAGGACTTCGAAGGAGGGAGTAACGCTCGGGTGAGCACCCTCCGACAACCTACTTTGACGGAGACCTTCCAGGCGGCAATTCCAGTGAGCATTGCGGGTGTCAGAATTCTCTCACAGGCTGAGATCAGTGCCGGCAAAGCTCCAGCGGCCACGAGCTTCCACACGGAGGATACAATGTTGCAGCCTCTCTCTAGACTGGGTGACAGGCAAGAGGAGCCGAGTGTGGAGAAAGCAGATGGGCTGAATGTCCCGAGTGGCAGGGACATGGCAGGCCAGCAGGTAACTACAGGCAGCACATCAAGTAGTGAAATACCTACAAATGAAATATCGCAAATGCTGGGTAACAATGGGGAAATTAAGAAAAGTGGTATAAACGGCAAATTTGGTAATGACACGGAAGTGACACCTAAACATACAGAGCTGCCCCTAGGGAAAGCAGCGGAGGTAGCACCGGGGGCTCACCGCGCCAAAACGATTGCTGGTTCCCCAGAAGGAGAATGTTTTTTCTCACTTAATAATGATACTGACCTATCACTCTCCAGCGATGGTAATTTCTCTGATGGGTCTGATTCAGCTGGGACCTCTTCAGCGCAGAGAGCAACAAGGGCTACTGTGCATAAATGTAGATCTAAAACTAAATCTAAAGGAAGCCCAGCTATAATAGATACAGCAACAGCTCGTAAGCTTACCTGGGATTACTCAGCCACCACTCAGCTTTATCAGGACGATGGAGCAATGCCTGAAACTAGAGGGCACACGAGCCCTATTGAAATTGCCATGGCCCCGGTCCCCTCTATGGATCTAGTATATGCTACACTAAAGCAGATGCAGGGGGAGGCCAGATTGGAGAGCCGCAGGGCGCAGCAGGCAACTAAAAACTGCAGGGCTCACTGCGCAAGGTTAATAAACTATATGAGGATATGGCAGATAGGGTCACCCATGTTGAAGAAAGGACTGGCAGACTAGAGGACGAGGTTAAGGAATGGCAGACCTTCAAGGAATCCCAGGAGAAATTAACTGAGGATCTACAGTGGAAGCTCGAAGATTTCGAGAACAGGCAAAGAAGGAATAACATTAGACTTTTGGGATTGGCAGAAAACATCGAGGGAGGAGACGCAAGGGCGTTCATAGTGACCCTCCTGAAGGGGGCATTTCCTGATCTGGCTTCGTGGAACTGGGACGCCGAGGTCCAGAGGGCACATCGGTTCCCTCTGACCCTAAAAAGAGATGGATCAGCCGGCCAAGGGGTGCGGCCTAGGGCTGTCCTAGTGTACGTCGGCAACTACCTTCTTAGACAGGCTATTATTGATAAAGCAAGACCAGATGCCAGACGTACATTCGAGGGCCATACATTTTTTGCCCGCCCTGACTTTTGTCACGCTACGGTTGAGAGGAGATGGAGGCTCCGGCAGCTGATAAACCCCTTTCAGGGAACTGGCAGTGAGGCCTACTTACTGTATCCGGCTCGGCTAAAAGTTATATCCAATGGTCATATCCGAATGTTTTTTTCTGAGATCAAGGCTCAAGCCTTTTTGGTTGAGCTGCAGAACCAAAAGGGGGCGGGCGGAGTTGTGTGACTCGTAGCTGTCTAAGCTGTAGTCTGACTCAACTTCTGAGGGTAGCTATAGCAACAGGATTCCTCCATTGGCTATACCCATTGAGGTGGTTTAATGTAAAAATGTACTATGTATATTGTAGGCGGAAATGCTGTTTTTTGATGTTTTTTTTTTTTTTTAAGCTGGGTTAGTTTTCCACATTGAGCACAGTGGCATTTCAAGGGAGAACGGGGGGAGGGGGTGGCTGCGATGCAAGCTATGGGTTCCGGCTGCCACAAATAGGTCATGCTTGACCTATTTGCCCATGAGGGGGAAGGGGGTGGGATGGGGTGGTGGTCCTGAGGGGTGGGGGGGTGGAGTTGTAGGGGGGGTGTGGGTATGGCACAGCACAGCATGGTATCTGAGACATATGGTCAAACATATGAAGAGCAACAAGACACTGGAAAGGGGAAAGCTAGGAATTAAAATAAAAATCTCAAAGATGAATTTAAGGGATAATTGGGCCGGCCTGCAGTTTGATGTTCATTAATGGGTTTACGAATAGCCTCAATTAATGTCTGTGGCTTAAACGATCAGGCCAAAAGACAGCGGGTGGCAGCGATACTGAGAACAATGCGTTTAGATCTTTTATGTCTTCAAGAGACTCATATAGAGGGCACAAGAGGTAGTCTCATGGAACAGCTTGGTTTTCGCCTCATTGCACACACTAGGCAAGGGACCAAGACTAGAGGGGTCGCCATACTCTCTAGACGCAGTGATATAATAGTTAGGAGGAAGCTAGAGGATAAATGGGGTAGATGGGTGCTAGTGGAGTGTACAATATTGGGTGTGACGCTTACTATCTGTTCTGTGTATGGTTCGACTGAGGATGACCCCGATATCTTTGAATTTTTAGACCTAGAACTAGCCTCCTGGCCTGTACCAGTTATTATGTGCGGAGATTTTAATATAAACGGACTGGGTGGACTATGGACTGAGACTGGGGATAGGTATGCGGGCCGGAAGAAAAAGGCGTTTCGCGCAATCTCCAGCCTAGCCCGGAATAATTTATTGGTTGATTTGTGGGCCAGATTAAAGCCTGATGATCCTGGCAGCACATATTATTCGGCTCCACACAAGTTGGTTGTTAGACTCGACTACTTTTTTATTTCTAACCAATTAGCCCCCGGTGCCAGATTGAGAAGCTCCCCCGGATTATATCAGATCACAACCCATTAGTGTTAACAATGGATATTCCAATGGGGGGGAGACCAGAGCGGATATGGACTTTTGAGAGAGGGCTCCTGAAAGATCCCGGATACCTAATTCACATGAAGGAATGGATTATGGGTTTTATGGATATTAACAGAAACAGCGCTAGCCCAGGGGTAGTCTGGGATGCACTTAAAGCTGGGGTGCGAGGTGAGACGCTTAGTTACAGTTTGCATAGACAGAAGCGAGAGGCACTGCTTGAGAAGCAGATGTGTAAGGTAATAACGGAAATAGAAGAGGAGCTGAATGTGGCGATCGCTTCGGGGGCACCACTCGATACTATTCTGCTTAGATTGGCCTTAGCCAAATCCGAAGCTCAGGACTGCATTGCTTCTAAGGCAGCAGCAACTTTTCTCGTAAGAAAGGAGCAATGCTATGAGTTTAGTGAACGGGTCGGGCACACATTAGCTGTGCGCATAAGACAGAAAGATGCTGTTGGAGAGATTAGGGAAATAATGGACGAATGTGGGATTATAGTTAGTGATTCAATAGGGATCCGAGAGATATTCAGGCACTTTTATGCCAAATTATATAATGAAGAACAGGCGCAGGATCCCCTTCTAGTACAAAAGTATCTTAATGAAATTTTAGTACATCCAATTGCCGACGAGGACAGGGAGGCATTTGAAGCTCCACTGACAGCAGAAGAGATCTATGCCGCCTTAGGCAGCCTCTCCTCGGGCAAGGCAGCAGGGCCCGACCAGATACCGCTAGAATTTTATAAAACCTTTCTAGAAGTAATCGGACCTGATCTTGTGGAGATAATATCTCAAGCCCAATTAGGTAGCTCTGTTCCAGCAACATGGGCCGGTGCAGATATTGTAGTCTTTTTGAAAAAAGGGAAACCATTCAGAGAACCAGGGTCATATAGGCCAATAACACTTATGAACTGTGATGCTAAAATCTTCTCTAAAACTTTGGCGACCAGGTTAAGCAACATAATTAGTAAGATGGTTAACCCCAATCAGCATGGCTTTATTCCAGGGAGAGGCACAACGCAGCATGTTCGCCGGGCTATAACCCTGTTTGACGCGGCGGAAGTCTCAGGGGACCCCATGGCGGTTATGCTAATGGACGCCGAAAAGGCATTTGACCGGGTCTCCTGGGACTACCTCTGGGCGGCTATGAAGCACTATGGTATCGGGGGAGGCTTCGTCAGTGCAGTTCAGGCTCTATATAAAGATCCAACAGCTCGACTCAAAGTGAATGGGGGCTATACGGCACCACTTGCAATTAAGCGTGGTACACGGCAGGGTTGCCCGTGTTCACCATTGCTTTTTGCGATATATATTGATCCTCTTATTCGGAGATTGGAGGCAAATGAAGGCATTATCCCTATGAGATTTCACGGTTTGGAATATAAAACCCTGGCATATGCAGATGACATTGCGTTGGTTACCCCTAGCCCAGCGGATGCTTTGATTGTAATGGAGACAGAAGCTCAAGAGTTCGGTCAGGTATCAGGGTATGTTTTAAATAAATCTAAGACTCAAATAATTAAGAACGCGGGGGTGGTGTGTGATGATGTACGGGTAACAGACTCTGCTGTTTATCTGGGGATAAGGGTCTCAGCAGACTTGGGGAAGACCGTAGAAAGAAACATCGGGCCAATAATCAGTAAGGCGAAGAAGGATTTTGATAGAACACATAACCTGCATCTGTCACTAGTGGGGCGGTGTAACGTGGTGAAGATGATCTTTCTGCCAAAAATCCTGTATTTATTTAGGGCTATTCCGCTCGAATTTGAGAAAAAATGGTTCACGGCACTGGAGTATATGGTTAATAGATTTATCTGGGCACATGGGAAGACCAGGAGGGCACTGCGGTATATGTCTTTGCCAAGGGAAAGAGGTGGATGGGCTGTTCCTGATTTTAAAATGTATGGTTGGGCGGCAGCTTTTCAGTATATGTGTGGGTTAATTGGGGGAGATGTGACTGGACCTTGGGTCATGCCGGATCCAACTGAAATATATGCAATTTTGCTCGGAGAAGATGCTCAGAATTGTTTTTTGAAATTTACTGAGCCTAGTTACTTTAAGAGAACTAGGTTCAAGACCCTGATGGCTGCATACAAAATCTGGACAGTATTCCGTAAAAAAACTGGCCTTGGCCGGTTAAATGGCTATACGCAGCTTTTCCGAAACCCCACCCTCCCTGGCGAAATCTTTTCAGACTCCACAATGGCGGAATGGGAAGGGTGTGGGATCCGGAGACTGGGAGATTTAATGGGGCCCTATGGAATTCGGCAGTTTGTAGATATACAGAATAGCTTTGGTATCAACAAAAGAAACTTTTTAAATATCTTCAAATTCGTAGTTTTATAGGTAGGAAAAAGGGGGCCTTGTGGGTTCAGCGATAACAAAATTATGGAGGTAATCAGAGGAAGGGAAGACTGTACTATTCGGAGGATATACGCTGAACTTTCCATATTCAAACAGGATGATCTCGGAAAATATGAGAAGAAATGGGCAGATAAACTTGGCATAGACAAGGATAGTTTTATGGTCTCTTTAGAGCTAGGCCAAACTCTTCTTTGTTCCGCAGGGCTTCAAGCTCAACAGTATAAAACAATTTTCTCCTTATACTATACACCTGCACGGATTGCACAATGGGGGGGGCAGACAGGAATTCGGTGCCCTCGGTGTGACGGCACGGACGCGGAGATAATTCACATGTTTGCGTCATGCCCTCAATTGCAAACCCTGAGGAATAAGATAGGAGTGTTTTTTGACAAAACATTAGATATTAGAATCTGTCTCACCCCATCTATAATCTTGTTGGGGATAAGTAATGAGGACAGGTCAGACCCACCTGAAAGCTTCATTTTTGTGGCTATGTCAGTAATGCGAATCTGCATAGCTACAGCCTGGCTTGATAAGGCACCACCAACGTTTCAGCAGTGGCTCGCCAGGTTGCTGTCTATATTTAATCTTGAAAAGGGAATCTACGAGAGAAAGGGTAAAAAGGGCAGATTGCTCGGTAAACGGATCTGGGGCCCCATTTATAGGTGGAAGGAAAGTCAATTATAAATGATAGCTTGCAGCGGATAGCATGGACGGCACTGGTTTTGTGGTTTTGTGTTTTTTTTGTTTTTTTACTCCCTCTGGCTGTCTAATGAACCGGTAATGACGTATTAGTGATGTTAGGTATGTCGCTTAATGGGTCTGAATCTTTTTGTATGACCATATATATCGGTTATTGTACTATAAGTTTGTATATTACTCAGATAATTTCTGTATGTTTATTTTGGATAAGCTGCTGTGCAATAATAAAAAAAAAAGTTTAAAAAAAAGGAAGCCAGTGAAGCTTTCGGATTCCAGGAGATATCGCATGGAATTTAGGCAGTCCGTGCACTAATCTGTCAGCAGCATTTTGTGATGTTTGGAGCCTGCTGATGTGTTGTTCCTGAAGATTAAAGTAGAGGCCATTGCAATAGTCTAGCTTTGATAAAACTAATGCTGTGACTGCTTTTATTAAGGAATTGATGGGGATGTAGGGTAACATTTTTTTAATCATCCTGAGAGTTAACAAGGCAGATGATACTACTGCCGAAACCTGTGCACCATAGTTTAACTTGTAGTGAATATAGAAACCGAGATTCTTAGCTTTTAATACAGGGGTGGGAAAGGAGCCATTCTCATTTGGCCACCAAATAGGGGACCAAACAGGGGATAAGTTGCTGAATAATACCACCTCGGTTTTCCCTGATTTGAGCTTTAAACAGTGCTGGTTCATCTAGGAGCTGACTGCTCTCATACAGTCCTGGAAGAGCATGGGCACTGTAGGCTCATTATTGAAGACAGACACTACCAATTGAGTGTCGTCCGCATAGGCGGTAAGTGCAATGTTATATCTTTTGATCAGCAAAGCCAAATCGGAAACATATATATTAAAAAGTGTGGGAGTAAGTAATGATCCCTGTGGGAACCCACAAGGTAAGGGAAACGGAGAGGACTCATCATGGCCCAAGGCTACTGATTGATTCCTGTTTGAGAGAAAGGGGGTCAGAAGGGCCAAACCTTGACTTTTACTCCTAGTTCAGCCAAACGGTTGATCAAGATTTTATGGTCAACTGTGTCAAAGGATGCGGATACGTTGAGTAGGACAAGGATGGGTGACAATGGACTGCAACATGACTGTCATTAAAGAGAAGGTCTTTGACTGGAAGGGTCTATAAATAGATCCTGCTCCACTTCATAAAAAGCAATCCATAAAGACTGCATAGGGTAAACCAGTCGCTGCTGTCTATTGCCATTCGTATGAATCCTGCAGCCTGGCATGTGAGAACGTAGCCTACTGTGAAAGTAACATCAATCACAGCTTGGCATGTATCCAAACACCACAGGACTGCCTGCAGCCAGACACAGTAGCCCTGAGTTATCACTGTGTAAACTCCTCGCAAGCCTCCTTAGTACCCTAATTGCCACATCATATCCCAAAAAAGCCAAGAAACTTGCAGGGAAATGTTTCAGTATATTGAGAACCTTTAGGAAAGTTATACAATGGCTTCCACCATCTTCAAGGAGAGTGGTCATTCAGGGACTGGTCAACTCTCAACTTGGTTATGGAACTCCCTCTTCCTGGGATGTCACAAGTACGTTATAAAGAGACTACAAGTGATCCAGAATGCTGCAGCACAGACGCTCCAAAATTTCCAAAACATCACTAAGCCGCTCCAGCTGTAGCAGCCCTGCGCTGGCTACTGGTGCAGAAAATAATGAAATTCAAGGCACTGTGCATGGCCCTTCTGACAATACACGGGAAAGGTCCATTCCTCATTCAGCAACTTTTCAACCATTACATTCCCAGGAGGTCTCTATGGTCCGGGAATCTAAGGTTGCTGACAGTGCCCAAGGTCACTCCTTTCGGGCGCTCCTTCCCATATCTTGTCCCCAAACTTTGGAACGACCTCCCCACTGTCCTCAGACTGGACCAATCAGAATCTTCCTTCAGAAAACTCCTGAAGATGCATCTCTTTTAACTTCGGGCTATTTTACAACTTACAGCACATCTAGCAAACCGGCAAGTGAGTTGTCATCAGCGCTGGGAGACCTGAATGGGTAGCTAGGTGCTAGACAAAAACACCTGAATAGAATAGAATAGAAAGAGCCCTATTGCAACTACCATCAATGGATGGTAAAATAAATATTAGGCTATGGCATAGCATATTGTTACACTCACAGACAGAAAGGTCCTCTAAATATCACAATAAGTGTGCAGATGACTAGACAACCACAAGTTAACCATGCACCACTAAAATTGGTCCCCTCTAACCAGATTTTACTGTTGTGCTTAGCAGAGAGTCACAGCTCACTATGATTTATGAGAACTACTATGTAAACTTGTTAGACCTGTTCAACCAGTCTTTGAAAAGACTGTCTCTTCTGATAATAGGGAACAACTAATGCACCTGCATCATTCTGGAGCCAGGAGGACCCTCTGATTTAGCTTATAATTCTTCAAAGGAGTGCTCCAATACTCAGATCGCCTTAGCCTTATTGTGCCTCGTCTGACATTTTCATCCTACAACTTATAAAAACTTTAAGTTTTGCATGTCCAGGTAGTGAAAAACTCTTAAATTTGTTATTCACTACTACAAGGCTTATATCTCCCGTAGGATAACATTGGGATTACCTTATTACATTTTATAAGTGTAATTTCAAAATGGGAAGATATATTTGGCTCAAGTTTGCTGGTTCTGGAATCCAAATTTAAAATCCTAATTTATGATGAGGTCAGATTTTAAACTACAGTTCTGAAAATGCCACTTTTTGAAAATTGGCATTTTCTAGCCTTAGCTACTTGGTGCCTGCAGTCTGTCTCTGGTTACATGACAGGGTGCAGTTGGCAGTTTGGCTTTTGTGCATTTCTCCTAGACAGCCACACACAATGGGAGCTTAGGTGTGACTGAGTAGTCCATTACTGGCAGGATGGGAGGGAGGAGCTGGGACTAGCCTCACTTACACCTGAATTTGCTGTGTTCTGTCTCCACACAAAGGGCTGAATACCCCATGTAGTTAGTCTAGAGCCAGGGAAGGCAGGGCATCTGTCTACTTGAAAGACATGCCTCTAGAAGCTTCTCCCCACTTCAAAGGCACAACTGTGTATAAAAGAAGGACCTCAGACACCACCACTTCAGTACATCTCTGAAAACTCTGCCACGAAGAATGACTGTTATGATGCTGAATGACTGCCACTCTGATGGACTCCTGCTTTGCTGTGCTGACCTACTCCCTGCTGTCCTCTTGCCTGGGTGAGAAGGACTTGACCTGCATCTATTCAACCCAGAACCCAGAGTGACTCCAAGGGCTAGTTGGTTGGCCTCCTGATCTGATGCCAGGTCAGTACATAACAGGCTTCCAACAACCTTCCACCTGCACTTGGACTCTGCCCTCTGTGAGTCTACCCTGCCATGTGGGGCCACCCCAGTTCTGGACCCTTGGAAGTGGGCCTAAGGTGCTTGCCAGCGGAACCAATGCATCTTCTCTGCTGAGGAGCGCATCCCCGCACAGAACCAACGGATCTCCTCAGCTGAGCGGCGCATGCCAAGCAGAACCGATGCATTGCCGCTGCTGAATGGGTTGGATCCATCGCAAAGACCCGTGTCACACCGCGCTCCTTAGAACCAACGCATCACCAGCTGCACTCCGCAACCCCAACACCGAACTTCGTATTGCAAGCCCCGTCGATGGGATCCTCGATGATGACACAACAGGACCTCCCACCGCAGCCTCGATGCATCTCAGACCCAACGCATTGCTCCAGCTGCATGGCGTATCTTCGACGCAGATCCACACAACGCACCACAACCAGGATTTAAGGTACTTTGTTCAGTGGGCCTAATTGGGTTCCTGTAGCTGGCCTGTGCTCCATTGTGCTCAGCCTGAACTTGTGACTTTGTCCCGATCCGGTATGACCAGATATCCCAAGTTGGCGCTTTGTGCTGCTTTTTTACTAAAAACTCTCAAATTCAATATCTCCGGTTCTACTAATTGGATTTTTGTCATTTTGGTATTGTTTTATTAATTAAAGAAAGCTCTATTGCTCTAACCTGGTGTGGGGTCCTTTTGTGCACTGTTTTCACTGTTATATTGTTTGAAGTGTTGCACAAATGCTTTACACATTGTCTCGATGTTAAGCCTGACTGCTCTGTGCCAAGCTACCAAGGGGCTGAGCGCAGGTTAATTTAGGGTTTGCTTGTGCCTTACCCTGACTAGGATTAGGGTTACTGCTTGACCAGGGCTCACACCCCAGTCAACTAGTAACCCAATTTCTAACAAATGCCTTCAAGGTGCCAAAGTTATTAGCAAAAACATGTCCTTTCAATGGAAAGTGCATATGAACCATAGCAACATGGTCACTATAAATGTATATATTTTATTATCTGATTGTCAATCACATGAGACACTTTCTGTTTTGTAAAAGTAAAGAGAAACATTTTTATTTTGTTATTTATCATGCCGTCTTACAATTGGCGGTTGGTTTGTTCTCTTCTGAACTTTAAAAAAGAAATTATATCTAAAGAATCATATTATAAACTTTTAACGCCATTTCACCATTTCTTAAAAAAGTACAAATTTGCAACAGGATTTGTTTCTCACTTTCTCATGTTATCACAGTCATTTATTCTCATACAAACACATCCTTCTCCAGACATGGAGTAGCATCAGTATGAGCCATCTCTTGCTCTGTCATCTCTTTGGTTTACTGCCAGCTCCTGGTCATCCATGGATAAGGCATGTTGCAGAGACTCAGCTCCCGTTGTAAGATGTAAGCCCACTCGTAGCTTGCAAACTTCTATTCATCTTTTTAATTTTTAGGTCTGACTTGATAGTGATGTGGTCGGATTACCTTATGTGATCAACATGAAAAGAGCATTCAGAAGAGAGGCGTTTTAGTTCAGCCTACGTTTATTACCTTGGGCATTTGATTGAATACAAGTTGTATTCTTCCACTGAAAAAGAGTTCTGGCATGGCACTTGTTGCCTTGTGGGTAAGCTTATGCTCCATACAGCAGGACTGAGTTTGTTATGGTGCTAATTCAAGGATCAAGGCTGCATGCATGATCTGCTTATTATTGTAAAGCTACGACAAAGGCAGTTGCCTGGGAAATGTATTGTGAAAAGCATGTCAAATCCACTTGGCATTTAAGGGTTAATTATTATACTGTGTGAAGGCCTGGAAAGAGGTATATTAGTATTGCACGAGCCAAGCGTTTTGGTGATTGTTGCCTCCTCTGACAAATCCTGCAGTTAGAAGATTTGCACTTTGATAATCCCTGCTAGGTAGGAGTACACATCATAATTTGCATAATTTTGAGAATTTTGATTTATTCTTGTTATGAGGAATTCCCAAAATAATGCAATCACGCTATGTTGTTTAATTACACAGTAGTTTGTAGCACGATATAGCGTGGGAGAGAGGCCACAAAGCAAACAGACAGAATGCGAGTGGCTGTTGTTCGCAGTATTTGTGTTTTTCACACTCTTTTGTTTTGCGAAAAATTAGTTCTTGTGTCAAAAATTGAGGTGAGGACGCATTTCACGCTGAAATATAGCCATAAGTGGAGGATTTTTACTTTGCATATTTACATGTTATTTTGTGTCATTTGGCTGAAATTTCGTGTAATTACGTGAAAGCAAATAATAGCAGTTTGCACACCCCAATCGTTGGGCCCTCTTCTGCCACCGAAAATTGTATATGTTTTTGATTTTATGTCTATATGCATAATGATTGCCTTGTGGGAAAGCTTATTTTCAATACAGTAGGCCTGAGATGGTTAAGGTGACCAACCAACGATAAAGACATTAGATCTGATTGATTCACTCAGAAAAGTTATATTCAGTGCCATTGGTCCGATTTCATATTAAGAAAGGTTATAAAAAAGGCAACAGACCTGACCAATTTATTGTAAAACACGTGATAAATTGAATAGGCTTGTGATAGTGGATTATTAATACACTGTATTAATCCTATAAAGAAGTATTTTTTTAATTGAATCTAACCGATTGACTTAGTAAGGTAGTGTTTGTTTACCCACTCTGACAAATCCTGGGGGTAGAAGAACTAGTCTGTGACAATCCTTCTTAGACCCTTTCAGGAGGGATTGTATTTTATATGTTTGTAATTTTCTGACTGAATGTCTGATGGCTGCCTTGTAGGAAGGACTATGTTCAATACAGTGGGCCTGGGTTTGTTATGGTGACAAGTCAATGATAAAGAGTATAACCCTTGTTGGTTTACTGAGAAATGTTATATCTGATGCCACAGGTCAAATCTGTTAACTATGATAATTTATGAAAAATGCAGTAGGCCTGATATATAGAAGATTTTCACTGTGATAATCCTTGTTAACCTCTCTTAAGACTGGTTGCATTTTGTTTTATCAACAGTAATTTCCTATGTGTGTTATTCTATGAATGTGTGCCTGATGGTTGCCTTATGATAAAGCCGATGCTCAATACAGGGAGCCCAAGTTCTTTATGGTGTCAAGCCACTGATAAATGCAGTATGCCTTATTGGCTCACTAGAAAATGTTATATCCAATGCCATAGGTAGGATCTGTTTACTATGCAAAGTTGTGACAAAGTTATTGTGAAAAATATTTGAAACCAAAAGGTCTTTAAAGTTAGATTGTTATTAGACCATGTTAAAGGCTGCAGACAGTGATTTTGTCACATGGAATCAGACAGATTACTGTAATAGACAAGGGTTTTGGTGTAGGTAACCCCACCGACATACCCAGGGAATAGAAGATTTTCACTGTGATAATCCTTTTGAATTCCTCTTGGAACGCGTCGTATTTTGCTTTGATAGATCAAATGTTTTATATGTTTGCACTTTTATGAGTGTATGCTGGTTGCTTTACAGTCAAGCTTATGTACACGACAACAGGCTTGAGTTGGTTATGGGGGCAAGCCAATGGTAAAGAGTGTACGCCTTGTTTGGTTCATTGGGAAAACTTATGTTACATTCCATAGGTTTGATCTGTTTATCATGAAAACTTATAGCAAAAGTGAGATGCGTGATCTATTTATTGTGAAAGGAAATGCACTTTTAAGAGTGACTTGTTATAACACATGCTTAAAAGCTGTGGACAGACATTTTGCTACATAGAATCTCACAGATTACTGTACTAGGTTCCGACAAGCACTTTGGGTTGAAGGTTTGCAATGTGACATTCCTTGTTAATTTCTGTGGAGAGGGGTAACCAACAGTACTTTTGTATATTACATATATGTAATTTTAAGACTGCATGCCTGATGGTTGTCCACTTATGCTCAATACAGCAGCCTGGGCAGCATAAGGTGAAAAGCCAATTATAAAGGCAAAAGTCTTGATGGGTGTAGGACGCACATACTAATAATGTGCTCTTTTGTGGTAGTGTGGGCGAGCAGTTAGGCTTATCAGAGGGTAGTGTTAAGCATTTGTGTTACACAGAGTGGCAATAAATGAGACACACATTCAATGAATAAATCGGAGATCAATTTATAAAAATAGTACTGGTTATATTTATTTTGCAGAACCACAGAACTTCGTCTTAGGTAAATACGTTTTGCAATAGAAATAATTTTCAATGTAAAAAGTGGACACAGTGCAATTTTCAGACTTTGCAATGTTAAACTATGGGAGGAAGAAAACATTCAGCAAACATATAGGTGACATCGACATACAGGACCACTCTTTGGGAGTTAAGGTCAGTATTGGGCAATTGTAGGAAAGTAGGATCTACTTCTATGGTTACCCCCACTTTTTGCTTGATGTGATGCTGTTTTTGACTAGTCTGACTGGGATCCTGCTAATCAGGACCCCAGTCTATCTGCTTTCTCCCTAAATTGTTTTCTTCAGTACTTAGGTACACCCCAGATTGGATACTGGGGTACCCTTATAAGTCCCTAGAACATGGTACCCAGGGCATAGGTACCCCAGGGGTCTCCCATGGGCTGAAGCATGTATTCTGCCACCCATGAGAGACCATTCAAAATGGAACTACAGGCCTGCCATTGCAGCCTGTATAAGTTGGTGCTTACACCACTTACTAAAGATATAGGTTTCCTATATCTAGGGTCGCTGCACTTAAAATCTATGTCACCCGTATAGCAGGCCTTTGCAATCCTGAAGGCAGGGTGCTTGATTCTAAGTGAGAGGGTGCCCCTGCATGAGCAGGACACCCCTGCAGCCTACGGAGTCCTTTCTCCCGGGTTGTCAGTGAAGCAGCCATATACTATATAGAGGGGCGCCGCGTAACTACGCGATGACCATCTCGAAAACGGCTGCAATGAATCCTATCATGTTTGGTATCAAACATGTTGGAATCATACCCCCACACCCTAAACGGTGTGGGAGGTATGATTCCAAGCACTGGAAGAGCCCTCGGTTAGGCTCTTAGTGTTCCCGGTACCAACCTTCTAGACCCGGACAGCACACAATCGTTGCTGCCAACTAGAGACACATTTCTGCCCTCCTGCCGCTGAGCCAAGCTCGAGCAAGGGAAGGCAGAACAACAGGCATCCTGTTCCAGTTAGGTGTGACCACCTCCCAGACAGGATTTAGTGTATTGGGACCGGGTGGGTTTGCTTGCCAGCTCCAGAAAGTCTGCATGAGGGGCACATTTGGTGTCCCTGTGCATAGTCCAGTTCAAACCTGTTCTGGGAGCTGTTGGCTCCTGCTCTGGCGTGAAACTGGACAAAGGACATGGGAGCCACCCCACCCCTGCCCAGACCCTGCCCTGGGAGGGTCCCCTGAATCTTCCCAACCCTTTCCCAGGGGTACTTGAGGGCTTAGCTGGGTGTAGGTCCCTAGATTTGTCATTTGATAAGATTAAGATCCGACACCACTGCTCTTCTACTGTCTGGGCACTCTGGACGTTGTTTGGGCCTCACTTTGTCTCCCTTCCAGTCTTCTGCATCATCTGTGCCTGTGCATCATACAGGAACCTTCCAAGGCATGTGAAGCATCAAAGACACCTGAAGAAAATCTCCCTTGGAGTGAAGGAGTCACTCCCCTGCATTCGCAGGCACCGTAACTAGGTCGACCAATCTGCAGGTCCTGAGCTCCTTCGGATTCCGTGGGCTCTGCAACACAGGTGGTAGTTTTCCACAGCTCTGGAGGCCTGCCCTGCCCTCTCACCAAGTTTGAGGCCAGTATGCCTCGTAGGGGTTGCAATAACCTAACCCCTGTGCATAGCAACCAATTTGCAGTTGCAAAGGCTTGTTGGTTTCTTTCCAAGAAGATCTTCGGGCTCCAAATAGCCCCACCCCGGAGCACCTCCTGTGAACAGAATCTTCAGTCACACCGCATTGTGTGCATCGTGGCCTGCACCTTTTGGTGAGCTGCTTGAGGTCCCTTTGCAACTTCAGTGCCTCCTGCCTGTGGGTCCACTTGAGGGTCACCCTTGTTTCTTTTGGGCTCCCTTAATTGCTCAGGCCTGCCCTGACTCCCCTGCCTTTGGTAAGTCCCCTGGACCTTGCTGGTCCCAACTTTGCTCCTTCTTTGATTCCTGCGTGGCTTGCCTTTGCCAAGGCTTGTTGGTGATCCCGCCGGACACCGACGCCTCAGCACTCGACATCCTTCATGGGACAGCTTGTGCATGGCTCCTGGTCCTCCTCAGCATCACCTGGTCCTCACAGCTGCAAAGTCTAGGTCCTCGTCATCCATCCTGCAACACCTGACATCGGAGGGCATTCGTCTTCCAAGTCTCCTGGTCACTCCTGAGTGATATAGACTCTGTCCCCTCTGCTTGAAGGTATCTCTAATCAAGAATCCATACTCGGATTCCACCGAACACTTCTACCTTCCTCCACAGCGGCACTTTCCTGAAGTCCTACATTGAGTTTGACGGCGGTTTCCGACACCACTTCACACGTATGCACCCGGCTTCCCTGGTGTAGCTAACGTGGGTACTAGGGTATCCAGGGGTGGGGTGGCTCTCCAACCTTCTGTCTTCCACAGGGTTTATTCAGGGTCCATTGGGATGGGTCCTAATCTTTAAAAATCCAACCGCGACTTGCACATAGACTTGTACAGAGCTCGTGGTCGTGTTCCCACACTGCACACGCTCTCCGTGGAGTCCCTATCTACTTACCTTGGGTGGGTCTGTGGGTCCCCAGCAATTCTACGTACTCTCGATATCGTCCTGACTCGAGTTGTGGTTCTTATACCACTTTCTTAATATATGGTTAGTTCCCCCCCCTGGGGTCCACTGTGTATACTGTGCTTTTTACTGTGTTTCTTGCTAAAGTATTGTGTGCATTGTGTTTATCTCCGCATTGGAGGTATTTGAACGTACTAGAGAGTATTATATAATAAATACATATTTTTATAAATACTTGGTGTGGTTCTTTTCACTTAATCTTTACTATAAGATTGCATTCTGGTAAAACAAGCTGCTTTACACTCCTTCTGGACTAAGCCTGAAGGTTGCTCTCCACAGCTACCACTTAGAGAGCTTTCTAAGGCTGTCTAAGACCTCTTAAATCACCATAAGGGTTGTCTGGACTGGTGCAAGGTGTCCACTTACGTAAGTGTACATCATATACCAGGCCAGCTTCTCACAGCAATGTTCAGTTCAGCACTAACAGTACACCACCAGTGGCACAGGACAGCCGGGTGCAAGTTCAAGGTCGGGTGCCCAATACAAATCAATGGGGACTGAGGAAATCGGACAGGGGCTGCTTACAGGTAAGTAGCAGCAGCTTGGGGGTCCAGTCTCCGGAGGTTGAGGCAAGCACTGGATAGATCCCAAAGCATCACCAAAACTACACTACCAGCAGCACAAGGGCGGCCAGGTGCACAATGCTAACACAGCGTCGGGTGCCCAATGCAAAGCAATGGAGAGAGGCCCAATTAGACAAGGGCTGCAGGCTCAGGCCAGGAGGCTGGTCGGAGGAAACCTACAGCTGTAGAGGTAAGTTGTGATTCTCTGAGACATAGGGACACCTTTGGTCCTCTTCACCGAGGCCAAGGGCAGACAGGTGCAGGGGTGTCTTTTGGTGTCGTAAAGAGCTTACCGGAACAGGTCGCGGTTGAGGGGGTTTCCGTGCAGAGGCTGCAGGCGACATTGAGGAGTCCGGGAGAGGTCAGCTCACAGTGGACTATGGCTCTGGAGCACTGGGGAATCTTGCTGGGACCAGTGGGTCACTTGGACTCGGGCTGGAGGTGTTGGGTGCAGAGGAGGAACCAGGGGCAGGCTTTGTGGTTCTGCAATTCACAGAGTCTTTACTTTAAAGATGGTTGCTTTTTTAACAGGACCACGTTTCTCTGGAGATTTTGGTCTTTGTTGAAGACAGGCAGTCCTCCCAAGGTTTTGGAGGTCACTGGACTGCAGGACAAGTAGTCTTTTAGTGCAGGATCATCGAGGACTGCAGACATGCCAGTAGGTCTGGGACCAAGTCAGTAGTTCTCTGCAGTCTTCTCTGCTGGTGCTACTCTGTGGTGTACGACTCTTCTTAGGTCTTTAGGAACTAAAGTTCAGGGTCTGGGGATGCCACCTAAATACTAGATTAAGGGGTGTCACAAGGGAGTGACAGGTAGTGGCCAATGGGCCCCTTACCTAGGGTGTCTACACTCTCTATTATGCCCACCTCCTGTGGGAGGGGGACATAGATCTAGCCCTGATTGGATAAGTCCTACCATCTACAAGATGGTTGGTACTGAAAAATGTTCTTCACCTCGTCTCCAGCACATAGGGGGTGAAGTTGGCAGAGGGGGGCACACATCCTATTCTTTCTAAGTTTTGCCGCCTGTCCTCCCGCCAAAAAAAGCGGGTGAGGACAAGAAAGGGGTCTGCTCCCTCTAACAGGAGATGATGGGGTTGCATTACAAAGGTGGCAAGGCCTTTGAAGCTCCCCGCCACAGTTGGCTCTTCCTGACCAGGGGGAGGTGTGAACACCTCCACCCAGGAAATACATTGTTCTCGATCTCTGAGTGCACAGGCACTCACCCCACAAGGTCAGAACACTGTCTGGTGGTAGCAGGCTGGCTTAGGCGGTGACCACACTAAGGATAGGTAGGTTTCAGGGGATACCTCAAAGTGGTCCCCGGTATGCAATTTTTTATAAATCTGACACTGGAATCAGTGCAGGTTTATTATGCTGAGGTGTTTGGTACCAAACTTCCCATACTTCAGTGAAGCCATCATGGATGAATGAAGCCATCATGGAGCTGGGAGACTTGTAATGTCGAGCGGCCAGCCCATGTATTCACTATGGTTTCCCTGGTCACTTACAATATCCAGGAATCGGCAAGGATATTGCAGGGGCATATCATCTGCTCATGCAGATATGTCCTCACAGGAGATGTAGTGCAACCTGCCTTAGGGCTAAAGCCTGCTAGATTGGTATTTTACCTATATCTCATGCAGTGTGTGTGTGGGCATGGCACCAAGACACGCAGGCTGTAATGGCAGTGTGCATGTGCTTAGTGAGTGTTCCCTTAGGGTGGCGCAAATCGTGCTGCACCCCTTAGGGACTCACTTTAACCACAATGCCCTCGGTACCAGGGGTACCTTTTACTAGGGGCTTATATGTGAGCTAAAGTACTGCCAATTGTGGAAACAAAAGATACAGTTTAGGGAAGGAGATCTGGCACCGGGGGCCTGGTTGGCAGGGACCCTGTGCACTTCCAGTCAAAATTACATCATTTTCCAGGCAAAAAGTGGGGGTTAACCATGTCCAAAAGAGGCACTTTCCTACAATGGGTTAATTGGGAAAAGCTATGACAAATGCCATTGGTCTTCTCTGTATTATGAATAGTTAAGACAAAGTCTGTAGGCCTCACTTCTTTATTATTCAAAGCATATGTTAAAGGAAATAGGCCTTTAAGATCAGATTCAAATTGTGTTACATGGAAGCTCAAAGATCACTATATTAGGCAAGGATGCTGGTGTCGGTTACCCCCTTTGACAAACACTGGTGGTAGAAGATTTGCACTGCTCGAATCCATTTTAGGCCCCATAAGAGGGGCTGTATGTTGTTTTGCTAACTGTAATTCTGTACAGATTTATAATTTTATGACTTTATGCCTGAATGTTGCCTTGTGGGAAATCTTGTGCTTGTACTGGTTATGGTTACAATGGAATTTTATATCTATTGTATTTCCTGTGGTTAAAAGTATTTTGGCTGATCACATGTGCACCTCTTCCTGAACTTGAATGTGCTTGCATACCACAGCTGGTGTACCAGTCCTTACGTTTACTATTTGCTTTTTCAATAGGCCCCTGTTCATTTCTTTCTTCTCCATTTTTTAAATGTTATTGTTACTTTTTATTTAGTGCTTACTGTAACTCCCAGTCAGTGCTACTGGGCCCCTTGCTCACTGCTCATTTGATCTACTATGTACCGCATCCTGCATGGGCACTGCGTCTAAACCAGGCTGTAATCTTGGTACAGTATTGTCTACAGTGTACCGCCAATTATTATTCTAAAATGGCCAACACGTTGCTGCTAAACGTGGCAGCCATATTGGAACTCTAAGCCAAAGATACACTCTGTACAATTCCAGTGCAAAACGACCATCTTTTGATGTGCTTAATTTTATTCTTTATTGAAAAACTCTTTAGGTGCCATGTTTTCTTTTTTCTACTTTAATTCTGCCAATTCATCTTTTATATGCTTGTTGAGCTTTGGTGTGCATTATATTGTGGATGAATGCAAGAATTAGTTAGTGGCTGGATTATTGAATGCATGAGTACAAGGATGAGTGTCAAAGTACCTTTATGATGACATCCTTCGTGCCTAAACTCACCAGTGACACAAGAGGCACTTTTACATATAGGCCAGGCCTGCTGGCATTGCCAATTTTTGTTGTATGCATTTGCCCAGCTAGCCAGGCTTTCAGGCAAGGGATGGTCCTTGCAAGGACCCCCTCCATTCTGTATTGATGGTTACACCCAAACTATAACAGGTACACTATTGTCTCTTAAAAAAGAGACATCCCTTAATGTTTTAAGTAAAGTACATAATGATTCATAAAGAAAAATGGGGCGAAAAGATAAAAACAAAGAAAAGGGCTTATTTGTAGGACACAAAAAATGTTCATCATTAAATAAACTGCCTCATCTGCGGCCATTCGGACATGGAAGTTGAAAAACAATGTGACAGTGTTCTTCAACAGTTAACGATCAGCTACAGTGTGTGATATTTTTTCTCTTAATCCTGTTATCAACTCTTTAAATGGGTTTAGTACATATCAAAAAGGCACTTTGCTGCAGTAAAGCCTGTGATTTTGTGAATCACAAGCTTTGCAACCGCAAAAAAAGCTTTGTACATCTAGCCCATGGTGTTGTAATAAATGCCAGTTTTATTGCAAGAGCAGGGGCTCTAAAGTCTTTCAAAGCAATGCAAACTCTTCGAAAAGGCCACTAACACCATTTCAGGTGCCAGCGTCTTACGCTGTCCTTCAGTGACATTAGATTAAATACCCCTGCAATCATCCCACAATGTCAGTAAGGCCATCTTTTATGCTACTTTGTCCTTACACTGCCCATCAATGTCAGCACCCATTCATCTCATCCTGCCCCCCCAGGCCAACTACTTACATAGCCCTCCAGTTCCCACACTGCACCCTGCCTAGCTCACTGCTACCTCCTCTCTAACCATCATAGAAAGCACCTCACACTGCCAATTTCAGACCCACACTCGCCACTAGCATGTGCTGCACACTCTGACAACCAGTGCAATCACCTCTTGTTGCCCAATAGAGCTATCTTCTCACACTTCCAACCAGTGCTAGTTCTTCACACTTCCAGCCAGATGTAGCTCCTCCTCCTGCCCACTAAGGAAAGATCCTCCCACCATGGCCAGTTCCTCGTACTGCAGACCAGTGCCGGCTGCTTGCTGTGCAAACCCCTACTGACTCCAAATACTGCTTGCTACGGTCTGCTTCTAACACTTGTAACAAATGCTCCCTGCTTACACTCCTGACCTGCCCACCAGAGCCAGCTCTTCACATTGGCCACCAGAGTCTGCTCCTGATCCGGCACTTATGTGTCCATCATACCTGCTGACTGGTGAGCCATTTAAACTCTTTGACTAGCCAAGGCTTGGCCACTCCTCTGAGGTGGTAGGCACTTTGTGGTTTCCGTTCAAGCCAAATCATATGCTTCTGCAGTGGCATCACACGAAATGATTTGGACCCTACAAAATGTGGTGAAAGGCCCCTGAGATTCCAATATCTCACAGATATTCATTGACCTGGAGCTGTATGTCGACCCCCCTAAAGGGTTGGGCGGACCATGAAATGTTGAGGCCCCCCTGCACTATAGAGGGTGCAGAAACTGTGTTACGCCCATGCATTTGTGTACCTCTTTCCATGTTCTCTCTCTGGCACGTCCTGCTCTCACCAGTGGCAGGAATGCCTGTGTGGCACATAACATTTAAAGAAGGGTTGAGGGGAGAGTGCACCACAGCACTCTAAAACTAGTACCTGTACCTCCAGCCCACGTGTCTGCACTGTACAGACTCTGCAGCAGGTCTAGTGCACAAGGACTCGTTTGGGGCGTAGCCTTAATTCACTTTTACTTTTGCTCAAATACCTTAAATAATGAATATTTCCTTATAGAAAGTTCAGAAAGCCCGGTTATTTCCTGTTAATAGTCAATTTAGGTTGGAGGAATATTTCATTATTAAGTGTCTCTCACAATTTAGGAGGTTTGAGATAGAATGCGCCCACCATCACTGGCGTCGGATGTAAAGTGTGGTGCGCACAGACTTGGACATGACTGAGAGGATCACCAACAACCGTTCACTTTAAAAAAGCCACACCTATTCCCTTTGTCAATGCATGATGTATTTTGCAGACGTTGCATATAGTCCAAATTTCTTGGGCCAGGTCTGCATTTGAGCTCTAATAAGTGCCCCCTCAGCCTTCCCTCTTCTCAACCAACATTTCCAATGAAATATTGCCATGGACTCGAGCGTCGCATTCAGGAAGTACCTCATGGAACAGGCACTTATGAGAAATGTTTCTTTCTCTGAGGATCAGCATTCTGTTTAATCCCCTGACACTCCTGGCCTGCATCCCCAGAAGGAAACCACGAAGCTAGGGTGTGCAGAAGCCCATGTGCGTAGATATCCGTGCATAGATTCGCATTTAATAGCATATTCATTCTTGAAAATTAGAATGCAAATAACCCTGAAAAGCGCGTGATACGCGGTTCTGCAATCTCGCGCGCTGGCAACGAAACTACATTCCACGGAGCGCAAAACGGTTTTTCGTGATGTTAGCCAGAGGCCCATTGTCTATGGGTATCAAGAAAAGATAAAGCATGGATTACGGTTCCAGGCCCCAATCAGTATCCTTTCATTCCGTTCTTTCTGTTGATGATGTCATCGCACATCCTGCCGCGGCTTAACACTAATTAAAAACACTGCCCGAAGCTCGCGTTTCCTTCGTGCTCGTTCAGCGAGTAAACCCCCTGTTGAAACGATGACAATTGCGCGCTGCAGAGCAAACGAGTGAATTAAGCACTCTTCAGCCACGCGCCTGTCGAGGACACTGTGTAACTCTCACTACTTCCGTCAGCGGCTGTTCAGTGCCTGTCCCTCACCTCTTGAACTCCATCGCGCAGGTCTACCCCAGGAGTGGAAGATATTGCGTATTTTGTCCATGTGTAATAATGTGCATAAATCTCGCGAGAATTCTGGAGGTTTGAGTGAATTTCTTGAGGGCTGTCGTCATCTGTGCGAAAATTGTACATGTGGTATGCCGCCATCTACTAAAGCGGGAGATACGGGCTCACTTTATTCTGTGTAAAATCTATAGTTTCCCACTGTGAACATTGCGGGCCCAACACATAGGGGCATATTCACAAGAACGTGCGATAACTACCGCAAGAGTAGCGTAACGCAACTTTCAATATTGCAGCCTATCGTGGGAAAATAACCCTGTGTCAACGTGGAATTCACAACAAGGCGGTAACATGCGATAGTCTGCCGAAACCGCGGACAATGTCCGCGATACAACCACCACCACGGAGATAAAAACACAAACCACAACACCCAAAAACACGCGATGGGCCAAAGCGCGATGAGGAAATCAGCGACAAGCAGCGCCAGGCCTGCAACACACACCTGGCAAGCGTCAAAATTCACCATAAAAGTAGAAAAAACACCCACACACAAACTGACCAACACACAAGCACCATGGAGGCAGCAGGAGCAGGCGCAGAGGACGAGCGCAACCCCACAAGCACCCCGGACGACCAGCCTGGGACCTCCGGGACAGGGAAGGGCAAGGACAAGAAGACGAGGAAGACCAAGTTCAGTCCGCAGACGAACAGGATCATAGTCACGGAGGTGATGGAACACCATCAACAACTCTTCGTCACCTCCAACGTGTCATTGGGCACCAAAACTGGAATATGACGGGACATCGTCGACAAGGGACAATGGACGAGGTCAAGAGGCGATGGAATGACATCAAGCGGAAGACCAAGGAGAAACTCTCCGCCAACCTGAAGGCAGCAACGCAGACCGGAGGTGGGGGCCCAGCGCCACAGCTGGAGCTGGATGACATGGAGGAGCTGGTGTCGACAGTCATCAGTGTGGAGACTGTGGCTGGAGTCGGCGGACCGGACACTGCCCGACAGGACACAACACAACCGCAACAGGGTGAGTGACCACCAGGTACTGGGGGACGGGTGGAGAGGGCCACAATGGCACACATGCACAATCAAGCAGGGCACAGTGCACACCCACAATCACTCTGGGTCCTCGCCCAGACCCACAGACTGTTACAATGTACAATGCCATGCTGTCTGAATGTCAACCTGTACCATGTGGCTACATACATGTGGACACATTGTAATACACCATCTCCCCTTCACATCGCAGGGGCATCGTCAACACCTCCTGCAGAGCAGTCACAGCCACTCTTCACTGATGATAAGGAGGAGGAGAACACCAGCATCGACACCCAAACCATCCAAGACCTCATTGACCTCATCCGCCACTCACCTCCAGGATCAGGGCAGCCCAGCTACATCGATGAGACCCCACCCACCACCCAAACCACCCAGCAGGAGGCACCTACAGCCCCGGCACCCTCCCAAGTCCCCCAGGAACAACAAATGGCCTTTGAACGCCTTGTGCTGGAGGGCCAGAGGGAGACAGCCGAGCAGGTGCGGGTGGGGTTCGAGCTCATGGCTACCAAACTGGACGCCATCCATGGGTGTCTATGTCCGCTCCATGGCCTCCAACGAGCCCTGACTGACATCGCTGGAGTCATGACGCGGAGGGAAGAATACCTGTCCGCTCAGAGTGGCCCCAGCGATGCCAGCTGTGAGCTGGCACACATGCGGAGGCTCATGGAGGACATGGTGCGGATGGAGGCGGAAAGGATGGCAGCCACCCCTGCACATCAGCGAAATGTAGCTGGGATCTACCGTGCCCTGCATGTCCTCATCATGGCATTGCTGCCACAAGGCATGGCGATGATGAATGCTGCTGCCCCCACACCATCCACATCTCCGCCCCCTGGTGTGTCAGTGCCTCCCAATGCGGCAGGCATATCCACTCCGGCACCTGATGTGTCACTGCCACACAGTGCGGCCGACAATCCTCCTCCGGCCCCTGATGTGTCAGTGGCACACAGTGCCGCAGCCGGTACTGCAACACCCACAGGTGGGGCAGGGCACACACCTGGGGACGAGGACGTGGATGGGACTGTGGTCAGGAGGGCCAGGCACTAGCATCCATTTCCGCCAGCTTGCCTGTTTCTGCTTGGTGCCGCACATGGCCTCAAGACCTACCACTGACCCACGATACACTCCGATGCACTCACCTTGGACAGCGACATGGACTGCCACATCCTGTTTGACGACCAATGACACGGCGGACAGACTGCGGACTGTACCCTTCCTCTTCCGCAGTACAGGTCATCCCCGGATGGACACTGGCTGGCCCTCCACGGGCCCATATTGTGTAGTGTGCTCGGCATTGCCCTGTACCGCTCCAGCTGCATGACTGCACTGGATGTGCAAATAAACATCCAGTGACGCACTGCTGTGTAATGTCTTACGTCATTCATGTATGGATGTGTGGATGAATGTGGGGACAGTGCCTTCCCTTGCGTCACTGATGTGCATTCTGTGGGATGCCAGTCAGAGGGTGCGACATTGCATTTTGTGTACCGGGTCCCATGAACACTACAACAGGGACACACACATCAGTCACTTCCTTGTCCGGACATGGACTGGACCACGCCCAGAGCCCACGAGTCATTGTTGCAAGCCCTGCGCTGGTCCGGCGTACGGCAGGCCAGACCACTCCGCTAACGCCCCGAGGGGGAGGCCCTCATTGCTACCCGTCGCAGCCGTACTCGCTGGTGGTGTGCAGGTCACTGGTCTAGTCGTCAGCATGTCACAGCCACTCCCTGAGGGCAGGTTTTCACACACACCACACCCATCCGGCACAGGCGTCACAGGCCATGTGACTCCGCCAACATAAGGGGCCGACGACGTCACATTCCCCTCTTCCGGTGGTGACTGGATGACGGACGCTCCACGGTTCTCACTCATATAGGGCCCATGAGTTGTTGCGCACAGGGTTAGTGGCATCCGAGGCCTTGCGGACGGCACAGGCACCCCGCCACGGGACGGTGACTTTGGGTGCACTGAGTCAGTGGCACCTTGAGCTGCTGAGCGGGTGTGCAGCCTGCGATGATGCCCCGTCCCGGCGGTCCGGACAGCTCAGGTTTTGTGTGCCCTGCTGGACCGCAGTGTAGGCCAGAGGCAGCGGGCAGCGCGGGCCTACCGCCACGTAGCGTCGCTTCCGGGATCCCAGAGTTGGTGGCACCCATTGGGCTGAGCCGGTGTGCAGCCTGCGATGGTGCCGGGTGCACTGGTATGTCCTATGCCATGGAGTAATCAAGACCCAGCACCAAACGTGAGACCTGGTGGCCTGCAGAGCGGGCCTGCATGATGTGGAGGGTGCCATGTCCGCAGGCCCCGGGCTTGTGGCTTGCAGCGGCACGTGGTGGGACCTCCTGTCTACGCGCCGGTGGTGGAAGGTGAGCATTGAGGCCTGGGTGTGCATGGGCGGGCATGCTCAGATGGGCGGCGGGAGGGGTTGGGGTGCCTCTGCCTGGGTGTGCATGGGCGGGCAGGCGATGTTGACTTGTGCAAGTGTGTGTACTGTGCCAGTCATGTTTCTGGACTCTGTTTCAGCTGATGGCTCTGACTCAGATGTGTGACCTGGTGTCCTGCTATACATACCGGCACGTGGTTGGAGACACACCGGTGGCAGCAGGTGAGCAGTGTGGCCTGGGTGCGCAGGGGCGGCACGTTCTCTCTCTCTCTCTCTCCCTCTCTTCCTCTCTCTCTCCTCTTCTCTCTCTCTCTCTCTCTCTCTCCTCTTCTCTCTCTCTCTCTCCTCTTCTCTCTCTCTCTCCCTCTCCTCTTCTCTCTCTCTCTTCCTCTCTCTCTCCTCTTCTCTCTCTTCCTCCCTCTCTTCCTCTCTCTCTCCTTCGCTCTCTCTCTGTCCTCTGATGTGCGCAGGACACACCTTCTCATCATGTTTTTTGTCTTACAGGCTGTGACCTACGTATTGTCCCGAGGGGAGCGGCCATGTGTCTTCATTTCATTTCGGTGTTCATTTTAATAAAGTTTCATTTGTAGCTTCGAAAGTGAATGTGTGCTGCTCATTTCTGTGACGACACATGCATGTCACCAGTTGTGATTGTGCGACATCAAGAGGAATATTTTGTACATGTTTAGGTGTGGCTGATGTGGCTGATGTGGCATGTCTTTGGTCGGGGGGGTGCCAGGGAGGGGTGGTCCTGGGGGTGGTGGCGGTGGGTGTTGTGGCCCTCTTGGGTGTCCGGGCCGCATGATGGGTGGCTCCATGGCATCTGTTGCCCTTCCGATGTGGCCCTGGGCTGTACTCCCTTTTGGTTTGCAGGCTGCAGTCCGACTTTACACCAGGTCAGAGCAGGTGTAGATTTCCTGGTGCTAACGCGCCTTATCGCCTGTTTTGTGTTTTTATCGCCGATGTGGCTGGTCGTTGTGAATGTTGAGGTGTGATGTTGTCTCGGCTTTTGGCACGGGAACGCCTACTCTGCATCTCATTAGCGATATTTGCGGTGGTCCTCTGTGGCGATGTTTTGTGCGGCTGCCATCGCGGGTAAACTGGTGCTGTGGGCTGTTAACACCGGCTTGTGAATGGGGTGGTAAATTTATCACGACTTTGGCTGCGATAAAGTGCCGTTAATTCGGAGATAGCTCCTTGTGAATATGCCCCATAGTGTCTTGAAACCAATAAATCAATCAATCATGGCATTTGTAGAGCGCACTACATACCCGTGAGGGTCTCAAGGCGCTGAGGGGGGGGAGGGGTGCTGCTACTGCTCGAAGAGCCAGGTCTTCAGGAGTCTTCTGAAGGTCAACAGGTCTTGGGTCTGCCGTAGGCGGATGGGGAGGGTGTTCCAGGTTTTGGCGGCGAGGTGGGAGAAGGATCTGCCGCCGGAGGTCGCTCTTCGGATGCAGGGTATTGTGGCGAGGTCGGCGGAGCAAGCTGGCGGGCGGGGGTGTAGAGGCTGAGTCGTCTGTTGAGGTACGCAGGTCCGGTGTTGTGGAGTGCCTTGTGTGCATGGGTGAGGAGCTTGAAGGTTAGAAACACATCCAGTATCATCATCCCTGTAAGACATTTTGTGCTGGAACCAGGACTCCTACAAGAAAAGATTGTGGGATTAGTGTAAGTGTAAGTAAATCAGAATTTATGCACAGCCCAATAACCTGGGTTTACCCAAGAGATTATGCCAGTAAAAAATATTTTGCATACCATAGGCTACCGTAAATCCTAGAAATGTCCATAGAATGGGCAATATGTCTTCAAGGCTTATATAGGTGTTTGGAATGCCATACACCAGACTGCCGAAAGGTGATGCACTGCTATCTTATTTTGCATAATACAAGTGCCTAACAACTGCACCATCAGTATTCTAGCCTTATTTTGTAATGGGACTATATGCCAAAGGAGTGGCATAAGTAGTCAATTCGGGAAGAAGAAAAAAAGTCAGAAATAAGTGATTGAAATGCTTTTTTGTAGACAGTTTTTATAAATTGCCAGTAGTTCTGAGGGCTATGGAGGTGCTAGGGAGAGAGAGATTTTCCAAGGGTGAATTATGACAGCAGGAGTGTTGTTCTTGTGGAAACGCATCATTGAGAGAGAGAGAGACAGAGACAGAGAGAAAGAAAGAGAGAGAGGAGGAGTCAGCTGGAATGTCTCGCAGAGAGTGATTGCCCTAGTTCACAAAATGCTTAGTGGTTGACTCACAGATCCTTCTATAAAGCATCAACAGCTTTACAGAGGGACAGTGGCAATGTGACTCACTCGGTGCGCAATGATGGATGGCAAAGGTTTCATCCACTGCTTCCCAGGCAGGCACATGATGTCGTCACCCTAGTCAATTTCCTGGCTGCTGATACAGCATGCACCAGTGCTGGATTCCATTATTCAGTTGGTTTTGGCCCACAATACCTTCCATTCCTTAAATGGGTAATCTCTCCGCCGCCCCCCGACCCACTACAGCATGCTGGGAATGCAGAAGCAGGTTTATTAAATGAGGAAGACCAGCCATACACCACCAAGAATTTTCTGCTCAAAGACATTGCTAAGGCAGCCTTAGTTTCACAAAAATGGAAACAAATAATTAAGTGTATCAAGTAGAGCAAACATGAAAGTCATCGGAAAACTGGCTGTAACCCCCAAATAGACTAGGTCAAGTAAAGGATACGAGATCCTGGTAGGACAGACAGACGAAGCCCAACAATCACTGGGGTGGCAAATTGGAGGGGGGAACAAACAAGTTTCAGCTCTCAGTAGTAAGTACTGAAGAGACTGCTTCAGGCTCATCTCTTAATTTTGCTTCTTGTATACATGATCTTCCACTGACATCATGCATAGGCACTGACAGCCCCTAGGATTGTTGCAGACTTCATTGTCAGCACTGTATTTGTCAACAGTATTTTGCAATGATTTTGTTACAAAGCTATTGATGTGTTTTTCCTGCATGCCCCTAAAGGGGATCCAAAATTGCGATGGCCATTTTTTGCAGAATATATTTTCCCCTACATTGATTTAACTGTAAGAAAATTGTTTTTCTCCAGTATGTATAGGGCGACTGGAATTGTGCGGCACGGAAAGAGTAAATTATTTAGCAGGATTGACAAACTTATGCGGCAAGAAAAGGCAAAATATGCAGCATAATGCAGCACATTATGCGATAATAGTACTTCATTATTTTGTAATTTTTACCCCTGGTAACACTGTTTGGGCAAAGATTCCACCTTGTTACTACCAATTTAATACCAAAACACAGCAATAAACAGTTGAAAGTTGACCAGTCAGCATTTGCGAAGGACTTTTCACCACACAAGGGCACATGTCGCTATGTTATTAGTAACTTTTGAACCGTTTGAGCTAGAAGCACATTTTAGTTTGTGAAAATCTGATTATTCAACAGATGGTTATGTGGGAAACATTGCAAATCCAGTTATACGAAAAACAACAAGGCCGCATAATCACATAATTCCAGTGGTCCTGAAAATGTCTGATTTTGCAGATACATTTTCCAGGAGGAAAACTTTGAAACTTTGTGATGCTTGACAAGTTTCCTATCCAACGTCACCAAATTTGCAGACCCCATCACCTACATCTTGCCAAAGATCTGCAATTCAGCTCTTTGAAACGAGGTCTAAAGAGAAATGACTTGAAATCACAGCTGCCAGCAAGTAACTGCACTCACTGCCTGCCCCCACTCCACTACTGGTTGAAGGTCCTACATACCACATTCCAAATACTGTGGCTCAGACACTGCAATCATATGTCCAGTGTTCATAAACTAAATGATCAATGAAATAAAGAGACAAAATTATAGAAAGTTTAATCAGTGGGCAATCTGATAGCCAGTTACTTGCATTAGCAAAGTAAAATACTGTAACAAGTTCATCGGTTGTACCGTCATCCCCTCGGATCCAGACACCTGGTCTCCCCTACCCTTCCACTGTGCCCAGTGGTATAGCAAAAGCCCCAGCAACCCCCCCCCCACCCCCCGAGCTCCGGGTCCCCCCTCCGGCACTGGCAGGTCCCTGGCATGAGAGTTCCGGACTGGGTCCGGAGCATGAGGGGGCCCCTTGCATGCACTTTGCAGGGGGTCCCCATCAAGTTTTGTTATTGCTCTGACTGCGCCCATTCACAAATGCTAATTCCTCCTGAATTCTCTCATATTCACAGCACCTGGTAGGAACTACCTTCTTCTGATGAGAAGAGATAACATGCCAGACTCACCCCATCTTATGGATATCCAAGTGTTTCTAGACTGCCGCCAGCACGGTGCATGCATAATGCATAGTTGCCAACATTTGAAAAAATATTCCCGGGACACTTTGCAGCACAGGGCTGCTGCAGGTAGAAAGTTCTTGTTTCGTACCTGTGTGTAATAAAGAGGAACAGTTTCTGCAACAATATTATCCGGGACAGTCTCCAACTTGCTGGGACTGTCCCTGCAAAAACAGGACAGTTGGCAACTATGCATAATGTGAGACTTAAAGTCTCAGGAAGATGCAGAATCATTTACTTTTTTTCATAGAAGAGTCACTTGTTCCTGTCCTTATACCTATACATATGGAGCTCATAATCTGCTCTGGGCGTTCCCCAACTCTCCTGATGCATATGTAAAGAGGGAGAGAGACTAGGAACATTCATCCAACCACTGGCTCCTTACATTCACTCTGGTGCCCATATTACTTAGGTATGCGTTCGTGCTGTGCATAGCTGTGAAACAGTGAGCAGTGATTGCCTCTTTCTAGTCCTGAGCTATGCTGTGTGCATTACATGTACTAACTTGGAGAAATTCTGAGTTAAATGGATGTTATTTAAAAACAGGCACACAACTGCACCCTGCATGAACGCACTCCTTCATATAGAGCTTACTGAACTCAATGCCACTTGTACCAATACTAAGTATTTCAGGACATCTGGGATTCACCGTCACTTTCCTGAGGCAAAAAGGCAACAGAAGGCTGCACTCCTGCCGCAGGACAGCCCAAGTAACGAGCAAGGACAGGACACCCGACTAGGGTGACCAACCATCCGTAAATTTCACGGACGTCCGTTATTTCGGTGTCTAGTCCATTGTCTGTTATAAACCTTTTTACGGACGCCTTTTGTCCGTAATTCTGGGGTTTGCAGGAATCTGCAATGACCCCTTTGAGAAGCCTGGCTGTGATGCCCCCTTTGAGAAGCCTCGAGGGTTTCACAGAAGTCAATGTTGGGGGCCAGCTCGCACTTCTTTCAAGTGAGGAGGCTTCCACAGCTCCTCCTGGACTTGTCAATTAGCCCCATTGTCATTCTGTCTGAGCCGATTCTCTCATACAGAATGACAATGGGCCATGCTGCAGTTACACCATGTGGTGTCTGTGCCTGCATTGGACAGCGGTGGTTCTAAGAAAAGAGTGGCAATTATAAATGCCTGGTTTGGAGTTGTGACAGTGGTGAGTTTTAAATGTGTAGGAATGTAAATGGAGTGAAAATGAGGTGTGAATGTGGAGGACGAATACCCCTTTTTTTAGTTTAAAATAAATGGGGGGGCTCACCTTTTACTCCTAAACAGAGATGTAGTGTAACTCTGCAACATAACAGCAATATGTATCGTGTTGGTACCAGGAGAATGCATATAATAACGATCCTTAAGTAGGGTAGGGGGAAGAAGCATGTCAAGGGTTTGTAAGTTGGAGAAACTGAAAATCCCCTTTGTTTATTTATTATTTTTCCCTTGTATGTTTCCCATTTTCTTGTATAGATAAATTAACTACACCAACTGTTTTGAGGAGGAAAAAATCCCTGAATTTTTGTGTCCTGAAGAAGGTGGTTTTTAAATTCATTGATACACCACCGAAACGCGTTGACGCCAGTCCACTTGAATCCAACTACAAGGAAGCCTGGGAAGGATAAATGGTCATCCTACCAATGTTTTTAATTTGATGTTATATGTTGGATCAGCGTATGCAACTGCTCATGTGTAACTGTGCTAAAAGGGTCTCCTAGTATTGTTTTTAAAATAATTTTTTTGTTTGTTAATTTGATTTATTATAGTTATTATCGCCGAATTTGAATATTATTGTGTATTGTATTATGTGACATACAGCATACCATGTATGAATTTTATTGATTGTTGTTTATGTGGTGAGATTTTATTAATACTCTGGAGTACAGAGTTTTTATAAAGAATAATAAAATAGTATCAAACGCTACATCTCGGTTTGGGGTATATATTTAGATACAGTTCTCCACACATTGATTGAGTATAAAAGTGTATGTTTTACGAGTATGGTGTGTTAACGATTGGAAGTTTTGCTGTTATCTTGGCTATCCTGGGGAAGTTCTATTTTTCTACTGGTTTGCAGAGTCGGTGCCATAAATGCTGGGGATGTTCCTGACTGCCAAACAACAAACAATATTTTGCTTTCACTCTGAAGGACAGCGATGGCTGCACAGCCTCTAGTTCGAGAGTTGTTTTTTGTGGAGTGTCAGTCCAGCGCATTCCAGGACCGAACTGTGCCCATTAATTCTTAACTCCCCGTTTCTGAATATTTTTCACCCTGCGGGATGGGTATTTTTGTCACCTGCTATCCCCACCTCTTTGTTGGGGACACCACCACCCACCTAATTGCCAGGATGTTTGAATTAATGTATATAACCCTGCCATGTATAGCTTCCTGACGGTTAGTTGAGCTGACATTTTATTTTTCTTCTTTTTTGTTGTTGGTGACGCCTATACCCTATACCCTTCTTTTCGGCAGACTGGCTCAATCTATGCTTAGGGCACCAGGCAGGAATGGCTAAGCTTTAGGAGACACACAGACCATGAACTTTAAAAACAAGTGAATACAATATAACTAGCCCGTATTTAAAATTAATAAAAAAATTGAATTTAAAAAGTACACTTTTAACCTACTTGGTAGTTTAAGAGAAAGGAACTATTTAAGCAAATATGAACAGTGGCTGTGACTTTGTGCCATCGCTCACACTGAAGGGCGCAATGATAAAGTGGGTTGACCTATAGCCCCTTGCTGTAAGCTGTGGTGGGCTGAAGCAAAGTGTAAATTTAACGATTTATAATATAACAGGCCAATGAATGATGCTGGCTCACCAAAGGCCCCTTTATACTACTGCGCAACTTCCTCTAATGTGTTTGTAAAACGTACATTTTTTCCCCCGAAGTTTTGTCCTGAATTTTGACCTTGTGTCCTGAATTTCTGTCCTGAATTTTGGCCCTTTGTCCTGAATTTTTACACTCACTGTCCTGAATTTGTACCCATGTGTCACGGGGCAGAGAAGCCAGGGGACTATAATGGACACTTGACCCACTGGTATGATGCGCCTGCTATAGAACAAACTCTTCTTTTACAGCAGCAGGAGGACTGGAGGCAACATTCCCCCCCATCGTGTGGAAGTATAGCGGATAAAGAATACTGTCTCTTTAACTGGAACGCGGAGTCACCTGACTCCTCCCTATCAATGACGCGGACTGGAGCGGGCCAACAAAAAGAACGGAGACCCAGAAGGAGGTGTGTTACACCACCGGAGGACGAGAGTCGAGGGTGAACCAGGAGGAAGAAGGTGGACGAGAGAGCGCGGAGCAAGGAGAAGAACTGAGAGCAGCGGGAGTGACAGCGGGCGCCGGAGACGTCAGTGAAAGAGCGGAGACACTACGAGAGCCAGGAGGCCACCGGAACCACGATTCACCCAGCCACGTTCCCGGAGGAGCGTGGCTCTCAGAGGTACGAGGGCGGTTTGCGGGTTGGGTAGGGAGGCGGGAGAGACCCGACGGCTAAGGGAGACAGTCCCTACCTGACACTTCTAGAGGTGTACTCCCCTCCCTGCACACACACTCCTTTTCCTAGACGTGCAGCACTGGATTGAAGTGTTCCCCTTCACCACCCCCTCCCTCCTTTGCACCACAGTGCACAAAACGCTCACGATATCTCCCATTCCCTCCCTTTTCCCCCGAGAGCCACCGGAGACCGGGAAGAAACTGGAAGGTCGGAGGACCAGGCAGCAGTTCCCCAAAGACGTCCCCCATCCAGAGGCGCCATTCAAGAGGAGAGAGTCATCTCAGTCCATCCTAACATTACGAGGAACTCTGGCTTCTAACAGGAGACGTGTACTCCATAAAATAAAACCCTGTCTGCACCAACCTGTTTCCCTGCCCCTTACTTCGACCCCGCCACAACTGGTGTCAGAAGTGGGATCAACCGACTCCATCTGCACGCCCGAGATGGACGCGCTCATCCAACACCTCGTGAAGGGACAGGAAAAGCTGAGCTGGGCTGTAGAGCGGCAAATTAAGTCAGCCCAGGCGGACCGCGACATATTCAAAGACACTATCACGGGCCAGATGGATGGTCTCCAGAAAATGATGGCCGAACGGCCCTCTGCCTTGCTACCTGAGCCCCGTGCGGTACACCATTCACCCTCGGGGATATCCCTACAAAAATACATGGCTGGTGAGGATCCGGACGCATTCCTGCTCAACTTTGAGCGAGCGGCCAGGGCTTGTGGGTGGCCTATGTAGAAGTGGCCGTTCTTCCTGGCCCCTCTATTGACGGGGGAGGCCCAGGCCGCGTACCAGGTGGCCAACGCCACCGGAGACACCCCATACGAGGACATAAAAGCGATCATACTGGACCACTTGGGCCTAGACGCGGAGGCATACCGGGTGCGATTTCGGAAAGAGAAGGGTGCCCCAGGGGAAAACCCCAAAACCCTGTTCTTTAGGCTCAAGATGGCAGCGGATAAATGGTTGGCCCCGGCTGTGAGCTCCAAGGAGGACATCATGGATAAAATATACCTGGAGCAGTACTTGGACGCCCTCCCTTTTCATACACAAAAGTGGCTACGTCAACACACGCACCTGACAACCGAACAGGCCATTGAGATGGCTACTTCCTTTTCACGGGCACAACCCCGACCCTCAATGTGGGACCTGGAGAAAACCAACCGCTTCAGCCCCAGAAGAACGAAAGGCAATACCGCCCCGTCACCGAGCCCCTGAAAAACAGACCAATAAGAACTGATCTACCAAGTGTCAAGGGACCCCAGTGTTTCGAATGCGGGGACTGGGGCCACATCGCCCGTCTCTGCCCCAGGAAGAGAACCATGGAGGAGCCCATGGACGTGGGTTTCATACCGAAGACCATATTGTACACCGCGGAGATGGGGAGTGCGTTCCACGTAAGTGCACAGGTGAACGGGAGGATAGTAAAAGCCCTATTGGACTCTGGTTGTAGGCAGTCAGTGATACAGAGACTACTGGTACCTGATAGTCAAATACTGCCAGATACCACCGTGCACATCAGATGCGTGCACAGTGATGTTAGGCCCTCCCCCCTTGCTGCCATAACACTCACCCTAGCCAACGGGTTCTCATATCAGATTAGAGAGGGAGTGTTGGAGGGTCTCCCCGAGGAGCTAATACTCGGTACTGACATCCCCGATTTCCTAGCCCTATTCCATCAGGCCGCTCTGACCCACGATAGACAGGCAGGTCCCACAAAGCAGGTAGACCACCCGATTCCGGCTCTCACAATGGCGGAACCATGGTTAGGAGATAGGAGCTTTAAGTTCGCCCAGGCCGATGACGCTACCCTGTTTAATGCCTGTGAGCAGGCACATGCCACCCAAGATAGCAACCCCGCAGTGTATCCCAGGTTTATCATGAAGGAGGGGCTGCTGTACTGACAGGCAGGTCCCAACGAACCACACCAGCTCTTAGTCCCCCTTTCTTTCCGAGAACAGGTACTTTTTTACGCTCACTCCCACCTCACCGCAGGGCATACCGGGGCTGAAAAAACCACCCAAAATGTAGTCCGACATTTCTATTGGCCAGGGATTTACCAGGATGTGAAGACCTATTGCCAGTCCTGCGAGGTCTGCCAAAAGAAAAATACACATAGACCCCCAGCGGTTCCCTTGCAACCCCTTCCCATAATTGGTACCCCATTTGAGCGCATAGGGATGGACCTGATCGGACCCCTGCCCCGTACAAAAAAAGGACACGTGTACGCCCTGGTGATGGTGGACTATGCAACCCGTTACCCCGAGGCGTTTCTCTTGCGAACAGCCACGACTCGTAACATCGCAGATAAACTGCTGGAGGTGTTCTCTCGAGTTGGCTTTCCCAAGGAAATCCTAACGGACCAGGGCACCCCGTTCGTTTCACGCCTTATGAGGGAGGTCTGCCGACTCCTGGACCTGCGGCATATCAAGACGTCCGTATACCATCCTCAAACGGACGGGCTTGTGGAGCGGTATAACGGTACACTGAAGTCCACATTAAAGAAGATGTTGACCGTGAATGGGAAAGAATGGGACCAGATACTGCCCCTCGCCCTCTATGTGATCCGAGGGCAAGTACAAAGCAGTCTAGGGTGTTCGGCATTCGAGATGCTGTATGGACGACAGCCGCGAAGCCTCATGGAGATAACCAAGGAAGCCTGGGAAAGAGAGGAGGCAACAGAAACCAGGGGCATGCTCGAGTATGCCCGGGCCCTGAAGACGAAAATTGGGAAACTCAGAGATTTAGCCTACTCCAACCTGGAAAGGAAGCAAGAAAAACAAAAGAGTTTCTACGACAGAGGAAAGAAATGGCGGACGCTTGGTCTACACGATTGGGTACTGGTTTTGCTTCCCTCCTCCTCGAAGAAATTTCAAGCTGAGTGGTTAGGTCCATACAAAATCATCGACATTGTCGGAAAAACCACTTATAGGGTACAAATAACGCCCAACCATACCCAGTTATACCACATAAATCTTCTGAAGAAGTGGTTGGGCCCACCACCCAAAACGGCCCACCTCACGTTACCCGCTCTTTCTTCGAACCCCAGCACCCTAGAACACTTGGTGATCAACAACGAGCTCGATCCCGAAGAAAGGAGGACCCTAAAACAGACGCTGACCCCGTTTGCACCTCTCTTTTCGGACACTCCTGGGAGAACCACCCTGGCGGAGCATTGCATTGAAACATCAGTGGGGAAGATTGTCAAACAACGCCCCTTCAGGATCCCTGCCGCCAGAAGAGACGCCATCCAAAAAGAGGTAAAGGACATGCTGAGGTTGGGAGTGATCCGGCCTTCAAAGAGCGAGTGGTCGTCCCCGATTGTAATGGTACCCAAGCCTGACGGAAGCCGACGGTTCTGCATGGACTTTCGGGCCCTTAACGAGATCTCTACGTTCGATGCCTTCCCTATCCCTCGCATCGACGAATTGATAGAAAAACTCGGCGATGCTAGGTACATCACCACGTTGGATTTGACCAAGGGGTATTGGCAAGTACCCCATAGAGAGAAAGACAGAAAAAAAACGGCCTTCTCGACTCCCGACGGTCTATATGAGTTTACAGTGCTCCCGTTCGGGTTGCATGGCGCCCCTGCGACCTTCCAACGCCTGATGAACACAGTCCTGCAGGAGTACCAGTCCTTCTCGTCCGCATATTTAGATGACATTGTCGTATTCAGCCCGGACTGGAAGACACACCAGCAACATCTACGGACCATTCTGAGAGCCTTACAAGATGCCGGACTACACGTGAATGCAAGAAAATCAAGAGTGGGGTACCAAAAGTTGAAATACCTAGGGTATGTTCTGGGGCATGGGCTGATTGCCCCTCAAAACGAGAAGATCAAAGCCATAATGGAAACCCCTTTTCCCCGTACCAAACGGGAAATGAGAGCCTTTCTCGGCCTGATAGGGTATTATAGGCGTTTTATCCCCCAGTTTTCTGAGGTAGCTGCCCCTCTGACTGATACGCTACGGAAGGACCTGAGTTCTCGGGCCCTATTACATCCTACTAACCCCATGATAGAGGCATTCCAGTCCCTGAAACGTACTATCACGACTAGCCCTGTTTTAGCCTCCCCTGATTTCACCAGGCCGTTCCTATTGCACACAGACGCCTCGAATCACGGGATAGGGGCTGTCCTCTCCCAAGAGTCCCCTGATGGGGTAGACCATCCTATTCTTTACATTAGTAGAAAGCTGTTTCCCAGGGAGACGAAATACTCAACCATCGAGAAAGAATGTTTGGCCGTGAAATGGGCTGTGGACAAACTACGTTATTACTTAGAGGGCTCTCCCTTCACCCTATACACAGACCATGCCCCACTGAAATGGATGAGTCGCAACATGGCGAACAACCCCAGGGTCCTCCGCTGGTTCCTTTCTCTACAGCCATTCACCTTCGAGGTGAAGCACCGAAAGGGGGTGGACAATGGCAGCGCGGACTACCTGTCAAGGGTATTCCCTCTCCCCGAGAGGGAGAATCCAGGGGAGGAGGTGTGTCACGGGGCAGAGGAGCCGGGGGACTATAATGGACACTTGACCCACTGGTATGATGCGCCTGCTATAGAACAAACTCTTCTTTTACAGCAGCAGGAGGACTGGAGGCAACATTCCCCCCCATCATGTGGAAGTCTAGCGGATAAAGAATACTGTCTCTTTAACTGGAACGCGGAGTCACCTGACTCCTCCCCTATCAATGACGCGGACTGGAGCGGGCCAACAAAAAGAACGGAGACCCAGAAGGAGGTGTGTTACACCACCGGAGGACGAGAGTCGAGGGTGAACCAGGAGGAAGAAGGTGGACGAGAGAGCGCGGAGCAAGGAGAAGAACTGAGAGCAGCGGGAGTGACAGCGGGCGCCGGAGACGTCAGTGAAAGAGCAGAGACACTACGAGAGCCAGGAGGCCACCGGAACCACGATTCGCCCAGCCACGTTCCCGGAGGAGCGTGGCTCTCAGAGGTACGAGGGCGGTTTGCGGGTTGGGTAGGGAGGCGGGAGAGACCCGACGGCTAAGGGAGACAGTCCCTACCTGACACTTCTAGAGGTGTACTCCCTCCCTGCACACACACTCCTTTTCCTAGACGTGCGGCACTGGATTGAAGTGTTCCCCTTCACCACCCCCTCCCTCCTTTGCACCACAGTGCACAAAACGCTCACGATATCTCCCCATTCCCTCCCTTTTCCCCGAGAGCCACCGGAGACCGGGAAGAAACTGGAAGGTCGGAGGACCAGGCAGCAGTTCCCCGAAGACGTCCCCCATCCAGAGGCGCCATTCAAGAGGAGAGAGTCATCTCAGTCCATCCTAACATTACGAGGAACTCTGGCTTCTAACAGGAGACGTGTACTCCATAAAATAAAACCCTGTCTGCACCAACCTGTTTCCCTGCCCCTTACTTCGACCCCGCCACACCATGCCAGTTGGTCACCCTACACCCGACCAGCACCAGCAGCCTGCCTGTTACGGCGGTAAGAGGGCAAGGGCAACAAGAAAATTGCCCAGATCACCCACTATCAGAGCTAAGCCTTCTGGAGCCCACACAGCTATAAGATAGGGGCAGACCTGACTGCTGAACTTGGCAATTCGGGGAACTTTAGACCTCCTTCTGCAGAGACAACTGAGGCAGGAGAATTACGTGGCAGGCCCATGAAGTAGAATTGGCTCGTGACTGCCTTAGAGGCAAACAATATTGAGGCGCGGCAGGTATGCCGCACATGCATGCACTCTACATCCCAGGAGTGCCAAGAAAAAATGTCTGTACAAATTGAACAGTCAGTAGGCACGCACTAGAGACACCCACAAACAAACGGTGCATTGTAAAAAGGCACAGAGAGACTTAACTGCTACGAGCAAAGAGGCAAGTAGGTGGAGGAATGCCCCCCCCCCCCCCTATTCCTAAGCAAGATGCATCCATTTGGAACATGGGGGCACAGAAGGAAACAAAGGATCAGTGCGAAATCTCAGAAAAGAATGAGTCTCGCAAGGAGAGGTCTGGGCGGCTATCTTGGAACAAGGCTGCCCCACTAAAACAAGATGATCAGCCATTCTGAGGCCAGGCGGGCCTATTGTAAAAAAATAGAGTGCCCATTTTAGAGGTAGGCAAATTGTAATAAACAATAGTGAAGCCATTTTGAAGTCAGGCACAATTGTTTTGCTGACTTGGCTTCTCTTCATTAAAATAACAACAGGAGAAAGGAGCCCTGGCACATACTCACAAATAAATAACAACACTAAAACAATAGTGACATGAATTGATAAAAAAGGAAATTTAACGTTATGATGAAAAGCGTGAGTGCTGTCTAATCGTCACAAGTGTAGCAGCTCTTGTAGAACAGGAGGTGAAATGCAGTGCAGCCTCAAGGAAAGCAAGTGAATATAAATCAAAGGAAATATATTGGTAAGGTTAAGAAATGCAGAACAAATAAATACACAAGCAAGCAGTACAGTACAGTACTTTTTGTGATGCCCCCGCAACCGGCAGCCTTCTGTGACTACTTAGCCAGATCTTTGCCGGCGCATTTAATTCCTGCTCCAGACTTATACGGATGCACCCATCGGGGATTTAGGTAAGCCTCACTCATTTAGGTAGTTTTTACCAAGCTAATTGAATACCTGATCCTTACGATTTCGCGCTGTTTTTCAGACCCGCCTCAATAGCTGAAACAGCAGTAAGGATTGACCACGACTGGTTCCCGCGTTACCAGCGCATTTGACATTGCTCAATCAGCTACCCTGACTCCTGGTGAGTACGGGAAGCCTTGTCCTCCCCTGTCAGTCTGTCTTTCTTACCTTAATTAGCACACACCTTAATGGTGATATTTATTGACAGGTACCTTCCGGAAGTCATCCATCAGTTTTTTAGGATCATACCCTGCTGATCCATTGACAGAGTCCCGCAAAGTGCTATCACACACTAATAGGGTAAGAACGTACGCTGTGTGGTATATTTTATTCCCACATGTTGATTGAAGTGTATCTTAATGTGTTCCCCTGTCCCACCAGGATACTAGCTGCCTTGGCTACTACAAATATAGGACGATTGATTAGACAACACTTACGGCCAATTCAGAGTGCCTAGGGTAAGCCCACATTAGGTTTTTTCCTACTCACAGCTCACACTATTTCCTTCATGCATTTTAACTATATGTCCTATTCTAGTCCACAGAACCCCCCGTCCTGAAGAGACCCCGTAACACGAGAGAGTCGAAACGTCATCGACAACAAAGGAAGAGAGAGTCCCAGAACACTAGAAATAATTTCTAAAATAATGGATTAAAATAATTTCTCCAAAAGGACCTTCCTTACTATTCCAATAACCAATTGCTTCTTTTTACTGTCACTGTATAATACTTCACTGTTGGTTATGGTCACAACACTGGGGCCCATCTGTCACATTTTTTATCTTGTAAATAGTATGAATACACAGTAGAATTCTTTTTCTAATGATTGTTTCTGCAAATAAAATTACGCCCATTTTCGGCTGAAGTGGGCATGACAGAAATTCTGTTGTATGTGGGCTTTTTTCTTTTTTTCCCTTTTCCCATTTTTTCTAACTTTTGATTGATTCCTTACCACAACCTATGAAATAATAGTGTTAGAATGTTATACTTTTCCGCTCTAACTGCAATTCTAATTTGGATGCTAGAAACTAATACTCCTTGCGCAATTCCTTTTTTTGTTGTAATGAGTTCCTTGTGAACAAATGTATTTTTGGCTGAGCAGTATAGAGGGCAGCATCGAATGGTGGGTAAAGTGAAGGTCAACAGAGGAGAGAGCAAACTAAATAAAAAGAAAAACAGCCAGACTGACAAATGGAGTCAATTTCTTGACCCTGAGAAAGACAATGATCTGCCATCCACAAGTTTGTATCTCGAAAGAGCCAACTAAGTGCCTCCCTCTCCTGAACCTAATAAATTGAGTGATATTGAGTTGAAGGGTGGTGGTGTCTGTTCCAACTCTTCAAGGATGCAAGGTAGTGATATATGTGCTAACATAAATGTTTTAAGTTTACCCACATGTGAAACTTTCAAACAAGAGGGCAAACATCTGATGTACTGGCAGTAAGGACATCGTGCAGACACAACAAATTCACAGAGAAAAACTTTGAGAATTCTAATGAAGTAGCTCGGTGTATTCCTTCCATCACCGGTGACAATACATGTGGCAGCCTTGTGCACGTCAAGTCACAACACTGATACAATCTCAAATGTTGAAATACCATTACAGAGAGTTTGCCAGTGACCCGAGAACCCTGAGAGTAAACCACCATGTCAGAAGAGAGAGTCTCACAAAACCAACCACTCCCTTTCCCAGTGCCACTCGCATTCATAGAGATCAGTAAAGAGATTTTGGGACCTCAGTGGGAGGGTGTCTGGTGCCCCTGAATAACTTTCTTGAGGGAGCAGGAGATCCAAAAGAGAGGTTCAATACTGCAGCTTCTTCTCAGGATTTAAGTGTAAAATGTAATCCTAAGAAGAGTATGGACAATCTCAGTCCTCCACCTGTTCCAACCCAAGTACTCAGTAATCATATGTAAGTTAGCAACCTGGGGAAAAGTGGGGAAGGAAATGACACAGGAGAGACTGGTTGCAAATGCCGCCCCCAGCTACCGAGATCATCTTAGAACCATAGCTTGAATATCTTGAATAAAAGAAACACAAAATACTGTGCAAGACATACGCAATACATAACATACAATCTATAGCATTTGCAACTGATATGGCATTAATTTATAAGACATACCTCTCTCTCAGCGAGGGAAGACTGTGACAAGGCCCAGGCCTACTCTGAACCAGGTCTACAGCTGAATAGGCAAGAAGGGGATTCATGACTGCTGAGATGGAGAAAGGAAGCCACTGAAGGAACAAGCTGGTGTGCGATGTAATTGCTAAAAGATGTAACACCCGACAGGAGAGGCTACCAGGATAGTGGTAAATAGCACTTGTATCAGAGCAGGGAGAACAGGAAAAGTGTGTCAAGCAAAGGATGGGTTCAGAAAATAAGCAAGAGGTATCACAGGGAGGAAAGGCAAAGGATCTGGATGGTCGACGAACAGAAGGGAATAAAACAACAAAGCTGAGGGTACAGAATGCCAAGCGATGAACTGCACAGTAGCGACAGAGCAAAATCAACTGTGAGATGTTGCCAGGCACTGACCAGTGTCTGAACTGAAGTTATAAAGCTAGTTTCTCCCGGAAGCTGCCCACCACAACCTGTAAGTGTCCTTCGGGCTAATCTACAGGATCTTGTTCTCCCTTTACATTAATCTTGACCTCTTCTAAACTAGAAGGCATGAAGCTTGTAGGTCTGTGTATGAGCTCTTCATCAGCAAGATCCTTCACACTAATTTCGATACTTCTGATTGATCTAGAGGAGCATGATGGCAAACACCTGATCAAAAAATTCCCTTCTAGAAAAACAGTGGCACCCAAAACTTAAAGAAAGTCTATGCACACACTTTTACCATGAAAGGAATATGGACCAAGAGCACCAAATTTTCAATTTGACACTTGAAGAATCAGGAGGATCTTTATCAACTTTGATTGCACGGCCAGAAAATGTAGCACAAAACTGTGCTTTCAATACACTCATGAATGAAGATGCTAATCAAACGAGGATCATTGACCACTGTCTGTCAACAACATTCAATTCAAGCTCACAAAACACAGTTTCATGAAATGAAATCCTTGGGAGGGCAAGGACTGGTGAGCTGTCCATACAACGCATCACACCTTAAGACAAGAAAAAAAATGCTGCCTCCAGATCCGCCAAGGAAGACACAAGAGACTGAGAGAGAAGCAAAGGGGAGTGAGAACACAGAAAGGTTTTGAAAGAACAACGTTAAGCCAGTCACAAGAGATCACATCCAAAGGACCAGGTCAATGGAACTGTGGAAAAATTAATGGGACGTGTGATGGTGATGGAGCAGGGGTTCGAAAAAGAAACCTGCTCGAATTAATATCCCCATAATACGTACTAATAGTAAGTAGTAAATGAACTAACTTGCACTTTACACCAACACGACGGAAATAGCTTTGCACATGCATGCACTAACGGGTATTAATTATGTGAGAGAACTAAAACGTATTTTGCAGTATGCTTTGGAGAAAACGAAAAATAAATGCATGACAAGGTCGCATGTGCATTATGTAGTTGCACGCTGCATTTTGCTTTCAAACCATGAATAATGATGCTTTCCACTTAAAGCTTATGCTAGGTAACTCTAATAAGGAATAGTGCAAGGGAGGGGGGTACACAGTGAAAACTACATTTGTCATATAATTAATAAATGTTTGTTTCCTATTCACTATAATGTGCTGGATGAACCTCCATCTTGTCATAAGTTGTCCAGAGTGGGAGGGGTTAAATGAAGAGCGAGTCTGAAATGACAGAGACAAGGCAGAAACGCTGTGCTCAGCAGAAAGATTGCCCGAGTTGAAGGCCAATATGACGTTTGTCTGCCAAAGGATGAAGTCGACCGTGGGACCAGAGTCTTATTCCGCGGATGTTGTCTATTTTATGAATTAATGCATTTAAATGTAACTTGTGAAAGAAACGTGAGCACGTGTTAAGAACCAAACTGTGTGAAAATATGCTGAACAATAAGGTGACTGAAATTGTACATGAAGTCACCATGGTGTGACAGAGCCACCCCCGAAGCCCACCAATCATTTGCTTGGGTTTTAGTAATGTTTCAAACTATGTGGGATGGACATGTAAGTTTGAGGGTATAACTGGGGTGCCTTTAGGGGTGTGGTTGGAAAGTCTTGCGGGGAGGAAGAGAAGACGGGTAAATGCGTCGTTGATCGTCGGGTTGCAGAGAGGCCTAGCTGTGTTCCTGTCCCTATCCTAACTTTGGGTGCTGTAAATCTTTGTTCCTTGATCCTATTTCAGGGAACCCCCATCATCTCCTAGGCCGAGGGGGTGGTTTTCCACAAACCGATAGGTTTGTATTAACTCTGACTCTTACATGCAAATTGTTTGCGAATGTACTTTGTCTCTGAAATTTTTGTCTCTCCACCTATCCACTCCATTATAGATACATTGAACATTATTATTTAGATGAAACTTTTGTCTCTTTATCTATCCCCTCCGTTAGGTGTATTATGTTTCGCATATATTTTTGCTGAAACTTTTGTTTCTTAATTTATCCACTCCTTCACGCATAAATGTCATGGTTAAAAGATGAGCCTGTATTCATCTGATGTTGCTAATGTTTATCTCTCCCTTTGTGATTTTCATTATTTGCAATTGTAACTGTATGCAATGAGCATCCGCAATATTATTAAGATAAAGCTTCAAACTTTACAGAGTGTTTGTGATTATTTTAGCTAACTGGAGGGTTGAATTAGATAGCATAATCATTATCATCAACTATTCAACTAATTGGTCCATCGACCAAATGGAAGGAAACTTGATCAATTAAACTAGTAAGCACACTGATGACGTTATACATGATTTACAGAGAGGAAAAGTATTGAACCTAAACAAATTGACCCCAGCGCATAAGGGATTCTGGGTGAATGAGTATGGGCCATTGTAATTGTAAGAATTGAGTATTGATCCCTGATCAGGTATTGACCTCGCGCTGGATCAATGGCAAGAGCCAAGCCTTCTAGACACCTCTGAGGAGGTGTCTAGCAACAGTGCATTCTACAATGTGACATAAGCAGTAGCAGATTCAGGAGCAGAACAGAAGCTGCAAGCTGCAAAAGATCAATCAATGCATCTACACCCTCAAAATCAGAGCACAAATGCACCATGAAAGGCAGCACAAGGGGAAGTGAACTGAGAGGCAGTGATCAATTTTATAATTGACCAATGGGGACAAGATCAACATGATCTAAAGACAGAGCAAGAAACTCCCATCAATGACATCAACAGCAGTTGGCAAACCTGCCTAGTAAAGAACTTATGTCTTTCTTAAAAAAAACCCACATTTTTTTAGTTTTGTATAGCGCGAACTAGACCAGAGACATCGGGTATCAGAGCGCTTTACATGAGCACCAGTTTTGTTACAGAAGGACACATTCATTTTTGTTAGGCACGGGGAGATTAAGTGATTTGCCCAGAATCACAGGATGTTAAGGGTCGTTACCGAGACTCGAACCCGGTTCCCCAGCTTCGAGGTCGACCGCTCTAGCCGTAAGGCTACATCCTCTCCCCTTTCTGATCTGTGTGAAAATCCCCAGCATGCCTGGTGGAAAAGCATATGAAACAGATTAAATGTAAAGTCTACGAAACCACTTAAAGACACAAGGAGCATCTCATCACGGGTCAGTTGAATCAACAAAATCACACCACAGTCAAGAGAAGTTTCTCAAAGAGACTGTTAGACTTGGCATCTTTTGGCATGTTTCCCCCGAGTTTTTGCTTTCTGCCCTCCCGGTTTTGACTCTGTTTTTGCTGGTGTGACGTTTCTGCGCGCTTTTCGCACTGCTGATCAGTGGTAAAGTGCTGGTGCTCCTGTGGTAAATTGTGTTATGATTGGATGTTTGACTTACTTGTCAGTCCCCAGTAAAGGGCACTGCGGGTGCCGGGGCTTGTGAGTCAACCGCTACTCGTGGGCCTGCAGCACGGATTGTGCCACCCACGTACGTAGCCCGAAAAAGGTATAAGTGAGTGAAGTTTGGTATGCCTGAACTCAGCGTCTAAAGAAGCAGCCTTTAGCGAGGGTGCCCTTTTCATTCTGAGTTCATAAAGGCCACTTTTAGAAAGTGGGTATTATTTTGCTCGATCAGCCTGTGTGCCTCTGCTGGAATGTGGATTGCCTGTCTGGGTTTTGGACGACAGATGGCTAGGAAGCAGGATGGCTCCCGGTAGTCTAGGGAGGTCAGAAAAGGGCTAAATAGACCTGGGCTGCGATGGTGGGAAGAGGGAGGAGATTACCTTGCACCTCAAAGGGCCTGGTCTGCCTCTGACAAAGCCGTCTCCACCTCCTGCCAGGAATTCATGCCAGAGAAGGCCAAACTGGTTCTGGCCGGGCACAGACACCCTCTGCCTGGAAGATCAAAGGATTTTTGTGTACAAATACTGTGGCCCAGACCCCTGAACTTCAGAACTCATCTGGATCAAGAAGACTGCCAAGAAGAAGAGCCGGAGAAGCTGCAAGAAGGAACGACTGCTTTGCTGCGTGCTTTGCTGGGCCGACCTGCAGTGGCTGCTTCTGTCTTGGGCAGTGAAAGGCCTGGACTGGACTTTCTGCAACCGCAATGGGGAGACTCTCCAAGGGCTTGAAGTAGAGCTTGCCCCCTGTTCACGGAGTCTCAAGAACATCAAAGACTCCAGGTTCTTCAACCCGCAGCACTGGGGACTGTGTGTTTCGTACTGCAACCCGAAAAACACCACCTCGACGATGCCTACGACGACCCTGCCGACCCCGTGTCCTGAAGGCACCGCAGAGGGCACCGCCGCAACGCTGCACCGTTACCCTGGTCTCACCGACGACGACGCTGATGCCATCACCGAGCCGCTGCTCGCACCGCGACCTGTGGGCACCGCACTCCGCACCCCCTTGCTTCACGCCGAAGCTTTGGCACCGCAGAGGGCACCGCTGCAATGCCACACCGTGACCCTGGTCTCACCGATGACGCCTGCTGACGCCATCACCGAGCCGCTGCTCACACCGCGACCTGTGGGCACCGCACTCTGCACCGCCTCGCTACACAGCGACGCCGTGGCCTTCCTGAAGCTGCCACTTCCCGCCGAGATCGACGCCGCTGCTTGCACCGTGGTTCGGGGGCACCGCTCGTAAGTTACACGACGCACCGCCCTCATCCCACACCGCAGCCTTGACCCACCGACACCGGTGCCATCGACTCCCGCTCGTCAACCGACGACAGCGCTTCAGCAACGACGATGCCGCTGCTTGCACCGTGACCTGCTAACCCGTGATGAGCACCGCCTCCATCTCGCACCGCGACCCTGGTCTCACCGACAACGCCATCTGACGCCGCCACCGAGCCGCTGCTCACACCGCAACCTGGGAGCACCGCACGCCGCACCGCTGCCCTTCACCCCGCAGCACCCGACGCCTGTTGGCGCCAGCGCTCCTGATCCCATCAGAAAGGAGCTCGACCTGCAACGCGAGTGACTTCAAGGGCCCCATCGCCCTGCATCTCTGAAAGGTACTGTTTGCGGGTCTTTCCGACACCGTAGCTGGCCTGCGACCCCGCGGTCAGCCAGAACTGTTTTTGGATTTGTGTGTTCACGACGCCGTGGTAGCCCGGACGGAGCTACCCACGCAAGGAACTCTTTTTAATCAGCGTATTTTTGAACTGTGAACTTTTAAGTATAGTATTGTGGCTTTTTATCGTTTTTGGTCTTGTTTTAATTATATAAAAATATTGGATATTTTTCTAAACTGGTGTGGTGTCCTTTTGTAGTGCGTACCCTGTATTACTGTTGGTTATGTGCAAATGCTTTACACACGGACTCTAAGATAAGCCTGGCTGCTCGTGCCAAGCTACCAAGGGGGTGAGCAGGGGTTATTTTAGACGTATAACTCCCTTATCCTGACTAGAGTGGTGGTTTTTGCCTGACTTTGGCCCACGCCCTAGCCTACCAAAAATCCCATTTCTAACATTGGTTGTCAGCGGTGAGGATATGACTTGCGTTTGCACTTGACTTACAGTGATTGGTGTGCACTACTACCATATCGCAGACCATTACGTGCAACATACTAACCCGTTTTCTTTTTGGCCGATTTTTGTGATCTTGCCAGGTGAACTTTCTGCTTCATCATGCCGGAATCAATAGCATCATCCATTGCATCCATGGACATTGCCTTTGAGGAGGATAGGTTGGAGCTCTACACTGTTCGGGAATTGAAATCCGTTTGCAAAAACCTAAAAGTCCAAATCAGAGGCCTCACTAGAAAGGACGAGCTACAAAAGGCGCTGAGGGCCTGGGTAGTAGCCAGAGACGCAATTGGGCAATCTGGTGACCTTAGTGGAGAGGCGGGGGAGCCTAGTCCTAGGATGGATGTGCTTTTGGGAGGGGGGGAACCCTTCCGACCAGGCAGCAGTGGCCTGTCCCCAGAGGAGCTGGAGGACAGGCGGGAAGCAAGGAGAGCCGCCACGGAGCTAGAAAAGATTAGATTGGCCATGGAGGAGAAGAGAATGCTATTGGAGCATGAACGAGGTCTTAAAGAGCTGGAGCTGAGGAGTAGGCCCAGCTCGGATGGTGGCAGCAACTCGTCAAGGCAGACAGACCGAATCGTACACATCCCTAAGAATGTGGGCAGAGAGTTCAAGAAGGGGATGACATACAGAGGTGGTTTCAGGGTTATGAGGCAGCGATACACATGAATGGGGTCCCTGAGGAGAATTGGGGAGCAGGATTGTGGTCTCTGTTTCCAGAGGAAGCCAGGGATACTTTGACAGCTTTGGGTAAGGGGCCTAACCTCACCTATGCTGATATGAAGGAAGCCCTCCTCACTAGGTATGGTCTCACTCATGAAAAGTACAGGGATCAGTTTAGGTCCTGGAAGAAATCTGATGCCAACACGTGGCTGGAATGTGTGGATGGGTTTTGTCGATCGTTGGATGGCTGGGTGAAGGGCAGTAATGTGATAGATTTTAAGGGGCTCTACAATTTGATTGCGTGGGAGCACCTGTCCAGTCTATGTTTTGCAGATCTGCGCCAGCACCTAGTAGATAGTAAGCTGACTGACCCCAGGAAGCTTGCTATGGAGGCGGACCGCTGGGTGAGTACCAGGGTCCACAAGAAAGCATTTGGGGGAGACTCAGCCAAAGGTGGGCAGGGTCCCCAGCCGAAAAGTGGGGGGGACAAGGGTAAAACACAGGAGTTCTCAAAAGGGCCCCAAAATAACACCCAGGGTAAAGGTTCCCATCCCCCCGGAGATAAGAAGCCAGGGGTCTCGACAGGAAAGCCTGCCGAGACCGGCACACCGCAAGTGTTTTGCATGTGACCAGGTGGGGCACATGAAGGGAGACCCCAGGTGCCCAAAGGGGACACAGCCACCCACCGGTGGACCGTCCAAAGTATTGGCTAGCGTAGCGCTTGGAGAGGAGGAGGAGTCCCAACAGGAGGGTGGGGACCCCGCAGAAATGACCCTCGTCTCACTAGGGGACAGTGAGATGTCCCAGGAGCCCAGGTGCCCCCTAACACAAAGAAATACAGCACCTGGGTGACCATCAACGGGAAAAGGGTAGAGGCTCTCAGGGATACGGGAGCCAGTGTGACCTCAGTTCGGTGTCACCTGGTCCCTGAGACGCAGGTAGTCCCCGGGGCATTCCACCAGGTGATTGCAGTCGATAATTCAGAGCGCCAGTGTCTGGTGGCGCAGGTTCCTTTCGAGTGGGGGGGGTCTCAGGTCCTTTAAGGGTAGTTGTGAGCCCTTCCATGCCTGTCCATTGTCTGCTCGGTAACGACCTGGAGCAGTCCTTATGGAAGGATGTTGAGCTCAGGTCCCACTTGGAAATGCTGGGGTTGCCAGAGTGGGCCTGCGTGTCCACTCGGTCGATGGCGGCCAAAGAGGGTGATCAGATGGACCCGGAGCCTGAAACAGTGGCCCAGGTCCCTGCCAAGAGAAAGGGCAAGGGGCGCGGGAAACCAGCCCCTGAAGTTCCCACGGCCCGGGAGGAGGCGGACCTCGAGGGGGACGCCCCGGTGCCTACAGGGGAGCTGGTAGCCGAACTGGGGGATATCTCTGAGCTGACCCATTGGCAGCAAGAAGGGGGTTCCACCAGGGAGGAGTTGTGCCAGGAGCAGAAAGAGTGCCCTTCTCTGGAGGGTCTGCGGCAGCAGGCCGCAGCCCAAGCGACTGGTGATCAGTCCGGATCACATTGGATATATTGGGAGAATGATCTCCTGTACAGCGAGCCTAAGGTCGCGGAACCTGGGTCAGCCCGTGTGCTGGTGGTACCCCAGTACTTCCGGACCTTCCTACTGGGTCTGGCTCACGACGTGCCTTTGGCAGGACATTTGGGGCAGGACAAGACCTTTGACCGGCTTGTCACCCACTTCTTCTGGCCACAAATGCGAAGGCAGTTGGATGTGCATTGTCGGTCTTGCCAAACTTGCCAGGCCAGTGGCAAGAGTGGGAGGAAGGTCAAAGCTTCTCTCCAACCGTTCCCCGTGCTGGGGACACCCTTTGAAAGGGTAGGGATGGACATCGTGGGGACACTGGACCCCAAGACAGCCATGGGCAACAGGTACATCCTGGTCTTGGTGGACCATGCCACCCGGTACCCGGAGGAAATCCCTCTCAGGACAACGACAGCGCCAGTGGTGGGCCGGGCGTTAAAGGGGATCTTTTCCCACGTGGGGTTCCCCAGAGAGGTGGTTTCCGACAGGGGGACTAATTTCATATCAAAGTATATGACATCCCTGTGGAAGGAGTGTGGGGTTACGTACAAGTTCACCACTCCTTACCACCCCCAAGGTAATGGTCTGTTGGAGAGGTTCAACCAGACCTTGAAAGGCATGATCAAGGGTCTCACTGAACCCATGAGGCGTAAGTGGGACGTCCTCTTACCGTGCCTTCTCTTTGCGTATAGGGAGGTACCCCAGAAGTCTCTCGGGTTCAGTCCCTTCGAGCTTTTGTACGGTCACCCCGTGCGGGGACCTCTAAGCTTGGTGAAGGAAGGCTGGGAGGCCGCTCCCAGGAAGACACCCCAGGATGTGTTCAGCTACATGCTGGCCTTCCGCAACCAAACTGCCCGCTTCAGGAAACTCGCGCAGGCGAACCTCGAGGCAAGCCAGGAAGAAATGAAGAAGTGGTATGGCCAGAATGCCACTCTGGTCGAATTTCAACCTGGACAGAAAGTGTGGGTCATGGCCCCTGTGGAACCTTGTGCCTTGCAGGACAAGTGGACGGGGCCCTTTGAGGTGGTGGAGCGCAAAAGTGAGGTCACCTACCTGGTGGATTTGCAGGCTCCTCGGAACCCGTTACGGGTCCTCCACGTGAACCGCCTCATACCCCACTTTGAGAGGTCCGAAGTGAGCATGCTCTTGGCCGCGGACGACGGGGAGGAAGCGGAGAGTGAGCCTCTCCCGGACCTCCTGTCTGCCCAAGAGGGGGATGGGTCGGTAGATGGTGTGACCCTCTCCCCAGCCCTGACCGCTGAGCAACAGAGCGAGTGTCGCCAGTTGTTGGGGCAGTTTGCCCCACTGTTCTCCTTGACCCCAGGTGTTACTCACTGGTGTACCCACAACGTGGATACCGGTGACAGCCCCCCGGTGAAATACAAGATTTACCGGCTGGCTGACCGGGTCAAGGCCAGCATCAAAGAGGAGGTCTCGAAGATGTTGGCGTTGGGGGTGGTTGAGCCGTCCAGCAGCCCATGGGCCATCCCCGTGGTCTTGGTACTGAAGGCAACGGCACCCGGTGCCGCCCCAGAACTGCGGTTCTGTGTGGACTATCGGGGGCTCAATGCCGTCACGCGGACAGACGCACACCCCATCCCCCGAGCTGACGAGCTCATCGACCGGTTGGGAGTGGCCAGATTCCTGAGTATGTTCGATTTGACGTCAGGGTACTGGCAGATCGCTCTAACCGAGGGAGCCAAAGAGAGATCAGCATTCTCAACCCCGGACGGGCATTACCAGTTCCGGGTGATGCCCTTCGGATTGAAAAATGCCCCAGCCACCTTTCAGAGGTTGGTCAACCAGGTGTTGGCCGGGCTGGAGGAATTCAGCACCGCATACCTGTACGACATTGCGGTGTTCAGCTCCAGTTGGGACGAACACCTACAACACCTCAGGTAAGTGTTGAGGGCGCTGCAGACGGCAGGCCTCACGATTAAGGCCAATAAGGGCCAGATCGGTCAGGGTTCGGTGGTGTACTTGGGACACCAGGTAGGGAGCGGCCAGGTGGCGCCCCTACAGCCCAAGATTGACACCGTTCTGGCTTGGGAGCCCCCCAAGACCCAGACAGAGGTGAGGGCCTTCTTAGGACTCACCGGATACTACAGGAGGTTTGTTAAGGAGTATGGCACCATCGTGGCCCCCTTAACTGAGCTGACTTCCAAGAAGCAGCCGAAAAAGGTGATCTGGACTGAGTCCTGCCAGAAGGCATTTGATACCATGAAGGCCGCCATGTGCACGGCCCCCGTGCTCAAGGCCCCCGACTTCTCCAAAGAATTTGTCGTGCAGACCGCCGCGTAAGAGCATGGAGTGGGAGCGGTGCTCTCACAACTGAACGAAGAGGGCCTAGATCAGCCGGTAGTCTTCCTTAGCAGGAGACTACTCCCCAGGGAGCAAAGGTGGAGTGCCATAGAAAGGGAAGCTTTCGCTGTGGTCTGGGCACTGAAGAAGCTGAGACCATACCTGTTTGGGACTCACTTCCGGGTTCAGACCGACCACAGGCCCCTCAGGTGGTTAATGCAGATGAGAGGGGAGAATCCAAAACTGCTGAGGTGGTCCATCTCCCTACAGGGAATGGACTTCACAGTGGAATACCGTCCTGGGACAGAACACGCCAACGCAGATGGCCTGTCCCGGTTCTTCCGCCTTAGTGAGGAGAACTCCCAGGCGTGTGGGTAGTTCCCCCTACTTTCAGCTGGAGGGGACGTGTGTTAGACTTGGCATCTTTTGGCGTGTTTCCCCCGAGTTTTTGCTTTCTGCCCTCCCGGTTTTGACTCTGTTTTGCTGGTGTGACGTTTCTGTGCGCTTTTCGCACTGCTGATCAGTGGTAAAGTGCTGGTGCTCCTATGGTAAATTGTGTTATGATTGCATGTTTGACTTACTTGACAGTCCCCAGTAAAGGGCACTGCGGGTGCCGGGGCTTGTGAGTCAACCGCTACTCGTGGGCCTGCAGCACGGATTGTGCCACCCATGTACGTAGCCCGAAAAAGGTATAAGTGAGTGAAGTTTAGTATGCCTGAACTCAGCGTCTAAAGACGCAGCCTTTAGCGAGGGTGCTCTTTTCATTCTGAGTTCATAAAGGCCACTTTTAGAAAGTGGGTATTACTTTGCTCAATCAGCCCGTGTGCCTCTGCTGGAATGTGGATTGCCTGTCTGGGTTTTGGACGACAGATGGCTAGGAAGCAGGGTGGCTCCCGATAGTCTAGGTAGGTCAGGAAAGGGCTAAATAGACCTGGGCTGCGATGGGGGTAAGAGGGAGGAGATTTCCTCGCACCTCAAAGGGCCTGGTCTGCCTCTGACAAAGCCGTCTCCACCTCCTGCCAGGAATTCACGCCAGAGAAGGCCGAACTGGTTCTGGCCGGGCACAGACACCCTCTGCCTGGAAGATCAAAGGATTTTTGAGTACAAATACTGGGGCCCAGACCCCTGAACTTTAGAACTCATCTGGATCAAGAAGACTGCCAAGAAGAAGAGCCGGAGAAGCTGCAAGAAGGAACGACTGCTTTGCTGCGTGCTTTGCTGGGCCGACCTGCAGTGGCTGCTTCTGTCTTGGGCAGTGAAAGGCCTGGACTGGACTTTCTGCAACCGCATTGGGGAGACTCTCCAAGGGCTTGAAGTAGAGCTTGCCCCCTGTTCACGGAGTCTCAAGAACATCAAAGACTCCAGGTTCTTCGACCCGCAGCACTGAGGACTGTGTGTTTCGTACTGCAACCCGAAGAACACCACCTCGACGACGCCTACAACGACCCTGCCGACCCCGTGTCCTGAAGGCACCGCAGAGGGCACCGCCGCAACGCAGCACCGCGACCCTGGTCTCACCGACGACGACGCTGACGCCATCACCGAGCCACTGCTCGCACCGCGACCTGTGGGCACCCCACTCCGCACCGCCTTGCTTCACGCCAAAGCTTTGGCACCGCAGAGGGCACCGCCGCAATGCCGCACCGCGACCCTGGTCTCACCGACGATGCCTGCTGACGCCATCACCGAGCCGCTGCTCGCACCGTGACCTGTGGGCACCGCACTCTGCACCGCCTCGCTACACAGCGACGCCGTGGCCTTCCTGACGCCACCACTTCCCGCCGAGATCGACGCCGCTGCTTGCACGTGGTTCGGGGGCACCGCTCGTAAGTTACACGACGCACCGCCCTCATCCCACACCGCAGCCTTGGCCCACCGACGCCGGTGCCATCGACTCCCGCTCGTCAACCGACAGCGCTTTAGCAACGACGACACCACTGCTTGCACCGTGACCTGCTAGCCCCGTGACGAGCACCGCCTCCATCTCGCACCGCGACCCTGGTCTCACCGACGACGCCATCTGACGCCGCCACCGAGCCGCTGCTCGCACCGCGACTTGGGGGCACCGCACGCCGCACCGCTGCCCTTCGCCCGCAGCACCCGACACCTGTTGGCGCCAGCGCAACTGATCCCATCAGAAAGGAGCTCGACCTGCAATGCGAGGGACTTCTAGGGCCCCCATCGCCCTGCATCTCTGAAAGGTACTGTTTGCGGGTCTTCCCGACACCGTAGCTGGCCTGCGACCCCGCGGTCAGCCAGAACTGTTTTTGGATTTGTGTGTTCACGACGCCATGGTAGCCCGGACGGAGCTACCCACGCAAGGAACTTTTTTTAATCAGCGTATTTTTGAACTGTGAACTTTTAAGTATAGTATTGTGGCTTTTTATCGTTTTTGGTCTTGTTTTAATTATATAAAAATATTGGATATTTTTCTAAACTGGTGTGGTGTCCTTTTGTAGTGCGTACCCTGTATTACTGTTGGTTATGTGCAAATGCTTTACACACGGCCTCTAAGATAATCCTGGCTGCTCGTGCCAAGCTACCAAGGGGGTGAGCAGGGGTTATTTTAGACGTGTAACTCCCTTATCCTGACTAGAGTGGTGGTTTTTGCCTGACTTTGGCCCACGCCCTAGCCTACCAAAAATCCCATTTCTAACAGAGACCCACCGGAAGACATGGCAGACTCAGAGAGCATTTCACAACAATCTCTCAGATCTGAATCAATAGTTGCATCAAGGTCAAGAAAATGTCCATTCCTAACGCCATTGAAGTATACATCAAACTCAGAGTACCTCATCCAGTCAGACAGTGGCACACTATACTGCAGTGAATAAGCACAGCCACCAGCTCTACAACCCAACATGCCATGGCCGCTTCAAACACACAGAAACATGACCATCAGACCATCCTCAATGACAGGAGCTACTTGACTACCTCAAACACCTCAGAATTGGCAAGAGTAAATGCATTGAAAGAGAGCATAGGGGTTTTCTCCTCAAGTAAGGTAACACTTTTGTAGTCTTATTTTAAGCGAGGTGGTAGCTAAAGTCATGTATGGAATCTGATGCTGTGGGGGAAACACTAGGGCCCTCCAAGATGCAATCCTTCCAGGATACTGGGCACTACACCTTTCCCTAGGGGTTGGACCAAACCGGTGTGCAGTAGCAGGGCATTTCAAGCTCACCAGGAATAAGAATAGCATTGGTGTACCCATCGAAAAGATGAAGAAGAAATGGGTTAGGGAGGAACATCTAATAAAAAATGGAAGCATGTTCTTGCCTTCAGCGTGATTCATTTAACATGCACATAGCAACATAACACCATATCCAGGGGTGATTTCCCCATTGATATTTTGCCAGGTTTTTCCTGGGGAAATGTGCAATGAGTTGTTCTTGGTCCTCACACTGCAGTTAATTCCAATGCAGCTATAAACTCATGATTACAGACAAAACTCAGCTACTGTATATCTTGAAATGATTGCCTTGGAGTAACCCCGGAGTTTGTTTACTTTTTTTGCTAAAAGGATAAAATATTACATCAATAACTTGAGCACTACGGGACTTAGTAACCAAGACACCTGTTAACTTAGGTCCAAAATGTGATTTCACTGTGCGGATTCCATGACTTAATAGTCAAAATTATTACATTTACTAGCATTTGGAATTCAGCTAATCTTTGAGAATAATCAACAGTAGCAATTTTTAGCTCTGTGTTCATGATTAGCTAGCTGTGGCTGCTGCTGAGAGAGCTTAGGCGCAACCAAGGGAATTGTGTTTTCTTCGCATTTTCCCTGTACCTTTATGGAACATGGATAATGAAAGGAAGGAAACAGGGCAGGTTTATCATTACAAAGCTGGTTGAATCATTGTCAACAATAACTGACGTTATGGTGGCATAAATGTGAATTTCTGTCAGTAGACACTTTTTCGGGGGAAGAATGAAGTAGCTCTCAGAGGTGGGCCAGAAAAACCTGCCAAGATTCCTAATAAGACAGCAGCTTATATGGCTGACTTCAGCCCATTCCATCGCTTTGGTCTTTGGAAAGGAGACGTGCTTTAGAGCTCCTAATCCACTGCAGACCGTAGCATAGTCCCACAGGGAACGTGCTCAGGCTTGTTATCATGAGCTCTCTATGTCAGAGGTCAGAGGGCACAGAACGGGATTTGAGCCAATCACCTTCGCGCAATACGCACTGAGGAAAAGCCTAAAGATGGCAGCTAAAGGCCAATGAGACGATAATCTAAATCGGACGACATCTTTTTCTCAGCGTGGTTTGTGCTTTAGAAAGTAATCCAACTGCTTGGGAAGTGATACGTTTGAAAATCCGTCAGCTGTGTTTTTAATTCAACGATATTAACTTAGTAATAATAGCCGATGAAGACCTACCAGGCATGAGAATTTAAAATATACAAAACTGTTCCTTTTATATAAAGAAAACATGTCACTTTATACAAAACCAAGCCAGTAGCGAGCTGCAGTATAAAACGTTCCTTTTGGTAACACGTTGCAGAGTAACCAAAGCGGAAGAACTGATTCATTAAATAGGTTAGACACAACATTTACCATATATATATATATATATATACATATATATATATATATATATATCTCTCTCTCTCCATACCACAGCCCCACACAGAGGAAAGACCAGTTACCACAGGATTCAATGGAACGTGCAGTTTTAATGACATGGCATGATGCATTTCGGCTCAATACCTTCCTCAGATGCCATAACTTCAACAGAACAGTGCTGTCGGCGTCACAGATTTTAAAGCACATACTTCGCTTTGATAGGTGAAGAATCCACGGGGGGTGTAGCAGAGATTGGATTGCCTAGGTAAGTACACCCCCCAAGTGGGTGGCATTCACATTCCCGCCAGTAACACCCGTGTAACAGGCTCTTCTCTGCCAATTCCAGAATCCATCATCCACCGCTGGTTTACCTTGCGGGAAGTCCCGACCTGGCGTACTGGACCGGAGTCATTCCCTGCAAAAGTTTGCATGATGTGATTTCAGCGGCGGTGTGGCAGTTTTCCAAAGTTTTTGAAAACAGTCCAAAGTTACCACTGAGCCTGCCACACTACTTAGGATGGGGTACTTTATACAAAACCAAGCCAGTTAGCGAGCTGAAGTATAATACGTTTCTTTTGGTAACATGTTGCAGAGTAACCAAAGCGGAAGAACTGATTCATTAAATAGGTTAGACACATCATTTACCATATATATATATATATATATATACACAGAAAAACTCCGTCAGATCCTGGATTGCTTATCCCAAAGAAACGGAGCACAGACCTCAAAATTAGTGCAGCAAGATGTTGTTTATTGCTCTCCGACCTCTACAGCCATGACGCGTTTCAGCCCTACCGCGGGCCTTGATCACATATATATATACATACATACAGATGAGGGGCACACAACAACACTCAATAAGTTATTGTCCAGTCACTGCATTTTGTTTTAAAAAGAACTTTTATTACACACAGACACTTCTAAATACTATGCATTAAATATTACAAATATATAAATTCATGTAGATGAAAATAACCTTGGTGACACCCTCCTGTTGCATTACACCTCTACTGGGTTCTGAGCACCATAATCACATTATCACCCACGTATGCAACTTCTCAATATAAGTGGTGTCATTTAAAATAAGGCATGCCCACTGGCTTTATTAAGGAATCACCATATTAATAAAAATAACCATGTTATCCTATGTCAATGTAAGACATTGTTAATATGGAAATCATATGAGGGGTGTCAGTATATATAACGTGGGCCTGATGGCTTTGTCAGGGTGCCGCCATGTTAATCAAAACAGCCACATGCCGTGGCTCATCCTTGCATCACCATTTAAATCTATGGAACCAATATCGAGAGCCATAGTCATTCATTATAATGGCAAATGTTCAATGTCCAATCTCCATTGTGTCAGTAAAGCCTTTGAATTGAAATTAATGTGCATCAGAGTCTTTCTCACAGTCTATATACCACAAAATGAGACACACTACAAGGGTCCCCACACTCCAGATCCAAAGTGCAAATGCTCCAGCTCTGGGAGGGCTTTAAAATAAGATATGCCACTTCTATGGTCATTTCACTATCTCCAGAGAGTTAGGGTTAACTTTAATGGAAAACATTTTAGGGGGGCTGCTGCAGCTCATGTGGCCTCTGGACATGTCATTGGTGGCGCCCCTGCGCCTCCTTGGGGCACCACAGAGGAGAAAAGGATACAAGCATTATAGGGCCCTTCAGGCTGGCAAAAATGCATATTAAATGAGTGCCTCACTCATCTCTGTTCTGTGGCCTTGCTTCGCCGTGGTCCTTTTTTATTATGGGTTTCCATTTTTTGTTTCCTGGGTGTGCTGTGCCGGGTGCCTTGCTTTTGTTGAGGGCTGAGCGGAGTCTCAAGGTCCCCGAAGACACTGTCGGCTCCGTGCCCTCACAGCGCTAAAAGTGTGGCATGTGTGAGAAGACCACACTGTTCTGGGCAGAAGCCATAACACTTTTATTGGCTCCTGGCTCAGGCGGAAGCACAGTAGTCTCCTTTCCTCTGGCCGTCTTGGGGGATGGGGTCACCAGTACCAGCTATCATCATGCGTGCCCCTTCTTTCAGTCTTCCTTTGTCACAGGCAGATGGGATCCCGGGATTCCATAAATCATGCCATGCCCTCGGAGATGGGGTCCCTGTGGTCAAAGTTCTGCGCACCCCCCAAATAGGGGCATTTTTAATAAAAAAAAGATCCTGGGGGCCCTAATACCAGGGCTTTGGCTCACCCAGGGGTATTTATAAGAATTACAGTAGAGGATCACATGCTCAGTTTTCTTTATTTTCTTTAAAAAATTTAACTTTTCAAAGCAGCATATCTCTGGCCCTGATGGATTGATTTTCTCCATCTTGGGCTACTTTCGCTCCTGGTGGCCAGGTGTAGACATCAGGAGCATTCTCTTCAGACCTCCTGGCCTCAAAAGGGGTGCAGTTTGTGGGTAGCTGGATTTTCTGGCTTTCTGTGCCAGACCTGTCTTCCGTCTGGCGCCTGATGCTCCTTCCTTCTGATGGGGGCATCTTGCTCAGCCAGCCAGTGGAACACCATTCTTGCCACCCTCCTCAGGCCCCAGAGACTCCTGGCATCTTGAGGGGCCCCTGGGTGGCAGTGTAGTCCAGGTCCTTTCCCCCCAAGTGGTTCTCAAGGAGCATAGGGTGGCCACTAGTCCTGGAGACACCCATCTGAGTTCTGGGTGTCAGCTGGAGTTAAGGTCGTTAGTCCATCTTTGCAGGGGATCAGGTGCCTTGTCCTTCCAGCTAGGCATCCTTTTGCTGTTAGGCTTTCTCAACTATCGCTCCCTGGTGCAGGGATTTTGTAAGTGGGGTTGGAAAGTTTTAGAGGCCAGGCACCACTGACCAACCCTAGGATGCCACATCATCACTCTACCCCTGTCCATACCCTCCTGCACAGCATTCTAGTATAATCCAAAAAATAGCAACTTCAAGTTATCTCTGGTAAGAGCTCCTCTGAAAGCCTCAGCTCTGCCGCTAACTGAGATACATGCTCGAACCCTCCAAAACATCCAAGGTGAGCCCCTCTTGTGGTGGCTCCAGAGGTCAGAGCTCCCTCCTTTGTTCCAGTGGGCCTGGGCTATCCCAGCCCAGGTGCAGTTTGAAAAGCTAATTGTCAGATGTAGATTTCTTCTCCATCCTTTCTTTTCCCAGGAACTGAGCCAATAACTGTTGACTGCCCTCTTGTATGGGGATTTCATCTACCCCTCTGTTTTGCAGCAGAGTAATTAACTTGGCCCAGTAGAGGGAACAAGTCCTGGAATCTGATTATGAGCTGAACCAGAGAAATATGACAAATGCAGTCTCATAACATGTGGATGTGGGTTATTGGAGGCTGAATATTCAAACGTGGTGTGCATGTTTTACTCCAGTTTAGTACCTTGCTTGTTGGACTCTGTAGGCCTAAGTGGATCAAAACTGTACTTTAGGGCACATTTGGCTAATGGAGCAGTGTAATTTGGCTCCACCCTTACATGTCACAAATACACAACCTATATGTTCACTAAGCACTACATACTCGTTATTAACATAAAGTGTTGCACTTAAACTCAGTACTGAAGTGCATTCACTATAGAGCTAGGAATCATACATACTATGTCCCTTAACATTATTAAAATGATATGTACTCTTTAGACACTTGATAAAAAAAGTCCTCACACTATTTTTTAAAATGTATTTACTTTATAAACAAGAATAATTTATATAAACGCACTAATGTTTTCACGTTTGTATTCATAACGTAGTTCTTAGTTACACTTGTATTTGTGTATTCAAAGTTATTTCACATTTACTGAAATGTAACATGAATCTAATTCTGAATCTAATATACTGACATTTCTTATTTTGTTTGTAGCTGTATGTGCACATGCATATTAAATGTGCACCATTGAGTTAACAAGTTAAGTGAGTATGAATAGACCTTTATTTCTTTCTGCATAAATACTGTTTTTCCATTCCTGCTTGTGTGACTTTTCCCTTGTAGGTATGTTCACATAGTCTGTTAGTTTGAGGATAGATGTAACTCTGTAATATCGATAGAGAGCCTGAGAAAAAGACCTTGACAAGTAATGTCGACATGGCCCTAGATCCCAGGACGGTATTAAAAAGTGTACCTTACACTCTATTGTAGTTGTCTGCTGTGTTGTGCTGCTAGTCGTGAGACGTCGTTGACAGCTCAAATGAGATAGGGACTTTTACTTTGCATGATTGCGAGGTGTGGTTGGTATAGTGAATCTCAGTGCACAGGGAGGAACTGTATCTATCTGAGTGAGACCCCGCTGGTCGAGGTTTCATTCGAGTGTGCGTCAGGGTAGGTCAGAAAGTGTTACTCCGGACCATTTTTTGTGTGTATGAATGCTTTAATTTCTTTAAAGGAACAGACAAAGTTAGTTGTTGAAATTGTTTGCATTTGTTTTGTGTGAAAATTGCTGAGAGAACGCGTTCATAAAGAATTGTAAAGGAGGGTGAGTTCTGTAAGGAGGGAAATTGATGTCACAGTGTGCCGCACTGGGATTAGTTGATTGGTGTAAAGCCATGCTCAGATTGGTTGTCTGCGTTATAAAGTGTCACAATGGTATTGGTTGTTGATGCCGAACGAGAACTGTGGGTAAAAGAGATTATTCCCTGGTTTGAGATGAAAAGATAATTGTAATTGTTGATTTACTGTTGACAAATGATATTCTTTAAGTCTGTACGAGATTTGTTTAGGAGAGATGTAAAGATGCCTGTTCGAGAGGGAGAAGAGGCACCACCTGAGGATATCCGAAACACTTGCAGCAACACTTTACTACATTTCCAATCGCACAGCCAATCGAAAATTATTACAACACTTCCTCTTGTTCAAAAATCCATGTTCATTCCATGTTTTCCATAATCCATCAAACTTTTCTCTCCTGTTCACGATAAGGCTGTCCGTCATCCCAATTTTTTCAAATGATGCAGTTATGCCAATCCAGGAATTTTACTGTATCACGTGGGCAACTCAATTCATATTAGGCAGCTAAAATTATCATAATGTCCCAATGCATTTCGGGCTTTTTTGCGCCCTTCGTCAGGGGTAGCTGTTAAATTAGAATAAAAACCTCTATTAGTCTTACATGTCAGAAAACTACGCTGTTTTTGCACAAATGTTTACAATAATTCAATCATATCACAGTGCAATGATTGTAAATCAAGTAACTGAACCCTTTTAACCTAATTGTTCCTACCACCAACGCTAACCACAACCCAAAAAAAAACGACATTCATTGTGCTCCAACCTTAGTGAGTGTTCACTGAACGCGGTAACCTCCCCCACATCCATCCACGATCGTATACCTGCCTTTATGACCGCGTTACTAAGCGAATCCTCAACTACCCGATAATCTTTATATAAACTGTCCCCCCTGCGTGTATCTATCCCCTCACCCAACTTCCACCTAAACTCCAACTCACAAATGTGTGTCTAATGTCCCAGCCACATCGACTCACTCCTATGCGCTATAACCTACCCCAAACCCATTCTAGACCACATACCTGCTCTTCCTCCATTGTTAATCCTAACACCTCCTTTCTTCGTAGCCGTTTCACCATACACAGGCTCAAACACCTGACTCCTCCCCACCACCTGAGGATATGCCAGGACATTATATGACTATAAACATAGGACTTCATACATGTATTTGTCTTAACTAGTGGCATAAGATCACTGAGAAAGAAGGTGCGTTGATGTTTTCATGCTCTAGCTCATTTAATTTAAGAATTATTGAAAAACCTGAGGAGAGTACTATACATCATGAAACTGCCTCCTAGACCCACACAGTACGAAGCACTTAATGCTTGGGAGCAAGCAGCTCATGAACGGCAGAAGGAAACATTTTGGGGTAGAGCTAGAAAGGCAATGCATACTTACTCTGATGTTAGAAGGGATGCAGAACAAAAGAGGTGGAGAACCAATATGATAGAAGGAGCTAGATTTTACCCAGTGCTTAATTTGTGAAAAAATAAGTGCCAGGGTGTATTGCTTTGCCCTGCCAAACAATAGAAAATGCTGCACTCCCACACAGAGGCACACACACAGTAAAGCAATAAAAAACACCTGGAAAGGGATTTCACTCTCATAAAGTGAGGGACATCAAAAGCCAGTTTTTAAAATAAAGCATGGGGTTTTATTTGTGCAGCACTCTCTAACTGAAAGGCTTTCCGAGATGTCAAATGAAAACAATATTCAAATGGATATATATATATATATATATATATATATATATATATATATATACTTGAAGATGAAGGATCACAAGAAAACAACAGCCAGCCAGGGCAAAAATCTGGATCCCAAAGGATACAATGAGTCACAAAGAAATAAAATATCCAAGAAAGTAGTGACTCAAACAGATAGATTCACCAAAGAACAAAAATATATTTCCACTACAACGTTTCAGCTTCCGCTTTCCTCAGGTAGTACAAGATGGTTTGCTCAGTGGCTGCACAGATGACACAGCTTAATTTTCAAAAAGCATCATGAGTGAAGATTCCATTTGGAATGTGGAATCAATGCAGTCCTGAGAGCTCTTGAGATATGCAGTAATCAGGTTGTATTGTCAGTAATGTTCAGTCCGTCTGGATGCAGTGATTTTAAACGGTACATCCAGAAGTTTTCTCTGGAGTCCAGTAGTTCTTCCTTTGAGACATGTTCCACAGAGAAAATCTTCAAATCTGATAGTAAATGATCCACAAGGTTAAAATGATTGGCTACAGGCTGGTCAATTTTCTTATTAATTATTGCCGATTTGTGGTTTCTGAATCGTGTACGGAAGTCATTCACTGTTTGGCCTACATATTGTTTTTTACAGCTTTGCCGTTGGCACTGAATCACATAAATAATGCATGTTGAGCGACATGTAAGATGCTGTCTTATTCCATAGGTCCTTCTCATAACAGAACTAGTTACTGATGATGTTTGTAAAAGGTATTCACACGTGATGCACCTTTTAGAGTCACAGCAATGAACCCCTGCATTTGTTACAACTTGCTTGAGTTCAGCTCTCACAATAAGAGATCGTAAATTTGGAGCTCTGCGGTAAGCAATGACTGGCGGTTTTGGAAAAACATTTTTGCAATTTTTCACAAGTAGACAGAAAGGGAAATGTTATTTATGTTATTATATATATATATGCAAGCAATAATAACACACTTATAATTAGCAAATGCAACTGTTAAATGCATAGAATAAAATACAAGCAGATAATATTTATAATAATACTGGACGTCCACTGCAGGAAATAAACACTGTTAAATGCAAATAATTAGACACAGGAATCAAAAGGAAAGCATGAAAAGATATAAAGATATATACACTAAATACATCCAGATGATTATAACCACTGGAGACTTGAATGTGCACACAGACACACACACACATCACAATGCCAATATTCAGAAAGGATACAGCTCTGGCTGCAAACACTGCATCTTTTCCCACTCCTGACTGGGGGATTCACAGCCAGGGTCAAGAGACTCAGCAAGCTGGGAACTCCTACACTGAATTACACACATCCTCCTTCATTCAGGTCCAAAATCCTGCTTTCTAAGTTAACCAACCCCAGTTTTATAATCTCAAAGCACTAGACGTTTCCAAGAGGACCTCCTCTGCGCCAAGGAAACTTACTGGAGTTGGACACTCTTCATGCAAGCATTCCAAAGGTAAAGGAATTCTCACGTATTCTTCTGCGCTCCCACATGTTCCAGTCCTTTATCTTAGCAAAGCTTGAGAAAGTACAAAACATCTCCAAGGGTACAGAAAACAATCTTGAATGTGAATAGCATAAACAACTTGAGTGATCCGGGGGCCTGCATGGTGCACAAAGCTCAAGCTAGACAGTCAGAATTCAAGATGGCATGAGGGCATGTCAATGCCAATAGTAAGAACTTCATAATGCTTGCCAATGTACAACATAATGCACATTTGAGCACCACTGCATACAACACTACACTTCGAGACGGAGAAGTACATGCCACACCTTTCTGTCTCTCATGCTTTCAAATGCACATCCCACACGTCCTGTTCCTGGCATGGCTGTAAAAAGCAAGCACTCCCACTTTGAAGCTACAAGGAGACACATAAAAAATCTTCAAAGAAATATGCACATGCAGAAAAAATGATTTCGTACATTCAAACTAGAATAAATCAAAACACCTAAAATCAATTAAAATAATGGTAGTCAAAGTTCATCAGGTGGTCCCAACATATGGGAGTGCCTCTGGCACTACACAGGGCTCTCGTCAGGAGGCCACTGCAGCTTGCACCACACATTTCCCCAGCCATTTATTGTATTTACTTATTGAGCTTTATACAGCGTAAAGTTGACCTGAGTGCATCAGAGCACTTCACATAGTTTGCATAATAGTAGTTATGCGGGTTACATTTGGAGTAGGTATAAATACATAGTGGTAAATGGGCCGGATCAAGCGGAAGACTGTTCAGTCTCCAGTGGGAGAGAATTAAGTGGATGTTGCCAAATTAAAAGTAGAATTAGAAGAATTAATACTTAAAAGGCTTATTTGTCCTAATTAGATACATACCAGGAGAATGAACTGATGTTCATGTGCAAAGATGTTAGCAGGCGTGCAGGATAGGTTTTTGAAAGGTTGTCCAAATTGGCTCAGAAATACTAAGTTGATTTGAATAAGACCAAGATTTTGTAGGAAAGTTACTGTGCATGTTTTCAGGGTGAGGACACCACTAGCATGAGAACATCAGGAATGAAATGTCAAATTAAAGAATTAATTGGCCATGTCCGAAAATTGAGTGAACTAGATAGATGGGAAGGCAGATAGGTGAAAAAGACAGAACAAAAGAAACCAAGGGTAGAACTGCCTCCATATGTAGAAGACGAACATGGTGTGTCAAATCTTCCATTGAGAGAAGTACCCGGTGGAGGTTATGTATATGTGCCTTGGAGTAGGAGTGATCTTGCGTCACTCACAAATGATTTCCCGAAATAGAGAGAGAAGCCGGTGAAGTGGTACAAACAGGTTGATCAGTTTGTGAAAATATCAAAGGTTTTGTGGACAGATTTGAATACCTTGTTTGACATCCTAGTCCTGAGTGATTTGTGGGCTGAATGTAAGGTGTCTGTAGAATGGCCTGCTAAGAAGCCCATGAGACACCCTGTGACAAAGGCTCTATCGCTGTTAGCGATGAAAAAGTACCAGCAGGTGATTGCATTTTTAAAAATAAAGGGTATCCCCTAAAGATGTTGATTGGCCCAAGATTGACATAACGATCCAAGAGTACAAAGAAACATTAAATTTTTATTATGAGAGACTGTTGAAAGCGTTTAAATAGTACAGTGGTACAGAGACGATTGATGCCAAAGACATGGGATATTTTTTTGTTCAGATATTTGCAGGGACTGAAACCTGAAATTAGCATGATGATTCAGCAGCATCTGATTTGTTGGCAGAATAAGTCAATCGATGAGATCTTGAGGTATGCGAAGTATTGCAGTGATGAATTGCAAATGATACACAAGAAGCTGAAGGAGAAGTTGATGGTGGTACAGATAAAAGTTGCACAGCGAGGTCTGAATTCACACTTTGGGCCCGATTCCGATCTCGTTTGGAAAACATTGGGACTGAATCGTGTCTGGAATGCTTTCCGCACGACTCGGGTCTGGGGAGTCTGACCGAACAAGTACAATGCATTTGAATGCATCCGGATACGATTTGGTCAGACTCCCATTGACTTCAATTGGAGCCTGTGTACTAAACGCGTACAAAGGCTCGCATTGTCAAAAGGCGTGGTTGGGGATAATCATGCACCCTGTGGTGGGCACCCCATGGTGCCTGCCACACTGTGCATGGTTGGGAAGAGGGGACCCATGGGTACCCCCACGGGTCCGATTCGGAGGGCCAAGGGTGAAGGGGGACCTGCTACGGGCCCCCAAAGACCGATTCTGGCAGCTTTTTTTGATCCAGGGAAACTGACTTGTGAAGGCTGTCCGAATTGTTCATCGTACTTGCTCGCTTGGAAAAACCTAGTCCATAGAGCTGTACGATTCAGCTCCAGAAGGCTCTATCTCTCCGAATGCCTTGCGGAACCGATTCGGTCAGCACTAAGGCTTTCAAGGCATCGTACTTGGTCGTTTGGAACTGTGTACGATGCGGTCGGGAACAAGGGCTCCGGATCGGTTTAGGCAATTCCACATATGATTCGGAGCCCTTCCGAATGAGATAGGAATCGGGCCCTTTGTTGGGAATGTGGGTCCAATGCAGGGAGTGCAAGGTGGTAATGGGTTTCAACAACAAGGGAGAGGTCGTGGTATTCTACTTAATCCGAGTACAGGGATTGATGTGGCGACTTTCAAAAAGTCAAATCCTTGTCACATTTGTGGCAAGTTGGGGCTTTGGAAGTGGGAATGTCAATTGAATGCTGGAAATCAGTTTCAGAATAATGGATTTGTGCAACCTCAAAATAATAATCCAGTTCAAACACAGCCTGTACAGAGGCAAAGGATGCAAATCCTTCAGATTCCCCAAGCTCAGGTAAAGCAGGTTCCACAAGCCCCAATGCCACAGCTAAATGCAGACGGTTCCAGATTTAATCAGAATCAGGTCCTAAATGCAAACAACAACCCTTTTGTGAATTAGGGCATGTCTCAACAGTACCCTGTGATACATGCAGATGAGGATTACAGTTCAGACCTTTCTCAATGACGGTGCCTGAGGGGGGAGGAGGACTGCATGCTTGGCACAACCTTAGAGGTAGACCAGAGTGGTCCATTCGTGGATGGTAGGGTGAATGGCCACCCCGTATCATTCTTCATTCATACTGGTGCTACCCACACTACAGTGAGAACAGCAGAGGTTCCCAACTTACCTATATCGAGAAAAAGAATCCAAATTGTAGGAGTTGCCAACAAACAAATAATTAGCCCGGTTGCTGAACCTGTTAAAATTGGATCCTTTGAGGAGAATCAACGATTTGTGGTGTGTGATTCAAGTCCTGTAAATCTGCATGAACAAGATCTTTTGTGCAAGGTAAATTGTTCCATTTCCTGTACACTGAAGAGCATCGATTTCCAAACTCATGATGAAGAAACTATCTTCAAACTTGTAAATCAGAGTTCAATTGTCAGACTGTACTCTATGTTGACATGCAATGATCTGCCACCAGAACTGAGAGCCACAGTGCTTCCTGAAGTCTGGGACTTTTCAGGGAAACACATAGGTCTCATTAAAGGTTTTGAACCTATTCATATATCAGTGAAACCTAATGCTGAGTAACTGAGAATCCCACAATATAATCTGACCCCTGAAACCATTGCTTGGATTACTCTTGTGATTGACTCAATGATTCAACAAGGCATTCTGAAGGAGATTATGGGGAGTCCATTTAACTCTCCAACTATGGGTTTGTAGAAGCCCAATAGCAAGTTTTGCATAGTGCAGGACTTGAGAAAGATCAACACCATAGTAGTCCCTTGTTGTCCTGTGGTACCGAATCCAGCTGTGATTTTATTTCAGATTCCATGTGAGCCCGATTGATTCATTGTCATTGATTTGTGCCAAGCCTTCTTTTCCATACCGTTGTGTGAGAATAGTCAGTTTCTCTTTACATGTCGGTTCAGCAGCCATGTTTTGGCATAGTGCCGAGTCCCACAAGGGTATACGTAGAGTCCGTCTAACTTCAACCAGATCCTTAAAAATAATCTGGAGCCCCTGGTAGTGCCCTATCACTCAGTCTTGATCCAGTACATTGGCATCAAATACACAGGAAGCTTGCCGACAAGATACTATTGCTTTGCTGAAGCACTTAGTGGAGAATGGACATAAAGTATCCCCAACCAAGTTGCTGGACTGTAAGAAAGAAGTCCTGTACCTTGGACATCACATTCAAAAAGGAGTGAGGAAGGTGTCACAAGAGAGATTCTTGATGATTCTGAAAATGAATCCGCCAACCACTTAGAAAGACAGCAGATTCCCAACTTTTCACTAGTGGCAAAGCATTTGCAGAGGCTGAGACAAACTTTTCAACTTTTTATCTGCAGTATTGACAACCATGTGGTTTTTGAAAAAGCACTTAAAGCATGGCTGTTTTTTTTCACCATCTCTTTAACTCTGTTATGGTGCCCTCTGCTTGATGTCTAGTCATGCTGGGAAAGCAGCGAGCATAAATAAAATATTCAGCAATGCTACTGCGGAAAGTCACTCCAGTCCCTGCTGCTTTCACCAACCTCTTGCATCACAAAAAATGAATTGTAGTGGTAGGCAGTTAATCGGAAATAGTATTCTCACATACCACTGCAGACCTTCTAACCATTACTACTAACACAGAGTATCCAGGGATATTGTAGGTCATCCATTTCACTCCATAGAAGGTACCATTCCTGGATGCCATTTCCTGAATGGCCGAATCCCTGCCCTGGACACAAATACATCATACAATAAATAATCCATTTGCTGCATCCCATAGAAAGTCCATCCCATTTCCTTGTCAGAGTTGACATTTGATTTATTAAACATCAACATTCAATGATTTGTCTTTGTTGGTGTTTTCTACTAGTGATGCTAAATTCTTACTACATTTCATATTTTACTGAAGGAAAAAGTCAAATGCCACAGTGGAACTTTAAGCCATCATGGTACACTACCCACATACTTCTTTCAGGGTAATGCTCCCAAGTCTCAAATAAAGTGTCAGAAGATTTACTACATTAATTGTATTGCCTTATAATATTTTACTTTCTTCCTCATTTTTTGCAGCAGTTACCTACATTGTAAATGGAGGGTCTGCGCAATGATATTTGATCTCTCAGCCGATAAAACTCCCTATGCTCAGGTTTTATTATGCGAAGAACATTAAACCGCACTGTATGCAACATCAAGTGTAACGAATATTTCTTAAATGAAATATTTTGCTCATAGCTACACTGTATCGGCCAAACATAGGCAAGTACTGTCTAAGCTGGAACTAACTTAAGCACATCAGGTTAAAGCCTGGTTGTTTGCAACTTTCTAACTTAACTTAAAACTGTCTGATATTTCAAGTAAGAGAACATCCATATAAAGCAGTGTGGTCAATGCTAAGGATGTGCAAATATGAATATGTAAGTACTCTTCAGCCTCATTGGCATTCACTGGATAATAGGAAATTTAAGTGACTCCTTGGCCAGGCCTTGGGTGTGGCGGTTGCCTGTCAGAATAGAACTTTCAATAAAAACATTGTGGGGCTTTTTTACAAACTGCGTTTTGTAGGATGTTTAGTAGTACTACAATTGTTCTACTGACATACTATTAACTAACCTATGTGGAGAGTGCTACAACTCCGCCTAGCCTATCATTTCTGTGTGAAGATCTCAGACCCGACTTCAGAGATCTCCACACATGCATGCCTACATTTTATTAGAAAATGTGGGAGGGGCAGGAGGGAGCTGTAGCAAAATGGGGAATAGCTGCTATTAAATAGGAGGAACTTAAGACTTAGGGAGAAGGAAGGAGAGGTTAAGGGGAGTTTAGGGAGGGGTTTAGGGTGAGACATGCACCCACTAACAAAAGAGTAATGCGATTCCTAGTCACAAACTGCACTTCATTTTTTACTGCACCTGAAAATGACCCATAACAGTGATAAACGCACTGCTGCTTTGGCCTGAAGTACGTCCAGCACCACACATGGTCACTCACATGTACTGAAATTTCCTCCCATCAGAAAATGATACAGGTAGGAACTTAAAATAACACTCCAGAGAAAATAATGTTAAAATACATTAATTTATTTTGACTGTTTAAAAATATATACATTTAATTTAATGTTGAAAAATTATATTTAATTGTATTTTATTGCAAAATATTTTAATAACCTTTACTAGAAGTTTAAAATAAATGTAGCTTTACTCTACTGAAAAATATATTCATTTAAATTAATTGTATATATAAAATGTAGTCCTTTTTATAACAATATAAATAAATATAAACATTTTACTGTACCTGCAATTTTTTTAAATAAATCTTTAAAAAATGTTTTATTTAATTTAATATATTTAAATTAATTAAATATATATTTCACAATAAGGTTAATAGGGCTGTAACATTTGTTTATTTTGTTCTCCATTTGAAACAAATAATTTAAATTAATTTAAATTAGTATTTAGCATTAAATTATTTTTACTTTTTTAAAAACTTTATTAAACTTTTTACTTTTCCATACACTTGACAATAGAGAGCTCTCTAACTACACATGAAAGGGTACTTGTAGTAACTTTATGTAAATTAGGCTCCCTCCCCTGAACTCAGGGAGTGTAGTAAATTTACACTCATAAATGGTGACTAGTCAAAAGTAGTAAATTTACAACTAGAGGCCTGATTACGATGTCGGTCGGAAACTAAACCGCCTGACTCCTTGTCGGATTTGGTTCTAACCGACTCACGGTTGGCGGTTCCACCCTACCGATTATGATGCTTCCGAACACCGTTCGGAAGGACTCCCATGGACTTCAATGGGAGCCTGTGTTCTGACCGACAACACAGGCTCCTATGGTAAAAAGGGGTGTCTGTGGAAAACCTTGCACCCTGTCGTGGGCACCCCACGGTGCCTGAAACACTGTGCATGGTTTTACAGGGGGGTCCCTTGGGTACACCCTCGACCCCAAACCGGAGGACTCAGGATGAAGGGGGGCCTACTAGTTGCCCCCAAAGTCAGTTTCCGACAGCCTTTTCGTGTCGGACAGACAGTCGGAAAGGCTGTCAGAATCCGACATTGTAATCGGTCGGTCGGAAACACTGTCCGTAGAGTTCTATGAATCGGCTCTTAGCGACTCGAATTTCCTGAGTGCCGATCGGAACCGATTCGGAATGACCGAACGGTTTCCCTTCCAACCGCGAGCATCGTAATCGGTCGATCGGAATAGTTTCCGACCAAGTTGGTCAGAAGCGTTCCGACACGGTCTAGGAGAATCCGACTCTCAGTCGGAGGCTTTTCGAATGACATCGTAATCAGGCACTAAGTGTAACAGTAAATATAACACATGTAGATATACTCACTTGTAAATTTACCTTTGTGAATAGGCTGTGAATATTAAATATTATATACAAATATATTGTTCCATTTGGTGTATATTTCCTATTATTAATTCCAAAGGGGCAATACTTTTGTAATTGATATTTAGGACACAATATTTATGTTAGGTGACATTCTTAGTGTGATATGCTTGTACCTGGGAGAAGACATCTCCCACTTTGAACTATATAAAATAGTGGAGCAACCTTGACTTTGCTTGGTGTAGGACTTCGAGGGGCTACTATGTGGTGGGCCCTAACCTGTCTTGGTGACCAAAGCCCCATCAATGTTAGTTTCTTTGGAGTGGTGTCCTGGGGGGGCTGCATTATCTTGACTAAACCTATGGGCTGAGTTGTGGTGCCTTGTGGACCCCGCAACAGGATCATGTGCTGGCGGTGTGACCCCAGCAGTGATGGGGTGGGCGCACAAAACCACTCGCTGGACTAGGAGAAATTATCTGATGAGAATGACTAGAGTCAGTAGTGACAAGGGCCTCTGTGATGGCTAATGAGCATCCTCTGCTCAGCAAGCAATGCCTCAGTTGTACATAATGAAAATGACCCCCTACTTTATGGTCAAACATATTAGCTGCAAGTGGGTGGGTATTGTGGCATTGTATCCGCCAGCCATCAAACAAGTATGTAGGATAGGGGTTTGCAAATGTATTGCTTTGCAAAGTTTCCCATATGTATCCATAAATTTGCAAAGTTTGCATATATTTCTGTTTTGGCACTTCTTATTGAAAATGTAGACTTTTGCAACACTTTGGCCCTCAATACGATGACGGGCAGACTAGCTTCCACCCAACACTGTTATGGAATCGGGACTGACCCACCTCTGAGTGGTAGGCACCCGACGGTGCCTGCCACTCGTTGCAGGGATAAACAGGGAGGCACCATAGGTGACCCCCAGGCCTCCAACCCGATGACGCTGCGGCAAGGGGGCCCTGCTCGGGGCCCCAAAGTCGCTTTCTGACAGGTTTTTCATGTCAGAAAGCCCGGCATGAAAAGCCTGTCGGAAACCGACATCATAATTCCCACTGCGTAAATGCCGTACATAGGGGATTATGAGTTGCCTCCAAATGGCCTTCGGGCTCCTTGAGCCCATCGAAAGCCAGTCGGTCTGACCGGCCGGTTTCAAATCCAACAGCCTTCATCGTAAGAAGGCTTTCGGATTTGAAACCAACGATGTAAGTCGGAAAGCCTCCGACCTGTGGTCGGAGGCTTTCCGACTTACATCGTAATCAGGCACTAAATGTTCTACATACCCTTAGGTAACACTAGCAAAATGGTTCTACTTAAAGGTTTCCTGAGAAAACATTTCATATTCTTCGCTACACAAAATCATTGTGGGCAGAAAAGCTATGCAAGAAGTGGAATTGCAGGGAAACAATCTACAATTGTGCAGAGAACGGCTTTGTAAAAGATAAACCTTCAGGGAAAAATTCTGCAGACATTTTCCAGCGTGACTAGGCGTAAATTGAGCAAACAATTAATTCGTTTTTCCCGTATAATGAATTTTATGGCAACAGACCACAGTAAGTTGTTGCAGGGTACTTGAAAGGTAGGAAGAGTCTAAGGCCGAGGACCTAGAAGGTTTAGACGAGTGGGAAAAAAACTGCAGGTTTTCCACTCCCTCACTAACCTGAAATAATGATGAGTTCATTTCAAATAAAAAGGTGAGACAGAAGTTGATTTCTGATTGTACTAACAACCGCTAAGACAAACCTAGAAACTGAAAATGAGGGTTATGTTCTCAACAAAAAGTCAATCAACTCAAAATAAGCGTTTCGGGATAGTTTCAGTTTCCAATCATGAAAGGCAAAACACTGATTTACTTTCGAGTCTGGATAACATTAGGATTTTGAACATGTTCAAGAGGCATATCAAGTTATCTGTCATCTGCCCATGGTGGGTGGATTAACATATTTTAACAACATTGGGTGCAAAGCTCCACCCACTTCTAGTTGCTGGCAGCTGTCTACAACTGTTCATTACCATACAAAGTAATTGGGTCGTTATACTGCGGAGATAAATGGTGAGTGAATCCGGATTCTCATTTTGAGGAATGAGGGCCGAAGGGAGAAGAGAGGAAAGTTTATCTTGGCATCAGCATAGTATGTGGTTCGGACTCTACAATCAGTGTTGGACTGGTCTTTCGGGCAGTCTGACACCCAACATGAAAGGTGTAGTGTGTGGCCCATTGTTTTATTAGTCGAGTGAGCCATGATGAGACCAAAAACACTAGCCCACCACACACCAGCCATTTCCAGCTGGCATATCTGAAAGGCAAATCCAACACTGTCTACAATAAGGATCCTCGCAGCCCTTTGCAGAATATGCTTATCAAGCGGGTAAAAAGAAAATGTGCATTTTCCATGCAGAAAATCAGTTTTATTAAAGATGTGGCCATGAGACTCATTTCCACAAGCCTCAACTCAAAAAGTTATACAAGCTTAAAATAAGAAATTCTATGTGGATTAATACTCACATAGCGCAAAAACATTCTGAATGAAATCAAGCTCATTGTCAACACTAATTTGCATATGCATGGTCAGTAAACAAAGGCTGATAACAGAAAAAAATCGATATGGTTCAGTTTGTTGCTGCATGAACACTTTATCAATTTTGATCAATTTCTCCAGTAGACTCCACTTGGACATTTGTAGCTGAAAATATTTAAAATCCTCATTTTTTGTATTTCTTTTTTCTCTTGGATCACTTTTTTCAGTCGTTCCATGCTCTTCAGGGTTTTGCCTCCTTGCTCGTGTACATTTTGTCCTTTAGCTTTATCATTTGCTCACACCAAAACGTCTAGCTTTCAAAGTTCACCTTTCTGTGCTGGTAAACTCTAACCTGGTTATAAATACAGCCTCAAGAGGAACCTAGGCTTCCTTCTACTGTAAATGTCGACTTTATTTGTGGCTCCAAAGTCTTAATAAAAATACAGCTGTCTTCCTCACACAATTTAAACCACAAAACATGATCTTTTTATGGTATATTTTCCTTTATTTTCACTAATTAAAAACTTTCCACATTTATGGGTTCCTATCGAAATTATTCTAAATCCAGTTTTTAATTTTAGATCCAAGCTGCACCATGCTTTGTGGATATTAGTGCCTTATGCGTAAAATAAATGAATATGAATGCAAATTAGAGTATTAATATCATTGTTAATAGAGGTGGAATTTTATAAAATTTCAATATTGTGTCAATTTTATAAAGTTTACAAAGTTTAAAAAAGTGGGAAATAAAATAAACTAGGTGCAAGTTTTTGTGGAGAACAACTTGGCAAAATCTAATTTTACATGATATTTCCCTATCCACACGTTTTTAGCTGGGAACTTCATATGTTTGCCCATTTTTGTTCCTGAAATTATCATTTAACACAACGGTACTTTTTAAGCACAATCATATTGTCTAGTGTCCTGGTCAAGTTCAAAGTAAATTAAGGAGTTAGGAAAGACACATATGACGATTTCCTTACCCTCCCCCCTCACCTCCATTAATCCAGTGCAGGGGTCGCACACAAAATCCAGACCCTTCCCGGTCTTTCCGAGAGATCTGCAACCATGGCTCCCTCCCTCATGCTCCTTTGTACATGCAGTGTTGCTACCTCATGCAATATGCAGAGGGTCGCACAATTCCCATGGATCTGGATTTGACCTTCCAATTATGTTTTCCCAGAATAGAGAGGAAAGTGTTTGATTATCTAATCCTTTCTACCCAGTGCCTCATTTCGCACTATATTGTATTTTAATAAGGTCTTTATGTGTAAATTCCTCTGATGGAACACATATGAGTAAACACTGCTAACTTAAGTGAAGAGGGGAACTAGAGTTCAACATCTTGACTTTAATTCCACTAAGTCTCTGAGTTGATATCCGTGACATTTGTGTAACTGGAGTCCACATGTCATTTAAGCCTGCAAAGTCAAACCTCACAGTGCCACCATGGCAGCTCTCTACCATTCCCACACCAAATAACAAAATCCAGCATTTCCTAAAAGCTCCCTTGAAATGTTTTGGGTTTTTATATTTTAACAGAATGGCATTGAGCACTTTATTTATCGGAGCTTTGAAACTTTTGGTCTGCGTCCTAATTGTCAAAGACAGCATGCTTACAGGTCGTCCTGTAATCCGAGGTCGGCCATCTTTGTTTCTATCGGTGGTGCCAGTCAGAGCCACCATCTTTATAGGGTTGACGGTTTAGTTTTAGACTAGATGCATCTGGTATCCTTTATAATCAGGGCTGGTGCTCACATGTGCAGTCGAAGGCGCACCAAAGGCAAGCGCATCAGCACCCACCCATGGCCAGCGCCAGCCACGCTGCAGGGGAGAGGATCGGGCTACAAATAATTTTTTAAACCTCTTCGAAGCTAGTTGCCCTCGGGCAGCCAAACCATAACTGCCCAATACTCAGGGGCGGCTCCTCCATTAGGGCGGAGGAGCGCCGCCCCACTGCTTTCTTGCAGTGCGAGAAGCAGAAAATAAAATGGTATTTTAAATACCATTTTATTTTCTGCTTCTTGCGCTGCGAGAAAGCAGAAGGCAGGGGTATGCCTGGTTGGGGGCGGGCGGGTGGGTGGGTCGGGGAGGAGTGGCTTGCACCACTCTGAGTACCCTGACTGTTTGGTCAGCCCTGGGGCCGACCAAAGCAGTCATGCCCACTCTACATTTTCTCTATGTAGGCTGTATGCAGCCTACATAGAGGAAATGGCCTCCCTACAGGTGCCCGGCTGGGCGCGGTCCGGGACTCCACACCAATCACAACTCTGCCATTGCAGCGTTGTGATTGGCTTACAAGAAGGGAGGGAGCATGCCTGTTCTTGTTCAGGAGCAGGAAAACGCGGACCTGGCCCAGGAGTAGAGGTGGCGTGCGACCAGTCAGGTAAGTTTTATTTTTATTTTTATTCAACCCCTCCCATGGTAACCCCCGTGCAACCCCCCCTACCCCCGAGTATCGCGAGCCGCGACTGTGTGATATGTCAAAAAATCAATGTTTTAGAAAGAGTTGGGTGGTTAAGGAATTGTATTTCAAAGCAGGCTGGTTTGTAACATATAACCATCCATGTGACCGCAACAAGTCATACGTTTATAGGGCGTGCGGCGGCCATAATGGCTTATTCACACAAAGTACATGCAGCCTCTCAACCAGATAGAACAATAACAATCTGGGGAGTACTAATGAAATTGTATGTTAATGTTCCTATTATTCTTGAATGATGATTAGCTATTGGGATGAATATATAAATTAATACTGGTTTTGCATTTATTCTAGTGTTTGAATGGTGGTTTGCTGACCCCGCCAAATCATCTTATTCTTTTTATTTCTGTACACAGTTTTTTTTTTGTTATACGCATTCGACCAGACCCCACACATGCAGGACTGTGGCATATTCAGCACGTTAGGATTGCTGATAGTAGACGTGTTTTGGAAAGCTCTCTGCCCCACCAAGGAGTTAATTTCGTGCTTTCTCAAATACCTAACAGGAAGTATCCTTCAGGTTACAGCGCGCGCTCTCACTGTCACTGGAACCTGTGACCTTTATGTTAGGCACGCATCACTGCATGCAACCTTCCAACCTCTTTAGCTATCCTTTTGGAACTGTGATCAACGCGTACCTCACACATGACTTAATTGTGTATTTTCACTCGAATCGCGAGAGGCAAAAAGGTTTGTGTTGCGAACTATGCCTAGTTATCAGCTGACTAGCAGAAATAAACTTCACACGCCTTTAAGTATTATTGATTCGATGTCTGTGGAATGATGCCTCCAGCCAGTTATTTCATGTCCCGAGCAGCGTTTCCATGGTGATTGGTCCTTATAAGTGAAGACATAAGTCGGGTGGGCTCAGAAGCGATGGACCAGGCGTGATAGCGGTTTTATGCACCGGTGGAAGCATCTTACATCAACGTCACTCGATGACAGGTGGTCCAGGAACATGGCGCCAGAGCAGGGGGCGTGGGGGTCAACCGAATTCCAAGATGTTTCTTATGGTACCCCATTCATGTTCTGAGTTGACCAGCAGTGACGCAGAGGAAGATATTTGTCTTAATGCCTTTATGCAGATTTATGCTTTTTTCTAATAAGTGCACAACAGCTATCAGTGGTGAATTTGATGTTTGCATACATGTATATGAATTTAAATAGAGTGCGAGTCTAGCTAAAAACAAGAAGGGCTGCACAAAGGTGGTGGTAGAGGCGAGGAGTTCACAGGATGGAGACTAGGAGGGAGGCTATGCAATCTTTATGCCACAGGACATTACCACGCAGGAAAGCAACACACAGGAAAGTACCACCAGGACCCATTTTGGTACTCTACCCGGCAGTATTTTACCACACAGGATAATATTTTTTTTAATGACATACATATTATGCCATTTGAAAAGAAAGAGAATTTAAGGGTTGGGTAAGCTTAATGGAGGCACAGGTAAAGAAAGGTAAGGTGTTTATAGAGTGCTGGGCAGGTAGAGGTAAAGGGTCAGGCTAGGCTGACTAGGATGGGATGTATGTATTTAACCATCTACATAACCACATGCACTTTACTCTTCACAGTCAAAAAGGAGGTGAGCGTTGGCCTAGACTAATTATTAATTAGTTTAGGCCAACCCTCACCTCGTTTTTGACTGTGAAGAGTAAAGTGGTGTGTTCTCAAATTTGCTTGAAAATGCACCATTTGCCCACTCATTTTTCAAAATTTTCTCGGGGGGGGGGGGAGAACCCCCCCGAACCCTCCTTAGGTTGTTCAGGCTCTCTCGCTATGCTCGCTCGCCGCGGTGTGCTCCAGCTCAGAGAGGTGGGGGAGTTGCCATTATTTAAAAATATTCCTATCAATGTAGCACCTTCGTCCTCGTGAAGTTAGTCACACGGAAGGTATGAGGTTCTCTTTAAAAATCTCGCCTAACTTTTCCTTTTTGGTCATGCTTATTTATCGCCCTCCAGGTGCAAGCGGGGAGTTTGTGAACTCTATATGGGAAGCTTGGACACCATTTTTCATGAAATTTGTTAATAAGTCAGTTTTGGGTGACTTTAACATACATATGGAGAACCCAAATGGTTCCTCAGTGGGTTGTTTGGGGGAGACACTGGCAGCCTTAAATCTTTTATAACTCTCCCAACTCTTAGGGCAGGGCACAGTTTGATTTGGTGTTTTCTAATATAGACTTGATCATTGTAGGGTTTCCGTAACCTGTTGTCTGCGCGGATCATTATTTGATTTCATTTAAATTTGTTATGACAGGTAAAATAGAAAAGGATTGTACAAGCTAGGTCTAGAATGGCCTGTAGCTGGAAATCGACTCATAGACATGACTTTCTTTTGGATTTACAGGACTCTTATCCTGCACTCTCACTCCATCCACAGGAGGCTTGATCATCCGTCTTTAGACGGCTTACCTGTGCACCTAATCAAGGTGCTCTGCGTGTTATTAATTCTACTCGCAGAACTATATCTGCACCTTGGTTTTCCCCTGATCTTGCACAAGAAAAAAAAACATTGCAGACAGTTATAACAACGCTTGCGCGTAAGATTAAACCCGGAAGATAAAGCAATATACAAACTGGCCTTCAAAGAACATTGTAAGAAGGTTAAGATGGCACAAGCGGAATTGTTTCCAGATAGAATTAAGAAGGCAGATAATTCGGCACATGAAACTTTTAAGATTGTAAGACAGTTTCTTCAGCCTAAAGCTTGCCGCTCTAGGGTTCCTTCCTCCCAGGCGCTGTGTGACCATCTAACTATGGGGCTGATTACGATGGCGGTCGTAGGCACCTCCGTTATGCTGGCGGAAAACGTCCATTTAGTTACTCCTGTGGCGGTCCTCGCGACCGCCTTATTACAATGGGCAAAGATAGCCCATTTCCCATCCAGATGTTTGGTTCCGCAACGGTGCCGGAGGGAGCCAATAGAGAAAGACCGCCATGCGGAATGACGTTCCGACCGCCGGACAAATCACGATGCGTCAACCAGCCCATCAGAACGCAGCGGAGAAAGCAGCCATTCGGAGAAAGCAGCCATTCGGAGATGGCGGAAGCTCAACTGCGGAGATAGAAACCCGAGTCCGAGACACCACCACACATTCCTGGCCACCATGGATCCTGCTCTACAAGCCCTTCCGCTGCTGTACCTGATCCACTACCAGCAGATAAGATGCCTTTGCGGTCAACACCGCAGGTAAGTCAATAACACATCCCCGCACACAACCCCTGAACAACAACAACACACAACTGTCGGCCTGAAATACGTGTCCTGGCTACATCAGACACCCTGGTGGAGACGGGAACATATACCCTAGTCTAAGTACACATGTCTTGCACGTCACAAAATGTCACCTCTGCATCGGGGTCACCCATCCCCATAGAAATGATTGCAACTAGCCCAGTCGGGGCGGTCATGTCACCGCAGCGGTGAAGCCGCGGTAAAACCTGCCCACAATGTAGTAGGAGTTCAGGACATTGTCCCAGACAAGCAAGACCAACATCACAACATCCACACCACATGTATCATAAAAGAAGCACCACTCAGCACAACATATCTGCAGCAAGAAGTCATGTGCAGGGACACTGTCTATAGTGACATCTCATTAGGATCATCAGCAATTGTATAGGAACATGAGTGTGGGGTGAGGCAAGATTCCCTCAAAAATTACAATAGTCATCATTGCACACAAATAAGGGTCAGTCCAAATACAATGTGGAACAGAGGAGGGCAGAGAAAGCAGGGTGTGTATGTGTATTTAACAGTTGTCCAACAAGGTGTTGGAATGAGTCAGTGAGCCAAGGTAGATGACACATCATCTTAGACACCACTGCCACATAATCACAGATCACCACAGCCCCCAAGCAGACATTGATAGGCTCATCACATACAATGGCAGACCATATCACACAATGACAGCCCATACCAATCAACACAGTAAGAAATTCCTGACTCAAACAGCAAACTCAAAGTAAGCACCACTGTGCATTTGACTCACAAGTGTACTGCTGCAATAAATGACACCATGAGAGTATGTCCATTACATCAACAACACTGACTACACTGCCAACTCACAGAACACCTACAGACCCATTACTCCACCTCAACAAAGGTAGCACCAACTACAAAGTAGTGAATGAATGCCAAAGTGTCATGAAGAGTCCATCTTGACAGCAGGAAACTTTGACCTGAGACTCATGACAACCCTCCTCCTCCTCACACCTGCCTTCCACTCATGTGAATTAAAGTGACTAATTGAAGAAATGAAGAGTCACTGTGCAGATTAACAGCCTTGAAACTGTTCACACTGCATGTTAAGCCCTTCAGACAGCTCACACACTTAAACTCAGCCTCATACACATACCATAAGTCAGCAGCACTGTATCATAAGAAGTCAACTATCCTAAAGTGGAGTGCACAGTGCAGGAAAATCATGTAGAAATGACTGTTACCATTTGTACATGGCATTCAAGAGGCACCACATATCACACTACACTTAAGTCATCAAATCATACATGGGTGGCAATGAGATTAAAATTGAATTAAAGTAACCTCTGTGCAATATCCCTGTGATACAGCAATGCAAGCAATGCATTGGCCCAGAATGATATGAACTGTCATAAGCCATACAGTGACCAGCCCCTCATCTGTGTCAACTATCTTGACATGTCTATGCCACCAGCACAACACTCATGGCTCACGGTGACACTCACTGACTGTCAAACCCAAGTATGCCCTTCACACATACCCCTCATCTACCCATCTCCCACCTTCACTACTCAACACCTGTGAGAAGCACAGATAAAGTTGTAAATAAGGTCCTGTGAGTTTCCCGATAACCAATGCCACACCTTGGTTTGTATCTACAAATGTCTGAATCCCACTCAGGGATGTCTGAACCAATGCTGATCCCAAACCAATTGCCAAACACATGTATCACAAACCACATCAAAAGAAGTCCAACAAGCTCAGCCATGTGCAGGCAAACAGTGGATAGGCAATGTGATCCTAGACAGCACCGGAATAGATAACATTTCTACTCTGGCCAACTGCACTGACACCATCATCCAAACCAATCAAAAAATACATGAACAAATGTCAATCATAAACACAAACTGTGTGCAACCAGACAAATCTGCAAACACAGACAGAGACACTCCACCAGTTACAAAGTGAGCATGGTGTCAATGTGTAGCACTAGCATACACATGCACAATCCTGACAAGTGACTGTTCAAATATAGGAGGCCATAGCACAATTGTGCACTCAAAACAAGCTAATGAACAAGACTCCACATTGCTGCATGTGACATTCACACAAGAAATGCACACTGCAAATTCAACACATATCTGGATGCATTCAAATACACAAACTTCTCACACACAATGTCATGCTAAAAAAAATTACACACACATGGACCTGTCAGTAGGAAGAGCCAACACAGGATAAAGACTGCATCCCTCAACAACAAATACATAACATATGCACATACAAAAACATTACATAACAAACTCAGCAAGACTTCAGGGGGACTCACACCTGGCAAGGACAATGCAACATCCACTGACAGCAGTGCATGCACTGTAAGCAGTGTGTGAACACCACCAAAACCAGTATCACACATCTCAGTGCGCCACCATGAACTTAATCATCACAAATCATCACAGCACACAGCACACATCACACTCAGGATGGGTAACAGTACCCCAGCAAACAGGTATACACTTTAGCTATCACCTACTGCTGCACAACTCAGGAAAACACAGATGCATGGAACATGACTAGAGGACTGTGCTGGAAAATCATCTGCACTGTACCTGAGCAACCATGACTGCAATCAAGTAGAAGAAAATAGCACAGAACAAATTGTGAAACAGTCCTGAGGGGCACATTGGTCCTGGACACAGATCATCCTCCCACAGTATAGTGTCACACTATGCAGTGGTGTTGAGGGTCAAACACTGGCAAGGCATGGGGTGGAAGATATCAGACTGAAGTGTGTATATTAGTATTGGACAGGTGAGGAGTGTACAGAGCAAAAAAACATAGAAGAGTAACTCACAATGTGCAGGCATTAAAAGCTCCTCTTGGGGCTGGTATGACTCTGAATACCACATAGTGGTCAAAATAAAGTGTAAAATGACATCAATGTATGTGAAAAGTCACTTATAATGTTTGTTTGCCTGAGCCAGTCAGCACAGTGAGCACAAACGTAAGCAAGAGCCATGGCTGATCATAAAACCACAACACAGATATTGCAGTGACACACTCTGCATATTCACAAATGACGTTGACAACAAGTAGGTGTACCCCAGGACTGCAAGGTCATACCAACACACTGCACATTGCTCAACAAACAACTCCTACATGTGCCCACAATCTACAGCAGGTGTCTGATCATGTAAACAAACAGGCACTCATCAACTGGATCATACATGTGTGTAGGTGTCATGTCCAAGGGCACATACACTTCAACACTTCAGCTAATGACAGGACAATCACACTGTATGACTACTCAAGTGCAGACATTCTAATTTAGCCATGTGACTATGAAGCCAGGCCTACACAAGGTGACTACATATCTACACTGCTAAGTACACATCAAGATAGATCCCACAGATATGACGGAACCTGTCCACCCCGCAAGTTATCATGTGAATAGAATTCTCTGCTGTTGTGGTACAGCATCCAAATATGACGTGTACAAAACTAGAGACCCCACAATAGAAAGATTAGGACAAGGTTAGACCATCACAGACAAGCATCATTGCACCCTCAAGCCTCCGAGTCAAGAAGCACAAAAGTGCCTGGAACCTCTGGCAACCTCTGCAAAAGAAAATCAAGCTGATGCCAATGTGAATGTGGCATACAGAGCATGTGACATATGAACATATACACATACATTGCACTGCATCATTAGCAAGGGCAGCAACAAAGCTCAGAACATGAGTAACAGTCTTTATTACATAAACTCTGTTTAAGCATCAAAAGTGCAAAACATCAAGGCCATTGGCCAGTCCAAATTTCAAGTCCGCACATGTGTGCATGAAAACGTACACAACAAATATGTAACCCAGTCCACTGCCATGGGAATCACCACAGGATAGGGGCCTCGAATGGGCAGTCCAGGCACCGCTCAGGGAGAAATGGTGTGGGAAGGGGGATTTGGCCTAAAACTTGGGTTGAAGTTGAACTGGGAGGGGGCTGATTGTCTGGGCCAGTTGGAGGACTGGACCTGGGAGGGAGAGAACTGGATGAGGTAGAGGGATCCATGGATGTGGGAGCCTGAGGGCTGCTTGGACCGGGTGGAGTGGTGGCACGGGGAGGTGGAGAAATGCTGTGTGGAGGCTCAGTGGCTGATGGTGAATTTTGAGAGCTGGGTCTCAATTGTTTTGGGATCCGATATCCCGCAAGTGTCTTGCCAGAAGTGAGAAGTGAGGTGGGCACAACAGCCTCCCTCTTCCCCGAAGGTATAGCAGGTGGTGTTGGCTCTTCCCGTGGGGATTTGCTGGACCTGGTGGTACGCTGGGCACAGGGTTGCCTTTTCCCCTGCATCTCCTGTTGTGGAGGTACACTCCCCACTTTGCTCTCATGTCAATGCTTCACAGGGGTGTGGGTGGGAGTCTAAGTTTTGGGTGAAACTGCCTTCTGAATGTGTTTGGGCTTAGTTGTGGCAGGCACCAGGTTCACTGCAGACAGGGCAAGTGTTTGTGTGTCTTTGGGATCAGGTGTGGGGATGGGAGTGCCCTTGGATGGTGATGATTCGGAGGAATGTAATGTGGATGCATGCTTTTTTGCCTTATGTCCCTGATTGTCCTGTGATGGGCTTTTTGTCTTGCGGTCATGTGTGCTTTTTGTGTGCTGTGGTGATGGTGTATGGTGTCTGGTTCGCTTAGAGTGCTGGTGTTGTGTGCTGCGTGTGGATGAATGGGTGCCTGAGGCGTCTGGTGTGTGCGTGCTCTGGTCAGGTGGGGGCACTGGGAGTGTGGTTGCAGAAGGGACAGGAGCTTTACTGGGAGCTTGAGACTGCTGAATGGCTGCCGTCACTGTGGAGGAAAAAGACTTGATAGTTCTGTGTAGGCCACCCACGTCCGAATGAATGCCCTCCATGAACGCAACAACCTGTGACAGCTTGTTGCCATGATCCTGGAGGGCATTCAGGAGAGCAGTCTGACCCACACACAGCTACCTCAAAATGTCTATGGCCTCCACACTGAGGGCAGCAGGGGAGACAGGGGCAGCGGTGCATGAGGGAAGGAGACGCTACCCTTCTTAGGGCTGCGGGCACGGATAGCACTTGGGGTAGCATACGGGAGGGTGGACACAGGACGAGTTGTGGCGGAAGAAGATGCAGATCTTGAACTTCCTGTGCCCGCCAACATCGAGGAGTCACCGCTGGACTGGGAAGATGTGGAGGTTGGTGTTTCCGGGCGTGAATTCTCAAGGGCACTCCTGTCCCCCTCCGAGGCGCTGGTCCCCTCAGTGTCACTGAACTCCTGTGTACCAGTCATGCCAGTAGCTTCCCCAACGGTGTCGGGACCCTCTCCTTCCCTGCCCTTGGTAGATGCTGCAAGAGACAGAGACATAGGTTCAGTATAGTGCCACACTCACAAACATTATATGCAATACAAACTCAAATCCTTTGACTGAAACTCCCATTTTTAACAACTCCATGTACTTTCAGCATATGCCAAATTTATGCAATCATCAGCTGATGCATGGAAACATACTTAGTTGATAGTCATGCTCCATGTTGTGTTGACAAATAGCTGTGCATGTACCTACATTTAAACATCACATACATTTGTCTGTAGGCACACCTACGTGCCTGTAGGTAAGATAGCTACACATCCAAAACATGTTGTCTAAGTCACATTTGAAGTATATTTCACGGAACACTACAGATACAAAGTAAAATATATCCATTTGCAAGTGATATTACCTCCTTAAATCCACTATGTTGGGCACTGAAGCACAACTACAGTTGTACATTGGTGTCAGCTGTGTAGATGTAACAATTCATTTGATGTGCACAGCACACATCTCTAAATGCACACTAACATGATGCTAACATGATGCTCACTGCTGTTCACTGCCAGTTGATGTCTCTGACACTCACACTGTAGCATATGTCACAAGGACACATCCTTTTGGGTAATGAAGTGCAAATAAGCCCCATGTAACAATGTAGTCACATAGACAGTGCACAATAGCATGAGAATGGGAATTAAATGCAAGGCCTTCATGGGTTGTGACATGTCACATACCAACATCTTTATAAGTGCCTGACAGGCCTTCATTGATCCAAGGCATGATAGTGCCTTCTGTAGATGAAGTTGTGAGTGGCCTCTATTAGGATAGCTAATGTATGACAATACCTAGGGTCTGGCATATGACATCCCTACGTTGTGCTGACTGATTACATTGATGACACATCTATGTGCCAAAAAAACAATCACTGGTCAAAAGCAGTAGCCACAACTTCACCATGCACTGATGCACATAGACACCCCTCCACAATGCACACATACTGAGGACTGACACTCTGGGTAACATTTGCTTCTGTTCAACTATAAAAGTACAGTACAACACCTCAGTCACATCACAATTTGGCTTACCCACTGATCACATCCAACCATGTTGAGCCCTAGTGCCCAAACAATCTCACAATAGCCTGGTTCTGCAACATTGCATTTAAATTCCAGAGTCTAACCATCCCAGTCATGTTGCCATGTGCACAATTTGCAAATGCTAATCAGCCAATGCATCACTGCAATCATCACCACCTACCCCTTCAGCACCTGTGTGCACTTGCGGTCACTGTGGCAGGGAATCACATCTTGTGATGCCATGCTGCTGATATTTGGCTAATCTTATTTGCAATGATGCTGTCATCTGAATAATTGTGAGAAACACAACCCATGGGGCAGGTGTGACCTCTGCCAACTCACTGGTCCCTCAGTCCACATTTGTGCATTGATGTAGCCACTTACACATCATCACATGAGCACACTATTGTGGTAGACACACAGCACACACAAGCCTGACAAGTGTACTGGGCTACACACTTCACACAAAGATTTTTCATGTGTAGGAAGGTATCATTGCAGACAACATTCACAAAATGTGAGATGGAAACATGTCAAGCTGACTTGCTATGACAAAGTTCATGGAATTACCACATGAGTAACTAAATGTTGGATACATGCAGACCCTCTGCACTCAACACTGAGGATACTTAGGAGCCATTGCATCACACCAGAGACATCACAGAGCTACGCACTTGCTCTGGGCTGGGAGTCAGGCAGTCACTCATGCGCAAAGTCACACTTAGCACAATACTCACCCCCAACTTGCTGCTGGTGGGCCCTTAAACGTCCATCCAGCTCTGGCTGTGTTACTGCCAGTGTGCGGGCCATTAGTGGTGTCATGCTCCTGCGCGCCAACCTGCCACTTCGAGGGACCAGCCCCAGCGTCATTTCTGCGACGTTTTTGCTGAGCCGGCAGATTTCATCCAACCTCTTGTGGTAGTGTGTATGGCGTCGGTTTGATACACCCAGGGAGCGCACCTTGCGGGCAATGGCCCTCCATATGGCCTTACGTTGATGGACCTTGAGCTGTTTGCATGGGAGACAAGAAGAGGAATATTTGTAACACTGTGTTTTGTACCACTGTGTGACAGTACAGGAGCATGTAAACACAACACACAGATACATCAATAGACAGCAGAGCCCATACACCATGTCACATAGTACACTTTGATCAAGCCATATCATTGCAATGTAAACATATATGATGATGGACACCCTAGTACATGCCCATCTCATACACATGCAGAGTGCCAGCACAGACAGCAATTTGAAAATGTGCCTCATCTGTGATGCACTATGCAAGTGAGCATGAAATACGATACACTGTGAATGATGGGTAGTGGTCAGACTCACTGTGTCTTACACTACACACCCCTTAATGTCCTTCACCATTGCATATCTACACGTGTCATGGAGGTCACAATTAAGTAACTGATCTTACATTCACACCCTCTTGTCACAAGGTGTAGACCTGTCTTGTGTACTCCTCAGGCCTATGATATCTCATTCAAAAATAGGATGGTGGCCAACACATATGTTTATCAAAGTCATTTTAGTGATGAGGCCTTGAAACATTGTGCATTAACTGAGCAGGCCTGAGGGCTTATCACTGCGGAAACACGTGGGGCAACACAGAAATCACATGCATGTACAATCATAATGGTGGAACAGTGCATACACATGCAAGACTGTACACATTATGGAATCAAAAGAAGGATGACATGTCCATCGTACATTTGGAAGATGTGTCCGAGGTGATTTAGCACAAACAGTGATAGATCCAGGCCTTGTACTCCTGTGCAGGATATCCACATCTCCATAGGGTGAATATGAAAGCAGTACACACATTATTCACTACCCTCTGGCCAATCTACATTAGACATGTCACAAATGAGCATATGAACACTTAATGAACTATGACATTACATGGCACAGGGAATGTGTGTTCAGAGTTCGAGTGTCTCAAATCAGCAGTGTAACTGTATAACTGCTAAACAACAGTATGTCCTTTACATCATTGGATGCAGTGAGGGATCTGGGGAAATATGGCTGTACACCCCATTGACGTGAAGTCATCATGCTAGGCAGTGTCACACATTTACATTACCCAGTCTCAGAACAACATGTGTGTTTTTTGGCTTCAAATGAGCTGCACCAGTGTCTATGTTGCCATCCTCCCCACATACTCAAGTGCAATAAGTTCCAGGTCATGTATGGACCATGGCAAAATATTAATGCATGAACATTGGCTTGCATTCACAGGCACATACTACTGTACAGTAACATCATGTGAGCATTCAGAGCACTCTCAAACTTTTACTCATACACTTACCAGTACCTCTGGAGCACCATATAGCCGCCCATACTGGGCAAGGACCTCATCCACCAGGACCTCCTGCTCAGCTGTGGGACAAGGGTGCCTGATGGGAGTTGTAGTGCTGGCTGCCTATCCACAAACCCCCTCCCTGTTGAGATGGCTACCTACCTGTAAGTTTGAGGAGAGCAATGAAAAAGCTGCCACATGGTTCTGGGTGGGGGAAGTGTTCCATCCTGCTCAGCTGTGGGACAAGGGCGCCTGATGGGAGTTGTAGTGCTGGCTGCCTATCCACAAACCCCCTCCCTGTTGAGATGGCTACCTACCTGTAAGTTTGAGGAGAGCAATGAAATGGCTGCCACATGGTTCTGGGTAGGGGGAGTGTTCCATCCTGCTCAGCTGTGGGACAAGGGTGCCTGATGGGAGTTGTAGTGCTGGCTGCCTGTACTCAAACCCCCCTCCCTGTTAAGAAGGCTACCTCCTTGTGAAGTGGAGCAGAGGAAGGGAATGGGTTACACATGGCTCTTGGGTGGGGGGAGTGTTCCATCCTGCTCAGCTGTGGGACAAGGGTGCCTGATGGGAGTTGTAGTGCTGGCTGCCTATCCACAAACCCCCTCCCTGTTGAGATGGCTACCTACCTGTAAGTTTGAGGAGAGCAATGAAATGGCTGCCACATGGTTCTGGGTGGGGGGAGTGTTCCATCCTGTTCAGCTGTGGGACAAGGGTGCCTGATGGGAGTTGTAGTGCTGGCTGCCTATCCACAAACCCCCCTCCCTGTTGAGATGGCTACCTACCTGTAAGTTTGAGGAGAGCAATGAAATGGCTGCCACATGGTTCTGGGTGGGGGGAGTGTTCCATCCTGCTCAGCTGTGGGACAAGGGTGCCTGATGGGAGTTGTAGTGCTGGCTGCCTGTACTCAAACCCCCCTCCCTGTTAAGAAGGCTACCTCCCTCTGAAGTGGAACAGAGGAAGGGAATGGGTTACACATGGCTCTTGGGTGGGAGGAGTGTTCCATCCTGCTCAGCTGTGGGACAAGGGTACCTGGTGGGAGTTGTAGTGCTGGCTACCTGTACACATACCCCCATGGAAATATTGCTAGCTACCTTTGAGGTGAATCAAAATCCTAATGAAGAAACTCAATAACGAGGGGAACACCACCAAATGCATCCTTATAAACTGCAGTTCGGCCACGAAACATGCAACCGAACTGGCAGAAACTATCCTTGCCCACAACATAGACATCCCGTTCATCACCGAAACTTGGCTGAACGAGTTCTCTTCCCCATCTATTGACATGCTTGTGCCCCCAGGCTTCCTAATCATCAATAAAGACAGAATAAACCAACGAGGAGGGGGTATTGCAATCATTCACAAGAACAACATCTCCGTATCAGAAATTGACTCCTTCAAATATAACTCATTTGAATGCCTAACTGCCTCCATTATGACGAGTGTCAACAAAACACTACTATGCCATCTCCTCTACCATCCCCCTGGCAACTCCACCTCATTCGGAGAACACCTTTCCGACTTGATAACTCACTGCGCACTTTAGGACTCCAACAACATAATTCTAGGTGACCTCAACTTACACTGGAATGAGGAAAACAACTCGCTGATCCAAACCTTGAACGAACTTCTACACAACAATAACCTTACCCAACACTGCACAGAACAAACCCATAACAGAGGATCAATCCTGTATGCCATTATTGCTCAAGTAGACACAGACCCTATCGACCACATCCTACCTGTTGACTGGTCCGACCACCACATCATCTTATTCCACATCAACCTAACGACTCAATGACTGCCCCGCATGCAGGAACTCACCCACTGGGTGAGAAATCTAAGTCAAATCCCCCTTATTGACCTGGAGAAAAGGGTAAGCTTACTCCTCCCCATCACCACAGACAACCTCTCCACAACAGAACTCACCTCCCACTACAATACAACTATGACTTCCATCATGGACCAATTAGCTGCCTGCAAACAAAAAAGAGTCAGGAACACCGCATCTAGATCATGGTTCAATATGGACATAAACTCTGAAAGAAGACAGCTAAGAGCTGCAGAAAGACTCTGGCGGAACAACCCGTCCACAATCCTCCTTAATCGACTCAAATCAGTGCGCAGGAAATACAAAAAACACATCAAGAATGAAAAAAAGTCCTTCTTTTGTAGTGCTCTTGACAACGCAAAAAATAGGCCGAACGAACTCTTCAATCTCATCAGACAACAAACCTCCAAACCCCCCGGCATCATCAGTTCAGGCCTCCAAAGACTTATGTGATAACTTTGCCAATTTCTTTAATGAGAAAATCACAAAGATTGAGCTCTCCCTGGACGATCGCCGCTGCCCCCTGCAATAGCTCGCTTGACGAGACAGAAGTCATCACACACAAGCTCCACCCAAACAACTAGAAATCCTTCAACCCCATCTCCGTAGCCGAGATCGAAAAAATGATTTCCAGCTCCACTCCATCATCTCACGTCTCGGACCCCATTCCTGCCCAACTGGTCAAAAAGCTCAAACTCACCCTAGCTCCGATCTGGACCAAGATTATAAATAGCTCCCTGAGAACAGGAGTCATGCCGGACTGTCTCAAAATCGGCCAAGTCACACAACTATTAAAAAAAACGGTCTCTGACACAAAGGATCTTAACAACTTCAGACCCGTCTCCAATCTCCCTCTCTTAGCTAAAATCCTCGAAAGATGTGTCCTCCTCCAACTTACCCAACACATGGACTGCAACAACCTTCTAGACCCTCACCAATCGGGCTTCAGAAAAGGTTGCAGCACTGAGACAGCGATCCTGAATGTCATAGACGATATCCACAAGTCACTAGACAATGATCAATGCTGTCTGCTCATACTTTTGGACCTATCGGCAGCCTTCGACACGGTTGACCACAAATTACTCATTAAGGTACTGCAAGAAAGGGTAGGAGCGGATGAGGTGGTCCTACAATGGTTCACCTCTTTCCTACAGAACCGCACTCAAAGATTAAAAATCAATAACTTCTTGTCTGACCTACACCCCATCAGCAGGGGGGTACCATAAGGATCAGTTCTCTCTCCGCAACTTTTCAACATCTACATGGAACCCCTCACCTCCATTCTCAATAAAAACAATATCCCCTTCCACCTTTATGCAGACGACACCCAGATCTATCTCGAAACCTCCTCCATTGATGACATTCAAAGACTAAACCACACTCTAAGCGAAGTCCAACACTGGCTAACACTCAACCACCTGAAACTCAACCAAGACAAGACAGAAATCCTGCTCATTTCCAATAAGGAGCAAAACCCCCAAGTCACAGAATGGCTAAAAGCCATCGATGCTCTCAACTGCAATCTCACCCTGACCGACTCCATAAAATCACTGGGAATCACTCTGGACCCAAAATTAGACATGGCCAAGCACATCAAGAACTCCGCTAAGAGCGCCTTCCTCAACCTTAAACTGCTCAACATAATAAAACCCTTCATCCCTCCCAGCGATCTCAAACAAGCTACTCAATCCCTGGTGTTGTCCAGACTGGACTATGGGAATGCAACCCTCACAGGAACAGCAAAATCTCACTTGGCTCCTCTTAGATCAACTCTTAATGCAGCAGCCAGAATGGGCACCGGAGTGAAGAAATTTGAACACATTTCGCCGGCACTCAAAGAACTAAAATGGCTCCCAATCGAAATGCGTGCCAACTTCAGAACTGCTTGTCTCACGCACAAAGCTCTGCACATTGGGAAACCCACCTACCTGGCCGCCAAACTCAAGAAAGACGGCCAGACAAGGAGCCTCAGGAGCACAACATTCTACTCCTCATCCCCCCGAAAATTCGCAAACAAAAAAACCTCATCTCGATCCTTCTCTCGAAATGCGCCCAAAATCTGGAACTCCATACCAGTCCATATCAGGACTTAACCCTCCTTTGTAAAATTCAAAAGGCAGCTCAAAGACCTCTTCCTCAACCGTTCCTTTCCGAATGGATAGCTGCCGCCCGAATGCAGACTCTTGTCCATTGCAGCACTCAGCCACCTTAATACTAAGGGGCCGATTCCGATCTCGGCCGGTAGGGCACCGAATCGGATTCGGCTTAACCGGATCCGATTCGGAGCCCTATTTCCCGACCGATTCGTACGTGCGTCCGCCGAGCGAGTACGATGCGAGCACGTGCGAATTCGCCGACCGACTCGTACGCCCGTCCCAACCGCACCGACCGACTCGCATGGATGCGCCTCGCACCGCGCAATGGAGACGTTCCCCGGCCGGGCAAGTACGATGCGCGCTGCGAGCAGTCCGACCGACTCGCGCCGTCCGGCTCAAAGAAGCATTCGGAGCCGTACTTCCCACGTACGCGTAGCCGCGCGAGTCGCACACAGGGGGGACCCATGGGTCCCCCCTACCTGTGCGTGTACGGCGCGAGTCGCTTCGCCGCGTACACGCTGTAGGGGGCGCCCTTGTTCGCCTCGCACCCATTGAGTCAATGGGAGCCCGTGTACGCGTTGTACGACAGGCTCCCATTGACTTCAATGGGAGTCCAACCGAATCGAGTCCGATAGCATGCGTACGCATCGTACTCGTTCGGTCGGGCTGCTAGGGTCCGATTCGGTCGGAAATCTCTCCGGGTCCGGCTCGGTCGGAGAGATTTCCGGCCCGAATCGGAATCGGCCCCTAAGACTTCTACCACACCCACCTCCTGACTCGTTCCTATGCCCCCCCTCCCCGGAAATGGTCTCCCTCGAGTCAATGTGTATATCACCCCTATATTCTGTGATTTCTTGCTATCAATGTTGTATTCTGCTCTGAGACTTTCGACTCGCCACGAGTCAATATGTATACTACTGTCATTTCTGTGTGATTTCCCCACCACTTATGTTGTAAAGCGCTCCGATACCTTCGGGTCTGGCTAGCGCTATATAAAACTCCTAAATAAATCAGAGGAAGAAATGGTAGATATGTGAGACATGTGTTGGGAAGAGTGTGTTGTACGTAAGTGCATTTAGGACTAGGAAGTGTGGCTTTATAGTTGTGCAAGACAGTACACGGCAGTATGCTGGGATATATTTGTTGGTACTTACCAGCCTCCACTCCCCCAGCTATGCCTGTGAGACTCTCCGGATGCAGTATGGCAAGCACCTTCTCCTCCCATTCAGTGAATTTAGTGGTGGAATGGGAGGGCCACCGCCAGTCCTCTGAGCCGCCTCATGGTTCCTGTTGGCACGGTATTTCATCCTGGTCTTGAGGTCATGCCACCTCTTCTTGATGTCACGCAGTGTGCGCAGGGTGGTCCCTACTGCATTGACTTTGTTGACTATCCTTTCCCACATTTGATATTTTCTGACTAGTGGTGTCTGTTGGACCATGCTTCCAAACAAATGTGGTTCTACTCTGATTATCTTGCCTACCATCACTGACAACTCATTGTCTGTGAATTTGGGCATTTTTTTCTGTGACATGGTGTGTGATGTGCAAATGGGTGACAAGTGCAGGTAGGAAGGTGGTGGTGGAGATGTGTGAGGTGCGTTTTGGTGTTGTTGGTGTGGGTAGTTGTGATGGTGTGTTGTGTGATGATTTGCCTCTCCTTTCTGCTGTGGTGTTTGGCCCTTCACTTCTGGAGTTGTGCAAAGGATGCTGGTCAGGTGTGTTCTCTTTGTTGACCTGGGATTTGTATCTTTTTAAATGCCATGGGGGTGTGTCATTGAGGTGTGTCAAATGTTTTTGCAGGCAGCGGAGGTAAATCAGCCACACTTGGAGGGCTTGTGGTGTGGTTGCGTTTGACCGCCATTCTTCTTTCCGCGCGACCGCAGAGGTCTGAATGCAATGATCGTTCCACCAGCTCTGCCATTCATCTTTTCGCGTGACCCCAGCAGTTGGAAAAGGCTTATCGTTCCGCTTAGTCCGCCATCTTATCATAATTCCGCTTGAGGTCATTCCCCTTGTGGATCGGCTTTTTTGGAGCTTTCCGCAGCACTTCCGTCCGCTGCAATCGGATTTTCTGGTTTTCCGGACGTTGCGGGCGGATTTTTGTGGAATCCGACCGCCGCGGTCGGATTTTTCAATCATTGTATCGTAATGTGACCGCCGGTTTTGCCGCGGAACATTCGGGCGTTTTTTTTCCGCAATCACGGCGGTTGGAGGGCTTTTCCGTCCGCCATCGTAATGACCCCCTATGTTTTTTGTAGACTAAATAGAGAATAACCAGGGCTCATTTGCCAAATTGGGGGTAGTTTCACCCTCCAAGGAAGATGTCTATAAGCCTAACATCACCTGTATTTTATGCAGGTTTTACCAGATTTTGCTAGATGAGTCGTGGATGGCAATACTTCAGTGTAAAATGGGCTCTCCTCAAGATATATATATAGAGATAGATAGATAGATAGATAGATAGATAGATAGATAGATAGATAGATAGGACAAAGAGTGAGAGAAGGAGAGAGCAGGATACAGGGAATTGAGGAAGGAGTCTTGTGGATGAATTGATCTCCCCAATATAGAATACATCTCAAGAAATGGAGTGATAAACTGGAGGGTTGGCTGGCCTTTAGATGAATTTTGTACAATGATTGGGGTTAGTTTGATTTTAAGAATGTGCTTTTAATAGCTTTATACAGTGTTTTAAAATAAGAAATAGAGGTGACCTGGTATATCATTTAAAATATTTAAGCAAGAAAAATATACAATTTGCAGGACTTCTGGGGTGAAGTTAACAGCATCAATGTTTTGGAACATCCTATTTTCACAATGCATTTGTGTGCACCTTTGATTTTGATGTACTAATGTGTTCTCCTTTGTAAGTTTCATTGTCCTGATGAAGGTAAATTATTTGTTTTTGTAAAAGTTCATAATTGCTTGAATTGTTTCTATTTTGCATGTGCTCTAATGGTGTTTTCTAAAATCAATTGTTTTAGCTGACTGATGGCTCGGAAATCTGAAAATGATATATAGATAACATAGGGTTATATTTCCAAAAAAGCAATGATTTATTTATTTGGTAAAGAGTTCCTTATGTAGAGCATAAGGTGTGGCCTTATGGTTACAGCACAATGCTTTTGTGAATCACTTAGTGTGCGTTGATTTTATATTCCTTTATTTACGTAATTATGAATATCAAACACAAATACTGCACTTATTTCACTTATACATATATTATTGGCATTATCCACTTCAAGCTTATTTTTAACAAAGGTCATGGATCTCCCTTGTCTCTGGGCAGAAGTAAGCAATAATAGCATATCCTCCTGTGCAGAGTTCAGAGCAAAACATTCTGCTTCTCACTATAAAAGTTGAAGCAGCCGCCTTTTACGCATTTATGGTATTATGTATAATAAACGACAATTTAAAACACCGACAATCAATGGAAATAAAGAACTTGATTTAAAAAAAAATGTATTTCATAGTTTAATCAGGGAAATAAGCTAAAGAATCTCAAAATTTTGATTTCGCTGGCAGACAAGGGAGTACAAAATGGTGCAGTGTCTTACAGCTGTGTCAGAGCACAAAATAAAGAGAAATGGCATTTGGATTTTCGGCCCAGATAGTGAAAAAAATAAAAAAAGGAAGAAAGGCTAGTCAGAAAGTACCATGTAATTTTGAAGTAAAGTCTCTGTTCAAAAAACCCAGCCAGCCCAAAAATTAGCAATATTGATAGTATTCTCTCATCCAACCACACAAAAAAATTAAATTCAGCAGGTCGTTTTAGAATCATCAAAGTAAATGGAATCAATATTTTGTACAGTAAATTGGAATATGCAGAACTATTAGTGTTGAATGACTACACTAAAGCAGTTCATCTTGGCCTCCTCAGGTTTCCCACAAACAGATTTCAAAGTCTTCAGAATGCAAAATTCAGTCACTTTAGCTATGTAGTTCTCATTTCTTAAAGATCTTCACTCATTTCCTCTTGAAAAATGTACCAATATCAAAATTTGTCTTTGCAGTCCATAGGGGGCCTAGGGTAGTGTCATCCCTAAAACAAGCAGTGGCAATGCCAATAGGTCCTACCTTGTTGACCCATTTGGTTTGCCAATGCTGCACAGCATCAGTAAAAAGAAAACAATAGAGAAAAAGGCACAATGTACACATTTTTAGGTCGAGCCTGAGCCAGCGCACATGCGTTGCTCTGCAAAGCTTCTTGTAATCAGTCTAATCTTTTCTGCGTGGGTCTGACTCCACCCACGCATTTGGTTGGCTGTTGCCTGTGTCATTTAGTTTTCGTAGCCTGCAAATGGCTAAAGGCAGGCGCATGCCCCACCTCTTTAGCAAAGGTTCACTCCCACAGCGTTTTGCTTGCGGGAGCGAGCAGCGGCAGCTGCATTCCTTACATTCCTTACAGCGCACTTCCGTCCCTCTTGATTTAACGCATATATAGAGCACTGCAGGGCTGTAGGGAAGTGGGCCGGCACCCCAAAAAACAAGGAGTGCTTCCTGCTCTGAATGAAAGGCCCCCAACATGTGCAGGTAACACAGATCTCTTAAGTATTTCTCTGTAACACGCGGGTCACCCAATCTAACCCCAACAATGAGATCTTGGGTTGCAAACCCTGCTGGACGCTCCGGAGGCGAGTTTGCCTGGTGAGGTGAGGTGCACGTGCATTCAACCTGCAGCGCACGCTTGAAACCAGCAGTGTTGATGCAACGTTTATCCTTCCGGAGTTGAGAAAAGAAGTAACGTTGGATGAGGTACCACCTGCTGGTATATTCTATAGATACTCTGGGGCTTTTCTTAAAGAGTCGATTAAGTAAATTACATATCAATGTAAGAAGGATTTTTCTAAAATTCCGTACTGTGCCTCGAAAAATGTTCAAGCTGCATGGCAGGATCGATGGAAGGCGCTAGCTTTACTTTCCTACGAAATCTAACATGGTTCAAGAAGTGCTGCCTAACCCCTCCTCAAATAACAGTAAAATACATAATGTACTGTTGTTCCCAAAAATATACAAACGCCGCAGGCAACGGGGCAATGAAAAGGCTGAAAGTGACGCACACACTTCCCCTCCACCACCCGAGATTGGGGGTTTCTCCATTACAGACATGAGAGGTATATTGATAAAGGGATTAAAAAAAGACTACAAGTACCAGGATGCAAAGGGAAAAAACTTGGCTTGGGTAAACTACTGAGGTGTGGAAGCAGGAACCGTGAGCGCTCGGAGGCGTCTCCCCCTTTGCTCCACCGAGAGGATGAGGCGGGGCCCACACGCTCCTGCCTTCAGTCTGAGGTGGTCGTCATGCACCTGGATGAAGTCGCCTTGCTCGGCCTCCGCGCCCATGGAGTCGGGTCTCGTGGGAAGGATGGTGGCCCTGGCCCGCCGTGCCACCGCCGCTCATGCAGTGGGCTCTGCCGCGGGGGCGGAATGGAGCTGCTTTGGCTCGGGTGGGCTGGTCACACAGAGCCCACTCCCCTCTGGCACACGCTTTCACTTTCAGTGCCCACTAGTGAACTTTGAGTGCAGCAATCTGGAAACCACGAACTGGCGCAGTTCCTGAATAAATAAACCAGCCCTCAGCTGGCCTGGGGCACATCTTTTGACGGTGGCTCTCAGACAGCCCTGCTCTCTCTACCAACCAGAACCGTACATGCTGGGACTTGTAGTCTCCCACAGAACAAGAGTCCATGTACATGTCTGCCTTGGGTTAAACTAAACCCCTAGACTCGCTGACGGGCTCCCCGGGACGAGCTGCCTAGGGGGGCTGCGGTTTTGATGCACTGACAACCGCATAGCTGCCAAGGTTCCAGATTGCTTATATGTGACATCTTCATTGTTTTAGTGTACTTGGGGGTGACATTCTACTACCAAAGGTGTGACACTTGGAGTGACATGGGATTAAGTCCATGTAAAGAGCTAAAGAGTTGCACGTTTGTGAACATCTGATCCACAACCTTCACAAGCCTTTCTATCTTGGGAAAACACATATAAGACTGAGGATAACACATGTGCAAGCATGACGAATGTATGAAGTTGGAAATGCCATCAACGGAATGTAAACATTCTCCTCTTTCCAATCAGGGTTGGCATTTTATGCGTTCAGTGTCCAGTTTCTCTGTGCATTGTGTCGCGCCAGGTTTCCACATGTCTGGCCTATGCCTCATAAATGTACAGCCTCGCATTTGCTGCCCGTTCACGGTTCACCTTGATCCTTTTTGTTATGGTAGTCGGTTGTAGATTTACATAACACTACCTCGGACAAGGCATTGAAGTGCTGTGCTAACGGACTACATGCAACTATGTGGAGCCCAGAGTTACTTTGTAGAGCTAGTTGTAACTGGTGCAGTTGGTCGTAGATAATGCACAGAATCACTGGAATTATATGGTAGGGGAAGGCAGAATTATGTGGCAAGAAAAGCGAAATGTATGCTGCACATTTTGTGGTAGTTTAATTCACTATTTTGTGATTTTTCACAATGTTAACACTTCCTGGGCAAATGTTTCACCTCATTAGCATTAGGTTAACAGGGTTATAGCCTAAATACAGGAACGAGCAACTGAAATGTAACACTGAGCAGCAACACCGGTAGCAGCATTTAAAGACAATATTAATTAGTTTGAGTTAGAATAAAACCTAGAAGATGATGGATTATGTGGCTAAACCAGAATTATTTGGAAAGCAGCCTTCGATTCTCATATTTCCAGTAGCTTTGGTTATTCAACATAAGTCGGCATACCACTCAGTTTACAGTGCTTTTAATTTAGAGGAAAACTGGTTAATTGTTTTTGATGCGAATGGTTTAGCTATGTATCCATTTGCATTCCTAATTGTCTCCCCGTGATTAAAGGGAATGGGGGCTTGCCTTATTATCTGTTATGTCATCTTTGTATACTGTGTCTATTGGATGGCAGTCATATTATCGGTTTTTATGTTCTTTGGTGCTGTCCTCGCGCCACTGGCCTGGAATGTTGTATTTTGAGGAGAAGTCTATGTGACGGTGTGTTCATTGGCTGAGCTGCGCTTGTCCTGAATGTCTGAATAAATCTTACACTTGCCTCTTTGTTCTCCACCATTTCCTGTCCCTCCTGTAAACGGTGACTTTGGCACAGGCAATAAAGGGTTGCCCTACAGGGTGTACGCTTCCATCAGGGACTAGGTCATGTCATTTCAGTCTGTATTTACGTATGCTTGGATTGTCTTTTCTTTATCTAGAAAGGTAAGTGTCTACTGCTCTAGTGTCTTTTTTTGCAAATGTTGTTAACAGTAGTCCACTTATAAGGTCCCAAAGGCGAGACCTATTGGCTATGCCAATGCTTGTTTGGAATTCTCTCCAGAACATGGCCTGAGAGGAGAGGACTGTTTAGACTCTCAGGCAGTAAGGACATAGTCAATGTACCAACATGAGACAGAGAACCCAGTGAACTGCACCCTCAAGCAACCTGTGTAGCATTACATGACTAAATGGCCTATGAGGTAACGATCAGTTCTGTGATACTCATAGAAGTAGTTAGTGGAACTCAAATCCCCTTTTATCATGAACGAACACATTCAAGGAATTTACCGTGCCTTTAGCATGGTTGGTTATTATAAAATAAACAATTATAGAGGCCCCTCTGGCTTTTCTCAATTTAGAAACAATAACTAACAAGCATTTGCAATGCAAAAGGTCTCGCATTTGCGAGAGTTTAAGCTATTGGCATTGTAAATACCAATACATTTTATGTATCTGTTTTGATAATTAACACATAAATAAGGCATTGTCATTTACAAAGCCAGTAGCTCAAACTCTCGTAAATGCGAGATCTATTTAATTTCAAAGAAACGGCTGCCATTGTCCCGGGCTGCTTGGAAAGTGAAAGCGTGCATGGTGCGCTGAATGTTACAGGAAAGCATGTTGTGCCTGCAGTAGGAGAAACTCGTTAAAGAAAATAGTGTTTACAGACTAAATAAGACATACCGTGTAACAACAGAAGTAAAAGGGCCAGTCCTCATGGAAGGTTACAAATGAAGACAAGGCGATACTAAGGAGGGACTAACAAGCCTATTAACGAATCAGAAGCCAGCATTTACAAAGGACAATGACACCAGCCAATGGAAAATATGGGCGGAGAGTGGGCGGGGTTCAAGTCCATACTCGAATACAGGATGCCTCGCAGAGCAGCACATGCGCTGCCCAGGCTCGACCTAAAAAGGGATACGTTTTCCTAATGAAGCTTAAAACAGTTGCAGATGTGCATTGTACTAAATTGTTAATGTCATGTGAGTGTATTGCATGTGAGTGACGACTTATATATGGCTTCTTATGGCACCTAAACCCATTAAGTATCCAATTACAAGTTTACCATGATCAGTTAAATAATTGTGGAAATATGTATGATATAAAGTACTTCCTGCTGTACATTATAAGGATAATGCAAGTCACCAAGGGGTTTCATGACCATATAGAGGAGCGAGGTCGAAGATTGAGTTCCTCTATAAGGTTATGGAACTTCGAATTGACTTACAATATCCTTATCATGTACAGCAGGGTGTGCTTTATTCCTTATAATACATGGTCACTCATCACTTTTCCCACAAATCACTAAAATCTTTGGTGTGGAGCTCTTTGCTATGAAAGAGAGAGAATGATATGCAAACATGAAGAATAAAAATAGATTCTCTAGTGCAAAGTTAAACATATCAAAAAAGCTGTTAGATATTTGTTGCAAAAAGTAATTGGCACAAGTTTAATACAAGTCTGTTTTTTTGTTTTTTAAGTGCAGTTGCTCAGAAAGTGTAGAAATATGCAGAAAGATTCTAACTTTTCTATAACTAAGGAGCGCAAAAAATAAACATGTTGCTATAAATATCTCCTTTCTGCTTGTGTTTCATTTTCGTTCTTTAAACAGCTGCTTCAATTTATGCTACATGGCCTGTCCTGCCTTTACCCTGGGCTTCTGGCTCTGGTAGCAGGTATTGTGATGTCAGAGTTCAACTGTAATAAGTTATTACAGTTGAGTTCTGACGTCATTTTTTTTATAATAGACTGGGTGCGTCACAAGTCGCTGATTAGAAAGAAATTAGAGATTGTTTTTTAATACAGGGATTGCAGATTCCCTTGTATTACAGTAGCTTCAGGTTATGTTTTTTCCAGATAGGACAAAATAAATATGGATAAATACAGATAAAACAGCAGAACATAAAAATGGATAATTACAGACAAAAGTATCTAAAAAATAAATACCATATAACCTGAAGTTCTAGTTGCTTAGGTATTTATTAAGGAGTGATGCGTGAAGCCTTTTGGTTTCTTGAGAGCACTTCTGAGTTTCTTCTCCTTGCTTGTCCAGCCAATCTACTAGAATATGATTTCTTATTAATAGTGCTTATGAGCTAATTTGCCAATTGATATCATTACCACATGTAATGTTGCTCAATTGAATGGCCTTAGAAGAACGAAAGGCTGAGAGAGCTTGCCATGACCTGTAGATCACACACAAGGTGCAACTTGGAACCATAAGTGCCATCCTTTTCTCCCAGCGTACAGGAGGGTGACACATTAAACCACACTGTGCAAATTAATACATACCACAATTAAGTCTTGCTTAGTTGCTTTAAGGAGCACCAAGCTGTTGCTTAAGTTTTTGACTGCTTTGCATGGCTGATGATGTGATTAAAACAAGAACGTTTAAGAGATATAATGCAAAGCCACTATAAAAAAATGTTTGTGTGAGTCATGATATATAAAACTATTGCAATCAAATAAAGCTTATGTGTTTGTTGAGTTTTTTTAAGTCATCAGATGCGAGAAAATGCAAATTCAATCTTCTAAACTTTATTTTCTATTTCTAAGTTGTGATTGTATGCAGTAAATAAAATGAAGTCAACAATAACCTACAAAGCTGTGGCCACACCCACTCCCGATTTACATATGAGGGAAGAGACTAGTTTGGTGGTTATGCTGCAAACTATCCTTCTTACATATCAGGGCACTTTTTCACCACCAAGATGCTACCCATAAGATCAGCAGACAACAGTTGCCATATTCGGATGTACAGCAGACCACCATCACCGGTGCATCAGAAGGAGGTATTTGTACGAGGCTCCATGGAGGTGGGAGCCTCACAAAACTGGTGGCGTGGCAAGGGGCCTAATGCAAACAAGGAAAACGGGCTTGCTCACCACTGGTCGAGGCAGCAAAATACTGTAAGAGTCAAGGTTCAGTGGGGGGCACAGGCCTCTGGGCCCCAGTGCTACTGCGAATGCTGCACCGCTGATAGCTCCGCCCCTGCGCTCAACCTGTATCCCCTTCCCCGTAGTCACTGTCACTTACCAGATAGGCGATGGCCTTCAGAAAAACCTTGGAAATAGGATGTGGCCCGTTCAAAATAAGTGAACAATGCGATCGCTTATGGTGCCAAATTAAAGAGGGCAACACAATTAAGGAAATTATTGCATATTAAAGAGTGAAAAGGGAAAATAAATGTGGCACTGATTGCAATGTTCAGCTGGTGCACCAGTTTCTGGCAGCTAGTGCGGAGCTGCACGTGAGAGTACTCTCCAATAGGAGTGTTTGTGTCTCTCGGGAACCAATGAGCCCAACATGTCACTGACTCCCCTCCAGCCGTGTTGACTGCTCAGAGGCATACGTCTGTCATTAATTCTTCGCATTTCCAGGTAGGCCAGACAGCAGTGGTCGGTTACTTGAAACTGGTTTGGTGGCCATGGAGATAACCGACTGCACCATTTCCTGGGAATGCGCAACACCCAGAGGAAAATGACGTGGAGGGACAAAGACAGATGGAGGGTCCATATTTTGGACTGCGGATTGTCCGATGTCACAAAGGAAGCAGTAATTCCCGCCAGTCGTGCTCAGCGTTTCCAGCGGACCGAGAGGTGCCTAGGTGTCACATCAGACACCAGTTTCTTGGACCTGAAAGTGAGAGAAAACACACCTGCAATCACGACCAGAGTGCACGCGCCGAAAAGAGGGAAGACGACATGGAGCCTGACGGCTCCCCTCCTGGGTATTTTTACCCGGCGACCAGCAAATCTATTCGGACGACTGAAACCCTGAACAAGCGCGTGTCTGCCTTGTATAGTTGCAGCGCGCAGTGAAACTAAAAGCTGAATCAAGCACGCGGTGGGAGCGTGTGAGCGCGCGGTGAGAGCGTGTGAGCACGCGGTGGGAGCGTGTGATGCAGAGAGGAGATGCCATCCGCGTGCACATCGCCTGTCCGTGCGCGCACATGGTTTGTCTCCCTTCGCGCACCAAACCGACAACAATAGTCTCGCCAAGGCGAAGCAGCGCATGCGCTGCATTCACTAGGCGAGACCTAAAAATCAAATTATATGAAACCTTGTTGACTATTTAAGAGTAATTAACCGAAAATCAATATCTTTGGCTATACTAGAACAAAATATTCAACAATATATTCGAGGAAGCCGAATTACTACATTGCACCAATACAAATGTTTTAACAGCATTGGCAATAATGTATTTATATGTAAAAGTATATATCTGAATAAATGAACATGTACAATGCAAAAAGGGGGACACCCAAATGAAAAAACACAGGAAGATTATATCACAATGCTCCAGCTGCTGCTGCCAGCCGTGTAGTGTTTCAAAAATGCTTTAGGCATAGCGGAACCACCACAAGCAAATGGCAAATGACGGGTCCTTAAAAAATGTCAGTAAAAAATTTAACTAATGGCGAGGGGTAGGAGAACAACAGAGGAGCAGGTGGGAATGGTCTGAGGGGGAAACAAAGCATCAATGATGTTGGTAGGAGATGAGGGAGCAACAGAGTTGCACAAAAGTGCTGGAATGCGAAGAGGCTCGGCAGAAAATGGTAGCTGCAGGGACAATCACCAAAAAGTTAAATTAAATGAAAACATTTGTTTTGAGAACTGATTGTGTGTAGGAGAGTATAGAGAAGCGTGTGGGGATGGAAGAAGGCAACACAAAGGGGCTGGCATTTTTCTGTTTGTAAGCAGCAGCGAAAGAGGGAGCAAGAAAACACATGCAATATCATAGATGTTTAATGAAAAAAGAAAGTTCCCTTAAAGTGAGGAGTGAAAAGATACAAGTCAACCAATGAAAGGATGGTAAAGATGCTATGTGTCAGGGGCAAACACAAGAAGAGGAAGGTAGACCATCAAATAATACTCAAGCTAATGACAGTGACGATAAAGTCAACCAATGGTAAGCACTGGGAAGGGCTTTATGCCAACGGTACGTTTATGGTGTGGTTCACAAGAGGGTTTTGCTTACAGACAGCTAGGCAGGTGAGACCTGAAAATTTGGCTTTATGAGCCAGTTAATGCATGCCACTGTATGATAATTAAACTAATCTCAGTTCCCAGTAACCACACATTTGTTCTCTTATGTTTGTAAAGCAACCTTATAATTACCATTACTAACATTCAGGGGGGATTAAAGTTGGTGGAATTTGGCCTGATAGTTCTCCTTCTCTCCCAACCCCTGGAGGTACTGATACGGTGAGCGTAGGTAGCTCTGTGGTGGCAACAATACTCCCTTTTAAGGGACTTTGAGGAATAGCATGCTATAATTGGTCCTTCTGTTCTGATTCCTGCATGTCTTTTCCTAGTGTTTCATCTTGAAATTTCTAAGTAAAAACACCACAACCTGTCATCCTGGTTGGACTGGAAACTCATTGTACTCTCCGCATTGGGTTTACAGAGGGCACATGTATTATTGTCCTAAGAACTTTCTTTAATTTAGTTTGTCTGACAGGCATGTGTGCTTGTCACAAGGAATGCTACATGGGAGGGGAGACAGACAGAGGAGAAGATAGGGACACCTGGCTCTTGTGATCCAGGATCTGGCATTTTTTACCTTTTCTCCTGCTGTGGCAGAATCTTTTGAACCTCTTCCCTCTACTCATTTCACAGTTAGTTTTAAAAGTAGCTTTGCCCTCCCAGTGCTAAAGGCCAACACTGATCCTATTTGGGCAAGACTTGTTTATTTGAATCACTATCTATTTCACAAACTTGCACCTGTGTGGCACAGCAGAAATTAGATATTCAAGCATTCCTTCTTAACTATTAATAGAATGTTTAGTTTGCCTACAGTAGATGTGCCAAGAGGCATGTTTGGCCAGCTGACATTTGCTTCTAGGATTTATAATGTGGTGGCTCTCTGGCAGCATGTACCTTGGAGGCTTGGTAGCACCAAGGATTAGCCAAGTCGGACTTAAGGGGATAACATATTTATTCTGAAATGTTTTGTCCTTTTTCACAATACTGCAATTGTAAATCTGTGAAATTTTGTAAGTAGGGTAATAGGACCATCAAATATTTACCCCCTATACTAGAACTTTTTAATTAACCATACCCAAACAACCACAAACACAGTGATACCTGGGTTGGTTTGAGGTATTTTAATTATCATTTTGACGGCCCCAGCTTGAAATATCCAAAATGCTCCCTGAAATACAGTTGAGCCCATCCTGGTTTTTAGGGACCAGGATGAGACCCGGTGATGAAGCATGGCACTACTAGAGTAGGTGAGGGTCTAACAAAGAATTTCTTTTTTTCCAGCAGGTGACTATTAGAACACATAATCCTCTACTCAAAAAAAGAATCAGGCAGGGGATACTTATTTGTGCTGTGGCAGTTTATCTAGGTAGAGTTTCCCCCTTCCTATACACTAAATGTCTCTCTTCCCTTCCCCAAAGTAGGTACCCTTCTCTAGTTTTTTGTTAGTGGATTAATAGGCAATAGCAACCATAGATAATGGCCCGTTGCAGTGCTTGCCATCAATGGGCCAGTAATAATGAACCTGAGAGATCCCAGGCTTTAAAGAGAATTAATTGCCTCACTCACTAGCGAGGATCTATCTTTCACCTATCAATCAATCAGGGGTTTATAAAGCGCTCTACTCACCTGTGAGGGTCTCAAGGTGCTGGGGGGGAGGGGGGCAGCTCCGGATCAGTCGAAGAGCCAGGTCTTGAGGTCCTTCCTGAATGTGCGCAGGGTCGGGGAGCATCTGATGTTCACAGGGAGCTCGTTCCAGGTCTTGGCTGCGATGTAGGAGAAAGCTCTCCCGCCTGCTCTGTTTCTGCGGATGCGGGGGACCTCTGCCAGGGCGAGGTTGGCGGAGCGGAGGTTCCTCTTGGGTACGTGGAAGGAGACTCTCTCGTTGAGGTATTTGGGGCTGATGTTGTTGAGGGATTTGTAGGTGTGGATGAGGAGCTTGAAGGTGACCCTCTTTTCGACGGGGAGCCAGTGGAGGTCTCGTAGGTGTTGGGTCATGTGCTCGTGATGTGGTGTTCCGAGGACGAGTCTGGTTGCGGCGTTCTGGATGGTTTGGAGTTTGTGTAGAAGAGTTCTGTTGATTCCGGCGTATAGGGCGTTGCCGTAGTCCAGTCTGCTGGTTATGAGCGCGTGGGTGACGGTCCTTCTGCAATCGGGGGGGATCCATTTGAAGGTCTTGCGGAGGATGCGCAGGCAGTTGAAACAGGTGGAAGCGACGGCGTTGATCTGGTGGTTCATGGAGAGGGAGGAGTCGAGGATGATGCCCAGATTTCGTGCGTGGTCTGTAGGAGTGGGTGGCTTCCCGAGGGCGGAGGGCCACCAGGTGTTGTCCCAGGCAGAGGTGCAGGGGCCGAGGATGAGGACCTCGGTTTTCTCTGAGTTGAGCTTCAAGCAACTGTCTTTGATCCAGGCTGCGACGTCCTTCATTCCTTCGTGGAAGCAGAGTCTGGTGTCTTTGGGGTTCTTCGTGAGCGAGAGGATGAGCTGGGTGTCATCGGCGTAGGATACTATGCTGAGCCCATGCTGTCTGACGATGGCGGTGAGGGGGGCCATGTAGATGTTGAAAAGCGTCGGGCTGAGTGATGATCCTTGGGGTACTCCGCAGTTGATGTCAGTGGGTTCAGAGAGGAAGGGAGGGAGTCTGATCCTCTGGGTTCTGCCGGAGAGGAAGGATTGGATCCAGTCCTTGTATCCCCGCTTCGTGAAGTCTGGCTGCAAGCGTGCGATGAGAGACAGTGTCGAAGGCTGCGGAGAGGTCTAGGAGGATGAGGGCCGCGGTGTGTCCCTGGTCGAGTAGTATTCGGATGTCGTCTGTGGCGGCGAGGAGGGCGGTCTCGGTGCTGTGGTTGCTGCGGAATCCAGATTGTGAGGCGTCGAGGATGGAGTTCTCTTCGATGAAGGCGGTCAGCTGGGCGTTAACGAGTCTCTCAGTGACTTTGGCCGCGAAGGGGAGGAGAGAGATGGGCCGGTAGTTTTTCAGGTCTGTTGGATCGGCCATTGGCTTTTTGAGGAGGGGTTTAACCTCCGCCCACTTCCAGTCATCTGGGAAGATGCCGGATCTGAAGGAGGTGTTGATGGTCCATCCTAGTTCGGGTGCGATGGCGGCCCTGTGGAATATGTGCGGTGGGCAGGGGTCCGTTGGGGCCCCTGAGTGGGTTTTCTTCATGGTCGCGGTGATGTGTTCGATGGTGGTGAGGTTCCAGGTTGTGACGATTGGCTTGTCTGCGGTGGCGGAAAGGGGGGTGGTGTCCGGCGTCTGTTAGCTGAAGTTGTCGTAGAGGGCCTAGATCTTCAGATGGAAGTAGGAGCTGAGCTTGTCGCAGAGTTCCTGGGAAGGTGTGACGTCCGTGGCTTCACTGGGGGGTTTGGTGAACTGCTGTATGGCGTTGAACAGTTCCTTGGCGTTGGCCGCGTTGGTCTGGACTTTGTCTCTTATAAAGGTCCGTTTGGTGTCTCTTATGCGCTGGTGGTATTCCTTCAGGGCACTCCTGTGGTTGTTCCGTGCTTCCGTGGTTTTCTGGTTTCGCCAGGTTTTCTCTAGGCGTCTGCAGGAGCGCCTGGCTTCTTGGGGTTCTGTGGTGAACCAGGCGGCCTTCAGAGGGCGTTGTTTGGCGGGGTGGCGGAGGGGTGCGAGCTTGTCGGCGCAGCAGGAGATCCAGCGGTGAAGTCCTTTGGCTGCGGAGATGGTGTCAGTCTAGGCTTTAAAGAACACCAGTGGCCTCAGGCAGCAGTGATTCTCAAGGTCTCTAAGCATTAACATATCCTGGAAAGACAGAAAAACCTGGTAATCCAAAGGGACCTTCCAAATGGAAATATTTAGATCAAATGGTAGCATACATATTATTGTGTGTTTAGCATCTGTAAAGGGCAATCAATGAATGGTGCATGTGCGAGACAAGAAAGTCAGGGTATTTTTTAGCTGAGGTTGTTCCCTTAGTTTTGACAGTTATCATTATGTTTACATAGAGAATTGTGATAGTAAGTGATAACAAAAACATGTGCAGGCGGCAAAGCGAGCAGTGAAGGATTGGGTAAGGTACGATAAACACAAAATAATAGTGTGAAAAGGAATCCAACAATTTGTACAAAAAGAAGAATAGCAGCACATAAAACATACAATGACTTATAAGTACTGTGCCAGGATGAATGTATCAGCATTTCACCTGTATATCAAGACTGAGACTTTTTTACTACCCACTTTGAACCATTCAGCACATCAATGGGAAGTACTTGGATCCCTTTAATGCATGAAATTTGTTTCCAACCTGTAGACCAGTAATAATTCTACTCCAAGTCTTAAGATAGATCCTTAAAGCACTATTGGGTACAGAGGATCCACAGCACCTTATAAATGGCATTAGTCACATGCCCATCTTAGGGCCTCATTGCAAGTGTGGAAGTGTTTTGGGTGGGGAAGCCAGAAAGTATAGTCCCCAATTCCAGCCAATGTCCCTGCACCAAACACAGAGTTTCGCCCAGAATAGGAAATAACTGCAAGGAGCCAGAAGTATCATGAACTTTGCTATGCATTTTTCTCATTCCAGGGTCCAAACGGCTGACATTTTCTGCCTGCTTTCAGCAGGAGTAAAATGACAGTGGACGGGACTCGGTGGGAGGGCAGAGCTGGGGCAGGTGTGGAGGGCAGACTTGTGCTTGCCCAAAGGGATCACTGTCTTCTCCCTGTAATGCTATAGGGGTGGAGAGGGGCCAGGCTGTGATCCTGCCCCTACAGCAGTACAGACACACGCAGTGTCTTCCACCCCAGACTGATCACACCTGAAGTTTGCTAACCCACTAATTATGGGCGTGGAGTGACCTGTAATTCCAACTTTCAGATTTTACCTCCACTTATCGCCCTGGCTGAATTACAACAGGTAATCAAGGCCTCAGAAACTGATTGTTAAGTTAATTTTCTCTCGTCTAAGTACCTTAAAAGGGAATGGATTGATCAGGTACATTCCTTTCAAGAAAGCTTAATTATTTTTCTGATCCGTTCCATGCTTAGCTCTCGTGCACCTAGCTGGGTCCATTTCTTGTCTATTTATATGGCACTCTCTTGTGGAAGGTGAATTCCTGCTTCTCAAACATATGACAATCCTATATGACTCGGAGATATTTCGGTGGGCTCCAGTGTGTAAGCCGTTGACCTACTTTCCATTGAAACATTCTAGAACCAACACTGCTTCATTCCATAGTACAGCTGAACTTTTCTTTTGGGTTAATGAATTATTGCCATTATGGGAGTCTTGCCAAGAACTTAAAAGAGAACATCTTTCGTTTGCATTTCGTGCAAAGAGACCTAGGTCAATTGTCACCAACAGATCCAAGTAGTAAAACTTCAGCATGTATATTATCCTTGTAGGTATGTTTGAGTGAGTGTCTCAATAATGATACTCATTGTGGTAAGCTTCTAGAAATAAGACGATACACCAAGTCTTGAGATAGAGGTATATTTAGAAATGCATCATCCAACACTTCAAGCAGCTTCAACTGTCACTCTTGGAATCCCTTGACCAGATGCCTCATAACATTCTGGGTGTTGCGTCACTCGTCAAGAAAATGCCAGGAGCGCACAAGACACCACACATCTTCCCCTTAAACACATAATAAAACAAATACTTTATGTACAACTTAATTCCACAATGTACAAAATGAATATATGAGAAGGAAATATATATATTAAAAACGTCTACCATAAGGGTATGATACAATAGTCAAAGATAATAATTAAGCAAAAAAACATATTTTTTTCCTCTTTTACAAAACAGAGTTTTCAAGAGTTCTCAAATACATTTCTAAACAAAAACCTTTAAATATTTAGGTGCATTACAAACCCGACTTGACCTCCTGAACTGCCTTCCTCTTTCCTTCCTGAGGTGCTGTTTCCTCTTCATTTTCCTCCTTACGTAGCACCATTGTCTTACCAGGTAAGGGAGCAACTCTATTTAGATTCTAAATTCACCCATCCTGAGTCTTAACTGCCTTTTTAAACAAAGTGACCACCTTTAATGGTGCAGAGAATTTTTAAAACAGCATCACTCCTGTTGATGTTCAAATTTTGACCCAATCATCACTCTCCACCTTTGTTTCACAAACTCTCTTCCTTTCATCATTATTTCTTTTCCTTTTTTCTCCATTTTTTAGGCTCACTACCTTCCAAGATTCATCACTCAAATATTCCCATCCTTTCCTCCAACTCATCCAAGAAGGCACCAATTGACTATTGGGAATCCTACCTCTGAAAAACTCCAATGGTGTCTTCCCTGTAGACTCATGTGGGGATAAATGATATAACACCACCCTGTCACATAGTGCTTTCTTCTAACACAAATCAGCTACTCTGACATTTGTAAGGATTAATTAATTGTACAGTTGAACCTTTCTATGACACTGTTTTCTCAGGATGATATAAAGAGCACCTTTTGTGCTTGATTCCCAAATTTTTAAAGAATTCGTGCATCTGACGTGAACACAACTGTACCCCATTGTCAGTCAGAATCGTTCCTGGCAAAAATTCACTCTCAAACACATTATTTAAAAATTCGATTACACTTTGGGTGTTGATGTCATTCACTGCCTGCACAATTGGCCACTTGGAAAATAAATCCAAGACTAACAAATAAGGAGTATCCAATACCCCTCTTATCGGTCCCCCTAGATACAATGCTCCATCCTGCCATTGCTCCTCTGCCGGTTTGCCAATGACCATCCATGCCACTCTGGGTTTTTAAATCTTGTCACTACCAGCCTATTCACACGGTCCCTTATCACTCTTTCTACCTGTAAATCAAGTCCTGGCCACCAGAAATCTTGTCTAATTCTTTCTTTAGTTTTTATTACCCTCAGCTGTCCAAGATGGGCTAATTAAATTATTATTTTCTTGAGCGTGGTTGGTACCTCTAGTCTGGAACCCCTAAACAATAGATCATCCTTAACAGACAACTCATCTCTAATTAACTTGTTTGATCTCCATTCCTCAGCAAACGTATCTTGACCCTGCCTCTCCATCTTAATCCAAGCTATGAGACCACATAAAATACTATCGTTATTGACATCATTTTTCCACTCTTGTTCTTCAATAGCACCCTCTGTGATCAAACAAAGTCCCATCTTGGGGTGCTTCAGCCTCCAAAGAAACTAAACATGAAAGACAATCCACCGTCTTGTTACAGTTCCCAGGTAAATATTGTACAGTGAGATTAAATTCTTGCAGAGAAATTACTCACTTACGTATGCGAGCTGAAACATTTTCAAGACCTTTGTTTTTAAAAATCTCCACCAACAGCTGGTGATAACTTTTTGCTGTGAACTTATTTCCCCACAGGTAAAATCTGAATTTCCCACTTGACAGCCACAGCTTCCTTTTCAATCGCATTATTATTTAATTCCGCTCCTTTCAAACATCTGGATGCAAAAGCGATCATTCTTTCCTCTACATCCACTTCTTGAATTAACACTCCACCTAAACCCTTTTTACCCGCATCTGTTGTTATACTACGTTTTGCCTGGTACAAACGCTTTTAAGCTTGGAGCCTCTCTCAGATTCTCCTTAGCTATCATAGATGCTTGCCCACACTCAGTCCGGGAAAACTCCCTTCTGCTCTTTGTTAATATTCTTATGTTTTGAGTTTTCTTAACCAAGTTCTTAATGAAACGCGCAGAATACTCAATCCTTCCAAGAAAAGACAAAACATCTTCTTCGTTTTTCAGTCTTTCCAATCCTACAACAGTATCCACTAGTTCTTTTTAGGAAATACACCTTGTTCATTTATACGGTGACCCAAGAATGTAATCTTTTTCCTGCTGAAACAACACTTTTTGGTCTTAAAGTGAAATCATTGTTCAATACCATTTTCGCTTTCTCCTCATGCTCATTTTGGTCAGATCCATAATTCAACACATCCTCCTGGTAGAAAAGTGTCCCTGGAATATCTCTATGAAGCTTAAACATGACTCTTTGGGAAACAGATGCTGCTGTTACTAATCCATAGGGCATTCTCAGAAATGTGAATGCTCCCATTGGAGTGATTAACGCTGTATAACCCTGAGAGTCTTGATAGAGTTTGACCTGGTGGTAGACTGAAGCGTCGGAACAAATTTGCCCCTTCTAGTGATGTTAACATCTCCACACTCATACTTCCAACTGGCTGCATCCCTGCATTAAACCTGTTTGATTTTCGTTCAGAATATCCTTGAATTTGTGTTTGAGGCTCTCAACTGTTATTCAGTTTTGCATTTAGAGATGGTACTGAGCCATCAGATATCTATTTTGGGGTGGTTTCTGGCCTTCTGAATTCCTCTCCAGTGCGGTGGTTGCAGGTGGGGCCCAACAGGACTCATTTGTGGGGGCCAGCACTTATTTATCTCCAGCAAACTTTGATTCAAGGGGAGAAAGAGAAAAACACAAAAGTGGGAAAGAGCGAGGAAGAGAAAGACAACATAAACAATGACAAAGAGAGAAAGCAGGAGTGAGAAAGAACCTACAAGAGTGAGAAAAAGAAGCAGGGAGTACCTGGTGGTGGATAAAAGGGACATGAAGTGTAATCAAGACTGCCCATCCCTTGTATTTGGCACCCAGACCTTCGAAAGCACTGGCCACTGGCTTCTAAGCAAAACTCTGGGCCCTGGAAATGAAACAAAGTTCCTTTCTTAGTTTCTACTACCTCAAACAACCCTTACCTACTTCTCTGCTAAAAAATCTCTTTTCACTAAAGATCGCTGTTCTTATCATTGCAGTTACCTAAACCAAATGCGCTCTGTGTTTTACATTCCAGTCCTCGCCACTTTGCATGAAATATTCACTTTTCCATTCAGTAGCTGATAAATACCAGATTCCCTCTTCCTACTTACAGTGCTCAAAAGACTGTAGACAAGTTGCAGCTGCTTGATGTTTTCATTTCATCATAAATATTGCTCTATATGTCGAAAATGTGATTGAATTGATGAGTGAACCATGAATGTCACAAAAAACTAAAAGTTCTGAGGTTCTCCCAATAGACTTGCCCAGAACTGGTCATGGTCTCCGTTAAGCACACCAGTGCCTCAGGATGAGCACTCCAGCGCTGAGACTATGCGCCTGTGCACTGTGGGTTCTTTTGACAGGTCTGGCACGGTCCATGAGGAGACTTGAATGGGCTTCTCACATTGGGACATGGACTTTCTGCCTCAGTGGTTAAGGACACCAAAGCTTTGAGTAAAACAGGACTGCAAATCCTGTTTCTGTCAAAGGTTTGTACCCAGAGTAAGATTACAGGTCATGCACCAATTGCACCCACATGGTACGATGTCACTGAAAACTTTGGCAAGGAATAACTGCTGATAACTGCAGGTGCAAATTGTGCGATATTCTGCTTCTTGCTCTGGTAATGAAAGAATTCAGGCACAGCATTGAATTCCCCATTCAAAAGTGTGCAACTCTACATCAAGTGCAAATTATGCAACTTGTAATTAGCACATCCCACCACTATTGCTACTTAAGCCAAGTCGTAACCATGGGCCACACGAATCAGCATTTGGAATAGAGATTACCTAATTGCAATTTTCAGCGAATCACAATTCCTAATGTATGAAATTCAAAGAGTTTCGTTTAGCGATTCCTAGGGAATCGTAAATTGACCTACCTCATTAATATTAATGAGGTAGGTCGCAATTTGCGACCTCCTTGGAATCTCTGAAATCCCAGGGATGGTGGCCTGCTAGGGTCAGCGGACCACCATGTCGTGATTGCTTTTCAATAAAGCAATCATTTTTTTTTTTAAATGCAGCCCGTTTTCCTTAAAGGAAAACGGGTTGCATTTAAAAGAAAAAATTGAAAAGTTTTTTTTCTTCATTTTTTAAGAGCAGGCAGTGGGCCTTGGGACCACTGCCTGCTCTTAAAAAAGGTTTTCACCACCATTCCTGAAGGGGTCCCTCGGGGACCCCTTCCCATTTGCGAATGGGTAAAATGTGAATGTTTTGAGACAGCATTCACAGTCACAAAACATTCATACATACCGCTGCGATTCGGTATTTGGAAGGGATGCCCTAAACATGCCCCTTCCAAATACTGAATCACAAACCCATTTTGTGATTTGGTTACAGGTTACCGAATCGCAAAATAAAGTTTGACACATAGGAAAAGCCTTTTTTTTATACGCAAACGGGCCAATTCTGCGAATAGGCCTGTTTGCGAAAGGAAAATAGGTTTATACATGTCTCCCCATGCCCCAAGTGAAAGTGAAAGAGTAGGAGGTAGTGGAAGAAAAAGTGAGGCAGAGGGTAAATTGAAAAGAAATCTGCCTCCTCTATTTCTTCCCACCCAGCAAACAAATTCTTGAACAAAGCCCCCTTAATCTTGTTGCTCTCCCATTTTTTTGAAGGAATTCACAGAGGAGACGCCTTTAACAAAGGCAGACTGTGCTTTTTATTACTATTTCAAATATTTTTGTTGCACTAAAAAGTGCTGATGTTGTTTAAGTTAAAATGCGATCTCAGAGGGCTAAAGGAGCAAACCTTTGAGCCACCTCCAGAACTTTTACCCAGAGTTCAATGGTAATTTTCTCAAGGAGCCAAGCGCTCCTGCTCTAGCTCTTGATGGGTGGGCTTGCCTTCTCCAACAAATAAATGATTAGCGACTTTACTCTGCAAATAATACCACCCGGACTACAGCTTGGCGGCGGCATTTTCTAAATCAGACAGCCTTCCACTTAATAATGGCAGCTGAGTTTTGATAACATCTATGCGGCATGAGGTCATGGTTTCAGAAATCCTATTTATCCCTAGGAAAACACTGTGTGAAACTTTCAAACGATTAGAATCATATATTGAATAACAGTCTTAATTCTGCCATTGTATCCTAGCAGGACATAGCTGAACCTGCTTAAGACCTCCCTGTTTCTTTAGGTACTGATCGCTGCCTGCTCTCCAGTGCATAATGATGACTTGATGCTTTTGGACAATTAGCAGAAAACGGTTAAAGCAAACACTTTGCTTTTCATTTGCAGATGAGAGGCAAATTCACCTGCTATAGCCTGAAAAATTTGATTTTAGCATACAATCCCAGTTCAAATTCTAAGTAGCACTTATTTGGCTAAGACAAATGCCGCTGCATGGCACAACGGTCCAGATTCTTGGGCCTCCCGCCTTTTCTAGACTCCAAAGCTTTCTCTTATGGTAATGACTGCAACTTACAAAGTTTTCTCTTGATTCTTAAGAATATCACTTAACTCTTCTCAATATATTTCACAGGTTAGTCAAATAGTACTCATAAAACAGCACATTGACGGGCACCCAACCACAGCTGAGAATTACTTTAAATGTCTTTTAAGGGGCCCAAATAACACTCAAAAGTACTACAACTTCAGACAGAACAAATTAAGGCCCTCATTGTAAGTAGCCTGGTTAATTGCAATATTAGTGATAACTGTTGATGGGGAGGAGCTAAGATGGAGCGGAAGAGTAGGATGCTCAAGCTACCTACTCCCCTCGGACACCACTGCTGCGATGAGATCCTGTTGTCAGACAAGAGCCCCCAGACATGAACTGTGGAATGCAGCAAGAGCATTGAGCCCAGGTGGATGACCCTGAATTAACAAGCCAGCAGGTGACTGTCAAGTGCATAATCAAGATGCAAGCCACCAGGCATGACTGAAGCAACACAGTGGAATGCCCTTGGCTGCTGCTGTGAACAGCTACGGTGCCATTGGTGTCGAGGAGCTGAAGCCAGCAGTCTATCCAGAAGGAAAAATTAGATGCCTTGGGCACAGCTGCTTTAACTGCAGGGGGTGGTGGCCCTACTAAGTGCAATGGAGGCTGATTCAAAGAGCCCTGAGGTATGACCTGAATTCCTTAACAGGGAGGATGACACGCAAGACAAAAAGGAGGCCCGGAACAGTGGAACCTATTCACTGCGGCAGGGCAGGTTAAATACTCTTGTGCAGCTGACTCGAGGCGGAGAGAAGTTTCCCCGATCCGAGCTCAAAAGGCTCAGTGATGGCAGTACAGAAGAAGGTGGAAAACACAGGTAAATGGAGAGATGTCTTCGGTGCTCCTGAGAGCCAAGAGTAAATGGACGGCTCAAAGTGATCAGTGGGGGCAGCTCGGAAGCAGCAGCGAGCCACAGTGACCCCCTTGGAGGAACACTTGAAGGTGGGGGAAAGTTGTGGCTGGGACAGTGGCCTGTCACACCGGAGAAAGTCATAGTGTGGCGTGCGAGTAGTGCAGGAAAATCTGCTCCTTAGACACTAAAGAGAGAGAGATTAGAAGGGACTGATAGGCACCTTGTCGCAAGCCCTGAAAGAGATCTCTGGGTCAATCAATCTATGTCATAGGGAACCTGCTGAGAAGAGGCTGCTGGAAGAGCTTGAAGTGAGGAAACTACGAGTTCCTGTCAATCGTCACAGCCTATGCTGTTAGGAAGTCCATCTAAGTGCCACCACTAAACACCAGAACACAATAAATGAAAGGCCGCAGACACCCGCATCAAGCCAACTTCAGTGATATAAAAGAAAAAGCATAATCCATAGCAACAGGGGCTTGTTGTAAGGCACGGTCCCACAAAGGACACGAGCAATCAGGCCATGGCTGCCCTCACTGAACCACTGTCCAAAAGACTGCAAAAGGGCTCTAGGCACCACAGGTTTGAGGAACATGCTGGCAACATCAAAAAACAGAAAACAGCACACCATCTGGGAGATGCTGCCAGATCCTCAATGGCAAGAACAGAAACAGCAGAGATCTGTTACACCACACAATCTACAACAACAGAGAAGATGCCCCAATTATACAGTCCTTCAAGCAAGATTTGTTCAAGAACCCAATAGAACATATCTCCTCGCTAAAAATAGATCTCACCAAGTAGGTGCAGGAAATCCTGCTTGACTTATCAGATATTAGAGGCAGAGTTTATACACTGAAGAACAACAGTAACCAGTGAACCAAGGAGGAGGACGTGCAAGCTGTCATGCAGGAGTTACTGATCATCAGGGACTAAAACATATACCTACAAAACCACAGGTCAAGGTGTCAGAACATCTGCATCAGTGGTGTGCCATTTGGACCAGAATCCCCAACATAGAAGCCTTTGTGCAGCTACTATTCAACTTTGTTTTAAACAGCAAAGATGGCGAGGTAATCAAGATGGACAAGACTCACATGGTTAGATCCTTGACAAATAGAACACACCAATCCACCTAACACCCTCATCTGCGTCAATGAGCAAAAGGAAGAGATAATTGCACAAGTCAGAAGAAACAGTCCTCTCCCCAACCAGCATCCTTCTCACATTCCCTCTGTGGTAAATAACAAACAAGTGGGCGAATGGGTTGGGTGTGAGGCAAAATGTAAGGAGGGAGGGTGGAAGAGAAGGACGGCGGTGGGGAGGGGATATGGGTGGAGGGAGAGACAGGTGAAAGGGCTTAGGGGAGAACATGAACAATGGGCAGGAAGTACTTGGGCAAGTACATGGACAACGGAGGTTGGGCGGGAGGGGCTGGGGAAAGGCCAAGTAGAATGGTGGGTGGTCAGAGGTGCTGGAGTAAGCACAGTGACGACAGAAGGTTGGCAAGAGGGGCTGGGGCAAGTACGCAGACAAGCAAATGGACAACGGAGGATGGACATGAGGGGGTAGGGCAAGCACACAGACAATGGAGGGTGGGTGGGAGGGACTGAGGCAAGCACATGGATAACAAAGGGCAGGTAGAATCTGGTCTAACACGTGGACGACAGAGCATGTGCAGGAGGGGCTGGTGAAGCACAAGGATAACAGGGGAGGGGCAGGAGGGGATTGGCAGAGGGACATATAGGGAGGGAAGTACATGAGGGAGACACCTGAAAAATATACAAACTCTTGTGAGTGCTTAAACAAAAAGAAAAAAGTAGTGCCTGAAAAAGCGAGCAGTGGAAGGACACAGTAATGTATCCATGCTTCAAGGGAGGGACAACAAAAAGAGGAAGGAAAGCCAATGGAGGCTGAGGAATAAGAAGCAAGCAAATGAGTGACAATAAAGCCAATCGATGGTAAGCAATGGACTGCCTCTAAGCCCTCTGTAAGGGAAGAAATGGTCTCACAAGAGACAGCGCGCATGTGCTGACTTAGATGAGACCTAAAAATGGACTCCTGTAAATACCATAAAGAATTGAAGAGCTACCCTTCTTCTGTTCTTGTGTACAATAGCTTTCCTTCCCTTAAATATCGAGTAGCCATGAATATTATTAATTAACATTGAATCAGTAAATCAGTGTTTTTTTGATGCACAGCTTGTCAGTACTGTGACAGAACATATCTACATTTTCAATTATCAGAGGTTACTGGCCACCGTAATTAAGTTCTAAAAGTAAGAATGTGAATGTGTGGATTGCTTGTGTGATTAGCGTAATTCATATGGGATCCTTACAATTTACAATAAGTGAGAAAACGGGTGTGAATCTTAATTGATATTTTTGTGATAAGTAATGGATTGGTGTTACTGTGTTTTTTACTATGTTACAAGTATTGTACGTTAACTGCCATGAAAAAGTCAATGACTGTGTTTCAAAGATTATTAATAGATCTAGAACTTACATTCAGGTAATTGTTAACATATTTTCTACACTATGGGGCCGATTATGATGTGGCCCGTAAAGGCTCCAACCTGTGGTCGGAGCCTTCAGGGCCACATCGTAATGGGCCACTAGGTTTACTTTCCGACCGCCTCAATATGATGGAGGCGGTCGGACAGTAAACGGACTGGTAATTCTGGCAGGCTTCCGACAGGCTCAGAGAGCCTGTCCGCCAGTCAGAAGCCGACTAGTAATCTCAAGGGCGAGCCTTTCCGCCCTTGAGATTAAGATGCACGGTTTCCGACATGGTTTCCATACCGGCCTGTCCGACATGGATACCATGTCAGAAAGCTTGTTTGGGGGCCCCCAGTAGGGACCCTTTGGTGCACGGCCTCCAGTTGGAGGCCAAGGGGGCACCTGTGGTGGCCCCCTGTTGATCCCTGCACCTTGTGGCAGGCACCATGTGGCGCCTGCCACAGGGTGCAGGGATGAACTGCACCTCCCTTTCCTCAATAGGAGCTTGTGTTATGGCCGGTTTACGGCCGTAACACGAGCTCCCATTGAGGAAAAGGAGCATGCAACAAAACAGTGTTTGGTTGAATTGAAATGGACGGTCGGTCCCAGGACCGAGTCGGTGTCGGGCGGGAGCAATTAGCCCCTATGTTTTAAAGATGATGCAAAAAGCAATCACAGGTTAACAGGGATACGATAAACATTTGCATTTATTGTATGGTGTTAATTAGGTATTTATATCAATGAATTTGTCTTGTTAAAATAATGTATTTTGCCTTGATATTCAAACATACATTGATTGATATATGTTTTCATACTTCATTCTTTAACCACCCTATTGTTGAAGACATACTTAAACATTTTGCAGAATTAATTTAGGTTGTGGATATGGTTTGTTAGTTTTTTGTGTTTTAACGTGTATTTATGTCTTTATAGATTTTTATTTGGTACATTTATCAATTATATACGACTACTTAAACATCCGTCTTGATGAAGGAGACTTAGAGTAACCTTTAATTTCTGAAATGTCTACAATAGTACATCTAGAGTGATTTATTGGAAAGGTTCAAGGATTTATTTAATGTATGTTAATTTAATCTGCACTATATGTAAAGAAATTATGAGGGTGTTTTTTACTCCAGTTGTGAACCCATAAATTGGTTGTCATTGAAGTCACTCTACGTGAAAGAACAGTATAAATTCTGTAGGTCAGTAAACCAACACCTGTTTTTAAGAATTGGGTTTTGAGTCAATTTGTTTACAAATGACATTTTTATGAACATTATCATTGATATGTTGTATTGTTTTGACATGTAGAATAAGCCCAGGGTGGTGGTTTTCTGAGAGTTGCTTAATGTTTTGAGAATCGATCATCTCGAGTTGATTAAAAATAAATGTTATTAGTATTACTGTTTTTTTGTATCTTATAAACAATAGCATTACCTCCAAATTTTCACTCAACCACAATGTCCTGCTCTTCATTTCTCTTTTTTGATAACCTAGCACCTCCCTTTTCAGATAAAGTGCTCAGAAGAGGAAGCGATTGAAACAAACATGGATGCAAATAAGTACTACTTTAGATTGTTTTCAGTTTTGTTTTCTCTGAGTAGGTCTTAAATGGATTTTTTCATATTAACACTGAAAGCTCATTTGAAAAAGAAGTTAACCAGTATTATTTTTCCACATTTATTTACCTTTTACATAGTGTTTCATATTTGACTGAATGCTATGTACGTGTTACCTGAGTCCTTCAACTTGATTATAAGTCCACATTGAAACAAGAGGGAAACAATAGGTGGTATGTTAGATCGGTTGTATTGTCTCTACATCTAATTTTCTCTAGATTCCTGTCAATAACATTGAAAAAGGGGCGGATACCGGGTGGCTATATTCAGCAGAGAAAAACGAATGTTTACCAATGATCTCAATTAAAGATGCTATGATCCCAATCATAAAGAAAATTGGAGGATATTCCAAAGAGGGCAGAGAGTGCAGGGGTCAAAATATATACGCCAAATGATTGACCATCCATCATAATTTGAGATTCCTATTTTTGCTTTTGCAGATGGGCTTGGGCAGTATTCTTTACACATTTCTTTATAAAGTAACAACATAAAATAACATATTTATAAAGTGCACATTCACCTCTTAGGGCATCTTGCCTCTCATTAACAAATATTTATTTTTACCCAACTCAACTATACTCATTTTATTGACCTCCAAAGGATGAAAGGCTGACTGGATCCACTTAAATTTGAACCTGTAATAATGAGGACAAACAGATTCCTCGAGTGAATACAGTAGTCCTCTGAAACTGTGCCACTAGACCTGTCTTTAGAGAGTAGAAGCAGGGGCATTTGGATTCCATTCTATCCCTTGCTCTGAACCAGCAGAAGATGGAAGATTTGGGGAGGATATAGGTACAGGTATGGATATAGACAAACAAACTTACATGGGTACTTCTTAAAATGGTTAGCTAGGCATGGCCATGCTATTACTGGACAAATGGGAGTTCTGGGGAGGCTGTCTAGCACCAAAGCCCACCAGGCTTTTACAGGAGAGAGGAGCTGACTGGTATAATGAGTTGTTCATTGGGCAATATGGGAAAAGGGGTTTTAACAAGTTTGTGCATGCGAAGGCTTCCTCATTACCGTCTTTCCCATACACCCTGGTGGTAGATTTGTGCTTCTTTGCTTGTTAAATTTTGGGTGTGGTTTTTTTGGGGGTGGGTGGTTTTTTTTAAGTGAAAAAGAAACATTTTTGCAAGGCTACTTTATGGAATACATTTGGAAGAAAATATCTTGGTTGAATCAGTATGACACCAGTGAGACTGTGCAGAAGCTTAAAGTTTTCTAATGTGATGCTTTGGATGCGCTAAGAGCAGTTTGAGGCATTATAGAACAGTTGGCTAGGTTCCTGAATGGACAAGCCAGAATTTGGGGAACAGGTGGAAAAGTATTTGGATGGAGGTGAGCTGAGATGTTCGGAAAAGAATGTAAATAGGCAGAGTGGGTGGGGGACAAGAACATGACAGAAACTTAGTGTAAAGTGGTACTAATTGAAAGAAAATTAGTTGGGTCGAAGTCTTGTTCAGCAGCAATAAGAGTTTGGAAAGTTTGTAGGATACTCAGCTTAAGGGGGAGTTATTTAAAGGTTGTGTTGTTCAGGCTATTTATATTTTTATGACAATGTATTCTATGCTGTACTTACTAGCCCAAGTTGTGTTCCATCACAATGAAGCAACAGTCCTCTTCCACATTCAGAACCCAGCTACACCTCCTATCCCGCGTTGATTGTCTTTGTCTTTGACCCTGCACAGTGCTTCGCTGCCTTTAATCTAGGGTTGCACTTTTCAAATACCACAAACACACATTATGTTATTTTATAGAACATCATTCGTTACATCACAGGTTTTTACATTTATATCAGGAGTCAATATATTACTGTAAGAATATAACAGGAGTGCCTTTACATCAGGAATACCTTCATTACATAGGTTTAAAGGTAAATAAATATATATATATATTACCTAATCTTGGTCACCAGTAGGTAGTTATATTTAGGACCATGTTTCCATTCCAAGGGAAAAGCGTTTTTTGACTTACCTATATCTTTAGTGCCATTTGACCAATTGTCCTGAAATTTTCCCCAAAAAAGTGTGCCAGTGGTCCTAGTTGTGCATATAAGGTTTCGGGGTGATACATCAAGAGGGAGCCGAGAAAAAGTGTGTGTCAAAAAAAGAGTGTTTCCCGTGTTAATTTCCATAGGAGTTTTGAATATGACTACAGCCCAAACTGCTGGATGGAATTACACCAAATTTGGCAGGAAGGTAGATTTTGTTCCACAGATCACACTTTTGGTTATTTGATGTAGGTCCATTCAGTAGTTTTGGAGATATTAAGGGAAATCCAAATTAGGATATCTAGAGGAGCAGATCCTCCGAGGATCCGACAGTTCTAGTGCTGATATCTGATTTGCTGCCAACACTTCACCAGGAAGTGCTGGTAGCCACCTTCGGACAAGCCTTCAGCTGAGCCACAATAAAAAAAAATTAAAAAAAGAAAAGAGGGCATGGTATGAATACCCTGACCCCTTAACTCTGGTTCTGGGGTCCCAGAGGGACCCCACCAAGGCGAAAAAGTACTTTTAGTTTTTGCTACGAAATCGTGACAAATTCGTAAATCTGCGTTTACATTATAGCCCCCGGTAGGCCAGGTCCTGGGGGCATGAGGGAATTATCGAAAAAAAGGAGGGTAGTCCACGGGCCCTACTCCTATGGCTCTTTGAGCCCCGGGGACCACCACCTCACTGGGGCTTTATGCACAAAAATGGAGGGGGTCCCCGTGGACACCCCTTCATGGGCTGTTTGAGACCTGGGGACCACCACCTCCCCGGGGCTTTTCTTAAAAAATTGAAGGAGCTGCACAGACCTGTCTCCATGGGCTCTTTAGAATCCCGGGGACCACCACCTCCCCGGGGCCTTGCTGTATTAATTTGAGGGGGTCATGCGCCCCCCCATGCCCCGGGAAGGGCCATATGAGCAGGGAAAGAGATTAAACTGGAGCTACATTTCCAACAGCTCCCTGTGTGCTATAGCAATGCTGGCTCCTGCAGGAGGTGGGGAGCTGGAAGGGACCGGGGGGGGCATTGAGGCTTCCCCCTCTGTTTCCAAGATGCACATTGGGTGCCATGGGTAGGCTCCAGAACACCCAGGTAAACATGGCCGGGCCCCGGGGAATGGGGTCCTTGGTGCTGAAATCGGGCCAGAGAGGAGGCCGCGCATCCCATCTCCCCATTACGTTTTGACAGGCCATTTTGGCCCTAATGCACATTTCACAGAAATTAAACCACAACATGAAGCACTTACAAATATAAACATAGCAGGTGCCCCGCTGAAGCTCCACTTCTGAAAAGGACAAATGATCGTAACTCTGGGGCTTGGTGAATGCAAAGCAATTGTGTTTTCTCAGCAATTCCATTTTGAAAAACTATCTGAAATGCTTCGTGGAGGTGAATGCATCTTTGATGTATTAGATCGCAAATTGTATGTGACTGTGACAAGGGGGTTCTTTCTTGGCCTCTGCTGGTGAAGGCAGAGTCCATGGTTCTCTCTTTAAATGATGATGATGAGGATGCAAAAGTGCAAATCAATTTGAAGCATCGCCTGTTTGGCCCCGCCCAACTTAGTAATATGCAAAGGTCTTCCTGCCTTTTTCCAGGATCATAGACAGCTTCACAAGCGGCCCCTCAGCACATTTCCTGCTGATTTTGGTGAGGAGTTCTTGATGCCAAGGAATAGGAGGACATCTCCACTAAACAAAGAAGCACTTACTTCATATAGTTAAGTGGAAGGACCCTTGTTTGGTGGAGATTTACCTCTTTGTACTCTTGTTGTCTTCTCTATAGGAAGATTCATGTTATCATCACAAATTTCTGGATAAAGATGCATGAGAAACAATCACATTGCCAAAACACACACAAAGTCACTGGTGCCATTTCCTTGTGCTGCATTACGCAGCTGTAGTACAGCATATGTACTGGAGATTTACCCTAGGAGATAGCACTTAGTAATTAACCAGTATAAAGTACTCAACTTGGGTAGATATTTTGTGCAAAACTGTGGACTCTTTTGGATAAAGGGTCAGGTGTGGTTGTGATGTGGGTCCCGTGCTCACTACGCCAGTGGAGTCAAGCTATCCTGGCTGATGAAGGCTGATAGCCTGAAACCGGTCCTAGGATGCTTGATTCCGGTCCAGGGAAGACATGGCTTGGCAGTTCGGTCTGGACTGTTCCCATGAGGCACAGGGTCAAGACTGATTTGCATATGGCCATGTCTGAACTGGGGTGGCGTGGTGAAGCAAAATAACGATGGATTAAACCCAGATCTGTGACTGGGGGTGAATGTTTGCCAATGTGCAGCATTCCGTCCATCATCTTGTATGTTTTGCATTTCGCCCTAAGTGGGAAGGGTATGCCCAGACGTGGGTCCCATGCTCACTACACCACTGGAGTCAAGCTATCCTGGCTGATGAAGGCTGATAGCCTGAAACCGGTCCTAGGATGCTTGATTCCGGTCCAGGGAAGACATGGCTTGGCAGTTCGGTCTGGACTGTTCCCATGAGGCACAGTGTCAAGACTGATTTGCATATGGCCATGTCTGAACTGGAGTGGCGTGGTGAAGCAAAATAACGATGGATTAAACCCAGATCTGTGACTGGGGGTGAATGTTTGCCAATGTGCAGCATTCCGTCCATCATCTTGTGTGTTTTGCATTTCGCCCTAAGTGGGAAGGGTATGCCCAGACGTGGGTCCCGTGCTCAATACGCCACTGGAGTCAAGCTATCCTGGCTGATGAAGGCTGATAGCCTGAAACCGGTCCTAGGATGCTTGATTCCGGTCCAGGGAAGACATGGCTTGGCAGTTCGGTCTGGACTGTTCCCATGAGGCACAGGGTCAAGACTGATTTGCATATGGCCATGTCTGAACTGGAGGTGGCGTGGTGAAGCAAAATAACGATGGATTAAACCCAGATCTGTGACTGGGGGTGAATGTTTGCCAATGTGCAGCATTCCATCCATCATCTTGTGTGTTTTGCATTTCGCCCTAAGTGGGAAGGGTATGCCCAGACGTGGGTCCCGTGCTCACTACGCCACTGGAGTCAAGCTATCCTGGCTGATGAAGGCTGATAGCCTGAAACCGGTCCTAGGATGCTTGATTCCGGTCCAGGGAAGACATGGCATGGCAGTTCGGTCTGGACTGTTCCCATGAGGCACAGGGTCAAGACTGATTTGCATATGGCCATGTCTGAACTGGGGTGGCGTGGTGAAGCAAAATAACGATGGATTAAACCCAGATCTGTGACTGGGGGTGAATGTTTGCCAATGTGCAGCATTCCGTCCATCATCTTGTGTGTGGTTGTGATGTGGCCCAGTCACTGACACAGCTACAGACACACCCACTCACACACTCAGGAACTCACAAGCCCACTGATAGACCCCCTCAGACACTGATATACCAATTCACAGACCCACTCAGACACTCACATACCTACTCACAGACCCACTCACACACCCACTCACAGACCTACTCAGACATCTCACACATACTCATAGACCCAATCAGACACTCTCACACCCACTCACAAACCCACTCAGGCATGCATGCATCCACTCACAGAACCACTCAGACACTCTCACAGGTACTCAAAGACCCAGTCAGATACTCATGCACCCACTCACAGACCCACTCAGACACTGTCACACCCACTTACAAGTCCACTCAGTCACTCATGCATCCACTCACAGCACCACTCAGACTTACACATCCACTCACAGACCCATTCAGAGACTCACGCACCCACTCAGACCCTCATGCACTCTCACAGACTGACTCACACACATGAAGGCACTAGCAACCCTACTCAGATAGTCCCTCACCCACTCACAGAACCACTCAGACACTCACTCAGACACTCATGCACTCACTCAGATACCTATTCAGACACTCACTCAGATGCTCACAGACATACTCAGACACTCACACACCCACTCACACACCCATTGAGACACTCACTCAGACACCCACTAAGACACACATGCACTCACTCACACACTCACTCTCAAAGGTTACAAGTTACAGTTAGGAACTAACATTAAAAAACCATAGACGTTCACTGAAAAAACCAGAGGTTACAGGGACGTTATAGTTAGGCTCAGATTTCACTCGTATGAAACTATAGGAATTCAGCAGTTATAGTTACGTGAGATAACTGTAACATACACCCCCGCAATGCACTGCTTATGACCTCACATATTACATCACTTATGACATGGTCAGTGACATCACTGATGACATCTCAAATGAGATCACCGATGAAATCATCCCAGGAGTTTAAGTATATATATATATATTAGGATTCACTGTGTGTAAGAAATAGGCCCAGTAGAAGGTGGAAGCCGAAACGCGTCGGCCTGGCAAATTAGTTCGCTGTGTAATTTGAACTCTAGAATATTATCAACTGTTGAAATAATGAATTGGTGACGGATTGAAGATTGTGAAAATAATAAGAAATTGAATACACACTTTACGAGCTGCGGTCTATGAGAGATGCGTGCCGCAGTGTAACGGGTCAGGGGAGACGCCAATGGAGTAGATGCCTTCTACTGGGCCTATTTCTTACACTGAAGTGAATCCTATTCTCTCCTTATCAACAGTCCCTCTACTATGTTCATACCCAGTTATACACTAGTAGGCTACCCTATTTTCTCTCAAGGCCCAACTTGATCTCCATTTTCTGTGAGCTGTTTACTCATATTTCCTCATTTCTTGACTCTTTTGCCTCCACTTCCCTCATACTGATGTTTCCCTATGAATAGTATGGCACCTTGTGTTAGCATGTGTATTTATACATGTTATTTTGATTCAGCGTGTCCTTATTCTGAAGGCTTCCACATCCAGTATTTTGTATCCACTTGTGTTAACCTCCTATTGCATATTCTTCCTCATAAAATACTATTCTTAACTTGACTAGTTGCAAATAAATTACTATAAGATGCTGTCAAGAAAGTGCTAATGTTTTAATTTATGGGGTTTCTTCGAGTGGTACAGAAGAGGGAAGAGGGGTACAGAAGAGGGAAGAGGGGTGCAGAAAGATGCAAGAGGGGTGCAGAAAGAAGCGAGAGGTGCAGAAACAAGCAAGGGAAGTGCAGAAAGAAGCAACAGAGGTTCAGAAAGAGGCAAGGAGAAGTGCAGAAAGAGGCAAGGAGAAGTGCAGAAAGAAGCAAGAGAAGTGCAGAAAGAAGCACGAGAAACACGGAAAGAAGAAAGAGAAGTGCAGAAAGAGGCAAGAGAAGTGCAGAAAGAGGCAAGAGAAGTGCAGAAAGAAGCAAGAGATGTGCAGAAAGAGGCAAAGGAACTGGAGAAAGAACCAACATTGGTGCAGAAAGAGGCAAGAGAACTATAGAAACAGGCAAGAGAGATGCAGAAGGAGGCAAGAGAGGTGCAGAAAGAGTGGTGCAGAAAGACGCTAGAGGGGTGCAGAAAGAAGCAAGAGAGGTGCAGAAAGAAGCTAGAGAAGTGCAGAAAGAAGCAACAGAGGTGCAGAAAGAGGCAAGAGGGGTGCAGAAAGAAACAAGAGAGGTGCAGAAAGAGGCATGAGAGGTGCAGGAAGAGGGGTGCAGAAAGAGACAAGAGGGGTGCAGAAAGAGGGAAGAGGGGTGCAGAAAGAGGGAAGAGGGGTGCAGAAAGAGGGAAGAGGGGTGCAGAAAGAGGCAGGAGGGGTGAAGAAAGAAGCAAGAGAGGTGCAGAGAGAAGCAAGAGAAGTGCAGAAAGAAGCAAGAGAAGTGCAGAAAGAAGCAACAGAAGTGCAGAAAGAGGGAAGAGGGGTGCAGAAAGAGGCTAGAGAAGTGCTAAAAAAAGCAACAGAGGTGCAGAAAGAGGAAAGAGAAGTGCAGAAAGAAGCAACAGCGGTGCAGAAAGAGACGACAGAAGCACACAAAGAGACAGATGTGCACAAAGAAAGAGAGGTGCACAAAGAGACGAGATGTGCATAAAGAGGGAGGACGAGTGCAGAAAGAGGCAACAGGGGTGCAGAAAGAAGCAAGAGAGGTGCAGAAAGAAGCAAGAGAAGTGCAGAAAAAAACAACATTGGTGCAGAAAGAGGCAAGAGAAGTGCAGAAAGAGGCAAGAGAAGTGCAGAAAGAGGCAAGAGAAGTGCAGAAAGAGGCAAGGGAAGTACAGAAAGAGGCAAGAGAGGTGCAGAAAGAAGGAAGAGGGGTGCAGAAAGAAGGAAGAGGGGTGCAGAAAGAGGGAAGAGGGTACAGAAAGAGCAAGAGAAGTACAGAAAGAAGCAAAGAAGTGCAGAAAGAAGCTAAATGTGTGCAGAAAGAGTCAAGATGGGTGTAGAAAGAGGCAAGAGTAGTGCACAAATAAGCAACAGGTGCAGAAGGAGGCAAGGGAACTGAAGAAAGAGGCAAGAAAGTTGCACAAACAGGCAAACAAGATGCAGAAAGATTGAACAGGGGTGCAGACAGAGGCAAGAGAGGTACAGAAATAGGGAAGAGGGGTGCCGAAAGAGGCAAGAGGGGTTCAGAAAGAAGCAAGAGGAGTGCAGAAAAAAGCTGGATCCAATAAATCAGCATGGTTCTCCCCTGAATTACGCCTTCTCAAACAGCAATGTAAAAAATTGGAGAGGCTATGGAGAAAAGACTTCTCCCACAATAAGAAATCAGAATATAGAGCAACTCTACGTACATATAAGGAGGAAATTAAAAAAGCCCAAGCCTTATATTTCGAAGAAAAGATCTCCCTTGCAGCCAATTCTCCCAGGGAAATCTTCCGGATTGCTAAAAAGATATTAAAAGTCCCTGACCCACCGATTACCCCTGATCTCTCCGGACACCGGTGTAACAATCTTGAACAATTGTTTTCCTCTAAAGTGCAAAACATTCTTAAACTCCTTCCCGTGAAAGATAATGTTTTTATAACTAACACCACTGACTCCAGTCGAGCCGAGAACGCTCCTCTCCTGGAGGTTTTTACCCCCCTGACCCTGGAATCTTTTTTACCTATTCTAGCCTCTGTGAAAAGTGGGTCGCCACTCGACCCGGCACCTCTTAACATTTTGAAAATGGCAGTATCCATAGTTGCCCCCTCCATTCTCAGTGTGATCAATGCCTCCTTTGCCTCGGGTTTGGCCCCCCCCGAGTGGAAAAGAGCCATGGTCAAAGCACTAATAAAGAAACCCCATCTCGACCCATAGGACTTGGGAAGCTACCGGCCTATCTCGCTCCTTCCAGGAGTGAGTAAAATCACAGAAAAACATGTTAACCGCACACTTTCTGCGTTCCTTGAGTCTCACGACCTACTCCACCCATCACAAACAGGTTTATCGTCCTCATCAAGGAACCGAAACCGCTCTGCTAGCGGTAATGGAGGAATCAAGAAAGATCCTTGACTCAGGAGGCTCATCGGCTATCATCCTCCTTGACCTGAGTGCGGCCTTCGACACGGTGAACCATCAAATTCTGGTTCACCGTCTCAGGAATATAGGAGTGTCTGGCCTAGCTCTCTCTTGGCTTCAATCCTTCTTGGAAGGAAGGTCCTTTCAGGTGTTCGAAGACGATATTACCTCAGACCCATTACCCTTGCAGTGCGGAGTCCCCCAGGGCTCCTCCCTGAGCCCAACCCTTTTTAACGTTTATATGGCTCCTCTGGCGGACATCATCACCCCCTTTGGGATCCGTATAGTGTCTTATGCAGATGACACGCAGCTGGTCGTGGCATTGAATCAATCTGACCAGTCGTCCACTGACCTCCACTTCTGTTTGGAGGAAGTGGCTAAGTGGATGAGTCTCTCCCATCTTAAACTCAATGGGGACAAAACCGAGCTGATGTTGCTTGGTAACCACTTAAGTGTCAACCTGAACGCCCTCTGGCCAGCTTGTATGGGTACGCCCCCGATCCCAAAATCTGAAATTAAAAGCTTAGGCATCTGGCTAGACCAAGACCTCTCCTTCAAAATCCAAGCCAGGAAGACGGTCGCCTCATGCTATGGTCTGCTCAAAATGATCCGTAAAGTTCTCCCCCTACTTCCTTTCCTAGCAAAAAAGCTACTGATACAGGCCCTGATCCTATCCAGGATTGATTTTGGCAATGCCCTATATCTAGGGGCCCGCAATGCAGTGGTCACAAGACTTCAGATCATTCAGAACTCGGCGGCAAGTCTGTTCACTGGTACCGGCTATCGCTGTTCGGCAAAGCCCGCATTGCGCTCCCTGCACTGGCTTCCGGTGCAGGAAATAATCAATTTCAAAGCCCTCTACGTGGCCCACAAGTCTCTGGAAGGGAACGGACCACCCATCATCAAAGCCTTGATCTGTCCGTATAAAGCCCCCAGAAACCTTCGCTCCGACACGCTCCACCTGGCAGAAGTACCCAGAATCAGGAGAGCCAGAAGTGGGGGCAGACTTTTCTCATACAATGCCGCCAAACTTTGGAACACTCTCCCACTTCACCTCCATAGGGAACCTAACCACCCCATATTCCGAAAGCACCTGAAGACCTGGCTCTTCCCATAAATCTGATCACTTACTCTGGTTCCACTCAGCGCTGGGATGCTCCCGGGTAGCCATGCACTCTACAAGACCCCATTTCATTTCAAAGAACCAACAGAGGTTCAGAAAGAGGCAAGAGGAGTGCAGAAAGAGGCAAGAGAAGTGCAGAAAGAAGCAACAGAGGTTCAGAAAGAGGCAAGAGAACTGCAGAAAGAGGGAACAGGGGTACAGAAAGAGGAAAGAGAGGTGCAGAAAGAGGGAAGAGGGGTGTAGAAAGAGGCAAGAGGGGTGCAGAAAGAAGCAAGAGAAGCGCAGAAAAAAGCAATAGAAGTGCAGAAAGAGGCAAGAGAGGCGCAGAAAGAAGCTAGAGAGGTACAGAAACAGGCAAGAGAGATGCAGAAAGAGGGAACAGGGGTGCAGAAAGAGGCAAGAGAGGTGCAGAAAGAGGGACGAGGGATGCAGAAAGAGGGACGAGGGATGCAGAAAGAGACAAGAGGGATGCAGAAAGAAGCAACAGAGGTGCAGAAAGAAGCAAGAGAAGTGATGAAAGAGACAAGAGAGTTGGAGAAACAGGCAAAATAAGTGCAGAAAGAGGCAAGAGAAGAGCTGAAAGAAGCAAGAGAGGTACAGAGAGAAGCAAGAGAAGTGATGAAACAGACAAGAGAGTTGCAGAAAGAAAAAAGAAAGGTGCAGAAAAAGGAAGAGAAGTGCAGAAAGAGGCAAGTGAGATGCAGAAAGACGCAAGACAGGTGCAGAAAGAGGCAAGAGACGTGCAGAAAGAGGCAAAACGGGTACAGAAAGAGGGAAGAGAAGTGCAGAAAGAGGGAAGAGAGGTGCAGAGAGGGAAGAGTGGAGAGGTGTGGTGCAGCGGCCAGGGCAGCTGACTTCGGAGCACAGGGTTCACGGTTCGATCCCCGGCTCTGGCGGCAGCTCAGCTCACCACCATGTGACTCTGGGCAATAGCTCACTTAATTTCCACTCCGGCCCCCAGCGCCTTGAGACCCGTAAGGGTGAGTAGCTGCGCTATATAAAAACGGACTTACATTTTTTTTTTAAAGAGGGAACACAGGTACAAAAAGAGGCAAGAGAGGTGCAGAAAGAGGCAAGAGAGGTGCAGAAAGAGGCAAGAGGGGTGCAGAAAGAGGCAAGAGGGGTGCAGAAAGAGGCAAGAGGGGTGCAGAAAGAGGCAAGAGGGGTGCAGAAAGAAGCAACAGAGGTGCAGAAAGAGGCAAGAGAACTACAGAAAGAGGCAAGAGAACTACAGAAAGAGGCAAGAGAGGTGCAGAAACAGGCAGGAGAGGTGCAGAAAGAGGGAATAGGGGTGCAGGAAAGAAGCAACAGAGGTGCAGAAAGAGGCAAGAGGGGTGCAGAAAGAAGCAACAGAGGTGCAGAAAGAGGCAAGAGAACTACAGAAAGAGGCAAGAGAGGTGCAGAAACAGGCAGGAGAGGTGCAGAAAGAGGGACCAGTGGTGCAGGAAGAGGCAAGAGAGGTACAGAAAGACGGAAGAGGGGTGCAGAGAGAGGCAAGAGAAGCGCAGAAAGAAGCAACAGAAGTGCAGAAAGAGGCAAGAGGGGTGCAGAAAGAGGCAAGAGAAGTACTGAACAGGGCAAGAGAGGTACAGAAAGAGGCAAGAGAACTGCAGAAAGAACCAACAGAGGTGCAGACAGAGGCAAGAGGGGTGCTGAAAGAGGCAAGAGAAGCGCAGAAAGAAGCAACAGAGGTGCAGAAAGAGGCAAGAGAACTGTAGAAAGAGGCAAGAGAGGTGCTGAAGGAGGCAAGAGAGGTTCAGGAAGAGGGGTGCAGAAAGAGGCAAGAGGGGTGCAGAAAGAAGCAAGAGAAGTGCAGAAAGAAGCAGCGTAGGTGCAGAAAGAGGCAAGAGGGGTGCAGAAAGAGGCCAGAGAAGTGCAGAAAGAACCAACAGAGGTGCAGAAAGAGGCAATAGAAGTGCAGAAAGAGGCAGGGGAAGTGCAGAAAGAAGCAAGAGAAGCGCAGAAAGAAGCAAGAGAAGACCAGAAAGAAGCAAGAGAAGACCAGAAAGAAGCAAGAGAAGTGCAGAAAGAGGCAAGACAAGAGCAGAGAGAGGCAAGAGATGCCCAGAAAAAGGCAAAGGGGTGCAGGAAGAGGCAAGAGAACTGCAGAAAGAACCAGCATTGGTGCAGACAGAGGCAAGAGCGGTGCTGAAAGAGGCAAGAGAGGTGCAGAAAGAAGCAACAGAGGTGCAGAAAGAGGCAGGAGAACTATAGAAAGTAGCAACAGAGGTGCAGAAAGAAACAAGAGAGGAGTAGAAAGAAGTCAGAGAAGTACAGAAAGAGGCAAGTGGGGTGAAGAAAGAGGCAAGAGAGGTGTAGAAAGAGGCAAAAGCGGTGCTGAAAAAGTGGACAAGGGTGCAGAAAGAGTCAAGTGAGGTGCAGAAAGAGGGAAGAGGGGTACAGGAAGAGGCAAGAGGGGTGCAGAAAGAAGCAAGAGAAGTGCTGAAAGAAGAAAGAAGTGCAGAAAGAAGCAACAGAAGTGCAGAAAGAAGCAACAGAAGTACAGAAAGAGACAAGAGGGGTGCAAAAAGAGGCAAGAGAAGTGCTAAAAAAGCAACAGAGGTGCAGAAAGAGGCAAGAGGTGTAGAAAAAGTAGACTGGGGTGCAGAAAGAGGCAAGAGAGGTGCAGAAAGAGGGATGAGGGGTGCAGAAAGAGGCAAGAGGGGTGCAGAAAGATGCAAGAGGGGTGCAGAAAGATGCAAGAGGGGTGCAGAAATAAGCAAGAAAGGTGTGGAAAGAAGCAAGAGTAGTGCAGAAAGAGGCAAGAGGGGTGCAGAAAGAGGCAAGAGAGGTGCAGAAAAAGTGGAGAGGGGTTCAGAAAGAGGCAAGAGAGGTGCAGAAAGAGAGAAGAGGGGTGTAGCAAGAGGGGTGCAGAAAGAAGCAAGATAGGTGCAGAAAGAAGCAAGAGAGGTGCAGAAAGAAGAAACAGAAGTGCAGAAAGAGGCAAGAGAAGTGCTAAAAAAGCAACAGAGGTGCAGAAAGAGGGAAGAAAGGTGCAGAAAAAGTGGACAGGGGTTCAGAAAGAGGCAAGAGAGGTGCATAAAGAGGGAAGAGGGGTGCAGAAAGAGGCAAGAGGGATGCAGAAAGACGCAAGAGGGGTGCAGAAAGATGCAAGAGGGGTGCAGAAAGAAGCAAGAGAGGTGTGGAAAGAAGCAAGAGTAGTGCAGAAAGAGGCAAGAGGGGTGCAGAAAGAGGCAAGAGGGGTGCAGAAAGAGGCAAGAGAGGTGCAGGAAAAGTGGACAGGGGTGCAGAAAGAGGCAAGAGAGGTGCAGAAAGAGAGAAGAGGGGTGCAGAAAGAGGCAAGAGGGGTGCAGAAAGAGGCAAGAGAGGTGCAGAAAGAAGCAAGAGAAGTCAGAAAGAAGCAACAGAAGTGCAGAAAGAGGCAAGAGGGGTGCATAAAGAGGCAAGAGAAGTGCTAAAAAATCAGCAGAGGTGCAGAAAGAGGCAAGAGAAGTGCAGAAAGGAGCAACAGAGGTGCAGAAAGACAACAGAAGTGCAGAAAAAGGCAAGAGAGATGCACAAAGAGACAAGAGAGGTGCACAAAGAGACAAGAGATATGCAGAAAGAGGGAAGACAAGTGCAGAAAGAGGCAACAGGGGTGCAGAAAGAAGCAAAAGAGGTGCAGAAAGAAGCAAGAGAAGTGCAGAAAGAGGGAAGAGGGGTGCAGAAAGAGGGAAGCGGGGTGCATAAAGAGGCAAGAGGGGTGCAGAAAGAAGCAAGAGAAGTGCAGAAAGAAGCAAAATGGGTGCAGAAAGAGGCAAGAGGGGTGCAGAATGAGGCAAGAGGAGTGCAGAAAGAGGCAAGAGGGGTGCAGAAAGAGGCAAGAGGGGTGCAGAAAGAGGTAAGAGATGTGCAGGAAAAGTGGACAGGGGTGCAGAAAGAGGCAAGAGAGGTGCAGAAAGAGAGAAGAGGGGTGCAGAAAGAGGCAAGAGAGGTGCAGAAAGAAGCAAGAGAAGTGCAGAAAGAAGCAACAGAAGTGCAGAAAGAGGCAAGAGGGGTGCAGAAAGAGGCAAGAGAAGTGCAGAAAGGAGCAACAGAGGTGCAGAAAGACAACAGAAGTGCAGAAAAAGGCAAGAGAGATGCACAAAGAGACAAGAGAGTTGCACAAAGAGACAAGAGATATGCAGAAAGAGGGAAGACAAGTGCAGAAAGAGGCAACAGGGGTGCAGAAAGAAGCAAAAGAGGTGCAGAAAGAAGCAAGAGAAGTGCAGAAAGAGGGGTGCAGAAAGAGGGAAGAGGGGTGCAGAAAGAGGCAAGAGAGGTCCAGAAAGAAGCAAGAGAAGTGCAGAAAGAAGCAAAATGGGTGCAGAAAGAGGCAAGAGGGGTGCAGAAAGAAGCAAAAGAGGTGCAGAAGAATGCAAGAGAACTGCAGAAAGAGTCAAGAAAGTTGCACAAACAGGCAAGCAAGGTGCAGAAAGATGGAACAGGGGTGCAGACAGAAGCAAGTGAGGTGCAGAAATAGGGAAGAGGGGTGCCAAAATAAGCAAGAGGAGTGCAGAAAGAACCAACAGAGGTGCAGAAAGAGGCAAGAAGAGTACAGAAAGAGGCAAGAGAAGTGCAGAAAGAAGCAACAGAGGTACATAAAGAGGCAAGAGAATTGCAGAAAGTGGGAACAGGGATACAGAAAGAGGCAAGAGAGTTGCAGAAAGAGGGAAGAGGGGTGCAGAAAGAGGCATGAGGGGTGCAGAAAGAAGCAAGAGAGGTGTAGAAAGAGGCAAGAGAGGTGCAGAAAGAGGCAAGAGAGGTGCAGAAAGAGGATAGAGGGATGCAGAAAGAGGCAAGAGGGGTTCAGAAAGAAGCAACAGGGGTGAAGAAAGAAGCAAGAGAAGTGATGAGACAAAAATGTTGCAGAAACAGGCAAAAGAAGTGCAGAAAGAGGCAAGAGAAGTGCTGAAAGAATCAACAGTGGTGCAGAAAGAAGCAAGAGAAGTGATGAAACAGACAAGAGAGTTGCAGAAGGAAACAAGAAAGGTACAGAAAAAAGGAAGAGAAGTGCAGAAAGAGGCAAGTGAGATGCAGAAAGAGGCAAGACAGGTGCAGAAAGAGGCAAGAGAGGTGCAGAAAGAGGCAAGTGGGGTGCAGAAAGATGGAAGAGATGTGCAGAAAGAGAGAAGAGACGTGCAGAAAGAGGGAACAGGGATGCAGAAAGAGGGAACAGGGATACAGAAAGAGGCAAGAGGGGTGCAGAAAGAAGCAACAGAGGTGCAGAAAGAAGCAAGAGAAATACAGAAAGAGGCAGGAGAGGTACAGAAAGAGGGAACAGGGGTGCAGAAAGAAGCAACACAGATGCAGAAAGAGGCAAGAGGGGTGCAGCAACAGGCAGGAGAGGTGCAGAAAGAGGGAACAGGGGTGCAGAAAGAGCAAGAGAGGTACAGAAAGACGGAAGAGGGGTGCAGAAAGAGGGGTGCAGAAAGAGGCAAGAGGGGTGCAGAAAGACGCAAGAGGGGTGCAGAAAGAAGCAAGAGAGGTGTGGAAAGAAGCAAGAGTAGTGCAGAAAGAGGCAAGAGGGGTGCAGAAAGAGGCAAGAGAGGTGCAGAAAGAGGCAAGAGAGGTGCAGAAAAAGTGGACAAGGGTGCAGAAAGAGGCAAGAGAGGTGCAGAAAGAGGGAAGAGGGGTGCAGAAAGAGGCAAGAGAGGTACAGAAAGACGGAAGAGGGGTGCAGAAAGAGGGGTGCAGAAAGAAGCAAGTGAGTTGCAGAAAGCGGCAACAGAAGTGCAGAAAGAGGCAAGAGGTGCAGAAATATGCAAGAGAAGTGCAGGAAGAGGCAAGAGAGGTGCAGAAAGAGGCAACAGAGGTGCAGAAAGTGGGAAGAGGGGTGCAGAAAGAGCAAGAGGTACAGAAAGACGGAAGAGGGGTGCAGAAAGAGGCAAGAGGGGTGCAGAAAGAAGCAAGTGAGTTGCAGAAAGCGGCAACAGAGGTGCAGAAAGAGGCAAGAGAGGTGCAGAAATATGCAAGAGAAGTGCAGGAAGAGGCAGGAGAGGTGCAGAAAGACGCAACAGAGGTGCAGAAAGTAGGAAGAGGGGTGCAGGAAGAGGGAAGAGGGGTGCAGAAAGAAGCAAGAGAGGTACAGAAAGAAGCAAGAGAAGTGCAGAAAGAAGCAACATATTTGCAGAAAAGGCAAAAGGAGTGTAGAAATAAGTAAGAGAGGTGCAGAAAGATGCAATGGAAGTGCAGAAAGAAGCAAGTGAGGTGCAGAAAGAGGCAAGAGCAGTGCAGAAACAGGCAAGAGAGGTGCAGAAAGTGACAAGAGAGGTGCAGAAAGTGACAAGAGAGGTGCAGAAAGAGGTAAAAGAAATGCAGAAAGAAGCAACAGAGGTGCAGAAAGAGGCAAGAGAGGTGCAGAAGAAAGAAGCAAAAAAGGTGCAGAAAGAAGCAAGAGAGGTGCAGAAAGAAGGGAGGTACAGAAAGCGTAAGAGATGTGCAGAAAGAGGCAAGACAGGCGCAGAAAGAAGCAAGAGTGGTTTGAGCACCATTAGTACCAATTTAACACCCACATTTAGCAATAAGTAACAGGTGACCATTCCAGGTTTGCAAAGTGCCTTCCACCGCGCTGTAACACTTGTTGATGCATTTTTGGTAACGTTTGAGCCGTTTGAGCGAGAAACAAGGTTTTATTTTGTTCAAATCTGCAGATTATGCAGCAGATGATGGATTATATGGCAAATGCGGAAAATGCCTAATTATGCGAAAACCGGTGCAGCCGAACAGTCGCATAATTCCAGTGTCCCTGCTCATACCTCTGACTAGGTCGAGAAGTGCGCCTCAGTGGTTCCTTCTTTTTTTTGTCTCATTGAGTTTATAGTTTAGCTTCTACAGAAACGAGGAAGACCAAACCTGAGGTTACCACTCCACAATACACACTAGCATACCACATAATTTCTCTCAATAACACATAATCTCACTCTACATAATTCCTATACACTAAATACCACATACTTTCTATCCACATAATTTCACTGCACAGCATACCGCATAATTCCACTACATACAACGTACATCCTCTCCACTCCACTCCAAAAAACATCAGTAAAAAACTTTTACATTTAGAACGCCAATAGTCGTAACTTTTGCAAATGGGAGACCTATTACATTGCAAATGCTTCTTTAAGTAGTAGTCGCTTTGCAGAGTGGTGGAGAAAGGGGGCTGGACCTCTGACCAGCGCTCAGGAATTCTGCTACGTAGGACTTACAGGAAGTGCCAGAAAGGCTTCTTGGCCCCCAAAGTCACTCAGGAGTAAAGTGGACTTCGTCCCCCAATCATTAGTGTGCCAGGAGGCGCGTTTGCAGAGTGGTGGAGAAAGGGGGGCATGGCCTCCAAAGACTTCTTAGCAATGCCACTGTATGGGACTTACTGGAGGTAACAGGAGGGGTAGTTGGCCCCCAAGGACATCCTTGGTAGCCAACTACCCCTCCTATTACCTCCAGTAAGTTCCACACAGCAGGATTGCTAAGTTCTCATAGCAGGCCACGCCCCCCTTTGCTCACCACTCTGCAAACGTGCTCCCTGGCGTGTTCTTGGATGGGGACTGAAGTCCCCTTCGCTGCTGGGGGTCCTTAAGGGCCAACTAGCCTACCTGTTACCTCCAGTAAGCCCCACACAGTGGGATTGCTGAGAGGTGGACACAGGCCACGCCTTTCTCCACCACTCTGCAAATGTGCCTCCTGGCTCGCTCTTGGTTGGGGGATGAAGTCCCCTTGCCTCCTGAGGGTCTCTGGGGGCCAACTAGCCCTCCTGTTACTTCCAGTAAGCCCAACACAGCTGGATTGCTGAGAGTGTTCAGAGGCCACGCCCCATTTTTACACCACTCTGCAAACGCACCTCCTGCCGCACTGCTGCTTGGGGGATGAAGTCCACTTTAGTCCTGAAGTTTTCAGGACACAAGGCGACCTCATCGCCCCACCAGCAGTGCACCAAGAGGCACGTTTGCAGAGTGGTGTAAAAAAGGGCATTGCCCCCAGACCACCTCTCAGCAATCCCACTGGTGGGCTAGTTGGCCCCTATGAACCCTTAGGATTCAAGGGGACTAAATCCCCCAACCCAGAACGTGCCAGGAGGCGCGGTTGCAGAATGGTGCAGAGAGGGGTCGGGGCCTCCGGCGAGTTGCTGGTTTCTTGAATTTTTTTAACTTCAGGAAGGGGGGCTGTGTGGCTCCCCTTCCCATGAGCCATTTGGGCCCCGGGGACCTCATCCCCCGGGGCCTGAGCCATTTAAAAAAAAAAATTAATTGAAAAGGGAGGGGGGTGCGAGGCCCCCCTGCTGAGGATGATTACAGCCCTGGGGACCCCATCCCCGGGGCTAGGCCTTTGTTTTTTTAAAGGGGAGGCCCCCCTTCCCAGGCCAATTTCAGCCCCAGGGACCCCATCCCCCGGGGCATGACCACTTCTATTTATTTATTTTTTTAAACTAAATTTAAAGGAGGGGGGCCTTCTGAGGCCATTTTTGGCCCCGGGGACCCATCCCCGGGGCTTGGCCATTTTTTTAAATAAAAAAATGGGAGGGGGGCAGAGTGGCCCCCCTCCCGGGCCATTTTTGTCCCTGGGGACCCCATCTCCCGGGGCATGGCCACTTCTATTTATTTTTTTAACTAAATTTAAAGGAGGGGGGCTGTGCGGCCCCCTTCCTGAGGCCATTTTAGGCCCCGGGGACCCATCCCCCAGGGCTTAGCCATTTTGTAATTTTTATTATTTCTAAAGGAGGGGGTCTGCGTGGACCCCATCCCCAGGCCAATATCGGCCCCTGGGACCACATCCCCCGGGGCCCGGCCATTTTTTTTTTTTACCTGCTTTTTATTAAACAGTGGTCAGCTTTCATAAACATTATCATAAACTTACATTGGGTTACATACATTTTCAATGGCATACACATACTACAATGCAAAGACATGTTGTTGTATTAATAGACCCTTTGGAGCCCAACAGTCCAAATCACTCGGTCCCTGCACCCTCCCCACCTAACTAGTCGAAACCCCCCCAATCCCCTGTAGTCTTCCCATCATTGCCAGATTTTCTCCCATTTCTTGGGGCATCCCCTACTTTCATAAATTGTCTTTTCTGCCGCATAGCACCAGTCCAAATCTTTTTTCCACTGGGAGACTTTGGGCGGTTGAATTGCCCCCCACGCACCCGCAATATTCCTCTTAGCAACCATTGCCGCCACCTGTAGCCAGATTTATTGATATTTGGGCCAATTCAATTCCCCAGTCACACACAATATATGCCATCTGGCATCCAGGGGGATCTCCTGCTCCAACACGTCTGACATAATCCAGACCACCTTCCGCCAATATTTCTGTATAATCGGGCAGTCCCACAGGATATGAAAAAACTTTCCTTTCTGAGTACACCCCCTCTGACACTCCTCAGTTAAAATTAAGGGTGGGTGGCAAATTCCGTTCCGATCGCGGAACTTGCGAAATTTCGGCATTTCCGCGTTCCGGGCGGAACGCGAAAATGACGAAACTTCCGCGATCCGCCGCGGAACGGAATTCGGGGGCATGAGGTATTAATTAAACCTCACCAGGAAGCACTTACAGATATAAATAAAGCAGGAGCCCGAGTAGAAGCTCAAATTCTGTAACGCATTAATCAGCCACTTAGCACCAAGGGGTGAGTGTGCAGGTACCCCCAGCTGCAGACACACACGCACAGCGCACGGTGCTCACAGAAGCAGGGTCTTGGAGAGCGCGAGGGGGCTCCGGGGAGAAACCATGCTCAAGACACAGACCCTTGGAGAATGTGCGGCTGGGGAGGCAAGGGGTGAACGCGTGTGCATGAGGTGTGTACGAGTGCATGTGTGCATGGGGGTGTGTGGGCCAGGACCGGCGCGGACGACAACAGCCCCCGAGCAGCAGTTCCTCGTGCGAGCTCGGCTAGTTCTTAGTGAATATTAATGCCTCTGCTTTTTTTCTTCTCCCAAGCCAGTTCTTAACAACACATCCCCCGCCTCCTCCCCCCTTCGCTCCCCACCCCCCACGCTGCTGCACACGCCAGCGCTCATCCACACTTTATCGGCACCCTCCTCTGCGTGTCTAACAGAAGACATCCTTCCAAGGAGACACGGACCCTCCATCGTTTCACAGTGTCCACCGCCGCCAGTTAGCCCCCCAAAGCAGACCTAGGCGTTCCCCCCCGAGCACCAGGATTATGGGGTCCCCTCCCCTTTCGTCCCCTTTCACCCCTGCCAGGACAAAGGCAGCGGCCACTCGGCCGGACCAAGCACGAGGGGCACAGTTGGCGGGGTGCACCTGCCCGTCCCGGGTTCAGGGGGGACCCCTCTCTTCCCGCCCTGTGGGTCAGCTGCTGGCCATGCACGACAGGGGTGGAAAGACACCCCTAATCGACACCCTAAGGAGGGCTAGAACCGGGGTACCACGCATCAGATCACCCCAGACGTCAGAATGAAATATTAAATGTATATAGTGTGCGGTTGCACAATGTGCGGAAACCACGATGCTGTTGCACCATTGGTGTGTGTGTGTGTGGGGGGGGCTATCTTAACCCCCTCCCTCACTCTCCTCATCTCTGCCCCCTGCAGCCTGTCTCTCTCCCCTCGGTGGCCCTGGCACACCTCCTGCACTCTCACTCACTATCACGCCCTTTCACTCATCTTTTTTCCACCTCTTTCTCACTCTTTGTTCACTCCTCCCTCCTTTCCCTCTTCCTTGGTCCTCTCGCTTCAGATCACGCCTACCAAATAACTTTTGTTACTTCATTGTTTTCTTCCCGTTTTGTTTCATGCCCTGCTTGCTCCTCCCGCCCCTCTTTCTGTGTCTTGCCTTCTCTAGCTCATGCTCTTTCCTCCTTTCTTCTGTGCGGCCTTCCTAGGCCTGTCTCTCCTTCCTATCATAACTTTGAAGTTCCTTTCTCTTTCTTTCTTTGTCTTTTTTTCCGCTTTACGTTTTTTTTTCTTTTTTTTTTTCTCTAATCCTCTACCTTATTTCTCTGCGCATTTTTTAAAATAATTAAAATAATACAACTTTTTGACGATGTTTACAAACCTGAATCAGTCCCGTGGAATATTAAACACATTTTCTACAAACGACGTGTGGATTGTGTCTTTTGTGATATCTTTTTTTTTTTTTTTAAAGGGTGATTCTGCACTTCCCACAATGTGTCTCTTTTCTAAGAATTTCAAACAAGGTGTTTCTCATCTCCTTTTGAGTCGTGCCTCTTCCTGTAATCTGTTTCTTTGTTTACCCTCTCACTACTAATTCACACACTCGTGTTGCCGTGTGTTTGTTTACACACCCATGAGGTGTACCTGCCAGGCACCGAAGCTTCGAGGCACCTCCCACCGCCTGTCACTTTCTTCTCTCGCCTAGTTTCGCTTTCTCTTTCGTCACTCCACGTGAGACACATTTGCTCTCCCCACGCCACACCTTTTCTCACACCTTTGTCCCTCTGCTCCCCCTTCCCTCCTTCTGTCTGAACTCACTCCCTCGTCCCCCTCTACCACTTCTGAGCCTCTGTCCCTCCCCTCTCTCCTCTCGCACACCAGCCCCTCTTCTCGTCCTTGCTTCACAAGCTTCTAGCTCTCACACCTTGCTGTCTTTTTTCACACACCTGTCTTCTCCGTCCACCTCTCAGTTCACTTCCCCCTCCTCCCATCCCTGCTTCCTTCCCCCACACTTCTGCTCTGGTCCTTCCCCTTCGTTCTTTTCTGACATTTCTTTCCGCTCATCACTTTCTTTTCTCAAATCTCTACCCCCCCACTTTCACCCCCACACCTCTGCCCCTCCTACTTCTGACTCTCACTTCTGCCAACCCCGACGTCCCTCGTATCTCTTTTCGTATCTCTGTCCCATCTTCCCTGTTTTCTTCTTTCACACATTTGCCCTCTCCCTTGTTCCTGTTTTCTTCTCTCACACCTCCGACCTTATTTGTTGTTTTCTTCTCTCACACCTCTGTCCCTCCCTTGTTCATGTTTTATTCTCTCAAAACCTCGGCACATCTCCCTTGTTCCTGTTTCTTCTCTCAAAAGTCTGCTCCTCTCACTTGTTCTTCCTTTCTTCACTTACTGATTAGCCAGTAGAAAGTACTCCTTCTGAGTAGAGGAATTGCACAAAACGGTGGCATCTTCTTCGATAAATATGCAGGGCAGGATTCATTCTGGCACGATGCTCGTCTGCCCCTGAGACCCTGCATAGATTACAATGGGTGCAACAAGAAATCTCCGCGAGCACGCGAAATTCCGCGTGCTCGCGGAGATTTCTTGCCGTTTTGCGGAATTTTGCGTAGCGCAACTCCGCAAATTCCGCCCACCCTTAGTTAAAATGCGCCCCAATTTAAACATAAGTGTACTGGTACAATAGGACCTGTGCAGGATCCGCAGTTGGACAAATCTAAAGCGTGCCCGGATTGCCACCTCCTTGGGGCTCTGTAGTGCCTCCACCCAATCATCATCCTCTAATAGTCCCACATCGGACTCCCATGCCTCTCGCACCTTGATTAATAAACCTGGTGAGTTGTTTACAATTTTTTTATATGTACAGGACAATGCCTTCTCCGGGATTGGGTCCAACAATAATCTGTCTTCTAATGGACTATACTCGGGGATCTGGTCCCCATCCTTAAGATAACTGTCCAGCGCATGCTTCAATTGCAAATATTTATAGTGTTCCGTAGGTGCCAACTGGAATTCTGATTGTAGCTCTGCAAACGGCAACACAGCCTGTCTCCGCCTTACATCCCCCAAACGAGCAATGTCAATTCGTTTCCATTTCGCGAAGCCCTGTAGTCGACCCGCCTCTTGGAGTATCCCACTGGTCCACAAGGGGGTCTGCTCCATCAGCCGTCCCGCCCAACCCAGGAATCGAGTAGCCCTAGTCCATGCCGTCCGTACTAATTGAGTATGTGGGGGTATACCGGTCTGTCTTTCCCGACCATATAATGCCCGCAGATAACCTTCTGCCCCCATCGCCCAGTGATCGACTCTATATGCTGGATCGTTCCTATCTGCAAAGAACCAGTCATTATTGACCATAAGTTGTGACGCCCAATAGTTCTTTTGAATATCTGGAATGGCCAACCCTCCCTCGTACACCCCTTTCTGCAGCTTGGCCAGTGCTATCTGTGCACCCCCCCCCCTGTCCCACAGCAATGTTCTCAATTCACTGTCTATGTCCCTAAAGACTTTTTCTGGTATTTGACAGGGGGTATTTTGTATAAGGTATAGTATCCGCGGCAGAGACATCATTTTGAAGAGAACAGCTCTTCCCATCAGGGAGATTGGTAGCTTCCTCCAGTGTGCAAAGTAACTCTTCAGGCGGTTTAACTGCGGCTTCAGATTCCCCTCCAGAAACGCTGCATCAGATTTTTCGATTTGTATGCCCAGATATTTAAAACTAGTTTTAATCTGGAGTTTGGAGCCAACTCCCAGGTACGGGGGTGGCCCATCCGACAACATATATTGAAGGGACTTATCCCAATTGATCTGATAGCCTGAGTAGCCCTCGAAAAGCCTGAAAATCTAGAGCAACCGATTTATTGTAAACTGTGGTCTCGTTGCGTATAAGAGGACGTCATAGGCGTACAACGATATCCTTTCCTCCCACTGGTCACCCCCATGGATACCCGATATTATCGGATCCCCTCTGACCCATGCCGCCAAGGGCTTGAGCGCCAATGCAAACAAGATCGGTGAGATGGGGCACCCCTGCCTTGTGCCTTTCCGCAACGGAACGCGACACCGAGCCATTGATGTGGACCCTTGCCATGGGCTGCTTATATAACAACTGAATCAAAGAGATAAACCGGGGCCCGAAGCCGAACCTCTTCAAGACTTCAAATAGGTAATTCCATTCAATTTTGTCGAACGCCATGCGGGCGTCAAGTGATTACAGGGCCGCCTCCACCCCCGGACTGGTCCTTACCAGGTGCATTACCCCATACAGTCATCGCAAATTGAGTCTGGTACTGCGGTTAGGCATGAAGCCCGACTGGTCTGGGTGTATCAGAGTGAGAATTGGCACTAAAAGTCGATTCACCAAAACCTTAGCCAAAATTTTAACTTCTAAATTCAACAACGAGATCAGCCGATACGAGCCGCACAGTTCTGCTGGCTTACTGGCCTTGGGAATCCCGGCCATTTTTTTTTTTTAAATAAAAAAATGGGAGGGGGGCAGAGTGGCCCCCTTCCTGGGCAATTTTTGGCCCCGGAGACCCCATCCCCAGGGGCTTGGCCTCTTTGTTGGGACCGTGGGTGGAGCCCCAATACCCCCGCGGTCCCAGCCGGCTCCCCGCCTCCTGCGGGAGCTGGCATTGCTTTTCGGCAAAGGGAGCTGCTGACATGCAGCTCCCTTTGCCCAAAAGCAATCTGCTTTGCTTCATGAAGCAAAGCAGTGTTTGCTATGACAGGACGGGAGCTGTGCTCCCGCCCTGCCATAGCAAACTGCAATGTTCCGGGGGTGGGCACCCCGGGACATTGCTGGAGCCGGCCCTGGGGGGTGGCAGTCCCCAGGGCCTTAGAAGGCTCCTGGAGGGGGGGGCCACGTGGCCCACCTCACTGCATGATTAAAGCCCCAGGGAGGTGGTGGTCCCCGGGGCCAGGGGTCCGCAACGGACCCCTGCCCATAATTTAAGTTTGCCCCTGGGAGGTGGTGGTCCCTGGGGCAGTGTGGGGAGGAGCAGGAGCTCCCCCCACTTCTTTATTTGAATTGAAGCCTCGAGGAGGTGGCGGTCCCCGGGCCTTGGGGGGCCCGCGAGGCCCCCCCCGCCCATAATAAAAGTGATGCCCCGGGGAGGGCATCACGCATTTTTTATGAAAACCTCCCCGGGGCTGCAGGGGGGCCACGTGCACCCCGCACATTAATAACAAAGGCTTCATCTTTTTTTTTTTTTTCCTGCGGGATACGCGCACCGTAGGTGAATCCCGCCAAAAATATTTTTTTCATATGCTTTTTTTGGCCTGACCAGGCCTAGGGGGTCAGGGTTTTTCTACCCTGCCCCGTTTTCTTTTTTTTATCGTTTACTTACCTTTTTGCTTGTGACTCGGTTCAACCGAGTCACAAGATGGCTGTCAACACTTCCTGGTTTGAAGTGTTGGCAGCCAATCAGAAACAAGCTCGAGATCGGGAGGGTTCAGCAAATCAGATCTCACAATCCTGAAATATCGATATCTGTAAATGTTTAAATTTCTCAAAAACTACTGAACGGATTTACATCATTTAAAGAAAAGAGTGCTTTCTGTACCAACAGCTACCTTTTTGCCCAATTTGGTGTAATTCCGTACGGCAGTTTGGGCTGTAGCGGTGTCTAAAGTTTCCTATGGAAATTAACATGGAGAAAACACGTTTAGGGACCCACCTTTTTTCTCTGCCCTCGCTTGACGAATCAACCCGAAACTTTCAAGACAGGAGCTGACCGGAGCGCCCCCTTTGTTTTGAAAATTTCGCGAAGATCCATCAACTTGCACCAAAGATATAGGCAAAAAAAAAAATCGCTTTTCCCATGGAAAGTAGGTCCTAACTATAACTACCTACTGGCGACTGTTTTCTAAATGTTGAATGCTCAATACCATCTACTGCAGTCTTCTCAAGGACCGCAATTGATGCTTGCTTCCTTTTCATTTCCAGATCCACGGCACTTTCCATATTTGCGGTGTGCGGGTGAAGCATCTCTTTCACATTCATATTGAATTTCAAACGCCACATGCTGTCATGGGCCAGATGTCTAGTGAGAGACCGCCGACTGTGGGGAGCTCAGGAAGCCCAGGTTTTAACAGTCGTGGTCTGCCAGAGGTAAGGGCGATCCTTTCCACTAGCCACAATGCCATCGACACACTAAAGCATATAAGCAGATTATGCCTTCCAAAAGGAGCCCAGGATGAAGGAAAAAGCAACAAGGCAAAAAAACCTTCTACTTGACAGCTAAGCTCCAGGTGACAATAGAAAGCCAAGGAATGAAGGCTGGACTCTGAGTTGGAAGATACTTTAGGATATACAGTAAAAGCCAAGAGCTGGAAATATTAAGGCGAAGAACTAGGAAATCCTAAAACTGATCAGAAGTGAGGAAACACAATAACATGGAGAAAGAAGTGTTGCGATGCAAGGGGAAAAAGATCAGCAGGCTTTTACACCATAAAGACAGAAAATACCTCTTAGGAAGAGAGCTTCGCCATATTGGTTTGGGAATCACCTCATAGCAACTAATGGTAAGGTGGGCATATTGGAATGGGTAGGATATATTCCAGAAATCCTTCCTAGAGGATTCTGGGATAAAGAAGGTGAAGCAGTATGGCTCCTCCAAGGCCCCCACCGGGAGAAGATTGAGTGTGTGCGAAATTGTACCAGTGAGACAGCCCTCGTGAGGTATTTCTAACAGCCAAATGTGGCGGGCTGCTGGCAACAATCTGACCCAAAATGCACTACGCGTCCTACTCACCCAAGATCAATCGGAAGCTGCAATCGGGCAGAACACCAGCGCAACACATGCCCGTCTCTCATGACCGTGTCTTCATTAACGATTTGTGCATTCCGATGGTGGGAGTTTGCTAACCAAAACCGACCCTTAGTCCAGAGACGTTTTAAGGCATGGGCAAAGTGGGCTCTGGCCCAGGGCCACAGCCTTTCAGGGGGCCCCCTGATAGAACCAGTTCTGTTCTGCAGAGAGTCTTGCACTGATGACCTTGAATAATTTTTAAACAGATTGTTTTTAAATACCGTTTTCCTTTAATTTATTTTTAATGTGGATGATGTGTGAGAGTCTATTGCAGACCTTTTTCAGAAAAATGTTGTGTTTATGTTTCATGCAACATCCATAAAAATGTTTCTTTTAGATCAAAACAGGAGCTGACATATGAGAAATGGGTGGGTGTCACAGAGCTTATTTGCAGTGATATTAGTGAGCTGCTGCTGTGTTACAATATTGAAAACACTCGTCACTGTCCCTGAATATTAGATGTAAACACATTTAGAATTTGGATGAGTGTGCTTGTGCACTGTCAGTGACTTGGCCAAACTAGGCATGAAGGAGCTGAAATCGGATCATAAATTCAAAGCTGTTCCGAACAGGGGCCCCCAAAATACGCTTGGCCCAGGGCCCCCAAAATCCTTAAGATGCCCCTGCCTTAGTCCGATGAAGTCAACGCTCAACCAGCCCTAGATCCTGTGCATTCCTGCCTCTCAGTCAATTCTTTAAGCAGTGACAGTAGCCATTTTCTTAAACTGTTTGTCCTTTTATTCTTGATATAAGGGCTTCTTCCACCTAATGGCATGGGTGCGTTGTCATGCAGGAGCAGAAACCCACTTCTCATAGGCATTAATACTACTCCTTTTTAAATAAATGAGAAGCACTCAGAAGGTCAGTTTCACCCACTTTATTCCATGTTCCATTGCGCTTCACCTCTCACTGGAACCTTTGTCAAGATAAGTGAGTCCATCAACTTTCAAAGTAAATACTTCCTACATCATGGAGGTAGAAGATAGATTTTGGTTTCCTGTTTCCATTTTCCATAAAACGTTTCCCTTTTTAGGTCTCGCCTACGCAGCGCACATGCGCTGCTTAGGAGGACCTTTAGCCGTCGCTCTGGTCATTTTCAAGCACACACTCGTGCTTGTGGCGGCATCCACCTTGCGGGAGCGAGCAGGGGCACGCCACAAGCACGAGTGCAGTGCTTGAAAATGAGCAGACTGGGCGCGCACGCACGCAGCACTCCCGGTCTCTCTCTCTCTCTCTCTCCTCTCACTTTCTCTCTCTCGCTCTCTCTCTCCCCCTCTCTCGCTCTCTCTCCCCCTCTCTCTCTTTCTCACTCTTTCCCTTTCTCTCTCTCTCTCTCCCCCTCTCGCCCCTCCATTTCTCCACTACAAGTCCTGGAAAATCCGCAGTAATAACCGCACACAAAGTATGCAGAATTACCTTGAACTTTTATGAAGACTTACAAACTTGTGAGTGTCCTGACATTCACAGACTCCGACTCAGCCCTTTCCTATTCTGCACATGGCCAGAGTTTTACTTTGACAAAGGGTTGAAGTCACTCCCAGGTTGTATGGGGGAGTGGATGGGCTCCAAAGATGGGGCGGACGTGTAGGAGAACAGGGTTCTCCACAGGGAAAAATGTCTCCGTTTTTCCCATTGGGAAGAAAAATCAAAAATGCGCAATCGCTCACCATGTTGTATGTCTCCAGAGCAGAGATGCACGTTCCACACAATAATGAATGAGCGAATAGGAGATCGGTAGACGCGTCACATGACGTTTCTATTAGTGCTCTTGGAAGCCTGTGCCTGGTGCTTCTAACCGCACCGTGGGCTTTTCCCTTCTGTGGTTTTATCGCTGGTCCCCACGGGTGCGGAGGGGTAACATGCATGAGCGGGTTTACCACACATTTCGACCACATACTTTCTAACCTGCTTTGCTTGCGTAAATTGCTCTACGACATACCAGACGTAATCAATGCAGAAAAAGATACAGGCCGTTGTAAAGTTTGTGGACAAGTTTCAATACCACATCGGGTGCAAACTCCGGCCCCTAATGGGTGATGGAGTCAAGCAGAGGTTTCTGCCCAACATAGCACAGTGGAGTAGTATCTGACTGTAGGACTTGTTTGTCTCTGTGAGGGGTGCGCGCCTTTCCTTTGTGTGACTGGAATGTGGATCTTAACAGGGAAAGTGTGCGTGTGTGTGTGACTCCATGTTACTGTAAAACTGACGTCTGTTGGTATTCACTCACACAGGGGCTCTGGCTCAGGACACTTTTATTGCATCACACACTGTACAATAAAGTGTCTCTGCTTTGCATGTTTAAGTCACAAGAACTCTTTACAAGCACAAGAAAAGTACATTTTGTTTTTTCTGCACAATTGAAACAAGCATTGGCATAGCCAATAGGTCTCGCCTTTGGGACCTTATAAGTGTTTAGCCATGCAACAGTTGATGTTGTTGCACCAAGGATATTGTGCTGCATAACTAAATACTTATAAGGTCCCAAAGGCGAGACCTATTGGCTATGCCAATGCTTGTTATAAAAGCAACTATATTTAACCAAGAATAAGTTCTTGTGCCACAATTAATTTATATTGTTATTAAATTAAATGTATTCCAAATTTGAAACAACCTCCATTGGTATGGAAATGGATCTCTGTAATCAAGCCATATATCATAGAAAATCTAAAATTAATTGTAAAATATTCTAAATAATTTTCATGCACCATTTCCTTTGCCCTACTGGGGGTAGCTGTGGCATATATTTGAGTGATATTTCCATATCTGCACTTTAAAAGGATCCAAGTAGCTTCTTGGCCCTGCGGTCAAACTCCACCTCCACCCAACATGGCGGAGGGTTGGAAGGCTGCGGGACTGGGGATGGTGGTGGACGGCCTCAGAGGCATTGGGAGCAGACCCTGTGGACAACTTTCCACTATGAATGCCTACAGGCTGTGTGCATTGGGACGATTGGCTTCCCATGGGGGGTTTGGCACAGAGCCTGGCCAGAGGTCAGCCCCTGTGACCAGCCCCCCGCTTAGCATGGCTGCATGTTGTGCGCAGCAGGGGGGTTGGGTGCCAGTGGTGGAGGTGGTAACATGAGATAAGAACGAACATTTAAAAATTGAAAAAAATTCGGAAATTCCCCAGTTACACTGTACTGAATTAACTATAACTTGCACTCCCATCAAACGCTGTTTATGACCTCACAAAGTATATTACTCATGCCATGTTAAGTGACATCATCAATGAAATGACTGATGACATCTCCAATTACATCATTGATGACATCACTGATTACATCACTGATATGATCCATGATACTGCTATTCACATTACTTCATAAACTCTTTCATCATTTTTAAAAAGAAAATGTTAGTAAAGGGCAGATAGTCCCTCTGCTAACAGCAGGCCTGTTTCGTTAAAGTGGCCTTTTTTTCACACTTGAAGTAAGTGCCTGTCCTGTTTTTTCTCTCACCCTAATTGACTCATACACCTTTCAACGCTTTCCTCTGGAGCTCAAATAGCAACCAGTGAAGAAAGCTTTGTAGAGAGTCAGTCTTTAATTACATAGCTAATTAGTGGGCAAATAGAAACACCCAATATGTTAGTTTTACTTAGCAGCCCATTGAAGCTCAAAAGCTTCATTGTTATTGTTGATCTCATATGTAATGTGCTAAATGCATTAATGGGCACTGCACGTTCTTGCCAAAGTGGCTTTCGTTTCTCCCCGGTCCTGTTTCACTGTGACACACTTCCAGTAAAGAGCATCTTAATTGTCCCTCCATCATCACATGTAGATCATTTGGGTACAGCTGGCCCTGCAGAGCTGGTGATTTCAAATGATTTCCGAGTTACTTTGCAGCTTTGCAATCTTTGGCCAGAATGAGTAGGTAGAGGTTAGTGGATTGAACTTTAAATACTGAGTGTTTTGAAGGATCATTAACCGGATGCGGTAGCGATTACATACCAATGCATGAGGCAGAAGGGCCCATCCGTCTAATGGTTAATTCAAACAGAAGCCTGGTTTATGGTTAGTCAGAGCTCACTCATATCATGCGAGACTGCTCCCACAAATGGAGAGCTCCCCAAGCTAACCATGACATCTTCATTTAAAAGTCTAACTAGGGGGAGACAGGAAACGCATGTAAACCATTAACACACTCACTGTTTCTCACAGAGTAAAAACAGTGCCACTGTATTACCATAAAACGTTATTTGCTTTGCACTAGGAAGACAGGATTTGAGAGTATTCAACAGAAATGCGTAGCCAGTGTTAACATTTGGCAAGTGAATTTGCAATTTGCAAATACATCTTTTAAAGCCATTTGATTTTTGAACTCTTCAGACGTGGTCATTGTTCATCTTGCCTTGACTCATCTGAACATGCCATCCATATTAAGAGTATGAAGTACTATTTCCATTTACAAACTAGGAAAGCACAATTTGCACAGAGAGTGGTTTAGGGCTGACCATGTAATTTGCGATGCGACTTGTACTAATATGTCTCAACCCGACTTAGCAAGCGGTCTCAAAACAACTTGCCTAATGAATATTAAATAGAGGAGCTGGAACAAAGTAAAATTTGCTAAATTTGCTGGTAGCAATGTACAATGAGAAGGTGCACATAAACTGTGCAAAAAACAGAGGGTGCTGTCATGGATGTTGAAATCACCAGAATGCAAGGGGAGAAGTGATGCCACAACCCCGCTGACTCCTGACACATGGCAGGTTTTACCTCTGTTCTTATCCTCAGCCTATCACCAGCTTCCTTTTTGCAAATGAGGGTGATGGGAAAGGCAGTGAGTGAAAGTGATGGAAAGGAGACAGGGCCAACTTTCTGTTCCTGTCAGTGCCTTCATGAAGCTTGAGACCAGGGTTACCAATGCTAGTGCCAAGGGTACCAAAAGAAAGACCCAGGTAGTACCTGCTATCCTTGGCCATCCCTAATTATCATCCATGTGAACTGAAACTTATCAACAATTCTGGGTTGGCGAGGGCAATATGCACAGATGGGAGCTGTGCATAGCGCAGAGTATGCTGGAGAGCTGTGGACAATGAAGAGCTGGCTAAGGAACTGGGTCAGTGCAGGCTTTATTGGACACATACCATTAACAGAGAAATGATTGAGAAGCTGTGGAAAAAAGGCAATTTAGTTAGGGAGCTGTGCATGGTCATATGTGGCTGCTGAATAGTTATCCACAAAGCAGAGTCAAAAGTGGAGCTCTGCACAGTTTGATAAGGAGCTGTGCGCCATATGACGAGGGTTATGGAGTTCTCCACAAAACAAGGTGTTTGTTGAACTGTGAACGGTCACCCGGGGAGCCATGCACAATGCAGACTCTGTTGGGTAGTTGGATAGTTTTGCATAACGTGAAATTGATTAGGAACTTGAGCATAGTGGAAAGGGTGTGTGATAGCCATGAATAAAGTATAAGTATTTTGGGGCCTGCGCATGATTGTAAGATGTTTGGAAGACAGTGCAATGCAAAATATTTGGGGGTTGTGTATGTGCACAGTAGTTTGGTAGCTAATGTGTGTTGGACAGGAGTTCTGAACTAGTGAAGTTACCCGGAGGCTGTGCACAATGGATCTAGGAGCCGACAGATTCATTTGCAGGGAAATTCACTTCTTCTTTTAAATGCCTTGGGAAGTCATCTTGAGTGACATATTTCAATTTAAATAATAAGGACCTGATTTAAAGTTTGGCGAATGGGTTACTCCTTCCCAAACGTTATAGATATCCTGTCCCCTGTATTACAAGTGCTATAGTATATAATGGACTTGTAATATGACAGGTGGGATATCCGTCTAGTCTGTGACCGAGTAACCCGTTCCTCCAAACTTTAAATTAGGCCCTTAGTCACTGTCTAGGTAGCATGTTATCTATGGTATTTACAAACAGAACTATTTTACATAAATCATGCCCCTGCACAAAATGAAGGGGTCACACCTCAGTATTACATAAAGGACCACTGCTTTAATTCTGAAGGTGCGGGAACATTTCAACCCCCTAAACATTGTAAGTGGGCATATCCCTATTTGCAATGAGGCTGGGCCCATTACGTAATGGAATACCCTTTCTGCCAGCTACCATTATGAAAACATATGAAGGATGAAATAGAGTCAGAGCCACTCTGAGAAACAAAAGCAGCCTCCACACCTGCCTCCTTTTCTTTCTTCTTGTTTCTTTCACTCTCTCTGCCTCTCTTTCTCCCTCTCCCTCACTGCTTTCTTCTCCTTCTTCATCGCTTCTCCTTTGTTCCCTGCTGCAATAAACTCAGGCAGCGGTGGCCTTAGTCTTTCAAGCATGAGCACCCAGTGGTTAAAACCAGACAGGGAAATGCCCTATGGGATAAATGGCCAGTCCGGCCCTCAACAGGATCCAAGAAAAATCTTACAGAAGGACATAGAAAGTTCATGTGAGCCTCCTGGCAAAGCATTTTGGTGGGGTGCTGTCACGTACTAAATTCATACAGAATTCCTGTTTGTGCAGCTGAGCTGAATAGATGAAAACACACACACACCCCACACCCACCCCCCCTCAACCTTGAGGGGACCTTTGAGGTCTCCATAGTGACGCGAGAGGTCTAGGACTGCATCCTTTATTATGGGGGCCTTTAGGAACTTCCATATGTTTGGGAGGACTCCAGCAAGTCCTCCAGGAGATGCAAGAAATTCTGCCACTGCATCCTGTGTGCAGCATATTCTCCCAAAACTGGTGCACACACACAGTACCTACACAACAGACAACTCTTTCTTAGGTCTGGAGTAAGCCAAGACCATTTGATTTTACTAACATTATATGTGAAATATACTTACTTAATAGAGGCTTTCAGCTAGCCCTCTTTTTCTATTGGTCTGTTATTGCGTCTTTCACATTTTTCATTCCCTCACTACAACATGGGACAATGGGCCAATCCACTTCAGCCATTGACCTACTTGCTGTGAGTGACAGCAATCTTCCTTTTCAAAAGGAGCACATCCACACACAAAATAGTTCCCATAAGAGCCAGTGATTACTGTAGTAATGTGTACTTTTGGGGACTAAAAATTATTTTTGCTTTTATTCAGGTTTTATACATTGAAGTAGGCCTGGAAGCTTCCCCAAAATAAAGTTTTGTAGAAACCATGACAATACTGAATACGCACTGACTAAGCCAAAAGGGGTTGCAGTTTATGCATAGCACTTGGAGTGTGCATCTACGAGTGACATGTTCTATATTCTGTAATCAGGCACCAAGTATTAAGAATCTGTACTGAACTAGTCATGGGCACATTTTTCTTCAAAATCTGAAATAAGTGGATTCCAGATTTTTTTTGCTTGTGGAGCAGACAGTGACAAAAAGAACATCAAAATCCGATTCTCCTGCACACTAGAAAACAAGTCTGAATAATTTTTTTTATACATTATGCTAAACCTTTTGAGGCAGTTTATCGTTCGCGAGAAGGCAGGCCCAGTATTCTCGCAGCGCTTAGATCTTCTCTGTGCTATACCATCTGCTTTCTGCTTTTGAAAAAAACTGATAGAGGAGGTTAGCTTCTGCTTACTACAGAATGAAAAAAATAATTTGGACAGAGCTAGTTCTGACCACTCTAGCATTTGCCCATCCTTTTCCTGTCAGTCCAAGTGATCCAAGTGAAAAATAAACGTTATTTGGAGAATTCTCCAAAACTGAAGTTCAAAGAGGGTATTTTCCAACTGATGATGAAATGACTGAAGGACAGACACAATGATCCCCGAAGAGGGTGAATGTTGATATGTCAAAACTAACTTACTCAATAAATAAACATCAAACAAAATAAAGAGAATTTGCATAGGAGGTACCTAAATAATTTGACTAGGTCATTATGAAGTAAATCATGCTTCGTCAAATTTATATATATATATATATATATATATATATATATATACAAAAAGGAGGTTGCCCTTTTCAGAACGCCAACACCATCGGTAAGTAGCTCCTAATATTTATTTCAGGCTGCAGTTACATCGTTTGCTCCCCCAAAGCGCCATATGCATTTCGGGCTCCATGCCCTTGTTCACTGGCTAATTGCAACAATCCCGATAGCCATGTGGATTTAAATACCATATGCCCCGCCCTGTTGGGACTTCATGCTCAATGCTTGGCTTTCTGGGTATGGTAGTCCTTTAACTTCATCACAGTGAGTGCCATCGTGAAGGTGAATTAAAACTGCATTCCCCATGTGGGTCGTGGGGGAGAGACACACAAGTTACTGTCCATATATACGCCGTGAAATAGTGGATTTACCGACTCCTGCTGACACCAGGAACTCCAAGTGCCGATGGTCCGCTGTAGATGCGGCGGGGCATTCCTGCGACGAGGCGCGCCGCAAATTAGTTACACAAAAAGAAGGTTGCCCTTTTCAGAACGCCAACACCATCGGTAAGTAGCTCCTAATATTTATTTCAGGCTGCAGTTACATCGTTTGCTCCCCCAAAGCGCCATATGCATTTCGGGCTCCATGCCCTTGTTCACTGGCTAATTGCAACAATCCCGATAGACATGTGGATTTAAATACCATATGCCCCGCCCTGTTGGGACTTCATGCTCAATGCTTGGCTTTCTGGGTATGGTAGTCCTTTAACTTCATCACAGTGAGTGCCATTGTGAAGGTGAATTAAAACTGCATTCCCCATGTGGGTCGTGGGGAGAGACACACAAGTTACTGTCCATATATACGCCGTGAAATAGTGGATTTACCGACTCCTGCTGACACCAGGAACTCCAAGTGCCGCTGGTCCGCTGTAGATGCGGCGGGCGTTCCTGCGACGAGAGCGCGCCGCAAATTAGTTACACAAAAGAAGGTTGCCCTTTTCAGAACGCCAACACCATCGGTAAGTAGCTCCTAATATTTATTTCAGGCTGCAGTTACATCGTTTGCTCCCCCAAAGCGCCATATGCATTTCGGGCTCCATGCCCTTGTTCACTGGCTAATTGCAACAATCCCGATAGCCATGTGGATTTAAATACCATATGCCCCGCCCTGTTGGGACTTCATGCTCAACGCTTGGCTTTCTGGGTATGGTAGTCCTTTAACTTCATCACAGTGAGTGCCATCGTGAAGGTGAATTAAAACTGCATTCCCCATGTGGGTCGTGGGGGAGAGACACACAAGTTACTGTCCATATATACGCTGTGAAATAGTGGATTTACCGACTCCTACTGACACCAGGAACTCCAAGTGCCGCTGGTCCGCTGTAGATGCGGCGGGGCGTTCCTGCATATATATATCAAACCGCAAGAAACACCTCCAAGTGAAGACGCCAAACCAAGGTAAGTTTGTCTCCTTTATTTGAGGACTATGCAGAATCCGCTCTCCTGCCACAGATGCAATCAACTCTGCCAGACGCGTTTCAGGCACTCACACCGCCCTTGTTCACAGGCATTGCAAAAAGGAGGCTGCGGCCATACCGTGAAGCACCTGCATGTCATTTTCAAACTCCCGTTGATGGTAAGTTCCGCCCCGATGGGCGTGTGCACTATTGCACTATGGTATTTGCAGTCCACGATATTGAATACATCCCAAGTGGGTGCCACTGCACCCTGAACTTTATGCAAATCTTCCCCCAGTGGGTCACTTGTGGCAGGTAAGACTGGGACCCTGCAACATTCAATGTCACTCAAAACGGGCTCACCTTTCCACATCAAGCGCCTCGTGCTCACGGCGCTATGGACCCGCTACTTCTGCGGTGGTGCGTCTTCGCGACTGAGGCAGCCGCTCAAATCAAACCGCAAGAAACACCTCCAAGTGAAGATGCCAAACCAAGGTAAGTTTGTCTCCTTTATTTGAGGACTATGCAGAATCCGCTCTCCTGCCACAGATGCAGTCAACTCTGCCAGACGCATTTCGGGCACTCACACCGCCCTTGTTCAAAGGCATTGCGAAAAGGAGGCTGCGGCCATACCGTGCAGCACCTGCATGTCATTTTCAAACTCCCGTTGATGGTAAGTTCCGCCCCAATGGGCGTGTGCACTATTGCACTATGGTATTTGCAGTCCACGATATTGAATACATCCCGAGTGGGTGCCGCATCACCCCGAACTTTATGCAAATCTTAGCCAGTAGGTAGTTATAGTTAGGACCTATTTTCCATAGGAAAAGCATTTTTTGTTTTCCCAATAACTTTAGCGTCATTTGATGAATTTTCGCGAAATTTTCAAAACTAGTGGGGCGCTCCGGTCAGCTCCTGTCTTGAAAGTTTCGGGGTGATCCGCGGGGCCTGAGAAAAAATGGGGGTCCCAAAACGTGTTTTCTCCATGTTAATTTCCATAGGAAACTTTAGACACGGCTACAGCCCGAACTGCTGAACGGAATTACACCAAATTTGGCAAAAAGGTAGCCCTTGGTTCAGAAAGAGTCCTTTTTGTTAAATGGTGTAAATCCATTCAGTAGTTCCTGAGAAATTAAAAAAATAGTGGTCGGAAAATCAATTTTCCATAGGAAACTGTAGACACGGCTACAGCTCGAACTGCTGAACGGAATTACACACAATTTGGCAAAAAGGTAGTGCTTAGTTCAGAAAGCGTCCTTTTTTTTAAATGGTGTAAATCCGTTCAGTAGTTGGTGAGAAATTCAAAAAATAAAAGTTTCGATATCTATGGCTGCGGTGGATTCGCGAACCTTCCCGACCACAAGCTTCACTGTGATTGGCTGCCAGCACTCCAAACCAGGAATTGTTGGCAGCCATCTTGTGACTCGGTAGAACCGAGTCACAAGAAAACAGTGAAGCAAAGGTGAAAAACAAGAAACGGGGGCAGGGTAGAAACACCCTGACCCCCTAGGCCTGCTCAGGGGGTCCCACAAGGACCCCCAGGGCCAAACAAAGCATTTTTTTAAAAAACAAAATCGGCCAAATTTGCGTTGGGTGCACGAATCCGGACGCAAAATAAAAAAAAAAACGAAGCACGGGCTCCCGCGCTTCGTATTCAAAAAGCCCCCGGGTGAGCCATGTCCCGGGGCACTTATAAATAATGTTGCGGGGGCCCGCGGGGCCTCGCAGCCCCGGGACCACCACCTCCCGGGGCTTATTAAAATAAATGCGGGGGCACACAGCCCCCTCCGTAGCCCCGGGGACCACCACCTCCCGGGGCTACCTAAGAAATGCGTGGGGGTCCCAACCCCCCACGCTGCTCCGAGGACCGCCACCTCCCGGAGCATTTATGATAATTGGTGGGGGCCCCGTGGCCCCCGAGCCCTGGGGACCGCCACCTCCCGGGGCTAAAAAAATAATTAGTGTGGGGGGCTCAAGCCCCCACACTGCCCGGGGACCACCACCTCCCGGGGCACTTAATATTGAGATTTGGGTGTCCGTAGCGGACCCCAGCCCCGGGGACCACCACCTCCCGGGGCTTTGAAATGCAGGGAGGGGGGCCGCGCAGCCCCCTCCTGGAGCCCTTGATGGCCCTGGGGACCGCCACCCCCCAGGGCCAGCTCCTGCAGTGTCCCGGGGTGCCCACCCCGGGACACTGCTGTTTGCTATGACAGGGCGGGAGCCGTGAATCCTGAGGGTCCCTGGGGGCCAACTAGCCCACTAGGTACGTCCAGTAAGCGCCACAGAGTTGCGTTGCAGAGAGGTGTAAAAAGGGGCGTGGCCTCTGACCACATCTCTGCAACGCAGCTCTGTGGCGCTTACTGGAGGTACCTGGTGGGCTAGTTGGCCCCAGGACCCTTAGGATTCAAGGGGAATTAATCCCCAACTTAAAACCCGCCAGGAGGCGCGTTTGCACAGTGGTGAAGGGAGGGGCGGGGCCTGATGTGACATGTGTGTACTTATGCAATCACTCCGCCAAAACCCAAGCACTTATAAATTCACCATGCACTCTCCTTGCAGCACTCTAATCATCCAGTCACTACCCTGCACTCATGCAATGACCCATGCACTAACGTATGCACTGCTACAATACCCTGAGCAGTATCCATGCAGTCCAGCCATCGCCCTGTCACTACCCATGCACTCCTCCAATCACCCAGTGCGCACCATGTACTTATCCAATCACTCCGCCAAAACCCAGGCACTTATAAATTCACCATGCACTGTCCTTGCAGTACTCTAATCATCCAGTCACTACTCATGTACTCATGCAATGACCCAGGCACTAACTCATGGCAAATACAGAGGAGGTCATGCTAATTACAGGGGTACCCCAACGGCTAGTGTTCCCTAGTGTATGTAGGTGTTTTCACTGTATTCCAAGTGTCTTTTAGCATAGCACTGTCTCCGGTCCTGGTTATTCAGAATCAGTTACCACCAGTACCCGTCAGTAAAAAGTTGGGGGCACAGGAGGACTTTCTGCTCCTCTGTTGGTTCTTTCTGCACATCTCTTGCTTCTTCCTGCACCTTTCTTCGTCTTTCTGGACTTCTGTTGCCTCTTTCTGCATTTGTCTTGCTTCTTTCTGCGCTTTTCTTCCTCTTTCTTCACATGTCCTAACTTTGTAGGCATAGTTAGAAATTAGCATATAAAAAACCATTGAAATTCACTGAAAAAACCATAGGTTTCAGGCACGTTATAGTTAGAAATTAGCATTTAAAAAAACATTGAAATTCACTGAAAAAACCATAGGTTTCAGGCACGTTATAGTTAGAAATTAGCATTTAAAAAACCTTAGAAATTCACTGAAAAAACCATAGGTTTCAGGGACGTTATAGTTAGTTGGACATTTCACTCGTACAAAACCATAGAAATTCCCCCGTTATAGTTAGTTCAGCTAACTATAACTCGCGCCCACAATGCACTGCTGATGACGTCACATATTACATCATTCATGACATGGTCAGTGACATCACTGATGACATCACTGATGACATCATCCACGTCAAAATCTGATGCACCTCCTCACACTCTAATATAACCTTTGATACACCCACTGTAAAATACAGACTACCATTCTCAAAACCATCGACACACCAATACCAGTTACTACATACGCACTCACTGATTCCTAGGTCTACACACACATCCACTCATTCACCCATACAATCACTCATACATACAGTCACTCATCAATACAACACTATCATATGCACTCATACACCTATACATACACTCACACACCGCCACTCATCCATGGAGTTACTCACACACCTAGTCAGTCATGCAAAGAATCAATCACACTCCCATTTCCTCACCTATACAGTTATACACACACCACCTCACTTATTCAAACATATACTAACACATACTTACTCTCTTATACAATCACTGATACAAGTACACACTCATCCATACAGCCACTCTCACAATCACTGACTCTCACGTATAGTCATTTATATACTCCAACTCTCACATACACTGCCTTTTACATATGTAGTTACTTGGACATGTACACTGAGACATCCAATCTCTCACCAACACACCCATACACACACTCACCCGCCCATACAGCTGTTTCCACATGCACTCTTGAACCCATATACCCAGTGAATCAACCACTCACACATCTATGCACAGAGTCACACACCTCCCACCCACCCACACACACACTCAGTCTCCCATACAAATACTCAGGCAATCAATCAATAACCCATATAGACACTCATGTAGCTACTGACCAACACATGCAGCAGCTTACACAACAACAGACATACTGATACACACATTCAGACAGTTTAGTCACTAACCCATGCATTCAGTAAGACACATTTAATCACTCACTTATACAGTCAGTCACGCACCTACTAAATCCTTCATCCAGACACTTATACACCCTCTCATTCTTCAATACACCTTGGCATATATATAAAACATATTTAAACTTTACAGAAACACACAGTCACTGGATGATGTCATCAGTGATGTCATCAGTGATGTCATTTGAGGTGTCATCAGTGATGTCATCAGTGATGTCACTGACCATGTCATGAATGATGTAATATGTGACGTCATCAGCAGTGCATTGTGGGGGCGCGAGTTATAGTTAGCTGAACTAACTATAACGGGGGAATTTCTATGGTTTTGTATGAGTGAAATGTCCAACTAACTATAACGTCCCTGAAACCTATGGTTTTTTCAGTGAGAATATATATATATATATATATATATTAATATATATACACACACACACACACACACACAAAAAAACGTTTTTCAGGTACATGTAAACGTTATTTAGACATTTTAAAACCATTTCTATTGCTGTTAAAGGGATTTGGGATTGTTTTCAAAGCTTGGAATTGCTTAAATAAATAAACAATTTTGGCCAAGGATCTAGATTATAGATAGATATACAATTTGTGTCTTTAGACAGGTTGGTCACTTCAAGGTGTATCTCATTCATTTTCAAGTTAGCTATTCAGCTTCAGGGTTCTATCCTCCTTATAGAATTATGGAACACTTTGTGTTTGTTTCCTATTTAACATGGTTGAGGGTATTGGGATTATTGCCTTTTTCAACAAGAAGTACAAAAAAAGGAGAATCTTAAAAATAATAGAATTAATACACATCTCCCACAGTTCTTTGACAAATAAGACAAGGATTAGCTGCAACCTAGCTTCTGTTCACTCAGCAGAAGTGTTTGATTAGACAATTTCAGTTCTAGTCCAGGAGACAGTTTTAGTTGTCTCTACAGCCTTATATTTTCCAAAAATTAATAATAAAAATACAGACTTCTTGTTGGACCCGACATCCTTGTTGTGGTTTTCCCCCAATTTTTTCCTTCAACCCTCCTGTTTTTGCTGACTTTGTTTCTGCTGGCATTAAGACTCTGCACATTTTACCACTGCTAACCAGTGCTAAAGTGTTTGAGCTCTCTCCTTTAAACATGATATATCTGGCTTGCACTGAATTGGCACAATTAATTTACTTGTAGATCCCAAGTAAATTGGTACTACCTGCACCCAGGGACTGTAGATTAAATGCTACTGGTGGGTCTGCAGCACCTATTGTGCCATCCACTTAAGTAGCCCTTTAAACATGTCTCAGGCCTGTGATTGCAGCATGTGTGTCCAGTTTTTTAACTGCCGTTGTGACCTGGCAAAATAGCCTAAACGTCCCATTTTAATACACGAAAGACACCCCTGTGGTAGACCCTAACCAGTACATTTGGCAGGGTACAGCGTAATTAAATTATTGGGACATGTACTTTTTTACTTTTACATGTCCTGGTGGTGAAAAACTCCTACATTCATTTTTACTACTGCAAGGCCTACCTCTCCCATAGGATAACATTGGGTTACCTTAATACATTTAATAAATGGTAACTTTCAATTTGGAGCAGGTAAGGATGTTGAGTTTGATCTCTAAAGAGTTGTAATTTAAAATGCTCTTAACTGGTAAAGTCGGATTTTAAGCCACAATTCTGAAAATGGCACTTTTAGAAAGTTGGTATTTTTTTGTCCTAACCATTTGGTGCCTGCAGCCTGTATCCTGGATCACATGATTTGGTGGAGAAGGCAGTTGGTCTTTGTGTATTACTCCCAGACAGTGAGACAAAGGGGGAATAGGTGGTGGTAGAATGGGCCATCTCTGACTTGATATGGGGGCGGAGCTGTCACCTACCACACTTGCACATCACAAAGACTCTGCCTTATCACACTTACAAAGAGTTTCACACCAGTCTATTGTGCCCCCAGACAAGATGGGAACAGGGCAGGGAGACACAAAATTCCAAGCACCTCTGGGGGTGGAAACCTCTAGAAGCTTTTCCTACTTCAAAGCTAGCACCAGGTATAAATATATGACCCTCAAACCCAACTCTTCAGTACACGTCTGGACCTGTGGATACTACAGACGAAGGACACCCTCCTGCACTGCTGCTGGAAGCCTTTCCTGCTTGCTGAGAAGGAAGACTGGACCTACACCCTTCATCCTAGGCTATAGTGACTCCATGGGTCAGCTAACTGGCCTCCTGTTTTGAGGGGCATAACAAGCTCCAAAGGCCTCCCTGTGTCTGCCCAGCAGACCTAATGTCTGGACCTGCAACTGAACTGCCTAAGCCCTGCTGGCCTCTGCTAGAGTGAGTTCCTGATGCCCAATAGGTGCCCCTCAGGTCCTGGACCCTTGATGTGGCATCAGTGGAGCTCGTCCGTGAAGAAAAGGAGAGATCCTGAAGTTTTGGGCATTTTGTGACCGTGAACAGCCCTGTTCAGGCCAAGATCTTGCTGCCCACGCTGACCACCAAAGCAAAGCTCCAGTGAACTTGTCTCTTCGTGCTACAGCTACTGTTCGTGACAACAGGCAACAGAAGATCTGCACTTCACTCTACAGCCTTAGCAGCCCGCAGTAACTGCCAATGTGAATCTCTAGCAATGACCAGCCAGGATGCTCCACAGGATCTTCGCGCTACACCGAAATAAATCCACAAGGCCCTGCCTGCTCTTCGTGCTACAGCGACGACCATCTGTGACTCTCTTCTTGCCACTCGTGATCCCCTCCACTGCGAACTGGACTCCATGCTAGACTTTCAAAGGTAACTCTTCCAGCCAAACTAACCTGGTCCTGTTACCAAGCCCACGCTCCATCATCGTCAGCCTGAACTTGTGACTTTCACCTGGTCTTGCACGACCAGATAGCCATGAATGGTGCTTTGTGCTTTTAGGCACTCTACTTACCTGAAATCTTTAAAGTGGCACATCTCTGGTTCTACTGATTGGATTGTTGTTGTTTTGGTGTCACATAATTCATTAAAATGTATTCTATTTTTCTAAAATGGTGTGGGATTTTTTTGGTGTTGTGTTTGCACTTTATTACTGTTTGAAATGCTGCATAAATACTTTATACATTGCCTCTAAGTTAAGTCTGACTGCTTTGTGCCAAGCTGCCAGCAGGTTAAGCTCAGGTTAAATTGGGGGTCACTTGTGTTTCACCCCAACATGGACTGTGGTTACTGCTTGAGTAGGTTTTCACCCCCCTCAACCAGTAACCCAATTTCCTACATTGATGGCAGTGGTGGGATTAGGACTTGTGTTTGTGCAGTGCCATATAATAATCTTGTATAACACTAAAATCTCAGATAAATAATTTGATTCCATTTTGAGGTTCTTTTAAATTCTCCATGATTGGCTTTTTGCTTTTTCCAAATTCATTCTCATTCTACCTGACTGTCTGTGACCATACCTGCAGAAATGGAATTCAAGGTCATCAGCCTGGAGAGCTACACTGTGGTTGTGCTCAAGGAGTTCTATAAGGAAAGGGGCTATCTAAGCAGAAAGGGCATCCAAATGTGGTGCTGCAGAAAATTTTGAGGGTCTGGGTGGACGTTCATCAATCACTAGCAGCAGCAGAGGATGACCAGAGAGCCTACATTGCCAAGGATCTGGTGCCTACATTTGTTGTAGGGATGACATTCATAAGTGGTGTGAAGCTATGAGGTTGCTCTGAACAGGCATAGGGTCCCTGAAGAGGATTGAGGGCCCAGTCTTGGGAGGCACATGCCTAGTGAAGGGAGGGATGCCCTGCCTGCTCTAGAGAAGGGTGACAGGATGAGGTATTCACCAACCCTTATCAGGAAGTATTGCCTCACCCCAGAAAATTACAGGCAGAAGTTTAGGGACAGCTAGAAGATGCCCCATGTGTCCTGGGTGGATTGTGTGGATTATTTTTGCAAGGCACTGGATGGTTGAGTGAAGGGCAGTGAAGTGAAAGATTAACAGGGGCGGTTTTGATCATAAGAGAGCACATGTTCAGTCTTTGTTTTCCAGAGCTGTGCCGATAACTGATCGATAGTAAGCTCACCGACCCCAAGCAGCTTGCTAAAGAGGCAGACCGCTGGCTCAGCACCAGGGTCCACAAGACAGTATCTCAGGGGTACAGGGGGGGTCACCACAAGGCTGGGCAGGGTCCCCACCAGAAAGAGGAGGAGATAAAAATAAAAACATGACATTCTCTAAAGGTCCGCAAAATAGTTCCAAGTGGCAGGATTCCCAATCCCCACCTGAGAAAAAGAAAAATGGGTTCCCTGATAATACATCCTCAGGGAAGGTTACCTCCAATTGTTTTGAGTGCCATCAGGTTGGGTACTTCAAGAGTAATGCCTAGTGTCCCAAGAGTGCACAGGCCCACACTGGTGGGCATACACTGGAACAGGCTAGTGTAGTGCTTGGGAAGAAATGGCCCCAGTTAGTATGGGGGTAATGCAGAGGCTACCCTAGTGTCCCTGGATGATGCAGAGATGGTGCCAAGGGCCTACATGCCTTGCAGCACTAAAATATACAGGCAGTGGTTCACCATAAATTGGTGGTGGGTGAAGGCTCTGAGCGACAGGAGCCAGTATGACTAACCTAAACTGGCACCTGGTTTCCTCAGAACAGGTACTCCCTAATGTATTCCACCAGGGTATAGAAGCTGACAACCATGAGAGTCACTACACAGTGGCTCTGGTTCCCTTTGAATGGGTGGGTCTCAGGTTCCTTGAGGGTATCTGTGAGTCTATCCATGCCTGTGGATTGTCTGTTTGATAATGACATGCAGCACACCATTTGGAGATGTTGAGGTCGCCTGAGTGGGTGTGCATGACCACACGGTCCATGGCTGCCCAAGAGTGTAGTCAGGAGGATCTGGAGTTTGGAAGAATGGCCCAGGTACCTGCCAAAAAGAGGAAGGTTAAGGGGTGTGGGAAACCTGCTTCTGAAACTCCTACAGCCACAGAGGAGGCTGAGCCTGAGGGTGATACCCGGGAACCTACAGGAGAGGACATTGCCGCCCTGGGAACATACCCGAACTGACTAATTGGCAGAAGGAAGGACCCACCAAGGAGGAGTTCTGCAGGGTGCAAAAGGAGTACCCTACTCTGGCACACCTACAGCGGCAGGCCGAGGCCCAGTCAGCTGGCGACACCTATGGTAATCACCTGATTTACTAGGAGAATGGCCTCCTGTACAGCAAGTCTAAGTTTCATGAGCCTGGTGCAACCCGTTTGTTGGTGGTCCCCCAGTGCTACAGGATCTTTCTACTGGAGATGGCTCATGATGTTCCCCTGGTAGGTCATCTGTGGCAAGACAAGACCTTTGACAGGCTTGTCCCCCACATTTATTGGCCCTGGATGAAGGTGACTCAGATGCGTTCTGTAGGTCATGTCACACCTGACAGCCCAGTGGGAAGTCAGAAGGGAAGTGCACAGCTCCCCTGGTTCACCTCCCAGTTGTTGGCACCACCTTTGGAAAGGTAGGCATCGACATCGTTGAGCCTCTGGACCCCAAGACAGCCCTAGGCAACAGGTTCATCCTGCTCTTGGTAGACCATTCCACCTGGTACCCAGAGGCTACACCTTGGAGGACGGTGACTGCGCCCGCTGTGGCCAGGGTACTGATAGGGATATTTACCTGCGTGGGGTTCCCCAAGGAGGTAGTATCAGTCTGTGGAACCAGCTTCATGTCAGTGTACATGAGGTCCATGTGGGACAAGTGTGGGGTAACATACAAATTCTCCACACCCTAGCATCACCAGACCAATGAGCGTGTTGAAAGGTTCAACAAGGCAATCAAAGGTGTGATCAGGGGCCTATCAGAGCCCTTGAGGTGGACTTGGGACGTCCTCTTGCCATGCTTGTTGTTTGCTTACAGGGAGGAAGTGCAGTAGGGGTTTGGATGAAGTCCCTTTGAACTTCTGTATGGGGATCTCTCAACCTAGTAAAGTAGGGTTGGCAGCAAGCTCCCACACAAGCCCCTCAGGATGTGGTAAGTTATATGCTGGCCCTCTGCCCCCAGATGAAGTGCTTCTGGAAGAAGGCCAAAGAGAATCTGGAAGCCATCCAAGAGGCTATGATGCTCTGGTATGACCAGAAGGCCACAACAGTCAAATTTCAGCCTGGACAAAACATGTGGGTGACAGAGCCCCTGGAGCCCAGAGCCCTACAAGACCAATGGTCTGGGCCCTATGAGATGAAAGAGTGCAAGGGGGATGTCACCTACCTGGTGGACATCAAGTCCCCCAGGAACGGTTTATGTGTCCTGCATGTTAATCACCTCAAACCCTACTTTGAGAGTTCTGAAATTACCATGCACCTCCTCATCCAGTAACCCAACTTCCTACATTGGTTGCAGCACTGGGATTAGGACTTGTATTTGTACAGTAACCTAATTTCCTACACTACTATACATAAATAGAGGGGCTTTCGATCAGCCCTCTTCATCCTTGGCCTGTTCAGGTGTCATTCACATTTTGTTTTCACTCATCATAGCATACTACATGAGCAATGGGCCAGCACAATTATTCCATTAACTGCCTTGCTCTGACAACAACATTTTTCCTGGTCACATGACCACATTCACCTGAAAATGTATGCACATCACCGGAAAATATGTGCCCTTCAGTGCCAGGGTTGAAGTGCCTGGACTGCAGTCATCCTCTGAGTATTATATATTTTTCAATAAAATAAAACTTTTTCCCATTTTTTTCTTATTGCATATGTTTGTAAAAAAGATTGCTCATTGAGGCCAGATCTATTGACTTTCTTAGTGCTTTTTCTGCTTGCTCGCACAAGAAAAGCGCTAGCTGGTGCCAAATAGTTAGTGCTTTATAAAAGGAAATAAATTGGTTTATAAAATGAGTTGTATGGTATGATAGAAGAGGATAACGGATTCATGCTGTGTTGTGGTGTCATGTGATATGGTAGTGAACGCCATGATTTAGCATGTTAAGACTTTCTAGGAAATAAAAAGTCATTAGCCACTTTCATCAGAGAATGTACCATGCTTGGTGCACCTCGACTAATGAAGTCTAGGCTCTATGTACTGGTATTCATGGTGAACTGATGCTCATTAATATTCATGAGGTGTCTGAAAACACCATAAACACTGGGGCGATTTGTTTCATCAGAGACAAAGATGAGATTCCTCTTTTTAGCAAAATCTTGAATGTCGGCCTCGTTCTCGTGCTAGCCATTTCCAGGTTTTGGAATCACGTCACTAAACATCCAGGAAACTCCATGAAAATAATCTGGAATCGTTCAATGCTTGACAATTGATTCTGAGAATATAAAGAGACAAATTGTCCAGAAAGTACCAGTTTGAGATTCGTGAGATCCTGATAATTGTGAACAAAACGAAAATGGTACTTTCCATCTTCTTAACAATGGCATTACAGCAAGGTGATGCACAATTCAGAATGTACTGAACGCGGGTTTTATACCCAGACATTATCCAGACCTGGTTTGTAATGAGATAATGCATCTCTGGGGAGATTTCTGCTTCCACCGAAGAGACAACTGCTGATGTAAGTGTTCTGGCACCAAAGCCAAAGATAAGGGCCAGTCCATCACTAGGAAGGAAGTGGTGATAACGTGAGGTGACAGTGGCCACAGAGACATGACCGGGCACGTCTTTAAGATAAAGTGTGTACTAGTGTTACACATCAAGTGGAGCAGCACTGATGCCTCGAGGCTGAACAACGGCGAAGCAGATAGCGCGACTTTTTTTATTCAGTATGTTGACACTCAACTGTGAAGGTATACAGGAAGACACACAAAGTAACAGACAGCCAAACACACACATATAAATAAAAGCAAATGAAAACAGAAATGCCAAATAATATAAATGTTGGCTCACCACACGAACAGATACTCCAATAAATAAATGCAAACAGCATAGGAATTTCCATAACAGATCCTCAGCCTGACAAAACCCATGGAAATGCAACGTGAAGAAAAAGCCGTGGGGTGTTTTACGCCTGCTTATTTTCTTTTCTTTCAGAGGAGTGTTGGAGGGAAAGCCTCAATGGACATTATCAGGACACACCTCGTCCTTGCCGCAGTCATTAATTTTCTATGTGCATTGCACCTTGGAAACATGCAACCTGCATGTTTCCTTTTAGCAATAGATAGGCTCCGTCCCTCCAGCCTCAAACGCCCACCCCCAATGTTGTGTGCTAAAGGGGTCAACACACACTGCATGGAACAACGAAGTACAGAAGCTCGAGCGTTGTAAAGGAACAAGGAATTTAACCGATAAGTAAACGAAGCTCTACACAGAATAAGAAACAGGCAAACTACTCACAGTGGAACAGCACATAACAGTATAAGCCAGGTGAGTACTATACTTTTCTATAATGCCTTGAGGCATCGCTCTTATTGGAGTACTCCACCAGTCAGTATTGGCTGTCGTCCATGCCATGGTAGAATTAAATACACGCGTTAGATGTACGTTAGTACTCATTCTCTCTGTTTCCATGGAGACCCAGTTAGTGTCACCCATAATAAATAATTCCTACATTTATAGATTTTTTAAGGATGACATTGAAGCAGGTAGAGACAATTTACTGCATGGTGTTTGCACTCTGATTCTCATTGCAGACCCTGACCCGCCATGCTGTGCAGCGACCTGGCACCTTTCGTTGATTAAAACTGGTGCCTCATGCTGCTTTCACCGCCTCTTGGAGCTTTCCAAGAAGCTGTGATGATTAGTTACTGAAGGCCGCAGTAGTCAGGCCATGGCACCCTGGCAGTAATGCCGCACTGCCTAGTCTCTCCTTCAATAAGGGTAGATAGAGCAAGATGCAGCGCCACACCTTTTTATTACTTTCCACGCCTCGCTCCTGTTGCACTCGTCATTAGTTTGGGTTTCTATGTGGATTGAAGTCAAATTTCTCTGTAAGGACTATCACTATCGGGCACTTTATGACACCACTTCCTCTTCTGAAAAAACTGAGTGTTCCGTCTGGCCTTAGAAAATGAGGGCCTGATTCACAAAGTGCCTCCGCACTCGTGGCGGAGCCCTCCAGTTGTGGAGGAGCCTCCGCACTCGAGGCAGAGGCCCTCCAGTTGTGGGGGAGCCTCCGCACTCGAGGCGGAGGTCCTCCAGTTGTGGGGGAGACTCTGCACTTGAGGCAGAGGCCCTCCAGTTGTGGCGGAGCTTCCGCACTAGTGGCAGAGGCCCTCCAGTTGTGGGGGGAGCCTCCACAGTCGAGGCAGAACCTCTGCAATGATAATTCTCGTTGCGAAGATTCCGCCTCGAGTGCGGAGACTCCCTCATGACTGCCCGGCCTTCACCACGAGTGGGGAGGCCCTTTGTGAATCAGGTCCCATAAACCAGATGTACTAAGTATTTGAATGGTTGCAAAAGCTCCAATTTGGTGTGTGCAGCCGTTAAAAGGCCCTTTGTTTTGTATTAATCCCATTTCAGGAGTCAGAAAAGTTTTCTGCCTCCTAAAATGAGACTGTGAGTGGATGGTGATTAGGTACCTGGAAAGGGTGTGTTCTAAATACAGAATCAGTATCTAAACTATGAATTTGCAGAGCAAAATCCAGTCACAAAATATTGATATTTTATCGACACCTTAGAGGAGGTTTTGATGCATTCACAAAAGGGACCCCTTGCCCTTTGCGAATGTAAAAAAATGTTTGTTGAAGAGTTGGCAGTGGTTCATGAGAAATCGGCTGACACTTAAACAGAAAAAGTAAACTTTTCTTTTTCAATGCAGTGTGTCCTTTAAGGAAAACCGTCAGATTTTTTAATAAAAAAAGTTTACTTTATTGAAAGTAAATCAACCACATGGTGGTCTGTTGGCCCCAGGGGCCCCCATCCCTGTGATGGCCTCCAATCATAGTGAGTCACAATTTGCAAGCTACTTCCTTAATTTTCATTAGGTAGGTTGGATTGCGACCCACTATGGTTCAGAGTTTTAAAAGCTGACCTATTAATACATAGCTCAGTTCTTAAAAATATTTACTGGTCGCAATTTGCAACCAGTATTTTGCAACCAGATATTTGTGCATCTGGCCCTATGTTCTCTGGCTGAGTGTAAGCTTGTGGCTCCAAGAATCTGCAGACACAGACAAGTTGGCCCCTCTTTCTCCTGTTTGGCACCTTCTTTGCGAAATGTGTTGCCTCTTACCTTTGTGTCTGTCAAACTGTCTTCACAAATGCTTAACTACCTTTAGCCTTGTCTTGAAGGTGTCAATTCTGAATTCCTATCACACTATTATTTAGCATCAACAAGCACTGTGGTGAACCTTTGCACTTAAAAAGAGAGATACATGCATAACCTCAAAAATATGTGTAATAAATAAACTAATACATAGGAGACAACTGGGGACCAACTAAAATGAATAGTTGCAGAGGGATGGAACTGCTTAAGCAAAAATGTCCTTGATTGGTTTCCAGCTCTCTACATTTACATCTACATGCATGAAAACAGTGCCTATTCATCACATTAGTGGAGAGGCTGTGGTGTGTTGTCGTGTAATGTCACTACTGAGCGTGAGATTGTAAAGGTACTTGGGAGAAGATTTTCAAATATGTCACACAAGTCTCACAGCAATCTACGTTGTTGCACTGGATGGTGTCAGAGAGGGAGTGGAGGACAGGGACACATCTAGAGAGCGAAGGCCCGTTTCTCTATTATCCTGAGGTTGCACCCTTGGAGCATGCCTTGCACTGCACACACACCTTTGCACCATAGTCAGGGCCACTGGAATTATGCGGCAGGGGAGCACCAAATTATGCGGCAAGAAAAAGGCAATTATGCGGCATACAGCATATTTTTTTTATAGTATTCATTATTTTGTCATTTTTACACATGGTAATACTCACTTCATTAGTACCAGTTTAACAACCAAATATAGAAATAGGCAACTGAAAGATGACTAGTTAACCTTTGTGAAGGTCCTTCCACAGCAAGCAAATTGCCACGTTTTTAGTAACTTTGATCCGTTTGAGCTAGAAAACATTTTTGGGTTAAAATCTGCATATTATGCAGCAATGATGGATTACGTGGCAAATGTGGCACAAGCTGTGGCCGCAGAGTTGCACAATTCCAGTGGCTCTGACCATAGTGAATAACGGTGTGTGTCTTATGTCTAGCATTGTTTTTGGCCTGGAAGAGTATCCTTCCAGTATAAAATCTATGCTTAGATGAATTTTAAAATGTTTCCAGCATTGGATGTGTGCTGTACAGTACAGCATACATGTAATGTTGGGAAAGTTACGATAAAGAAAAACATTCTTCTTTTTAATGCCCGCCTCAAGGAGGCTTTTTGGGTGCAAACCTCTGTGTACCATTGTTAGTAGATAGGGGTTTACATCCAAACGCATGAGTGGTTGCACGGAAATTACCATGTACCACCCATTGAATATCCCCTTGATGCAACGTAATGCAAAGTAATGCGAACCACTATTTACTTTACTTTTTGACAACTTTCCCCAAAAAATAGTTTATCAAGACATTGTGCCGGTTTGTGTCACTTTTTGTGACTTTGCTCCTACAAAAAGTCTTAAAAACCTGCCCCAGGGATTTATCAAAAATATATGTGTACAGGCTTGCGCCAGAAACACTGCACCAACATAACACATACTCCTTTTTAAAATTAACACAACTATAATAAACCAAGCACTTGTTGAGGTTAGTGGGTGACCCCACTATGTCTGGAAAATAGTGTATGTGAACATCTTTGATTTTCTTAAAATCGAACATGACCCCTGCAAGCATTATCTGAATCTTCATGGGCCCCCTACATTGATTAATATGCTGCAAGTCCCTGAGATATGCAAGCAATTAAGATAGCTCAATGATTTATGAATGTTTTTGAGATCTTGGTCGACACATTTTTTGTAACAGTGTCTGATGTTTAATATATCATTATAGTCCACTCCCAGGGGCTATACTAATTGTTAAAAGCTCTTAAAAGGGCATTTAGCAGTGGGAATAGCCCAGGCCAAAAGAGTTATAATGCTATTAGAACTCACAAAATCTGATGGGAGTAATGATTGTAATAAGTCTAACCACTGGCAATCGCTCGGGGAGCATTCCAGCTCATCGTTCTAATCAGGATGACACCTGTCTTGAGTTGCTTATTTTCCAGTTCAGGGAGGACCTAGCTTGGCAGTTCAGGCTCGACTGTTTCTGCTTGACCACGACCAAGACTGATGGCTGGGTCCAAACTGAGGTGCATGGTGGGCAAAAGAACGATGGGTTTGAATGCTACCCTGAGCAATTGCCAGTGGTTAGACTTATTTCAAGCATTTCTTCCATAACCTTTCATGCGTTTGATGTACCGCACTAAGTGGCAAGGGTATACCCAGACGTGGTTCCCGTGCTCACTGTGCCACTGGAATCAAACTGCACCTGACTGACAAGTACCAATCAGGGTGAAGCCAGTCTTGGGCTGCTTATATTCTGCTTCAGTGAGGATCTGGTCTGACAGTTCAGTATAGACTGTTCCTATTGGAGCAGGGTCGGGACTGAGTTACATATGGCTGGGTCCAAACTGAGGTGCAGGGTGGGCATAAGAAGAGTGGGTTGCAAAACTACCCTGAGTGATTGGCAGTGGTTACACTCATTGAAAGCCAGCGGCGGCCCCTCTGCTGCCAGTGCAGCAAAAATGAAAAATAAAACCGTAATAAAAAGAATGACCATTTTATTTTTCATTGCTCCCAGCCCGAGCAGTGTTTGGGGGCGGGGTATTGCTGCTGACTGGCAGCAGGGTAGTGGTGCTCACTCCACCAGTTTACACTGCGCAAGTCACTTTGGCCGGCCATCTTGCGACGGCCAGCCTGACTTGCGCAGTGTAAACCTCTTCACCTAGCTTTCTCAGACAGCTGGGTGAATAGCAGGCACAGGTCTCCTGTGCCTGCTGGAGCGTCGAGGCAGTCCGCTCCAATCAATCCTGGCGCTGCTGTCATGGTGCTCATCTGCAGCATGAGTGCAGCATCGGGATTTGCAGAAGGGGGTTGCCTGAGGCTCCATGAGGTGCCCGAGATGACTCAAAAGAAAGAAGAAAACGCGGAGCAAAATGTGGGTAAGTGCATTTATTTTTTAATTATCTCTTTGTCCCCCACTGGGTTTATCTCTCGCCACTCCCCCTGCCCCCCAACGCCCCTCCAGTGTTGAGGGTCACGGCCCATCACTATTGCAAGCATTGCTCCCATAACCTTTTGCATGTTTGTTACAATGCTATTAGACTATTCTACCCTCCGAGTGTAGAATGCTCTAAAATAGATAGGGAGAAACAGAAAAAAAACTTTGGAATATTGGAGCGAAGGTCTTTACCAGAAATTATTAGCCCTGAGCCACTTCACATTTCAATTGGGTACTAATTTTTCCAGTATTCAACAAGCCTTCCATCCTTTCATGTTTTATACATTCAGTACCATAATGCTTGGTAAGAGTAACACCCGTACGTTTCAGTGCTTTGAACTAGAAAAACTAGGCTGAAAACCCATATAACAGCAAAATATTATCACACTCAACCCTTTTCTGTACTGTATGGTAGAAAATACGAGGTAAGACAATTGAGGACAGTCATGAGAGCTGCAATGAAATACATTCTGGTTTGAAGAACATGTCTTGTTGACTGCTAAAGATCTATGCATCAGAATTAGCAAAATTAGTAGGCAGACCTTGCACAGATTCTAGATATTGATGTGAGCACCTGCAGTGCAGCACAACAGTTGCACAACTGGCTTCTTCAGAATACCAAATCCACACCCTGCCTTTGAGGTTTGCACATTTTTCAACTCTGTAAATCTACCCAGCACCAACCTGCTGCCCTCTTTAATTCTTCTCTCGCCCATTGCGTGTAGAAATAAAATTGAATTCCTATTCAAGTCCTAAACGAAAAGTAGTGGAAATTCTAACTTATAGGCTACAGCTCTTGAATGTAATAATATCCATATAAGGCCATTTAAAAGTGTTAACCAATACGGGTGTATGTGGAGCTGGGTGAGCAGTACATGAATGTGTAGGGCAGTGTGAATTAAGAAGGGGTTAAGTGCATAGGACAGATTTTCAATCCATGACTGAAACTGTGTCCTCGCTGGACCAGTAGAGCAAGGTAGCTTTCTTTACTAGGGTGAGGAGATTTTTTTTTAACTTTGCAGTATGTGGAAGCAAATTGCGATGCAAATCCACAAAATATCACTGATTCTCTTCCGCCTATAACAGATTTAAATAAAAATTATATGATTCTCCTTGGATTTTGTTTTACTAAGGAGATATTGTGATATTCCTGAAGTCCCCCCTGAGGGGAGAAGAGGGGGGGGGGGGGTGTTGTGTGTGTCCGTCCCAGGGACAGTCACCACTGGAGAGTTATAGTTAGACCCAACTTTCTATAGGGTAAGCATTTTTTGGTTTCCTTATAACTTTGGCGCTGTTTGACGTACCTTCACGAAACGTTCCAAACAAAAGTCTAATCGACCTCAGCTTCTTCCTAGAAACTTTCAGGCTGATCCATCAAGCAAGGACCAAGAAAAAACTGGAGTCCCAAAGCCTCAAAAGCTTTGTGTATTTCACATCGCAGAAGCTCTGTGGAGCTCTCAGAACTCAACATAAGATCTGACTGGCTGCCAACACATCAACAACGATGTGGCATCAGCCATCTTAGGACTTGGCACTCAGTCTCAAGTCCTAGAAAAAAACGTTTAAAAAGGTATATAAGCGGATAGGGTAAGGATACCCAGAGGAACCACCCTCCTGGGTCAAAAGCATATATTTTCTTTTAATTTGTCCACAAATATGTGGTGGATCTGCAAATTTGCAGCAAAATTTGTTGAAAAAAGTGTGAGCTCCAATACTTCAAAAAAAAAAAAAAAAAACAGGGTGTGCCCGGGCCTGGGGGTAGTACATTTTGCATTCAGGGGAGCAAGGGCGTATGGCCCCCTTCCCAAGCCTCTTGGAGGCCCCGGGGATCCCATCACCCAGCACTAATGTTAAATTAAAGGGGAGTGGATACGCGGCCTGGCCCATGCCTCCCCGAGCCTCTCTAAGGCCCAGGAGACCTCATGCTCTGGGGCTGAATGACATTTAAAGAGGAGATGGTGTGCAGACCCCTCCCCGAGCCTCCAAAGCCTCAGGGGACATCTCCTGTGGTGAAATTATTAGAAAGGGGAACAGGGCATGCAAGCCCTTTCCTGAGCTTCATAAGGCCTCATTATTGTGTCCTGGGGAGCCCACCCCCAGGACACAGTTTCTATAACAATAGCGCAGGCAGGGGAAAAAATGTGTACTTCCACTCAGGCTGCAGAAATTCCCCTACTGGGTGGGAGTACACATTTATTTCCCTGCCAGCGCTCTTGCGGGCAGGAAAACAGAGATGCCTCTGCCAAGTGGGAGCAGAGAAAAAACCTGCTCCCTCTGGGCGAGAGATAAACCAGGATGGATATATGCAGGGGAGCGGGTGGGGCCATGGGACCCTGGGGATCCTCCCGTAACCCCCAATTTTGTGTGTTGTTGGTGCCCTGGGTGGGCACCAGGGCATCCATTTTACACTCCGGAAGATGGGGTCCCTTGTGCCTGTAAAGGCTCAGGAGGGGGGCAGGCGCTCCCTCCCTATAAAAATGAATTCAGCCCTGGGGGATGGGGGCCTCCAGGGCCTGGAAAGGCACAAGGGGGAGGGCTGCATACCCCCCTCCACCTTATATGTAGTTTGGCCTCAGGGGATGTGGTCCCTGGGGACAGTAGTAGGTCGTGGAGGCGGGGCTGCACACCCCTTCCCCAAAATATTTTTAAAAGATAAGAATTTCCAGCATCCAGAAAGGGTGCCAGTAGACTGCAGGGGCCCTGGGGCTCCCCCCGTGCCCCCCAAGAAGAATATGCATCTGGGTCTCCCGGGTGGGCACCGGGACACTCAAAATAAAAAATATGGAAAATAAATCAGCGGCAAGAGATGCTTATTTATTATTCACCGTTCCTTGCAAGAAGCACCCCTTAATGTGCTCTGAGGAATTTAAAAAAAAAATGTTTAAGTCTGGTGGTGTTCAGAGAGAGGGCAGAAGCTCCACCATGCATTTTTGTAATGCTGTGGGGTGCTGCAGGCAGTACAGAAGCCCCCCAACAACATTAAAAAAAAAAAAAACAGTAAGCCTCCTGGGTTGTTAAATCCATGACCCCAGGAGAGCTTACCATATTTTCTTAAAGCACTCCTAGCTGGAGCTCTATGCTTTTATCTGGGATACAGAGCCCTCTTATGGTTGGTTCTATGACTGCAATTTGTAGCTTGAAAAATGTTTAAAAAGACTCAAAAATATGTTGATTTGTTTTTTAAATAAACCTTTATTGAATTGTTTTATGACAAAAGACTTGTATTAAACATTGAACTGTTTGAAATAATGAAATATACATTTCATTATAATTATTGGACTTTTTTTTTAGAAAACACAATACATGTGCTTTATATATGTTGATATCCTGACCCCTTCATAGAGCCAATAGGCACACTATTTTATATTTTGGTGTTCTGACCCTTTCACAAAGACACTAGTTCTGTCTTACTTAAAATGACACCCTTATATTTAGCCATGCATGCCCATGGGGTTTGGACGCCAGGCCCTGTGCCCAACCCCCACTGCTAATGGCTGATGTGCAGCGGGGGTTGGGCACCAGCAGGAGTTGGGTTCAGAGCTTGGGGTTGGCATAATGTATGGTAATAAAATCATACTTTATGCTAAAAAAAAAAAACTAGAAAGTCACTGAAAAAAAACAAAGGTTAAAGTGACTTTAATGTTAGGTATGGTAATAATATCTTACTTTACATTTTTAAAAAAAAACCTTAGAAATTCCTTGAAAGAAACAAAAGTTAAAGGTAGGCCTGGGCGTGGTTCGCAGAGTTTTGCTATGCGGAACTCCGCGAAGTTACAAAAAAACTCAGCGAAGTTCCGCGAGTGGCGGAGTGCAGTGCGAACTGCAGTTTGTGCTGGTATTCCTGCCGCTCGGGTAGAAATTCTACCCGAGCGGCAGCTCGCGCACTTTCCGTTCGCGAACTTACAGTTCGCGATCGCGAGCGGTGAAAAAACTCTGCTGCACATCACGAAGCGGAGTTTTCTGCACTCCGCGAGCTCCGCGGAGTGCAAGTGCAGAAAACCCCGCAAACTCCGCGAACGGACCGAAGTTCACCGCCCAGGCCTAGTTAAAGGGGTGTTATAATTAGGTGAAAATGTCAGTAAAAACATACCATTTTAAATAAGTGAACTTCACCAGTTATAGTTATCTCAAGGAACTATATCTCAAGCCCTAAAGTAACTATAACTCTAGCCCCGCCATGGGCTGTTAATTACCTCACATATTACATCACTCATGACATGTTCTATGACATCATTGTTAACAACACTGCAACATCTGAAATGATATCAATGCTGACAAGGCTGTGCATGGCGATGGACTATAAATTCCCTTTAATCTTTAATTATATCGGTGAAATATATATATATATATATATATATATATATATATATATATATATCACCAGACTTTCTCCTCCCAAAAGAGCAGAGGACACAGCGGGGTACGTATGGTTGCTTTATTAAAAAACTGGACGGCATGACCGGTTTCGGCTGTGCGCCTTTCTCAAATGCCACAGTTCAGTGCTGAGTCACCTGGCAAAGTCTCAATAAGCTCCTCCTTTCCCAATGGTGGAAGGCTCACCTGCGCCGCTTTAGTCTGCAGGACGTTGCATCAGCCAAATGTTGAGACTGCATGCCCCATAATGCAGCGTGTTGGTTCATACCGCGTTGCAGGAGATGAACTCAGCGAAAATACTGGCGATAAAACAACCTTGGGTCCCCAACTTCCAGCTGACCCAATTCACAGGAACCAAGGCTGAGGGTGTAAGGACAGTACCAGCACCTATCCAAGCAGTCTTGGACCGCCATTTGGCAGCAGCATCTCGATCCCTGAAGTATGGGCGGCGGGTCGCAATCATCCGATTCCTCGGTACAGAAATTGCAGTTGCTCATGTTCATGCGACCTCAAAGTGGAAGGGTCCTCTGTTGCGCACCACGAGCTGTGCGCTACATGTATCACCAGACTTTCTCCTCCCAAAGAGCAGAGGACACAGCGGAGTACGTATGGTTGCTTTATTAAAAAACTGGACGGCATGACCGGTTTCGGCTGTGCGCCTTTCTCAAATGCCACAGTTCAGTGCTGAGTCACCTGGCAAAGTCTCAATAAGCTCCTCCTTTCCCAATGGTGGAAGGCTCACCTGCGCCGCTTTAGTCTGCAGGACGTTGCATCAGCCAAATGTTGAGACTGCATGCCCCATAATGCAGCGTGTTGGTTCATACCGCGTTGCAGGAGATGAACTCAGCGAAAATACTGGCGATAAAACAACCTTGGGTCCCCAACTTCCAGCTGACCCAATTCACAGGAACCAAGGCTGAGGGTGTAAGGACAGTGCCAGCACCTATCCAAGCAGTCTTGGACCGCCATTTGGCAGCAGCATCTCGATCCCTGAAGTATGGGCGGCGGGTCGCAATCATCCGATTCCTCGGTACAGAAATTGCAGTTGCTCATGTTCATGCGACCTCAAAGTGGAAGGGTCCTCTGTTGCGCACCACGAGCTGTGCGCTACATGTATCACCAGACTTTCTCCTCCCAAAAGAGCAGAGGACACAGCGGGGTACGTATGGTTGCTTTATTAAAAAACTGGACGGCATGACCGGTTTCGGCTGTGCGCCTTTCTCAAATGCCACAGTTCAGTGCTGAGTCACCTGGCAAAGTCTCAATAAGCTCCTCCTTTCCCAATGGTGGAAGGCTCACCTGCGCCGCTTTAGTCTGCAGGACGTTGCATCAGCCAAATGTTGAGACTGCATGCCCCATAATGCAGCGTGTTGGTTCATACCGCGTTGCAGGAGATGAACTCAGCGAAAATACTATATATATATATATTATCTACTGGCGGTCGCCAGTAGATAGTTATAGTTACAACCTATTATCCATAGGAAATCCGCGACATTCTATTTGAAATAACTCTCTTGCCGGTTGACGTATCTTCGCGAAATTTTCAAACTTCGTGGGGCGCTCCGGTCCGCTCCTACCCTGAAAGTCTCGGGGTGATACGTCTAGCGGGGGCCGAGAAAAAGGGGGTCCCAAAACGCGTTTTCCCCATGCATTTTCCCATAGGAAACTTTAGACACGGCTACAGCCCGAACTGCTGAACGGAATTACACCAAATTTGGCAAAGAGGTAGTTCTTGGTTCAGAAAGAACCCTTTTTGTTAAATGGTGTAAATCCGTTCAGTAGTTGCTGAGAAAATGAAAAGTAAAAAGTTAGTGATATCTAGGGACGAGTAGGGTCCGCGTACCCTCCCGATCACGAGCTGCATGTTAATTGGCTGTCAGCTGGCTGTCAACATTCCGATTCAGGAAATGTTGGCAGCCATTTATCCTCGGTAGAACCGAGGGACAGAAACTAAGTGCGCAAAGCGCACAAAGGGAGCAGGGTAGAAACACCCTGACCCCCTAGGTTTGCTCAGGGGGTCCCACAAGGACCCCCTGGGCAAAAAAAAAAAATTTTTTTTTTTTTTTAAAATCGGCAGGATGCGCTCAGGGTGCGCGAATCCTGCCGAAATCGAAGCGCGGTCTTCCGCGCTTCGATGCTAATTGGCCCCGGGTGGCCCAAGTCCCGGGGGCATGGTGGGGGATAATTTAATGTGTGGGGGCCTCAAGGGCCCCCAAGCCCGGGGACCGCCACCCCCGGGGCTTTTTAAAATGGTGCGGGAGGGCTCTGGGCCCTCCCGCAGCCCCGAGGACCACCACCTCCCGGGGCTTTTTAAAATACATTATTAAACCTGTGTGGGGGGCTCCAGCCCCCACACGCCCGGGGACCACCACCTCCCGGGGCACTAAACATTTTAATATGGGGGTCCGTTACGGACCCCAGAGCCCGGGGACCACCACCTCCCGGGGCTGTGTACTGATGGGAGGGGGCCGCGCGGCCCCCCTCCTGGAGCCCTTGATGGCCCTGGGGACCACCACCCCCAGGGCCGGCTCCTGCAGTGTCCCGGGGTGCCTACCCCGGGACACTGTAGTTTGCTATGGCAGGACGGGAGCCTCGCGGCTCCCGTCCTGCCATAGCAAACTGCTGGATATTGGAAGAGAGAGCAGGAAACCTGTTCTCTCTTCCAATATCCAAAGCGATTGCTTTTCCACATGGGGAGCAGCATGTCAGCTGCTCCCCATGTGGAACAGCAATGCCGGCTCCCAAGGGACGTGGGGAGCCGGGCGGGACTGTGGGGGGATTGGGGACCCCCACAGTCCCCAACGGAGAGGAGCCAGCCCCGGGGGATGGGGTCCCCGGGGCAAGTAGTGGCCCGGGAGGGGGGCCACGCGGCCCCCTCCCCAAAAAAGAGGAAAAATTAAAAAAAAAAAAATGGAAAGGCCGGCCCCGGGAGATGGGGTCCCCGGGGCCTTAAAATGGCCAGAGGAGGGGGCCACGCTGCCCCCTCAAAAAATAAATATAGAGGCCATGCCCCGGGGATGGGGTCCCCGGGGCCAATACAGGCCCAGGGAAGGGGGCCACGCGGCCCCCTTCCCGTTTTTTTTAAAGGTAATTTAAAAAAAGGTGTAAGGCCCTGGGGGATGGGGTCCCCAGGGCCCAAAGAAAAAAAGGAAGGGGGGCCACACAGCCCCCCTTCAGGGAGAAAAAAAAACGATCGGGCCCGCAGGCCCCGCCCCTTCCTTCACCACTCTGCAAACGCGCCCCTGGCGCGTTTGCAGAGGGGAACAATTCCCCTTGAATACTGGGGGTCCCTGGGGGCCAACTAGCCCACCAGGTACCTCCAGTATGCGCCAGGGGCTGCCTTGCAGAGAGGTGTACAGAGGCCACGCCCTTTTTACACCTCTCTGCAACGCAGCTCTGTGGCGCTTTTGGAGGTATATGGTGGGCTAGTTGGACTCCGGGGACCCTCAGGATTCAAGGGGACTTAATCCCCCAACTTAAAACGCGCCACGGGGCGCGTTTGCACAGTGGTGAAGGGAGGGCGGGGCTTCAGGTGACATGTGTGCAAACAGGCCCCGTGGCGCGTTTTAAGATGGGGAATTAAATCCCCTTCAATCCTGAGGGTCCCTGGGGCCAACTAGCCCAACAGGTACATCCAGAATGCGCCACAGAGCTGCGTTGCAGTGAGGTGTAAAAAGGGGTGTGGCCTCTCTACACGTCTCTGCAACGCAGCCCCCTGGCGCATATTGGAGGTTCCTTGTGGTCTAGTTGGCCCCTAGGGACCCTCAGGATTCAAGGGGACTTATTCCCCCAACTTAAAACGCGCCACGGGGCGCGTTTGCAAAGATGTCACCTCAGGCCCCGCCCCTCCCTTCACCATTGTGCAAATATTCCTCTAAAATCAGCCGAAATAGGAATTCCGATTTACTCACCTGTTATCAGGAGAGACCTCAGTGCTGCATCTTTCAGCCCAGTACTGATCCTGAAAAGTAATTTTAACCGTACTTACCGGTAACTTGAATTTCCTTCCATAGGCTAACATTGACTGGTTTCACTTGGAAATTCTTCTAAGTGTGGAGTTTTGGAACTTTAAAATATTCCTCTAAAATCAGCCGAAATACGAATTCCGATTTACTCACCTGTTATCAGGAGAGACCTCAGTGCTGCATGTTTCAGCCCAGTACTGATCCTCAAAAGTAATTTTAACCGTACTTACCGGTAACTTGAATTTCCTTCATAGGCTAACATTGACTGGTTTTCAGCAAAAAAGTTTCAAAGTGTTGATTTTCACAAACTACAAATATTCCTTAAAAATCGACAGTATGACTTAAACGCATTCTTTCAACTGTTTACAGGAGATGCACCAGTGCTGGATCCAGGATCCAACACTGAGTAAGAAAAAGTAACGATAACAGTTTTTACCTGCTAAGTGAATTTCCTTCCATAGGATAACATTGGTGATTCTATGAGAAAAGTTTCAAAGTGTCAACTTTTAAAATACAATAATATTCCTTAAAAATCACGACTGTAACCAAAACGCTTTTACTCAACTGTTTACAGGAGATGTACCAGGACTGAATCTAGGATCCAGTCCTGTGGTTACAAAAGTAATCCATAAAGTAACTAATTGCATTTAACTAGAAATTCACATTGAGCTGAATGTTGCATTGTGTTTGAAAATGTGTTGCCCATTGCAACAACTGTAACTACTGTACTTAAAAGTCTATTGCCTATCTGCAAAGTATTTAAACTAAAGTAATTCATTCTGATAAAGTATTTTTTGTAATGTAATGTATAATGTAATTACAATGTAATTTAAAAAATAAAATATGTAAAAAAAAATTGTTTCTAAAAATGTAGTAAATCAGTATGAAAAAAATTAATATAACAATTAATACATTTAAAAATTGTCATTTACAAAACCTTTGAAATTCACTGAAAAAACCGTAGGTTTCAGGCACGTTATAGTTAGAAATTAGCATTTAAAAAACCTTTGAAATTCACTGAAAAAACCATAGGTTTCAGACACGTTATAGTTACAAATTAGCATTTAAAAAACCTTTGAAATTCACTGAAAAAACCATAGGTTTCAGACACGTTATAGTTACAAATTAGCATTTAAAAAACCTTTGAAATTCACTGAAAAAACCATAGGTTTTAGGGACAGTTATAGTTACTTGGACATTGCACTCGTACAAAACCCGTGAAATTCCCCGTTATAGTTAGTTCAGCTAACTATAACTCGCGCCCTCATAATGCACTGCTGATGACGTCACATATTACATCACTCATGACATGGTCAGTGACATCACTGATGACATCACTGATGACATCTCAAATGACATCACTGATGACATCATCCACGTGATAATCTGATGCACCTCCTCACACCCTAATATAACCTTTGATACACCCACTCTAAATTACAGACTGCCATTCGCAAAACCATAGACACTCCAACACCAATAACTACATACCCACTCACTGATTCTTAGGTCTACACACACACATCCACTCACTCACCCGTACAGTCACTCATACTTACGGTCACTCAGTACAGGACTATCATATGCACTCTTACTCCTATATAGACACTCAAACAACGCCACTCATCCATAGAGATACTCACACACCTAGTCAGTCATGCAAATAATTAAACACACTACCATGTACTCACCTATACAGTTATACACACACCAGCTCACTTACTCATACAAATACTAGCACATTCTTACGCTCTTATACAATCACTGATACAAGCACACACTCATCCATACAGCCACTATCACAATCAGTCACTCTCGCTTATAGCTATTTATATACTCCAACACACATATATACTGCCTTTCACATATGTAGTTACTCACACATGTACCACTGGGACATACATTCACTCACTAACACACTCTTACACACACTTACCCACCCATAAAGTCTATCACAGATGCACTCTTGAAACCATCCACCCAGTGAATCACCCACTCACACATCTATGCACAGAGTCGCACACACCCCTCCCACACAAACACTCAGGCACCCATACAGATACTCACACAAGCATTCAATAACTCAAATAGACACTCATGTAGCTATTCACAAACACATGCAGCCACTTACACAGCAACAGACAGACGGATACAGACATTCACCCAGTTTAGTCACTAACCCATGCATTCAGTAAGATACGTTAAATCACTCACTTATACAGTCAGTCACGCACCTACTAAATCATCCATACAGACACTTACACACCCACTCATTCTTCAATACGTCTTTTCCTATATATATTAAAAATATTTAAACTTTAGAGAAACACAGTCACTGGATGATGTCATCAGTGATGTCATTTGAGATGTCATCAGTGATGTCACTGACCATGTCATGAGTGATGTAATATGTGACGTCATCAGCAGTGCATTGCGGGGCGCGAGTTATAGTTAGCTGAACTAACTATAACGGGGAATTTCACGGGTTTTGTACGAGTGCAATGTCCAAGTAACTATAACTGTCCCTAAAACCTATGGTTTTTCAGTGAATATATATATATATATATATATATATATATATATATATATATATATATATATATATATATATATATATATATATATATATATATATAGTTGCAATCTGGCACCAGGGCATTGGAGCACTTTATGTGAGCACCAGGTTTACGTTACACATTTGAATGCCCACAGTGAATAAGAACTTCATGTGAGCCTTGAGCTTTAGCTCTCAGCTCGCCCGCATTTGGCGCATGACAACTGCCATGGTAGGGAGGGATCTTAAACCCGCTCTGTCCCCAAACTCCTTTTTCACCAGACTCGCTGTTGGATGCAACATTCTCGAGCTGCTTGTGTCAGCTAATAAATAGTGCTGCTTTGAATTATCTGCATATAATAATGACTCGTCTTTTATGCAACACTTCATCTGCTGCAAATAGGAGTTAATACTACTTCCCAATTCATGGTACTCAATGTAGAGACCTTGGGAAGGATGGAAGGCCCAAGATTCAAACTTGTGCTGATCAACACTTTGTTCACGGCGAAAGGTTCAACTCATTAAGCTATTCCCCCGAAACATTGGGTATGATTTCACTGGTGAAAGAATAGTGAAGCCCAACAAAAATCATATAAACATTAACACTAATTTGTTAAATATTGCATGCTTTTAAATGTTCATGGAGTGTGTATCAAACATACATTCTAACATAAGGTTGACAGCCAGAGATAAATTTGTAAAAGAGTAAGTGCAGTGGCCCAAAGTTTTGTTCAGAAGCCCCCGGCTGGTGATATCGAAGGTCAGGGTGACTTAGACAAAGACTGAGTAGTCTTGCTTCCACGCTATGCCTCTTTAATCCACCGCCAGACACTCCTTGCCCCTTGCAGATCCTTTTTTAGGTCTCGGCCTGCACCAGCGCTTGCGCTGGTCTGGCCGAGAGTTTTAGTAAGTGGGTTTTGGAAGTGCAAACACTGGCTTTCGGCTGGCGACCAGCTTGAGTTCACGATGGCGTGCACGCGCAGCTGGCATCTGGGTTTCCTATCTCTTCCTCATTTCCTCATCATGGCTCATTAACTCTCTGGACTTTGATGTTTCAATCGCAGCAGCAGCTCACATTACCAACTGAGGGCCCTGGACTACAGTCACATGAAAAACAACAGCGATTAGCATTGAAATGCAAGCTTTTTTTTGTCTAGTTAGAAATATTGCTTCGGTGGGTTGATTTCACCTTATATCACTATTTGTTTTATATTGGGAGTCACAGCCTAATTACCAGTATTTTTGTCTCACTTTTTTTTTTATTATATTTATTCGCGCAAAGCACAAAGCTATATTTAAGGTTACTTTTTCCGCGTCACTTCTTCACTTTATTTAAACTCCACACCTCCACTCTTATTCTCTCTCTCCTTCTCTCTCTCTCTCCCCTCTCTAATTCTCTCTCTACTTAATTAACTCTCCCCTCTCTATCTTTTTTAGCCTTTCATTCTCTCTCACCCCTTTATCTGTTTCTCTTTCAAACTCCTTCATTCACTCTCTCTCCCCTTCTTTCTCTCTCTCTATCCCGCTCCACTCTTTATTCTATGTACACCCTTTCTCTCTCTTTCTTTCTCACCACCCTATCTAATTGGGCATTATATCTTGACTCTATCTCTCACTCGGCAACACCACAGCATCACTCAGCGCAACCACAGCATCAATCAGAGCCAGCACAGCATCAATCAGAGCCAGCACAGCATCACTCAGCACCAACACAACATGTCTCAATGCCATCACAGCATCACTCAGTGCAACCACAGCATCACTCAGTGCAACCACAGCATCACTCAGTGCAACCACAGCATCACTCAGTGCAACCACAGCATCACTCAGTGCAACCACAGCATCACTCAGCGCAACCACAGCATCACTCAGCGCCACCACAGCATCACTCTGCGACACCACAACATCACTCCGCGACACCACAGCATCACTCAGCACCACCATAGCTTTACTCAGCGACACCACATCATCACTCAGGGCCAACACTGCATCACTCAGCACCTCCACAGGATGACTCCGCACCACCACAGCATCGCTCAGCACCGCCACAGCATCGCTCAGGGCCGCCACAGCATCGCTCAGGGCCGCCACAGCATCGCTCAGCGCCACCACAGCATCGCTCAGCGCCACCACAGCATCGCTCAGCGCCACCACAGCATCGCTCAGCGCCACCACAGCATCGCTCAGCGCACCACAGCATTGCTCAGCGCCACCACAGCATTGCTCAGCGCCACCACAGCATCACTCAGAACCACCACAGCATCACTCAGAACCACCACAGCGTCACTCAGCGTCACCACAGCATCACTCAGCGTCACCACAGCATCACTCAGCGCCACCACAGCATCACTCAGCGCCACCACAGCATCACTCAGCGCCACCACAGCATCACTCAGCGCCACCACAGCATCGCTCAGGGCCGCCACAGCATCACTCAGGGCCGCCACAGCATCACTCAGGGCCGCCACAGCATCACTCAGGGCCGCCACAGCATCACTCAGCGCCGCCACAGCATCACTCAGCGCCGCCACAGCATCACTCAGCGCCGCCACAGCATCACTCAGCGCCGCCACAGCATCACTCAGCGCCGCCACAGCATCACTCAGCGCCGCCACAGCATCACTCAGCGCCGCCACAGCATCACTCAGCGCCGCCACAGCATCACTCAGCGCCGCCACAGCATCACTCAGCGCCGCCACAGCATCACTCAGCGCCGCCACAGCATCACTCAGCGCCAAGACAATATCACTCAGAACCACCACAGCATCACTCAGCGCCAAGACAATATCACTCAGCGCCGCCACAGCATCACTCAGCGCCAGGACAATATCACTCAGAACCACCACAGCATCACTCAGCGCCAAGACAATATCACTCAGCACCACCACAGCATCACTCAGCACCACAGCAGTATCACTCAGCACCACAGCAGTATCACTCAGCAACACCTGAGTATCATTCAGCATCACCTCAGCATCGTCTCCGCAACAGTCACCACCACCACCACTACCACCTCAGCATCACTCAGCACCACCTCAGCCTGCTCTCGGAATCTGGCATCTGTTGATTCTCCCCTAGCGTCTGGCCACTGCTAGTGTTATAATACAGGTACTAGTTCCCAACCTTCACCCTCCGATTGTTTATGCCCCTCAAAAAAAAAGCTTTAACAAACAACCATTGCAATAGGCAGAAACAAGTTGCCAGCATTGCAAGAACAAAAGAAAACTGAGGAAATTTTTTATTGTAAATACTTTTTAATATGGTCGTTCAGTTTTACATAATGCCTTCTTGGTCATATATAAAGTAACAAAAATGTTTCTGACACTTTTTTATTATAACTTTTCAGCATGCCGCACAGCAGCCACACTTCTCTACAGCACAGCTTGAAGACATTGGCAAAGTCAATAGCTCTGGCTAAACACTTATAAGGCCCCAAAGGCGAGACCTATTGGCTATGCCAATGCTTGTTATCCCTTGCTTTTTGCTTTTGTCACCGTTATTCTGCATTTCTCTTTCTCCTTCTTTCCCCCTTTTGTATTTTTCTCTCTTTTGCTCTAGATCAAAGTCTGTTAAGGAAAAAAAAGGGGTGCATGCCACTACCGGCTCAAATTAATAAGAGCTGCCAAGTAAATTAACATCTTGCTGGAGTTAAAAAAAAATTAAAAAAAAGGGAGGCTCGTGCTAAAATTAAGAGTCTCACCTGCCAAGCTGCTATAGAAGGTTGGGATGTATGCTTGAGCATAAGTGGCAGACTGGAGATTTTAGTTTGCCTGTTTGTCCCTTGCAAGCCCCCGTAGTCAGGCAGATACCTCACTGAACCCCTAAAAACGCTTCGTACAGGGACGTGTAAATCCTTGAATGGACTTCAGAGAGGCTCACCTGCGGAAACAAACCTGCTACTCCATTCCTCCATGAAATATTCCAGTTCCTGAAAAAACTGAACTTTTAATTGTAACAGTTGCAGAAGTACTTCTGAGCCCATCAGAGGACATGGCAGCCTCTGACTTGAGTTTTGCAGGGAATCTTGCGTTTTTTCCTGGATCGTTATGGGACATTCAATCATGCAGCATCTCAGTGGCAAAGAGATCAGTCATCCAACCTCATGTCAAAACACCACACTTTGTAGAAAAACTGCAGGATTTGTTTCAATAAAAGAGCTGAGCGAAGTTTGTCAACCCACCTTGCTCGTATGTTTGTGGTTGTTGTTTTTAAGGAACACCAGCTAGAACTGATGAAATCCTTTAAATAAAATACTATTAAAAATAAATAATCAAGTCAAGTCAATCTCCTTTATTCGGATATACAAAATATCCATAAAAGTACAGAGCAAAGTACCAGCAAAAAATACATTGATATATTCTAATTTAAAACATACAATAAATACCTAATTTAATACAATAAATGCGATAATATCATATACATTGTTAAAAAAAAGACACAGCAAAAATAGGATATTACATAAAAATATAGCAGCATAATGAGTAAAGTGCATGTATTATGACAGGTATCAGTCATTAAAATGCGTTCTACGACAACCAGAGTCCAAGTTTAAATGCTAATCCGAAGGGAGAACAGTAATAAAAGTACACTCAAGTTTTGCTTAAATAATGTCCATAGAGGCGCGTGAGTGGACAGCCATTTTCAAGAATGTGCAAACACGAAGAATTAAATTTTCCCCATCAAGTTTAAGAATAACATTATAAGCTGCCCTGAAATCATCAATACCCAGGGCTTTAAAATAAGGGATCAATAATTGCATGCTGTATTTTCGGTAATAGTTACAAAAGAATATAAAGTGTAACATAGATTGGTTTCCACGGTTGCCACAATAACATGGCATTTTCTCAAGGTTGATGTTGAAGCCTAAGGGGAAGCACAATGATTATTTTAGGGTGCCTGATCTAAGGCGGAAGAGCAAACTACGATCCCAGCGGTTAATAGCTTCTAGAAGATAACCAGCTGGCAGGTATGGGCGGGGGACATCACCCTCTACCGTGGATATATAGCGAAATACTGTAGATTTCGGGAATTCTCGTTCATACCTAATATCTTCATAATGTTTATACAGGGCCTTCTGAATAATCTTTTTATTGATGCCTTCCAAGTGGTTTGGGTTTATAAAAATATGTGCAAGATTTATACTAGTCAAACTAGCCCTGACAGCAGCCAACCATGGTATGTAAATGCCCTTATCACATTTAAGGCAGTCAGTTATAATTTCTCTGGTCAGTGCTGCCGTTGGATTTTGCCATACTTTCAACCTAAATACGGCGGGGCGGGACCCGATATAATCTTCCACATATAGCAAATTCAACTCTCTGTGACAAATATAGGATGATGAAGAGATCGGTGCCCCCAATACTCTCCGGCAGAATCTATTTTCCTCGATCTGGGTGCTGTTACTGTTTGTGTGTCCCCATATCTCTGCCCCATATGTTACTATGGGTAGACACTGAATTTTATATATTTTCAGTAAAGATAGCACTACCTCAGATCTTCTAGGCTGGGGAAGACTCAAAACTGAGTTAACTGAATTTGAGAATTTACTCCGGCCATATGCAGAATGGGCCGCCCAAGAACCGTTATCAGAGAATACTAAGCCCAAATAGGGGAAAGTGCAAGTGCTTATCAGTTTTTCTGAACCTAAATTAATAACTTTAATAGGATATTTTTGGGGCCACAACACATTAAAAAGATTTTTTAAATTAGTACAAAGATCTAATCCATTCATAAAATCATCAAAACCCCTAACTAAAATGCGGAGAGAGTTCGGGTGCGACCCATTATAACTGCGTCATCCGCGTACAACAGGGCAGGGAGTTTATTACCATTGATCATTGGGACGTCTGTATTCAGAGTTGATAATGTATTATGCAGCTCATTGATATATAAAATAAATAAGAGAGGGGCCAGTACACACCCCTGCCTGACCCCTCTACCAATGGATATGTCCCCTGATACTTCCCCAGCCATATTAATCCTAACCCTTGCCCTTAAATCCCTATGTAGATACGATAAAAAATGAACTAAATCCTCGTCCAGCCCGTATCTTAAAAGGCATGCCCACAGACGCGATCTATTAACAAAATCAAAGGCAGAGGTCAGATCCATAAAAGCCAGGTAGATTGGGGATTGCCAGGCTATTGTATATTTACCTATTCTTAGATTGAGATTAAGGCATTGTTCCACGGTTCCCAGGTTACTTCTGAAGCCTAACTGGCATTTATTTAAAATGCTTCCCTCCTCCGCCCAAGACCTGATTTTGTTAAATAATACCCTACCAAGTATCTTAAGAGTATTATCGATCAGGGAGATCGGTCTGTAGCAGCTCGGGTTGGATCTATCCCCCTTTTTAGGTTGAGCCTAGAGTAGCGCGCAAGCGCTGCTTCTGGCGAAGCATTATGTAGGGGGTTTTCAAAGCTGACCAGACGCTCTTGCGTCATGGCCTTTTTCGGGCGGTTACCCGCGCAGCCGACATCTGTTTCCCATTATCGTGCCCAGATGCGGGCGCGATAATTGGAAACACATGCCGGGAAAAGGACATGACGCACGAGCGTCTGGTCAGCTGAGCAGGCTGCCGCGCTGCACCCGCTCCTCCATTGTTGTCCTTGTTTTTTAGCTGTTTCTAATGCCCCTCAAATCCTCTATCCAGTGTATACTATCATTTCTGACCCCAGCATGCCCACGCCAATTGCACTGAAGCATGTCCTCTTCCCTGTCATCGCGTCTCCGGCAGCCCAGCTACGTTCCTCGCCAGCTAGCCCTCCCATTCTTCTGTTCAGCGTGCCCCGATCCTCTCAGCGTGCCCTTCGCTCCTGCCTCCATCCAACTTGCCCTTTCCACTGCCTCTCCATAGCCATGCCCTCTACTCGTGTCTCCTTTGCTTGCCGGCTCTCCCTCAGTCATTCTGCCTTGCCTTCGCGTCCGTAGCAAGCATGTCCTATCCGGTCTCATACAGCTTGTCCTCGTCTCACCGAGTACCCAGAAATGCCCACTCCCGTTTGCATCATACACTCCCGAATTTGCCCCTCTCCCTGACACCCTTGTTCTCCGCTGCGCCTTTCTGTAACATGCCATTTCCACGCGACTGAACAGAATCGTTTTGACTGAAATGACTCTCCTACACTTCACTCAAACTTCGGCCGGTCTCCGTTCACCCCTCTCTCCATCATGCGCCCTTTCGTCCCCCGGTGTCTCAGTTGGTGCCCTCTCCCTTCTCTGCGTCTACAGGCAGCACACCATTTCAACTATTCTCTCCCAAACCATACTCTTAGTTCCGGGTTCTCATGGAGGTCTGGGCCTGTGTGCTTTTTTGTCCACTTTCCCTGGCTTTTTAATTGCACGCCTCCCGCCCGCCCCCAAGCACTAGTTGCACCCCATCCCGGAGCTCTGCTCACCTTCTGCCGGATCTGTCCGGAGGTGGACACCTTGCGGATGAGCTTCTGAGGGCTCCGGGCTCGGACTCCGGGTCACTGTCCGAGGAATCCTCCGGCGGCAACGCCACCATCCTGCAGCTGTGTCCGGGGTTGCGTGGCCCGGCAAGGGCGACGCCTGCCGGGGAGCTGGAACTACTACAGCCCGGTGATCCGAGGCCTGCGTGCGAACTTGCCCCCTCTGCCGGTTGACTGGCGCTATTGCAGACTGACATTCCAGGATTACAGGATGGGGAAGTAGCGGCCTCGTGTGGGGAATATCGCTTACTGCAGCCTATGACTCCAGTACTATATTCTTATTTTTTTATTAGGTCTCGTCCTGAACCAGCGCTTGCGCTGGTCTCTGGCGAGACCTATAGTAGTGGGGTTTTAAAAGTGCAACCACAGCTGTGTGTGGCATGGCATACAGTGTGTGATTACGCGCACATGCACGAGCAAAGGCCATCTGGCATTCCTCTCGCTTGGCCAAGCGTGCGCGCCTCGCTTCAATGCCCCTCCCTCTCCCCCACCACAGAAACGTCTGCCATGCTTCTGTTGTGACCCTTTTGATGCACGGCATTGGAGGAAAACATGGGCATTTTGTTGTTTTTTTCACGTTGTAAGTTTTAACAGACACTTCGAGACTGTTCTTGGCATGATGTCAACCTGCGCCTCTTTCAACTTCAAAAAGTTATTTGGTAGCTTTGCAAGGAAAGTTATATCATCAAAGGAATCTGCAAATATACCTTGGCACAGGCGCTTGGTGGTAGCCACAATACACATATCTGCACCACCACTCCACCACTCAGCATCACAACAGCACCACTCCACCACCTCAGCACCACTCCACCACCTCAGCACCACTCCACCACCTCAGCACCACCTCCGCACCCCTCCACCACTCCACCACCACTCCACCACCTCAGCATCACAACACCACCACTCCACCACCTCAGCACCACTCCACCACCTCAGCATCACTCCACCACCACTCCACCACCTCAGCATCACAACACCACCACTCCACCACCTCAGCATCACAACACCACCACCTCAGCATCACAACACCACCACTCCACCATCACTCCACCACCACTCCACCACTACTCCTCCACCTCAGCATCACTCCACCACCACTCCACCACCTCAGCATCACAACACCACCACTCCACCATCACTCCACCACCAATCCACCACCTCAGCATCACAACACCACCACTCCACCACTCAGCATCACAACAGCACCACTCCACCACCTCAGCACCACTCCACCACCTCAGCACCACCTCCACACCCCTCCACCACTCCACCACCACTCCACCACCTCAGCATCACAACACCACCACTCCACCACCTCAGCACCACTCCACCACCACTCCACCACCACTCCACCACCTCAGCATCACAACACCACCACTCCACCACCTCAGCATCACAACACCACCACTCCTCCACCACCACTCCACCACCACTCCACCACCATCACAACTCCACCACCACTCCACCACCATTAAACATATTGGCAAAGTCAATAGCTCTGCCTAAACACTTATAAGGCCCCAAAGGCGAGACCTATTGGCTATGCCAATGCTTGTTAAATATTGGGACGATTATACTAGAGGCCCATGTTTCGGGAATATGAGAGTTTGTTAAGTTATTAAAAACGTTCAGAAGAAGGGGTGCCCAAAACTCTGTGTTATACTTTATAAGATCAATCAGAAGACCATCCGGGCCGGGGGCCTTGTTCCCTAAACTCTGATCGATGGCATCCTCGACTTCAGTTAGCGTTATATGTATTCTTGACACAGGGTGGATGTCGCTATAGTCCCCATTGTCAGGCGGAGCTGTATATATTTTAGAAAAATGCGCTTCCCAGGCTTCAGCAGATATGTTACAGCTTATCGGGGTAATTGAAAGGGCCCTGGTTCTCATGTTTTTAACCACAGCCCAAAAGCCATTTGTATTATTGAGCCTTGCAGCACATGCCAAGTTGTCCCACTGTTCTTTCAAGATTTCCTCTTTTCTCTCCTTGACCACCTTTTTATATTGGCCCCTCAATGATCTAATAAGGTTAACATCCCTTGGTGCCGCTTTCATAGCTGCCCGAAGCGCTCTATTTGCCTGTGAGCATGTGGTGTTAAACCATTTTTTGTTACTGTTTGACACTGGTCTTGAGATTATTTGTTTGACACCTGCGCATAAGTCGGTAAAACGAGTGACTACCTCAGGGTTAGGGTCAATTAACGACAGGCAGCTGTTAACGGATAGATGATATGTTGACAGCATTTTTGAAAATACTTTATGGTTATCTATACCTTTCCATATAATTCTTAAATTTTCTGTCGAGGGTGCTAAGTTACAGGCCCCTGGTTCCTTGGGGAGGCCGGGTTTGGGGGCTACCCTAAGTGTAACAAAGTTAGGGTTATGGTCCCAATACATGGTAGGTATAACCTCTGCTTTAACCAAGAGATCTTCCAGTACGTCTGATATAAAGATGTAATCTATTACTGAGGCACAGCCACGTCCTCTATAAGTTGGTAATGGGTGACTGTTGCGGTGGTTTATATCAGCAATATCCATCACATTGAGTAGATTATATTTTGGTAAATAGCCCAGTAACTCAGTCCCCCTTCTGCATGGGAGTGCTTGCAATGTATAAGCAGCACCTACCCAGTTTACCCCTGAGATTTTGGCATTAAAATCACCACCCAAACAGATTCCAACTAACTTATGTGACCTCATTGAGTCTTGAATCTCTGAGACAAAGTTAAAAAGATTCACAAAATTCAAATTAGGTTCAGATAAAAAATCATTATTATAAAAATTAATAAAACAGATTGAGACCCCACGTGTATATATCAGGGCATGAAAACTAGTTCTATGTGTAGGAATAATTTTAACAGTGCCTCCTGAAGAAATGTTAACCCAGATAGAGAGGCCGCCTGATGGTCTCCCATATATCGAGGTGTTTGCCATAACATTAAAACATTCAAACCCTTCAAGATACAGTTCTTTTGTTGCCCAGGTCTCTTGGAATAGCAGTACATCAAATGTGTTTACCATCTTTACCCAATCCTCAATGGCTATTTTGGATGCCAGCCCGGCAATATTCCAACTTAGCACCCGCAGATCGTGTGTCTCCGGGCTGTCAGTTATAGTGGGGACCAATGTGGCTATAGAAAGGGATGGCTCAATAGATGTTATTGTGGGCTGCAGTCAATCTAAACTGTCCAGGCCAGAGAGGGCCGTGAATCTATTTTGCGTCAAGGGCAAATTGGTATCCAGTATGTTATGTCTAGGATTTGGCTTGTAAAAATAACCAAGAGGTAGTGACCAAATATCAGTGGATATGCCATTGGTGCACTCTTTTGATGATAATATGAATCTTACAGAAGCCGGTCGCCGAAAATTAATGACGACACAGTCGCCCTCTATAATTTTATCTGATAATCCAACCCAGCCCACCCTGCGCACCATTATGATGTCATTGATGTTACCGGCACTAAACCCTTTATGTTTGATCAACCAGTCAGTGCATTTATTTCGTAATTGGTCCCAAGATTCAGGCTGGTTTTTCCCTATTGGTGAGACTCCTGCAAGGATCAAAACATAAGGGCAGGATGCCGGAGGTAGATTTAACACATCATTTCTACCCTCAGTATACTCGCTTGCTTTGGGCTTAGTGGCAGCGGTCTTGATGTCATGTGCAGGATGAGCATTATGTGCAGCGATTAAAGGAGAAGCATTATTAACTTGTTGGTTCGATACATGTAGACTAAAAGGGTCGCTGGATTTTAAAAGTGTGACATGGTGGTTTGGGTGCTTAGGAACAGAACATCCTTTTGCTTGATGGCAGGTCCTACACGAATCTACCATAGGACGCTGATCATGTATTACAATTTCCTGTGTCAACCCAGGTTCTATTCTACTTGCTGGTTGCTGATTAGGGGCCCCTCCCTGTTGGGATACTGGCCTAAAGGTACTACCAGGCACACTTAATTTATTGAACAAGGATTCTAAGCGATCCAGACGTTTCCAGAGTATGGTAAAATTCCTGTCAACAAGCTCCCTAACATTCTCTTTGACGGTGTCTATAATAATGTCAATTGCTGTGTCCCCAAGTGTAAAATTATTAAAAATTGCTGGTAAAGACTCAGTCTGAGTGGAGATTGAGCGATTTGACGACTCAGAAGGGGTTAAGTCAATATGGGCGCTGGCAGAGGCTGTGTCGACTGTATTGTTAAAAGCAAAACGATAATCATGAACATTACCTGCGCCATCTTGTCTGGTGGAATTCTATGTGCACATAAGTTGCAGTCATTTTAATCTATCACAGCCATTTTGTACTCTGTTGGTCACCTTTGTTTCACCCTGCCCTTACTAGCATCCCTCTGACCGACCTGGTATGTGTGCTGGGGGCTATAAACTCTATTGCCACAACAAACCTCAGCGCCACTTGCTGCCACAAACTCGTTTTCCTCTCATCTCTGTTTTCAGGCAAACCTTTGGACACTCTACCCCTCACTGCACCTAGTTACACAAACGGGTTCCAAACACCAAAAAGACTCTTGCAACATGATTTATTGCACTGCAAACAGCAAGACTTGTTGTTACCAACAATGGGACCTGTTTTTATCAACAGAACGGACTCTTAGATCTGGCCGGTCTCACATGTTTTAGACCCTGAAGCAAGGTCCAGCTGCAAGATAAGATTGTCTGTTTGACCTGGGTGGGAAGAGAATTACTGTTGGGCTTGTGTGACAACCTGCCCGGGGCGGGGACCCCAAGCTTGTGTAACCATGTTAATCAAACAAATGCATTGTGTCAAACTTGTATAAAAGGAAGAGCCAAAGGAGATGTCAGCAGAGCACTTCCCTCAGACATCCCGGTGTCTGCAGTTGACGTGATCTCCTCATGAGAAATAAACCTTTTTCTTGTCTTCCAGTTTCCAGCGCTTGCCTCATTATTTTGATAGCGAACCCAAAGTGAATTAGAGGTGGAACCCTGCACCGGGCAGCATTGAGGGTCTTAGAAGACTCGCTGCCTTTCACAGTATCAACTATAGCTGCCGGGCCCTGGATCCATGTGCTTAAAGCGGTGCGCTGCATCTTCGAAAGTGGGGGTTGTTTCCTCTTAGGACAGGCTGGTTTGGTTAGTTTCCTTTTTCTCTTAGCCCCGGATATTTCTGGGTTCGGAGAAATGTTCTCAAAATCGGCAAAATCCATGCTGTGTGTTGAGACAACAGGATCCTTGACTCCCCTTGTGTCCCCAATGCTGTTACTTCCCTCAACAGCCAGCCAATTTCCTTGAGCTGACAAGTGCATATTGAGCTCAGATGATGGGTAGGGCTAAGGAGATCCCTGTTTGCAACTAGTGGGGAAATTTGCGAACTTGATAAGCCCAGGGACAAATGTCTCTCTGTCAGTTCTATTTCGGTGCTGACAATACTGACAGCTCTCTCCAGCATGCTATCAATAGTGGTAGTAGTGCGCAAACTAGGCGGGGCATTGCGTTTGGACATAATCGATATTAACCGTGGTAATGTTTATCTAACTTTATATTGCTTACCACGTAGGAGTCACAGAAGGTAGGAATTAACAGGTCTCAGAGGGGTTGCCCAGCCCGGCCTCCTTCGGTCTCTGACTGGCTCAGACGGGCCCGGGCTACGCCCGCGCGCGTCCCGCGCTGCGGGAGGCAGGTCAGGAATTTATAGCGCCGGCTGGCGCGAGCTATTGACGCGGCTCCTGCCGTGATGCTGGATGGTCCTGGCAGTCCTCCCCCTGCGCGGTCGGCAACACGGGATGGCGGCGGTGATATTTGGGCAGCCACAAGAAACCCCCGCGCTGCGGGAGGCAGGTCAGGAATTTATAGCGCCGGCTGGCGCGAGCTATTGACGCTGCTCCTGCCGCGATGCTGGATGGTCCTGGCAGTCCTCCCCCTGCGCGGTCGGCAACACGGGATGGCGGCGGTGATATTTGGGCAGCCACAAGAAACCCCTGCGCTGCGGGAGGCAGGTCAGGAATTTATAGCGCCGGCTGGCGCGAGCTATTGACGCGGCTCCTGCTGCGATGCTAGATGGTCCTGGCAGTCCTCCCCCTGCGTGGTCGGCAACACGGGATGGCGGCGGTGATATTTGGGCAGCCACAAGAAATAAGCCCAATGAGTCCTCAGGGTCATCCTGCATAAGTGGGCCTTGTGCAGCAGTGGGGACCTTCAGCAGACAGTGCTTTTCCTCCTGTTTGGCTGCACCTCTTACAAAAATGATTGTATGTCAGAATGTTGCTGTCATGATATCATCTACTATAAATATTGCATTCTAAACATCATTTACAAAAATATCACCCCATTGGGTGTAGATTTTGTATTATTAACTCCAATAAGGTTTAAGCAACATTTAGGACAGTATTCATTTCAGACGATATTAGAAAAATTGAATTCTGGGACCATGCCCACAGATGCCCAGTATCCCCCAAACTCCTCCCCCCCACCCCCAACACCCACACCCCTCGTGTGGTTTCTAGAATTTTGATGAACCGCAGGGGGGTTTCTGGCTCATGGGACTTTGGACGCCACTGAGATTGGGGAGAAAGGTCCTGAGCGTGGCGTGCTGAAAACAAACCCGCAGCCGCATGCCATGTGCTGTTGTTCTGGACATGAGGTTGCATACAGTGGGAGATTATTAACAATATGGGTCAAACTCGTGTTTTTTGCACTTAACACGAGCGCTAAATTACTTAAATACGTCTAAGGGCGATATAAACATTGGAGCTTATTTACAAGGCCCTTGCGCCGCCGGTGCGTCACTTTTAACATGGGAAAAAGTGAGGTACTGGCGGCGCAAGGGGCTTGTAAATAAGCCCCACTGTTCCCATCCCTCTGCAGAATCAATCCTCTTACTGCAGGTAAATGAGAATCCTAACCAAAGCCTGTACAATTGTCGAAGAACTGAGGAGGAAAGGGCGTGAAAAACTTCCCACGCGCTTGTCTGACGTTTGCCTAAGTGCCCAAGCCCTATTGCCCTGTCAGAAGCGCGAGACTGACAGGAATTATTTCAAATATGTGCCAGGCGCCTCTGGGACCTCCTCCCCCTCGTAGCAGATGCGTCATCCGATTAGGCCATAAGTAACGCGAGCGCCCTGTTATTTACATTACACTTTCCACTGGACAAAACAACAAATAAGGCATTAATGTTCCACCCAGCTCACTTGAGAACCCAGTGGCCCTGCCTTGTTAAAAGACATTTTCATTTGCTTACAAGTCAAATTAAAGAAAAATGCTCCTGATTTACAGCTGAGGAGGTCCCTGGAAGCAGCGGTAGGTGGGATGGAGCTGGGCAGTCTGTGTTTGTTTAATTAGGGGTGCGTTCTTCAAAGTCCAGGCTGACGCGGGAGCGCGCGCCGGACTCCTTCTCGCTCTGAAACAAGAGAGCGCGCACCATTCCGCTTATGAAGAGGAACTCTCTTTGGCAGGCGAGTATTTACCTTCTCATGTCGCAGAAGAATCTCTGATGTGACAGACTGCTTGTAAGATACCAGCTGTTGCGTAGGAGGCCCAGCCAAAAACACCCTTACCGGCTTGGCTCACTCGCTATGTGTAGCGCTTCTCCCTGTGCACAGTTATGAAAACGTGACTACTATCACTAAAGGGAGTTCACTGCATCATTTAGGTGATGTCAACTATGCAGGAGCACCTGCGAGGGGTCATCGCACCCTTCAAAGTGTCGCTACTCAGCCTAAAGCACATTTGCTTTGCAGTTTTATATAGCGCAAACTCGACCCGAAGATATCAGAGCACTTTACATGAGCACCAGTTGCATTACAGACGGACAAGAGAATGTATTTTTTATTTTTTTAGGCACAGGGAGATTAAGTGATTTGCCCAGAATCACAGGATGCTTGAGCCTCCCGCCAGACTCGAACCTGGTTCCCCAGCTTCAAATTCGAGTATGCCACTCTTCGGGGTGGCCCTCACCACCTTCTTCTGCATTGAGTGTTTGACTCTCTACTTTTGTTTCATGTAAAATTGCATCCTATGTACCAGTTTGGTTTATTTGTATAAGCTAATTGCCCTGGGCCACAGCATTTAAACACTGAGGGCCTGATTCACAAAGGGCCTCAGCACTTGTGGCAGAGGCCCCGCAATCATGGGGGAGTTTCCGCTCTCGGGTGGGATCTCTGCAAAGAGAAGTCTCATTGTGGAGATTCCACCCCAACTGAGGAAACTCCCCCAAGACTGCGAGACCTCCGCCACAAGTGCGGATGCCCTTTGTAAATCAGGTCCCGAGTGCTTCATCAGGTTCCCAGACATAGACTCGAATGGTGTTGGTGCTTAATTAGTAAAAGAATGAGTGCCGGTGCCCATTGCTGTGCTCAGAAGCCCGCAGTTGGCACTATTACATGTTGGGGTGCCGAATACCAAGGCTGCGTAGTCTTGAATTCAACTCAGGGGACACTCCCTGCTCTTGCCGGTCCTGCATTCTCCCTTTGTGACGATGTTCCATCTTTCTCCTTCTTTCCCATTTGTGTGTTTTCCCTCTTGGTCAATATCTAATGAGGAAAAATAAGTGCAAGTCCCCATAACTGAGTGCCGTTGGGCATCACCAACAACCGCCGGCTCAAGTTAAGCACTGATTAGTGTGCACCTGTTTACTAATGCAGGATGACCCTGAGGACTCATTGGGCCAACTGTACAAAGTTGTTTTTAAGAGGCAAAGCTTGGGATTCACAACATCACATGGCATTTAAAGCAAAATACAATTTTATAATGTACAAAAGCCTTTGTTTGGGCTGGAAAAGTGTTTGTGACTGGTAAAAGGGACTTTGCCATTCTTTCTGAATCATAAATTAGAGCGGGTGGGAAAGTGATGCTCCCTTATATTTGCAAGACATATTGAAATCTATCAAGGGTTTGTAACTGCAAACGCTGTGCAAACCATCGATCAGTTACCAACCTACAAGATGGTTCAAAAAGAGGAAGTTGTCCCTGTTTGAAGCTGCCCCGTGAGACAGCTTCCCTGGTTGGAACTATTTTGGGCAGCCCAAGTTGTAGCCGGCAGTGTTCTAAGGCACTACTGTATGCTCCTCCCGATATCTTCTCAGCAAGTCAACTTTTTCTTTTTTTTAATGCAGCCCATGTCCCATTATGAGACATGGGCTGCTTTTACATAGGTGTAGAGGTCTGCTCTCCCTCACAGGCCTCTATCCTTTGTTTCATTCATAGAGGTCAGAAAATGCAATCTGCCTCATTAATATTCATGTGATAGGAAGTTTGGCAACTAAGTATGAATATTCATCACAAAATGACAAGAAGGTCATTAAAAGACGATGCACAATTTTCACTCACTATTTGCAACCTGCCCAATGGAACATCAGGCCCAATGTCCTTAATATGGTTCCAAAGACCCCCTAAAGATGGGTTCCATCAGACCTCCCTATCATAGGTTGGTTTCAGGATTTCATGACATACCTGGCACTGAGTTTATGTGCAACTTGCTCTTCATTTTATCTTTGTGGCTGCTCAGGTGTGTTTTGTTGTGCAGGAGACCAGCATCACAAGTGTCCTAACAAGTGCTCTATAGAGATTTATTGTGTTGCTCACCAATAGAGTGTGCAACTATGTTGGGTGTTGGGGTTTACCTAAATAGCACTCCTTTTAGCATGGGTGGCTTCTGCCCACATTACCAGGTTATGACACTACTAACAAAAGTTGTCAGCTGATTATAAGAGTGGGGTACAGGACATTTTACTTGAACTCTAACTGGGAAATTGCCAACTTGATCTCTCTGGTAAATCCATATAGAATGTCATGACTGCACCCCGTGCTTTTCTCTGTCTCTATGCTATGTATAAGAGACTGCTTCATAGGGTTTAGTGAAAGCCATTTCTGTTGTCTCACCTTCTCATTGCTTGTCCTCTCAAAGCTGCTCCTCTGATTCCTCCCTTGCATAATTTCTTTTGAAACTAAGTGCGCAAGTCTGATTTCTATTATGCACTCAGTGAATGACGTAGAAATTATCTTTTGTTACTCAATGGGCTGAACCAACCCAGTTCTAGTAGGCCAGCCTGTTACCTGACAAAAGCAACACCTGAGTAAGTAAGGGGGCAAAAGCATGACCAAGACAGTACACCTTGCACAAAGATTATGTGCTACCTGTACACCCCCCCACATCCTTTCTTTTATTCTGATAGAGAGGGAAGTTCACAGCAAGAGCATTTCATTTGCTAGGGAGTTCTATGGAAGCCAATGCTCCACCAGAAGCGATAGCTCCCCTATGTCCTCTGTGTCTCAAGGAGCACACCCTTTTGTGTAGAACAGCAGGAGGACCAGAGACTACATGTAGGAAACTAGGATCTGATTTCATGGTTACCCCCACTTTTTGCTGTTGTCATTCTGTTTTCTGACTAGTCTGATTGGGATCCTGCTAATCAGGACCCCAGTCACTGTGCTCTCTCCCTAAATTGGACTATAGTAAGTACTTTGGTACCTTCCTAATTGCCTACTGGTGTACCCTTCTAAGTCTCTAGTAAATGGCACTAAGGTACCCAGGGCATAGGTACACCACGGGTCTCCCATGGGTTGCAGCATGTATTATGCCACCCATGAGAGACCACTCAAACTGTGACTACAGGCCTGCCATAGCAGCCTGTGTGTTCTGGTGCTAGCACCACTCACAACAGATATAGGTTTCCTTATATTTGAGGTCACTGAACTTAAAACCTACAAGTCATCCCTAAGGTAGGCCTTTCAATCCTGAAGGCAGGGTGCTTGGTTATAAGAGTGAGTGTGCCCTGCATGAGCAGTACACCCCCTGCAAACCCAGGAGTCGATTCTCCAAGCTTTGTAAGTTCGGTGAACCATTTTATACATATAGTGGACATCAAGTCAATTACGAGATGTCTAACTATATATTGGCTGCCCTGAAACCGGTCATATTTGGTATCAAACATGTTGGAATCCTACCCGAACACTGATTCCAGTGTTGGATGCAGGATCCCATGTACTGGAGAGCTCCCCTAGGGAGCCCCCCTGTATTCCCGGTAGCAGCCTTTCAGGGTCTAACAGCAAGCTAGTGCTGCTGCCGACCACAGACACAATTCTGCCCTCGTGCTGCTGAGCCAGGCTCAAGCAGGGGAAGGTAGAACAGGTTTCCTATCACAGGAAGATGTGACCACCTCCCAGACAGGGCTTGGTGTATTGGGCTGGGGATGCTTTGAAGGGCACATTTGGTGCCCTCCTTCCATACCCCAGTTGAAACCAGTTCAGGGAGCCGTTGGCTCCCTCTCTGGCGCGAAACTGGACAAAGGACATGGGAGTATCCTCCCCTCTGTCCAGCCCCTGCTCTGGGAGAGACCCCTGAATCATCCCAACCCTTTCCTTTGGGTACTTAAGGGCTTACCTGTGGGTGGCTCTTCCAATTCGTCGTGGGACAAGATTCAGATCTGAAACCACTTCTACTTCTACCATCTGGGCACTATGGACTTTGCTTTGGGAACCAAGACTGCACCTGGAAAGACTCCTGCTGCTCCTGGTCTCGTCGTCCTGCCAGTCTTTGCGTTGTCTGTGCCTGTGCTTCATCCAGGTTCTTCTCCAGGCCTGTGGGCATCAAAAACACCCGAAGGAATCTCACTTGGAGTGAAGGAGTCACTCCCCATGCATCTGCAGGGACCACAACTAAGCTGACCGGTCTGCTGCACCTGACGTCCTCTGGACTTAGAAAAGGCCCAGCAACACAGGTGCTAATTCTACAACTCCATCGAGGCCTGCTCTGTCTTCTCACTGAGTTTGAGGCCAGTATCCCTCGTCGGAACCGCTGGAACATCACCCCTGTGCACCACATTGGCTTGCCGTTGCCAAGGCTTGTTGACTCTCTTCTCCAGAGGTCTTCGGGCTCCAAGTAGCTACAGCCTCCAGCATCTCTTCCTGCCAAGATCTTCATCCTCACCGCATCCTCTGCACCGTGGGCCTGTATCTTTGGTGAGCTGCTCGAGGTCCTCTTGCAACTCCTATGCCTTCAGCCTGTGGGTCCTCTTAAGGGTCTTCTTTGGCTCCAGTGGGCTCCCATGATGCACAGGGCATGCTCTGACTATCCTGTACTGGGTGAGTCCCTTGGACTTTGCTGGTCCCGACACTGCACCTTCTTCGTTTTCCACGCCTGATGCTGCTGCCAAGGCATGTTGGTGCTCCCACCGGACACAGACCCCCTGGTTCTTGACTTCCAACGTGGGACAGCTCGTGAAGGGCTCCTTGTCTTTCACAGCATTGCCTTGTCCTCACAGCTGCAGCGACAAGGTCCCCATCAACTCTCCTGCATCTTCCGTCATTGGTGGTCATTGGTCTTCCGTGCCTCCTGGTCACTCCCGAGTGGTATAGACTCTGTCCCTTCTGCTTGCAGGTACTCCTCTTCAAGATTCCAACCTTGGATTCCAAAGGACTCTTTCACCTTCTTCGCCAGAGGCATCTTCACTGAAGTCCTCCATTGTGGTCTACGGCGGTTTCCGACGTCACATCGCACCTATGCACCCGGCTTCCCGAGTGTAGGTATCCTGGTTCCTGGGGTATCCACGGATGGAGTGGCTCTCCAACCTCCCATCTTCCACAGGGTTTCTTCAGGGTCCTCTGGGAAGGGTCCTTCTTAAAAACTGCAACCGCGACTTCCTCATTGACTTACATTGAGTACCCGGCTGGGTTTCTACTGCGTAGGGTTTCTGGGTACTTACCCTGGTGGTTCCTTGGGTCCCCAGCTCTTCTAAGTCTTCTGGGTCAAGTCTCAACTTCGGTCGCAGTTCGCATTCCACTTTATTAGTATATGGTTTGGTCTCCCCCTGGAGACCACTGTGTATTTGTGCTACTTACCTGTTCTCCTTTTGATATATTGTGTGTATTGTGTTTATATCTCCGGGTAGGAGATATACCAATGTGTTAGTTAGTGAGTGTGTATAATAAATATTACTATTTTTATAACCACCTTGTGTGGTTCTTTTTTGTTTAACCTACACTATATGATTAATACTGGTAAAACAAGCTGCTTAACACTCCTTCAGGAATAAGCCTGAAGGCTGCTCTCCACAGCTACCACTTAGAGAGCTTTCTATGGTTGTCTAAGACCACTAACATCACCATAAGGGTTGTCTGGATTAGTGCAGGGTGCTTCACTTAAATAAGTGTGCACCATATACTAAGCCAGCCTCCTACACTGCATTATTAGCGGTTTCCATTCAGGAGGTAAGGGCTACACCCTTAACACTAACAACACAATCATTGCAGCTGAGCACTGCAAAAAAAAAATATATAATTACTTTGATTTGCACTTTGGTCTTTGCATATTTTCTATGATCATTTCTATAGGCGGAGACTGGCATTACAGTATTACAACTGCAATTTCCATCCATGAGGATATGAATCAGTTGATAATGGAAGTGCTGTTGCCTTTCTCTTGTACATCTCCTGCAGGAATAGTAGTTGTTTGTCATGACTCGCCAAGTCCACAGGAATGTCAAGAGTCAGAATCTTATCCTTCTCACTGACCCAGGCGTCTAAGGTTTCAATACCATGAATGTCTGAGAACATTGAGGGTATAGGTGAGCTAGGAAGAGAAACACCAGCTGAGTTGACAGTCTTCTGTTCAAAATAAACAGGTGAGTTCTATGTCTACTACTATACACATAAATCAAACACTCATACATAAACAAAGGTTCTCATACTGGATCCCTTTGCAGCAAACCCATTCAGGAAGATTTTCAGATGAGACTGTTGCATTGTCTGCTTCGATGTTCAAATCTATATAAGTAGCTGAGCGTCTCCTCCTCTTGTTAAATCTCAATGGCTAAACAGACAACAAACTCTGCATTGTATTTAAATCCTTGAATTAAAAGGTTCAAAAAACGACATGACAATGCTGCTATTACTATCCCTCCAAGACAGAGCGCAAACAGCAACAGGTTCCATTGGTTCAGTTCAGAAAGTTCCAATGGCAAGACAAAGAGCAAGAAACAAAACAAATGAGAAACATATGTTCTAACTGCTGCCCTCTCTAAATACACCTGAAGTATCACAAAGTTAATACACCATGTTGGATAATAATAACTTTTCCCTTCCAATCTTCCACTTCTCAGACATGATTCCATCATGAGTGAGTACAAGCATATATATGAATGTCTAAGTGTAAAGTGTGAGGAAATCATTTATGCAGAGCTAGGCCTGGGCGGTGAACTCCGCTCTGTTCGTGGAGTTTGCAGAGTTTTCCACACTCCGCGGAGCACGCAGAGTTCCAAAAACTCTGCTTCACAACGTTAAGTTGGCATGTCGAGCGAGGGAAATCCAACACTAGACCACCTCCTAGTGAGATTTCTCAGTACTGGCGGTCATAGGTGGCCACGACCTCTCGTGTTGAAAAACCATTGATTCGCATCGAGGAAGTTGCTGCTCGAGTAGAACATCTCCTCGAGCGGCAGAAAGAAGCAGCGCCCTCTTGCGCTGTGCATGGTGCCTTTCGTGCTGATTTTGCAGCGCAGGACAAACACCCCACACTAAGAATCAGCATGAACGGCATGACCTAACGCACTCTGCCACTTGAGAAACTCTGCATAGCATGGCGGAGTTACGTGGATCTCCGCCCAGGCCTTTGCAGACCCAGATCTCCAAGAATGCATAAAGCTAAGGAAATGAAAACATATCAGAAGCATAATTACTGTGCGCAACTGGTCTTCCTAATCCATTTAGAATGATTAGCACCTGTGACAACACCCCCCCCCCCCGCTCATGACCATAGTGATGCCTGATGAGATAGCTTTTGAGGTCCTAGCATTGCTGCAGTCTTAGAATTCATTTGAATATTTTCTTATTTATGAGTAGATGGATCTGCAGGATGCTTTCCTTTCTATGTAAAAAGCTAGCAGCTTGCTACTGTCAGGGTACTGCAGTATAAGAAAATCCCATCTGCATAGTGTGTTCTCCATAACTTTGTTTTCTGAATTTGTGACCTCTACTCTGGACCCAGACCTGCTAAAACAGGCCTTAGCAAGTGTTCCACTAAAGAAGTGCCTATTTCTTTCCCTAGTGACAACCTTGCCTATCTTGGACTGTCTGTCTGTCAGGAGCTCCTACAGGCAATAGAGAACACGAAAATGTTAATAAGCAGCTGATTGTGAGTGGGCTTGGATGAAATTTCAATTATATCGGCATAATTTCACTTTATGCTTGTTATGCGAAATTCTTAAAATTTGGACATTATGCAACTTCACATAATTATGCACCATTCAAAATAAAAAATGTATTGCGAATGGCACAACTAGCAGTAAAAAATTTCACAAATGCACAAAGCAACATAACCTGAGATGGCGGGTGCTTTCGTCTAAATGCGTCATTGTGCCCAAAATTGACGCATGGACGCATTTAGCGCTAAAATATAGTGCTAAAAGACAGATTTGTATTTCTCATAATTATGCATAAGTTCACATCATTTTGCCTTCATTTTACATATTCATATGAATGCAAATTGTGAATTTTGCACATCCTTAATTATAAGCAACAGTAGAACTACAGGCCACCATGCCTCTGTCATTTGCGTCAGTTATGGAATTGTGAAGCAGGATACTTCTCTACAAGATTTCAAAATGCAATGACTTGCATCAGAAAGTCAGTTAGGAAGGTGCACAGAACTAAAACAGGCTTGGGTGCTGGACTCTTGTCCTAGATGAATACAAATTAATTTGTTCTTAGTTTGTGTCGCAAGAATGGTGGTGAGCTCATGAATGGTGGTAATGGTAGTTACGTAATTTTTATGCTGTAGGTGATTAAACATGAACAGATCAAAACTGATGTCAGACTTGAGATAAATACTTTATTTTTGGTACTTATCAGAAATAGAAAATAGTGTTCTACGACCATTTTAGTGGATTAATGAAGAATTCACGTGTGGAGTACTTTACACCTTTTCATGCCTCTGAATGTAAGTGTTTCACTGAATGTTTTTGGTTTTGCAATCAGTTTTTAGGTCTTGCCTGAGCCAGCGCGCATGCGTTGCTCAGCGAGGCTTTAGTAAGGGCTCTTAAATTCTAAACACACTCGTGCGTGTGCTTTTTTTTTTTTTTTATCAGCCGCAATTGGCCTTTGCATGCTCCTTTCTAAGAAAGACAGCACGCAATTGGTCCAAGGCGGGTGATTGTCCCGCCTTCTTTGTTCCCTGGCCTAGGGTGCTCGGGAGCGAGCATTAATGCCATCTGTTTCCAATTATCGCGTTCGCGTTAATTGGAAACAGATGGCGCGATGGCGGTCAGCGCTGGTCACGCTAGTTTTTCGCCTGCAGCGGCGGGCACAAGCGCGCGCACCACTCCCGGGCTTGTTTATTAGGACGTGGTCGCTGATTTCGGGGTTCGAGGGTGGCAATCATGGGTGTTTACTGCTGGTGGTTTGGCGCTACACAGAATGAATAAATACATTATTTATTGTTCTTGGACTGGTGAGTTATTTCAACCCAGGGTTTTTTCCATGGCCCATCGTACTTGTGAATAGAGGCTTCCTTACGGGCACGCTCGTCAGCTCTCTTCTATGGACTCTTGTGATCTTGGAAACGCTTTACCGAACCTGGCTCCCATGGCTTGGGGCGTCTGTTGTTCCCACTGCTTGTTTTTGGCAGTAAGTAGCAAATGTGATTATGAAATAATTTATTTTCATTTCCTTCTTGCGTTGCTCTGTTTGCCACAGCTCTTCAGTTTATTAGATCCGAGGGGGAGTCGTTCCCAGGAGCGGGTATCTCTGTTACATCCGGGTACTCTGGTGCTGGGGTCCACACTGCTCTGCCAGCAACACTCTAGCTCTCCCCGTGCTGGGGGCCTGCACACATGGCTGCAGAGCACCCCAAGTGCAGTACTCTTGATGTTCCTGACGTGGGAGGAACGCACAGGCTGAGGATGTGGCATCAGGGCCAGAGATGCTGACTTCGGAACTGGGGAATCAGGTTCGAGTCTCGGCGTCGGCTCAACATCCCGTGATTCTGGGAAAATCACTGAATTTCCCCGAGCCTACAAATGAACGTGACATATGTAGTGTAACTGGTGCTCGCGCAAAAGCGATCCAATGCCCCCGGCAAACAACGCTCTGCCACTGCACCGGAGACCTACCCTGCAGCGCCTCACGTCTGCAGTGCCTCGTGCCTGCAGACAGCTCTCTCTGTGAGCTTCAGTCCTGCCCTGCAGCGCCTCGTGCCTACAGACAGCCCTCACTGTGCGCTTCAGTCCTGCCCTGCAGCGCCTCGAGCCTGCAGACAGCCCTCACTGTGCGCTCCAGTCCCTGGCCTGTACCCTTTGCTGTTCCAGCAGCGAGGCCAGCGCCTCGCCCTTGCCGCTCTCCAAGCGCTTCATGCGAGAATCGAAACTCTCCGTTGTGGCAGACACACCTGTCGGTGCCGGGCTGGAGCCACCGAGGCCTCCCCGGGGTGGGCAGGGCCTGCCGCGGGAAGGCGGGCAGAGGGCTCGCCTATCTATGACACCTGCTGTATCTCCATACTGCCGGGGTGTCCGTGGCGTCAGAGGGCAGCGTGCAGGCTGCATGAGCCGGGATGAAGAGCCGCCGACGGCGGACACTGCAGAGAGCAGGTGGGACAGTGTGAGGGGGTGTGCACGACCCTCGCGGCATCCCACGTGCATGTCGCTCTCTTCCTTCCTATCTAAACGATATCCTTGAATATTCATTCAGTGCGCCTCTCGCACCCAGCATAGGTACTCCGGGCCTCTGAAGCCCCCCTCCCACCTATCTGACCATCAATATCTATCCCTGTCCCAATCTACCTCTTTCACCCTACCAGTGTCTGGTACCCTCGCCCTCCCATGGTCTCTCTCCCCCGTTCATCCCTGCACATCAGTATCTATCCCTGTCCCAATCTAGCCCCCCTCATCCTACCATCGACTGACACTCGCAGCCTCCCATTATCTCTGTCTCTGGCTTTCTCTATCATACACTCCACACAATACCACTTAGTGCCACATATTTTTTTGCTACATAATTACACTGCACTCAATGCAACATACACTCCAAATACCACTCAGTGCCACATAATTACACACCACATAATTACACTGCACTCAATGCAACATACACTCCAAATAATACCACTCAGTGCCACATAATTACACGCCACACAATTACACTCTACTGAATACAACATACACTCCCCATACCACTCAGTGCCACATAATTACACGCCACATAATTACACTCTACTCAATGCAACATAAATACACTCCACATACCACACAGTGCCACATACTTATATGCTACATAATTACACTGCACTCAATGCAACATAAACTCCAAGTACCACTCAGTGCCACATAATTACACGCCACATAATTACACTCTACTGAATGCAACATACACTCCACACAATACCACTCAGTGCCACATAATTATATGTTACATAATTACACTGCACTCAATGCAACATACACTCCAAATACCACTCAGTGCCACATAATTACACACCACATAATTACACTCTACTGAATGCAACATACACTCTACACAATACCACTCAGTGCCAAATAATGATATGCTACATAATTACACTGCACTTAATGCAAAATGCACTCCACACCATGACACAATTTCACTAAGCATAATTTCACTCAACACCACAGTTCCAGGCCACACAATTCAACTCCACACATTTCCAATACACACCGCATAATTACACACCAAACATCATATTTCAACTCCACAATCCACAACGTACCTCCAATCCACACCATATAGTGTCACCACCTGAGCACCAAACATCATTCACCACCACCATTTTGCATCAGCACACCACCTAAGCATCACGTCAGTCTGCCCTTGGAATCTGGCATCTGTTGATTCTCCCCTAGTGTCCGTCCGCTGCTCGTGTTCTAATTAAATTACTGTTTTCCAACATCCACTCCCCCGTTATTTATGTCCCGCTCCCTCATAGCAAAAAAATATAACAAACAAGCATGAGAACAGGCAAGAAGAAGTTGCCAGCAGTGCAAGTACAAAAAAAGTAGAAGACATTTTTTATGTTAAAATCTTTTTAATCAGGTTTTTCAGTTGTATATAATGTCGTCTTCGTTTGTATAAAGGTAACAAAAATGCTTAACACTTTTTATTATAACTTTTCAACATAATGCACAGCAGCCACAATGCTCTACAACATAGCCAAAAGTTCTGGCTAAACACATAAGGTCCCAAAGGCGAGACCTATTGGCTATGCCAATGCTTGTTATTGAATGAATGTGCAATGGGCCTCTTGGGAAACATGAAAGATCTGGCCCTCATCCAGTAAAAGAAGAGCTAAACCCATATTGTATTGCTGAATAAACAATTTAGCTAAGCAACCAATCAGTCAAGTATAATATTCAACATTATATGCATACATTTTTGCATACATAATGCAAAGTATAAACAGTAAAAGCAACCCTGGCACAACTGCTCCACAATGTGATCGTGTACTGTCATTGTTTAACTAAAAAAAATGGAACACTTGAGAGTCCATAGCAAAGAGCCATGAACAATCAGCTCTATTTCCTAGGTCCCCTCCCACCTTAAAAAACACCTTCTCAGTATTCACATACATAGAATTTAATAAAGCTATCAATTCAGGGAGAAAAATCAAAGTATCTATGATACCAGAGAAGCCTTGCTGTGCATCAGCCCTCAAATAATTTCTGCTGCTGTCCTTCAATATTATGGACCTCATCAATGCCTCACTACTCAAGGGAAGAGTTCTTGGCGGTCCATAGCAGAGTCATTAAACCGGACCTGAAGAAACTACCTACAGTCCACAGCCAACCACAGGCCAGTCTAAAATGTTCTGCTACCTAGTGAAATCCTCGAAAAGGAAGCCACACAACTGCTGCATGAGAATGTTGAGCAACAAGGCCAGATTCAAGAGCACCAAAAGGGATTATTTCAGACCACAAGGAGTGTGAAAACCATAGTTGTGTATGTGAGCGAGACATACCTAATTTCTCTCGAGCAAGAAAAAGCCTCAATTCTACTTGACTTATCAACAAAAGATAACATTACAGACCAGTGTATCAACAAAATATACATTGCAGACCAGGCGCTATTCAAAGACACTTAGGGCCAGATGTACGACCAGTTTTTGCATGCGCAAACGGGTTTGCGACCCGTTTACGCACGTAAAAACCTACATGGCCATGTACAAACACTATTTTGCGACTCGCAAAAAATTGCGACTCGCAAAATAGTCTTTTGCGACTCGCTATTAGGAAAGGACGTTCCCTTCCTAATAGCGAATCTCTAGCCATGTATGAATGTTTTGCGACCGCAATTGCGGTCGCAAAACACTCTACACTTACCGCCCTCTTCAAGAGGGTGGTAATGGAAATCGCAAATGGGAAGGGATCCCCAGGGGACCCCTTCCCCTTTGTGACTGGCTCTAAAAGTATTTTTAAGGGCAGGCAGTGGTCCCAGGGACCACTACCTGCCCTTAAAAATGAATCGAAAACGTTTCTTTTTTTTTTAAAATGCATTCTGTTTTCCTTTAAGGAAAACGGGCTGCATTTTTAAAAAAAACTGCTTTATTGACAAGCAGTCCCAGACATGGAGGTCTGCTGAGCCCAGCAGGCCACCATCCCTGGGAGGGCCAGCCATTCCCAATGGGGTCGCAAATTGCGAGTGGCTCATTAATATTCATGAGCCTCACATTTTGAGACCCCATTGGGAATAGCAATCAGTGTCTCTGACACTGTTGTACATTCCAAATTGCGACTTGCAATTTGCGACTCGCAATTGAGCGCAAATTGCAAGTCGCAATTTGGAATGGTCATACATCTGGCCCTTAGGGCCTTATTATGAGTTTGGCGGTCCCACAACGGACGGTGCAATGCACCATCAGCTGTGGGACCGACCAACCCGTGATTGGACCGTCCACCAGATCAGGAGTTTTCTACTGATCTGGCAACTGGTCCAGCTGTGTTCTGTTAGGCTCATTAAAGAGCCTAAGAGGCAGACCGCCACCCTTTGAGTGTTGTCTGCACCTTCCTGCATTGTGTGGCATACAAGCCACAAAGTGCAAGAACTGGGGGGTGCAGATTTACAGGGGGCACTACATGTGCCCCCTTCAGGCACCCCCAGATTACAGAGGCACAAGGGGGTCCTATTGGGCCCCCTTTGTTGCCTCACTGCCACCCTTTTCATGGCAGTGCGACTGCCATGAAATGGGTGGCGGTGAGGCAACTCAAAATATGCCCACCAGCATATTTTGGCTGCAAACCGCCGCCGGACCACAGGGGGGCCCTTTGTCGGCGGCGGCAGCAGCAGTTTATTGGTGGTCCGACCGCTACACTTATAATACTGCGGGCGGTCCCGCAGTGTGTCGGTGGTCAGACCACCACCACGATTACGGAGTTCCCATGGACTGCAGTAGTCATAATAAGGCCTTTAATATGTTCAGGGCACTCTCTGGTACTGCCTGGGAGAGGACGGAATCAACTGAACTGTGTGATCAATTAACTTAACTGAGTAAGGCAGTGGTCTTCAAACTGGGGGGCAGGCCCCCCTAGGGGGGCCCCAAGTGATCCCAGGGGGAGTGCCAGGCTCTGCCCAAAAGAAGCATTGCGCTGATAACAGTGCTTTGTTTTAAGCTGACAAAAATGAGCGGCACAAAGCCCCTCTGTAATGGCCCATCACTAACATGTTTTGTCCTTTATATTCTAGCTAGGAGAAGGTGTCAAAAGGGAAGGGACTCCAAATATTCTTCCAACCCCTCACCCCCACTTCGAATAGTCACTCTGCGGATACTTGTACACGTTAGTAACGCCTGCCTGGCCAGAATAGTAAGTTTGGCAATCATGTATTTGATTGCATTTTTAAAACGGTAAGAGAACGTAACTGCAATGTTTAAATATGTATAGACATATTTAAACATTGCCAAATTAATAAAATAATTGTGAAAAATTCTGAGGGGGTCCCCGATAATTTTTTCCCCCACTGGGGGGGGGGGGCACGGCATTAAAAAGTTTGAAGACCACTGGAGTAAGAGTATGGTCATGTGATTTCTTTAAACTTGGGCCTATATTTTTTGTGTCGCTCTTGCACCACGCAAGAGGATGCAAGGGCAACGCAAAACCTAAATGAGATTTATCAAGCCATGCAAGGCCACCTCATGTGGCCCTGTGTGGCTTGATAAATCTAGAGTAACTCATGGCAGCGCAAATCGCTGCCTTCTATAATTCTGCGGCAGGGAGGCATTCCATGGGTGGAGCGTGGGTGTTTCCAAGCATCCATCCATGCATTCTGACACATTCCCAGATTTACCAACACTGGTAGACCTGGGAATGCTCCAGAATTGTATGCCCCCCCCCCACCAGAGGTGCAATGAGGTGCAATGAGAAGAATTATCTTCTTCTTGTTGTTTCCTCTTTCTAAGTGTGCTGCATTATGCAGCACACTTGGAGTGAGGAAATGCCTGTGGGGATTGTTATTGTGCAGGAAAGTGCTGTTTCCTACACAAAAACAATCCTGATTATAATGCAGGCACCCTTGCACCATGGTGCAAGCGCGCCTGTGGTGGCGCTAGGCAGCAGTTTGTACAGAAGCACAGGCAGAGAGCAGGAATGCGCCATAAAATGTTAAATATGATGCATTCCTGTTCTCTCCCTTTCATGCAGTGCAGCGCAGCAAGGTGACTTGGTGCGTTGCGTTGTGTGAAATATTGATAAATATGGGCCCTGGTGTTCAATATTCCAAAGACATCAACTCCCTCGCCATTACTCTTTGACATGTACATTCAGACACTTCTCCATGTGATGAAACAACAACTGCTACAATTCCAAATGTATGCTGAAAAGGCCCATTCAGGACAATTAATACTCAGGCAAATCAGCATCACAAACTACACCCATCTACCACTGTAGGAGGGAGAAGCGTACTTGCAGGTGCGTGCAAGTATATAGAACATTTCAGAACCATGGGTTACACCTCACTTTCAATATCAGGCATATTCTTTTACTCTAAACACTGCATTTACATAGAATAGGTCAAAGAGACAAATTAATAGCTACCCCTGTTCTGCAAAGTACCACCTCTACAAATTCAACAGTGAGTTTGGTTCTCAAACATAGAGCAACCACAGGAGACCGGTCTTAAAACCACTCCACTTGCTCATGGTACAAGACATGATTAAAGTAAGTGAGCACAGTTGCAAAGCATAAGAAGTTTGGAAGAAGGGCCAAGACCACAAGCAGAAGTTGTCCCCCATTGCACCCAAAACCAGCAACACCATAGAACTTAACCTGCTCCTCATTTGTGCTATCCAAGCAAGTCACCTATCCACTATGGGTATGCCCAGATGCCGGCACCAAGCTTGCTGTGCATTGAAGCTGCATTTCACTGCTGAGGCCCAACAAGGCTAAAACTAGTCTGGATTTGATTTTGTTCCCATCCAGAGGGGGGCTGAACTGAGGGTTCCTTTTTAGGTCTTGCCTACGCAGCGCGCATGCGCTGCTTAGGAGGGCCTTTAGCCATCGCTCTGCTCATTTTCAAGCACACACTCGTGCTTGTGGCGGCATCCACCTTGCGGGAGCGAGCAGGGGCGTGCCACAAGCACGATTGCAGTGCTTGAAAATGAGCAGACTGCTCTCCCAAGCACGCACGCGCCTCTCTCCTCACCCACACGTCCCGGCCACTCACTCGCTCCGCCCTCTCCGTCTCCTTTTTGCTCGCGCTTCTTGTTGTCTATTAGAGGCTGCTGTGCTTGTAACTAGTGACCAAATCCATATACTGTCTTTATCGCCACTAATGATTATCGTTGCCGACCACAAAAGTGAACACTCTAAAAAGAAGTGCATGCTTTTTGTAAAGGCGAGTTTAAAAACTTCCTTCATATCATTGTTCTCGGTGCGGCTGCTGCCCGTGACCCACTTGCTGTAACTAGTGGGCGCTAGTTTGGTTTTCGTTTTCACTGCCTCCGTCCCACCTGAAACCAAAACAGTAAACACGGCTTTGTTTCTTGTGCGGACAGACCTGACTTGCCGGAGCAGAGCCTTTCAGAACCTGTTCTGTCACACAAGGATGGAGAGACATGTTACCCCTGCACTCTGTGTCCAACACATCTCGGCTAGAGACGTGTCACAACAAGACTGTGCAACCACTCCGGGCTAGAAGGCACGCCACACATGTACTCTGTGTCCAGGATACCTTGTCCTGAGGAGGCCTCTCACACCAGTACTTGGCGGCCGGCTCATCTCATACGAGATACATGTCGCACCAATGCTCGATGCAATACATCTCAGCTATAGAACTGTAACCTCAAAACTCGGGGCTGTTTTTTTAAAATATATATTTATATAAAGTTGACAACATTTGCAGGCTGAAAGTGACTTGATCGCTTCCTTTGTTTTCAAAATAAATATTAATCGCTCGGAAAGTAAAGGTCAGCCTGTTACACCAATGAGTGTATAGATTAACAGCCTGGCTGCCCGCTCATAAATCGCCTACGGGTTTCAATACTTTGTCATAAATAGACTTGGTTAACAGAATATGTTCTGTTTTTGCTGATACAGTATACATCACTGAAACTGTGAACATTCACTGTGTAGGAAGAAAATAGACATGCAGAAGTTCTGCCTGTCATACATACCCTCTCACTGGTAAGTATGAGGCTTGGTGCCTAACCTCCTTGGAATCTCTGATTGAAACATTCTCAGCTACCATCCTAGGTGCCAATCTCACTGAACTCCCACCTGAATTGACTTTTGTAGAGGGTGTGTCGTTTTGGATTTGCTGTCTCTGTTCAAGCAGCCAAGATCCTGAACCATCTCCCATGTACCCAGAGATCTCTGGGTGACCTCCGTCAGCCCCACCTCCCACCCCCCCTCCTCTGGGCTAACTTTTCTACTTTTCTCCACGACACCATGTTTCCTGTACCTGTTTATCATTTGATAGCCCACTGCGTTCCAGGGGTGGTAGTGTGGGTTTGCTTACATTGAGCTGATTGGATTGGCACGCATGAAAATGGACTGTAGCAAAAATGCAAGGGGATAAAACCAGGTTCTCTGACATGGAGTTAGGAAGTGGATCACAGAACCCTTAAGAGCTGCCTTACTCCAGCTAACTCAACAGCCTCATCTGAGTAAAAGCTAAACACGTAGAGGCCATGTGTGGCATAAGTTAAACTTTAATAAATTTGATTAAAATTCTATTTTGCAAGCTTTTTTCAGGTTGCTCTGAGAGGCCATGCCTGGCTCCCAGCTCTTCCTCTCACACCCCATATTATCCCAGAAAACAAACATTTCTCCTCGCAGATTATAATCTGTTTATTTTACGCTTGCCCTTCTATCCCCCCCTCCCCCCTTCACCGGTCTGCTTCGCTCCTTTACCACGCTCTGCAAAATGTTAACTTTAATTGCGCGCGCCCGGGATCGCAGCCCTTCATTTGAAATTTCTACGCTTCGAAAAACGTGGCTGCGCTTAAATAAGATTAAACATCTCTTCGAGAGCATTGTGAATTGGATCAGAAACGGCTGCACGGGTGGGAGCCGGGGAGGGGCCTGTAGGATGGGGGAGCGGACCATCTCTGCAGTGGTGTGCGCGGATCAGGGAAAGTGTCGAGGGGTGGCGGTGTGTGTGTGGTGGCGCCAGGACTTTGCAAGGCACGAATGAATTGCTAACCCATCCGTGAAGTTGGAACCCCTACAATGAACACCTGCTATTCATTTAAATAATTATTTTCGAATTTGGCATTTCTGCCAGAAATGGTGTACATAAAAACATGTTGGTGCTGCTGAAAGGTTACACAGGTATGGGGTGGTAGGTGATTGCTATTAACAGGGCCACTGGAATTTGGGCATAATTACAGATTGGCCGCATCTGCCACTTACTTTATTATTTTCTTTATAAACTGAAGTTTTAAAAAAAAATTGTTTCCAGCTCAAACGGAGGAAAAGTTACTACAAACGCAGCGACGGGTGTTGCCGCGCAGTGGGAGGCCCTTTGCAATGGTTGACGGGTCACCTTTCTGTTGCTTATTGCTGTAGTCCGGTGTTAAGCTGGTACTCGTGAGGTGAAACCTTTATCCGGATTGTGTTAATATGTGTAACAAGCATTGGCATAGTCAATAGGTCTCTCCTTTGGGACCTGCTGCATTACTAAATACTTATAAGGTCCCAAAGGCGAGGCCTATTGGCTGTGCCAATGCTTGTTTATCGTTCTAGTGGGGCCCACCCAAGACTGATTTGCACATCATTGGTCCCAGTCTGTAATATCGCATATGAGGTAAAAACAATGAACTGGAAAGCACCCCAGAGCAATTACCAGTGGCTGTGATTAGTTCAATTATTCCATCTATCACTTTTTGTGTCCCATCACATCCCAAATGTACCTCCCTTAAACTAACAGATTATTTGTTAGAAGAAATTCAAAAAGCAACGAAGTGGAGGCAGATCCATGACAATACCGGACGCATGACTATTGTACACCATCAATCCTGACAAAGCAGTGCTGCCAAACTATCTGCTCTACAGGAATCTTCTAACACACATTGGCAAAGCCAAATAGGTCTAGACTTTTCTTTGGAAATCTATTGACTTTGCCAATAGTTTTTAGCAATGCTGTACACCATCCCTGATTCTCGGCAGCATGGCTTAAGAGTACACAGTGTCTTTTTGACTGCTCATGCAACACATATGAACGTGCATACAAAATAGTGCGGACACTTTTATTTTCCTTTTATCTACTGATCCAAGTTAGTTCGGTAAATTAAAAATTAAAAAAGGTAGCAGTAAAGTGTTCTTTTCTGGTTTTTGAGGTGTGGGTAGGAGGAAGCAACAAGGAGGGTGTGGATGGGGATGGAATCAATATGGGGTAGAAGCAACATGGAGGGCATGGGTGAGGGAGGCAACACAAGCGAGAGAGAGGGAGAATGTGGAGCACAGGGGAAGAGAAGCACATGGGCTAGAGTGAGGATGTGGAGCTGTTGAGGGGAAGCACGCAGGTGGCAAAGCAATGTGGGAGATGCACATGGGGGTGAGAGAGAGCAACATGTAAGAGGGGGCAAGCAGTACATAAAGGAGACAGTTGAAAAACACATGCACCCTAGTGAAGTGCTTAACCAAAATGAAAAAAAGTAGTGCTTCAAAAGTGAGCAGTGAACGGACACAAGTAATGCGTCTATGCTCCAGGGGTGTCATGACTTGATGCCACGTTGCTACAGCATAGACAACTCTGTACAGCGCGCAGCGCTGTCTCCTTAGTACCTGCAATAAAGCATCTCCCAGCATAAAACCCACCCCTATCCCGTGCATCCAGCACTCCAAAGAATGTATGGGGAATGTATTGCGGAATGTTTTGTCTTGGCACTGTAATCTGTGAATTACCGATGTTTTACCTTCTCATATGTCCATGTGTGATGTTTACATTTCAAGCCTTAATGTTTCAGGTATATTGGCATTCTAGTATGCATCAGAGCCATTATCTACAAGTTGTCAGGATCCCCAGCGGTCTGTGTATGTTCGCGTTACAACACACAGTCCCGCTAACAAAGACATCAGTAACTCGGCTGTACGGTGCAGCACGTCATAACGTGTGCGCACGTAACGGCCGCCCTGGGTGCGGTTGGGGTGTGGCATGCCTATATAATGCCACACCCGAGTTCCAGACGTCGCTTAGCCTTCGCCTGCTCCCTGGCCTACCTTGTGTGCTCCGCCGGTCCTCTAGAGACGTCACGACGCCGAGCCCCCAGCGATTTCAGAGTTCGTCGGCAACCTTCGGATCCTACAGAAAACAGAGAAAAGAAAAGTTAAGTTAATTCTTTTTCTTCTACTGAGCAAAAGGCGCCCAACGCAAGACAGCAGTGAGTTCAGCGCGCACTTGTACTAACAGAAAAGACAATTTTTGGACACTCTTTTCAGCATTTCGAGAAGGGATTTAGACATTACGGAATTTAAAAGACTTCTAACTTGTTTGCGCAACATATGTTTACTGCATAATCCTTTTATTTCTTGAAGTACAGAATCGTGTGAAAAGCTAGTTGCTGAGACAAAGTCCAGTAAGTAAAGGCGACAAGGCATCAAGACTTTATGTAAAGGGTGGTTTGCGGTGTACTCCTTTTGGGTAGTAGAATGAAAGTTCATGCTCTATCTTTTGCTTGCACATAGGGAAGAACTACGACAGGAGCTGTTTTATCCTCACCACCTCCACCAGACTCCACTGAGTGAAGACTCCTAACGGACGACACCACATCACACGACGACTTCCAGGACGCAACGCTCCACATCACACGACAACTTCCAGGACGCAACGCTCGATTCCTGTAGATCGCAGGTAGGGTTTTATACCACACCTTATTCTCAGGGTACCGTAGGGTTGGTAGGGCAGTCAGCACAAGTAAGGAGATCACGACCTACAGCTATTTCTTGTTGCCTCGCAGGTCGACAACAGGAATTTGTCAGCGTCCGACTCCGGCCCTCCTCCCTAATTTTCTTTAAGTAACCTTAGTGTCAATATAATATCACTGGTAATTATAGAGGTTCTGGGAGGTTGGCTCATAGCGTCTCTGCGAAAACAACCAAGACATCTTACAGGTAAGAGTACCAAGGTCTTGCAGGTAAGAGTGTTTTGGTAAACCCGACAGAAGGCTAAGCCCACGTAGTACAATTTCGCCCAGACGCTATGAACCAAGCACCACAGATTTCCTTACAGGATATCGCTACTATGTTAGTGGAAATCAAATCTGAAAATTCAGAATTACGCAAAGATATCTCTGTTCTACAGGCCCACGTGCAGGCATCAGCGCCTACCGGTGCTCCTGCTTGGAGTTTTCCATCTGCATCAAAACCGATATTGAAACCACCAAGTTTTCACCCCAACATGCAACCATTGAATAGTGGTACCTCGACAGCCATGCCAACGCAGATTCAGGTTGTAACTCCCGTTACCGTTCCATTAGCCACCCCGGAGCGTTTCTATGGGGATAGTAGCAAATTCACCATATTTCTAAATCAATGCCACCTTCATTTTGTAGCAAAACCTACTGCTTTCCCCGATGATTCCGCCAAAGTAGCTTTTATTTTGTCCTATTTAGGCGGGGATGCAGCCTTGTGGTCAGTACCTATTGTAGAACGCAATGATGCGATTCTTTATGATCTCAGGCGGTTTGAACAGTCCATGAAGAAGTTGTTTTCCAAGCATGTCTTTGTCCAGTCAGCAGACCATGAATTACTCAATTTAAAGCAGGGCTCCTCTGACTTATTACGTTACATCTCTGTATTTAATCGGTTAGTAATTGAAGCTGAATGGCCGGAAGAGAAACAGGTTTCTCTTTTTTATCGTGGTCTAAAGGACGAGTTGAAGGATATGGTGACGCAGATTCTAGATCCCCGACTACTATTGAGGAATTTATAGACCTGGTGGTAAAGCTCAACCATCGTCTATCCGAACGAAAGGGTGAAAAAGGCCGTTCAGAACTTAAGATGTTCCAATACAAAGAGAGGCCTAGCATCAAACTAGAAGCCAGTAGCAAACCTGACATGGGAGAACCTATGCAGATTGGAACCATTAGAGGTCCTCTAACCAAGGAGGAAAAGGAAAGACGTAGAAAACTGAATCAATGTTTGTATTGCGGGAAAAATGGCCATTTTGTAAAAGAATGTCCCAACCGACCTGCAAAACTAAAAGCAAAATTAAGTGAAGTGGCTCTCACAGAGCAGCCGGAAAACTAGAGTGCTCGAGAAACAACGAGGTCGGTTTCTCGAGTAAACAGTCTAGTTTGGCCTCCACAACTCCTCCAAATTCACTGTGTCACCTTAGTATTCGCGTATTATTACATTCCCAGGAAGATAAAGCGAGAGCTTGGTCGGTGGACGCTCTCATAGATTCCGGGGCCACCGGAAATTTCATAGATGCAAGATTAGCATATGAGTTAGGCTTGAAAAGTATACCCAAGAAATGTCCTGAGATAGTGAAGGCTGTAGATGGGAAAGAGTTAACTTCAGGTCCCATAAGACATCACACCGAGACACTGACCATGACTTGCTCCACTAAACATACTGAGGATATCTTCTTCGACATAATTGACGCACCTCAGTTTCGCTTGATTTTAGGAATCCCTTGGCTGGTTCTACATAACCCCCACATTGATTGGTCCCAAAAGACGGTGTTATTTAAATCTGGCTACTGTGTTGCAACCCGTTTACAACATCAGATTTCTGAACATCTGGTTCACGGATACGACTTTCCGAAAGGAGCAAAAACATACTGGTGCTAGAAGGAGTCCCTAAAGAATATAACGATCTCTTAGATGTCTTTGATAAACAAAAAGCAAACACTCTACCACCACATAGGGACTATGACTGTCGCATTGACTTGACTCCGGGAGCAACCTTACCCTGTAGCCGTATTTATGCTCTGACAGAAGCGGAAACTGAGCATTTATGCACGTATTTAGATGACTACCTCGCCAACGGCTTCATTAGGCATTCCAAGTCCCCGGCTTCATTAGGCATTCCAAGTCCCCGGTATCATCGCCCCTTTTTTTTATACCAAAGAAAGGAGGGGAGCTGCGCTCGTGCATCGATTTTCGCGCACTTAATAATGTGACCATAAAAAAACAGTATCCTTTACCATTAATACCCACACTACTAGATCAAATAAAAGATGCCACCATTTATACCAAACTGGATTTGCGTGGGGCGTATCACCTTGTACGAGTTCGTGAGGGCGACGAATGGAAGACGGCCTTCCGAACAAAATTCGGCCTGTATGAGTACCAAGTGATGCCCTTCGGACTCTGCAATGCCCCAGCCGCATTCCAGTTTTTTATAAATGAGGTGTTGAGAGATTTCCTCGATGTGTGTTGTGTGGTATATATCGACGATATATTGATTTACTCAAAAACCACAGAAGAACATGTAAAACAAGTATGTGCCATTCTTCAACAACTATTGCAAAATGCATTATATGTCAAAATAGAGAAAAGTATGTTTCATGTGAAAAAAGTTGACTTTTGGGATACATACTTAGTCCATCTGGCATAGAAATGGACCCAAAGAAGATCCAAGCAATCTGCACCTGGCCCAGTCCCTCGTTGGTAAAGCAAATGCAAAGTTTTTTGGGATTTGCCAATTTCTATAGGCGCTTTATTAACAATTTCTCACAGCTCATCACTCCCATTACCAAATTGTTACGGAAAAACACAAAATTTGAATGGACAGATAATGCGGAACAAGCCTTCCAATCCTTAAAGGCACAATTTACTTCAGCCCCTATCTTGATGCACCCCGATCCATCCCAGCCTTTTATTGTGGAAGCAGATGCCTCACAATTTGCTATCGGGGGTGTCTTATCTCAAAGGCACAAAAACACAGGTCAAATGCATCCCATTGCATACTACTCTAGAAAATTGTCCCCCGCCGAACAAAACTATGCAATAGCAGACAGAGAATTATTGGCCATAAAAGTGGTTTTCGAAGAATGGCGACATTACTTGTTGGGTGCTCGGCACCCTATCACTATCTACACTGATCACCGTAACCTACAATCATTGAGATCTGCCAAAGCATTGTCTGCCCGTCATCTACGTTGGACCTTGTTCTTTAATGATTATCATTTCATTAATACATATAGACCCGGGAGAGATAATAAGAAGGCGGATGCTTTATCACGCATTGGAATGAGTGATGAAACAAATGTATTGCAAGAAACCCCACAAGCTATATTACCCTCACAATGTTTTCAGGTGGGTGTTCTTAACACAGACGTACTCACGGACATCAAGACGGAAATGAAAACAAAAACAAGACAAGAATGGCAAGAGACTCACCCATTATTACAATGGAGACAAGATCTGCTCTATATGAATGAACAAATATTTGTGCCATCATCCTGTTTACAAACTCGAATTATGCAAGCCCATCACGATACACCTTTGTTTGCACATCCTGGAGTTACCAAAATGTATCACTTGATCAAAAGGATGTTTTGGTGGCCTTCCATGTTTAATGATATCCAGAAATATGTCGAAACTTGTGCTATTTGTGTTCAAAATAAGCCCACACATCAAGCCCCCAGTGGTTTACTTCAACCTTTTCCAATTCCTCCTCAACCTTGGCACACGGTATCCCTTGATTTTATTGTGGAACTGCCTCGTACAAAGACGGGGTACACCACAATTCTAACAGTCATAGATCATTTTACCAGAATGGCTCACTTCATACCCCTAAAAAAATTACCTACCGCGATGGAATTAACTCACATTTTTGTGAAAGAAATTGTTACACTACATGGAATTCCGTCCGTGGTTGTTTCCGATAGGGGTTCCCAATTCATTTTGCATTTTTGGCAAAATCTTGGAAAATTATTAAGCATGGAGGTACGCACCTCATCCAGTTATGATCCTCAAACGGATGGTTTAACAGAACGCACTAACCAAACCATTGAACAATATTTACGATGCATGTTGTCTACCTGTGTACAAGAATGGTCAGACATTTTATGGGCTATGGAATTCACTAACAACAATACGGATCATTCCTCCATCGGTATGTCTCTTTTTTTTGTCTATATGGGTTTCATCCAAAGACCATGTTTCACCACAATAAGTCTTCTTTGGCGATTCCGTCTGTAACCGAGTTTGTTAACAAGTTGGAGGCTATCCAACAACAAGCCCGGTTTCATTTAGCTCAAGCAAAAGAAACACAAAAAAGAGCTGCAGACAAGCATCGCACGATTCAGCCATCGTATGCGATAGGTCATAAAGTATGGTTATCCACCAAACGTTTAAAAATCAAATGTAGTAAGAAATTTTGTCCACGGTTTATTGGGCCCTTTCTGGTGGAAAAGGTCATTAACCTGGTTAGTGTAAGACTGGCGCTTCCATCCAAATATCGGTTTCATCCTGTGTTCCATGTCTCGTTACTGAAACCTTTCCATCCAGAGACACGTATTACTACACCTCCTCCTGCCATTAATGTAGAGGGTGCTGCAGAATTCGAGGTGAAGTCTATACTAGATGCTAAAAGAGTGAAGGGGAAGTTGTACTATCTGATAGATTGGAAAGGTTACGGTCCAGAGGAACGTTCCTGGGAACCACTTGCCAATCTACAAAATGCCCCACGATTGGTAAAGGCGTTTCATAACCGATACCCTGACAAACCTAGACCTATACCAGCAGTCTTAGGGGGGATTCTGAGAGGGGGGTACTGTCATGACTTGATGCCACGTTGCTACAGCTTAGACAACTCTGTACAGCGCGCAGCGCTGTCTCCTTAGGACCTGCAATAAAGCATCTCCCAGCATAAAACCCACCCCTATCCCGTGCATCCAGCACTCCAAAGAATGTATGGGGAATGTATTGGGGAATGTTTTGTCTCGGCACTGTAATCTGTGAATTACCGATGTTTTACCTTCTCATATGTCCATGTGTGATGTTTACATTTCAAGCCTTAATGTTTCAGGTATATTGGCATTCTAGTATGCATCAGAGCCATTATCTACAAGTTGTCAGGATCCCCAGCAGTCTGTGCATGTTCGCGTTACAACACACAGTCCCGCTAACAAAGACATCAGTAACTCAGCTGTACGGTGCAGCACGTCATAACGTGTGTGCACGTAACGGCCGCCCAGGGTGCGGTTGGGGTGTGGCATGCCTATATAATGCCACACCCGAGTTCCAGACGTCGCTTAGCCTTTCGCCTGCTCCCTGGCCTACCTTGTGTGCTCCGCCGGTCCTCTAGAGACGTCACGACGCCGAGCCCCCAGCGATTTCAGAGTTAGTCGGCAACCTTCGGATCCTACAGAAAACAGAGAAAAGAAAAGTTAAGTTAATTCTTTTTCTTCTACTGAGCAAAAGGCGCCCAACGCAAGACAGCAGTGAGTTCAGCGCGCACTTGTACTAACAGAAAGGACAATTTTTGGACACTCTTTTCAGCATTTTGAGAAGGGATTTAGACATTACGGAATTTAAAAGACTTCTAACTTGTTTGCGCAACATATGTTTACTGCATAATCCTTTTATTTCTTGAAGTACAGAATCGTGTGAAGAGCTAGTTGCTGAGACAAAGTCCAGTAAGTAAAGGCGACAAGGCATCAAGACTTTACGGTGTACTCCTTTTGGGTAGTAGAATGAAAGTTCATGCTCTATCTTTTGCTTGCACATAGGGAAGAACTACGACAGGAGCTGTTTTATCCTCACCACCTCCACCAGACTCCACTGAGTGAAGACTCCTAACGGACGACACCACATCACACGACGACTTCCAGGACGCAACGCTCCACATCACACGACGACTTCCAGGACGCAACGCTCGATTCCTGTAGATCGCCGGTAGGGTTTTATACCACACCTTATTCTCAGGGTACCGTAGGGTTGGTAGGGCAGTCAGCACAAGTAAGGAGATCATGACCTACAGCTATTTCTTGTTGCCTCGCAGGTCGACAACAGGAATTTGTCAGCGTCCGACTCCGGCCCTCCTCCCTAATTTTCTTTAAGTAACCTTAGTGTCAATATAATATCACTGGTAATTATAGAGGTTCTGGGAGGTTGGCTCATAGCGTCTCTGCGAAAACAACCAAGACATCTTACAGGTAAGAGTACCAAGGTCTTGCAGGTAAGAGTGTTTTGGTAAACCCGACAAGGGGAGGAAAAACTCAAGAAGTTGAAGTAAAAGTCCATAGAAGCTGATGAATTAAAAGAAAGTAAATGAGTGTGACAAGAAAGCCAAGCAATAGTAAGCAATGGGCAAGCTCCAAGCTCACTGTAAGCTGACTTGTGCTGTCTGGTAGGCGAGACATAAAAGACAGAATTTCCCAAAAAGTAATGACTATAATCTTAGCATGCAAGACATGTAACACCAGAAGAGCTGTTCCAGTGTTCTCATTCCTCGAACCTAGATGTATGTAGCTCCATTGTATCTCCAAGGCATCTTTGTACATGCACACTTGTTTCTGCCCCACATAGCATTCTGAAGAGGCTGCCGGAGGAGTTTTGTTGCTACACAAAATTCTCCAACAGTTAGCCTCAGATTAGAAAAAAAAAAAACATTTTTAATGCCTGACTATTGTAGGACACAGGGAGTATGTGGGAGCAGATAAGAAAGAAGATCAAGTGCAAGATATACAAATACATAAATGAAAAAGAGAGGGATAAGAAACGGTCATTCAATGGAAAAAACTAAAAAATGGAGGTGCGGTGGGGTGAGAGAATAACCGCATAAAGAAAATTAATGAGATCGCATGGGAGGGAAATTCTGGTGTGAAAAATGTCAATATTTATTTTCACTGAAGAAAAATAATCTTTGGCATTATCAATCTTATTTCTTGATTTATGTTACCTAAAAACATTGCACCCACTTTAAATGCCTAATTTCTCTATCTGACAAAAAGAACGGAAGGACTAGAAATATTTTGTTCCTTTAAGGTCAATAAAAAGTTTAAATCCCTAGACTAAAAGCTAATTTCTAATATTAAAAAGTATTTTTTCCTAATGGAAATTAAATGTTAATGTTTCTGATCAAAGCATGTATTTTCAATACGCGCTTTTTAATCGATTTCTGTCATTTTTAGCTCCATTTAGCGCTGGGACGCCCTGTTGCTGGGGCAGCCAAGCGCTCTATAAATTACCCTAACATAACATAACATAACATTTACTACCTTCAGGCCCGTCTGGGTGAAATACAGATTGCACATGCTTTTCTCATCCGTTTCTGGCCGCCTGTTCTAAATCGTGTAGACAACTTGTCCCCAAATGGAGCTAATCACCCGAGACACCGACCCTTATTCCTTACAAACTTGCCTCAGTATTTCAATCCAGCACAGACAGTCTCAAAGCTCTCCCTGCAATGCCCCTTGACCGGTCTTGATGTTCTGCTCGCTCGGTAAAAAGACAACGATTCTAACAGATAAACATGTCAAGGCTGACTCGGGAACTACAGGGCTTGTGTTACCGTTTGGTAATCCGATCTCACCAGGGCCTGTTGCTACCTTTTGATTGACTGGGCAGAAAGGTTAGAATTATCGAACAGTAACTCAATCCCTACCTAGCCTGTTTTCCAGTGAACAAAGCTATGGCAAGGGCAAAAAAGTTTTACGAACATTGACGAAAATAAAAGAAAACAATTATAGTGGTTTTTGTGTACCATGAGCACATAATCAATTGAGGGAAGGCCAATTGTTAGTGGGTGAACATTCAAGTAAGTTACATTGAAAATATTTTTTGTTTGAAAATAAGCAAAAGATTTGGGTTTAATATGTCAACGTAAGTACATAGACATTCAAATATGTTGTTTACATACATTGCACAAATCCTGTTTACTCAGTGTGCTATTTATCACATTAAATCCTCTTCCAATGTTGGGAAAAAGCAGCAAATAAGGATTGATTTCCTTATAGAACACATTAGGACGTACAGAATTGAATGTGACAAACACCATGAAGATTGAGTGTTGAGATATAAAATAGCACAAGGTTAGAGGGTAATATGAAGCCAAAACCAATTCTATTTATATTTTAAAGAACTGGTACAACTATCTCTTGTATACAGCTGCACTGTCAAGCCAGACCTACAAGGAGACAATAAAGTGCTTAAAAGTGGTATGATGGTATGTGAAAAATGATATGCTTATGGTTGGGGGCAAAGGTTTACAGTAAGGGTGAGGTTCAGATTTAGGAGAAGATATTACTGTAAAAGTGAGGTTTAATGGTAGTGTTGGGGTTATGGTTAGGCCAAGAGAAACAGAGATTAATTTAGAGCAGGGAGGCCAGTCTTGTTGAAAAAATCGTGGGACTATTGTCTGTCCATGTACGTGAGGGAAGGTGGCCTTCGCAATATCAGAGTCCCAATCAGCCGACGTCTTGGAGAGTGACTGGCTACCTAATTTAAGTAGGCTGGTTCACCACTAATTTCAGTAGCACCCATTTCGAGTCGAGAAAGACCACTATTTAAAGCATGAACAGCCATATAAATGCCCCTGACCTACTGGTAGACAACTTTCAGAATGCCAGGCACACTTATCATGTAAGTAGCGACCACTTTGGGGTCTATGGCAAGTACTGATATGTGATGACAGCAATCCCACCATGCCACATAGGCATTATGGAATTGCTACCACAGAGCTCAAGACCTGCCCCCTTGAGGCAGCTCCTGCAATGTCTATCGAAGCCACTTTATGAAAAAAACACCCACTACCTCAATTTTCCACTACTCGATTGTTTGTTACAGTGAGCAGAAGCATTGTATCTCAGGACGTTGCGTAGGCATTTAATGGCAATACCTGCCATATGATGGTTGGAAACTTAGGAAATCAGGCAAACACAGGCACTCACACTCCAACACATGCAGAAGCACACACAAATAAATATAAGCACATGCATGCACTGCTGCAGAAATACACCCAGACACACAAATCCACTTCCACTCACTTGCACTTTGCCCAATATTGCACTCAGTCTCTCACCAATTTTCCATTTTGCATAAAATTGTAAAGCAATGGTAAAACCTTAGAAGGGTAAAATCAGAAAGTAACTGTATAAGATGGTGGACTGTTTTAGATCTCTCACCAGTTCGCAATAGTGAAATGCAACAGCTGGAGGGAACTCCAACGCTGCTAACTTTTCAAAGCAAAAACAAACTTATTTAGACAATTCCTAACCTAGAGTCACCTTAAAAACATGGAGTTTCTTCACCAGGCCTGTCTAAGAAAACCCTTTCAGGTTAATGTTTCTAAGACTGTCATCCTTGCCCGTTTTGATGTAATCTTAACTGTTCTTGATTAATCAACTTAACATCAATTGGTCCAACTGTGCTACCTAAGTGGGAATAATAATAATAATAATAACAACAATCGTAGAAGATGAAGTGGTGTAGGGAATTTGGTGTAAAAGAGTAATTTGGCCCCTACAGAGCAGCCATTTGAGATGTGGTTTCAGGGATGATGTGTGTTCCATGGGGGTCGGTGGGAGAAGCTATAGGGAAGAAGTGTTTTTAGGAAAAATGGACTGAGGATGATCTCTCCTGCTCTTGAAGCAGATTGATCTCTGCTTCATCTCCTCCTGCTCTGCTTAGCCTGGGTACACATTCAAGGCAGCGTCTGAGGATCTAATGGCACGGCAACACACCTCCTGCAGCTCTCTTCAAAGCCTACTCATTGTCAGTGTCAGGGCGAGCAAAGCACCAGCAGCAAGGAAAAGGCAAGCTTTCTACGTCTGGTCACTTAAGCAGAAAAGTCAACCATTGTCACTAGATCCCAGCCTTCTCCATACACGCGCTAATAGTCTTCCAAGCTCAGACAATGCAAAGAGAAGATGGAGAACGAGCTGTTGTGACTGTCTCACATAGTACTCAGGAAAAAACAGTGCAGCATGCTCAGCTCTTGGAAAACCCCAACTTCCTTCAGGAGTCTCCACCTTCATCCTTGCTTTCAAAGAAATGCACTGTGCACTTGCTTTACGGATAGTACTGGAGGTCACATACATACATACTCACAGCTGCAATGATTCATCCCTCATTCAAGTACCTCACAGTCTGAAGAACAAGACTGAGGCAGTAAATAAGGGGATCATTTACAGCAAAGTGGTAACAAGGAATCAGCCACAAAATGGTGGATGTCCTATTGGCCCAGCCATCGCCTTCCTGCCTTATTTCAAAATTGCAGGATTTAATTTTTGCATCTGGAAGAACTGACATAGTAAAAAGCTCGTCATAATGCTGAATGCTGCTTGACATGGCATCGAAAGGGCAACCCTTCTGATGCAATGTCAACTGATCTTTTCCTGACTGCAGCTGCCATTCACCACAGGGTGGTACCAAACTGAAAAAAGAAAGCCAATAGGGCTCGCCCCTGGGCGAGCGCGCGCTATTGTCTTTGGCAATCAGGTGGGAGTGTCTAAGGGAGGGGTGCAGTGGGGGGTGAATAAGGGGATGCTTAAAAAAAACGCTATAAAGCTGGCCGATTCATAACACTTTTTAGGTGGAACACCTAATATTGCAATGCCTCTTAGTGCCGGCACTATCAGCCGATATGGGCAATAATGGAGTGGGACAACCCTACACAACAATTTCACTGTTTAGGGAATTGGCTAAAGTCAACTCCTCACTCAGCACCATACAGATCTACTTATTCAGCATGCAAATCAGCAAAGGAAGAAACTTGAGCGTGCCATAAACTCACCACAAGTGGTGGGTGGGAGGGACCGTGTGCAATGTAACTGGTACTCATGTAACGCAGTCCTATACCTTGCGAGTGCTTTTTTTCTGGGGAGGTGGAAAGGCTGAAAGCAATGATGGGAGGGTTTTGGGGAATAAAAAGCAGCAAGGGGAAGCTGTGGGTGAATTGAAAGCAACAACGGGAAAATGAGGGGGATTGACAGCAGCAATGGGATGGTGAGGGGAATTAGCGACGGAAGAGTGAAAGCATCATTACAACACAGCAATGGGAAGGTAGTGGGATTAAAAACAGCAATGTAAAGGTGGGAAGGTTTCAAGGCAACAACACAAAAAAAAAAAATCTGCTCTTCTGTAACGTAATACAATGATCATGTAAAGCGCTGCAATGCCCTCGGGCAGAATTTGTTCTACATAAAAACAGAAATTGTACCCGAATCAAAGTGTGAGCAGCAGATGGCCAGCGGAGGGACACTTATCAAACCTAATTAATGTGTACTTGCTCTGTGTGCCGCAGAAAAACAGGAAGTGAGGCATGGCAAGCGCTGCCAAAAGAGAAGGCAGCAAAGAAGCAGGACAATGATGCCAACGAAAGGTAAGCTATGGGCAGGTTCCAGGCCCATTATTGCTCTCACAGGCTCAGCCTTAAAAAATTAAACAATTTCTGCAATGTGCTGGAGGAAAATTCGGAATTTGTCAGTGAGAATGATTTTTAATTTTCCAGAAACAGGCCCCCTTGGAAAATAAAAGAAAATTGAGTTTGGCCGGTATTAAAATTGTCTGGGTATTTAGGAATATCTTTTGGAACGTGGCCCACGAAATCTCTAATCCTTCTTGCCATTTAACAGAACATATTTCCATGTCATCTTTAAATTGCTCATTCAGAAGCTTATAGATGGTCCCAATTCTAGGAGGGGTGGGCAGGGTAATTCTGTCGACCAGTTCACTTCTCTCGAGCTGGTCCATCTTACCCTCATTTTTTGTAAAAGTCCCTAATCTGTAGATATTTAAAAAAGTCGCTAGGTGTAAGGCCAAATTCAGCTGTTAGTTCCATATATGATCTAATACCCTCCTGAGAATAAAAATAACCTAGCTGTTTAATACCCAGTTCAAACCAGGTCTTAAAAGGTGTATCATTAAAAATATCTGGTAAATTCCTATTCTGCCATAATGGAGTGTAATAGTTGAGCCTTCCTATTCCATTTAGGCGCCGTATTGCCCCCCAGATTTTAAAAGCCGTAAGTAGTGTCTTAAACCGGACTCTTTTGTAATATCCATAACTTAGCTGATGCCAAAGGCATCCCCATGCATCACAGCCAATAACCTGTTCCCATAGATTGGGAGATTTAGATTGTCTTGTGCTATTGTCAGTGCTCAAAAGAGTAGTAAAATGCGTAAGTGAGGTTGCCCACCAATATAGCTTCAGGTTAGGGAGGGCTAGGCCTCCGCACTCCCTAGGCAACGGTAAAAATGTATACGCTCTTCTTGGCCGGGAATAAGACCAAACAAATTGTGCAAAAATATTTTCAAATTTTTTAAGCCAAAAATTTGTAAAAACAAGCGGTATTGCTCTAAAAAAATATAGTAATTTTGGAAAATAAATCATTTTTATTATATTGGTTCTGCCAATGAGGGTTAAATGTAGGTGGTCGAATTTGTTTAGCGCTTTCTTGTTTGGGTATTTAGGAATATCTTTTGGAACGTGGCCCCGAAATCTCTTATCTTTCTTGCCATTTAACAGAACATATTTCCATGTCATCTTTAAATTGCTCATTCAGAAGCTTATAGATGGTCCCATTTCTAGGAGGGGTGGGCAGGGTAATTCTGTCCACCAGTTCACTTCTCTCGAGTTGGTCCATCTTACCCTCATTTTTTTGTAAAAAGTCCCTAATCTGTAGATATTTAAAAAGTCCCAAGGTGTAAGGCCAAATTCAGCTGTAAGTTCCATATATGATCTAATACCCTCCTGAGAATAAAAATAACCTAGCTGTTTAATACCCAGGTCAAACCAGGTCTTAAAAGGTGTATCATAAAAAATATCTGGTAAATTTCTATACTGCCATAATGGAGTGTAATAGTTGAGCCTTCCTATTCCATTTAGGCTCCGTATTGCCCCCCCAGATTTTAAAAGCCATAAGTAGTGTCTTAAACCGGACTCTTTTGTAATATCCATAACTTAGCTGATGCCAAAGGCATCCCCATGCATCACAGCCAATCACCTGTTCCCATAGATTGGGAGATTTAGATTGTCTTGTGCTATTGTCAGTGCTCAAAAGAGTAGTAAAATGCGTAAGTGAGGTTGCCCACCAATATAGCTTCAGGTTAGGGAGGGCTAGGCCTCCGCACTCCCTAGGCAACGATAAGAATTTATACGCTCTTCTTGGCTGGAATAAGACCAAATAAATTGTGCAAAAATGTTTTCAAATTTTTTAAGCCAAAAATTTGTAAAAACTAGCAGTATTGCTCTAAATAAATAGTAATTTTGGAAAATAAATCATTTTTAGGTCTCGCTGAGCCAGCGCATGCGCTGCTCTGCGAGAAATTTAGTGAGTGGCTTTTGGAAGTGCTACCAGAGGCTTTTGCTGGCCTCAAGCCTGCGTTCACGCGAGCGTGCACGCGCGTAGCCGCCCTGTGGCTTTCTGTAATGGCTCATTAAGCCTTACAGCGCGTGAATCCCCTCCCCTCCCTACTCCCACTCCCTCCTTGTCAGCTTCTCTTATTACAAGCTTCCCGCGTCGTGCGGCCAATGCTTGTTTAGGACTTGTCCCCTGCTTATCTCCCACTTTTACCTGGGCAATTATTCCCGGAATGCAATGGCTCTCGAAGGTCCTTCATCAGATGTCGAAGCATGTTTGGAGATTGGTTCAGCATTTTTTGTTTAATTCGAGTGGTGCTTATCTGGTTTCTAGGCACATTACTTTTCGCAGAAGCATAAAGCCCGCCGATCTGCTTTTCTGTGTTTTTTTGTGCTAGTGAGTGACCCAGCTAGGAAGCAAAGAAGGCTTTTTACATAAAAGCAAACATATACTCGCTGCGATTACAAGGCAGTTCTGTTGTCTGTCTGTGTTATTCCAAACAAAACATACCGCATCTCTCAGCAGCGCTCACTGGCTGGCACCCGTTCAGCAGTTACATAATGAGAGGTGGGATTAATTGTAGTGCGTGCACAGTGTGGAGAATGACGCCAGCCCTCCAGAGCAGGTCGGCTGCCCTTTGTTCCTTTCTGGTTTTCTTTGCTGTGCCTTTGTATCTGTTCTGACCGGGGTGGCGCTCAGTGCGGCAGTTTACTGTAAAAAGTAGATTTGGGGGAGCCCCCACACATGCAGGCAGAGCTACGGCGCAAACGCCAGGCTGAGTTAAATGAGAAAATCATGTCCGTCAGGGAGCAACTCTCCGTGTAATTATTTCACGGGTTTATTCCAGGCAGGCAAGGGTTGTAAGCTGTAAGGGTTGTCTTTGGCGTACTTGAAGTGTGTCGTATGGGTCTAAAATACTCTACTTTTCTGTCCACTCATATATTTTTATGCATAGCTGCAGATTATAAAATGGTGTTTCTAACCATTATAGTAAGTGTTGTCATTTTCCAACTCGAATGTGTTCTTTTTTTCCGACCTTGGAAGGATGCAAGGCCTGGGTCTGCCGAAACCAGACAGATAGATAAGGTAGGTACAATGACCCTCTGAGCTAGTTTATTCTATCTGGAGTTCAATAGGTCTGCAGTGCATGCTATCAGGGCTTTAAGTGGGATGAAAAAACTGGAGTGGTCTCTCAAAGGGGCGTGACCGATGTAATTAAGGGCGTGGCTTAAAAACACCCATGCTAAAAATCTGTGCTGGTATTTTGCTGCTTCTGTCAGTGCATCCAGATATATGATACGACATGAAACATTACAACTCCAACAAGCCAGGGTAATGTTTTTAGTTGCATAAGATAAACAGGCAACAACTATGGCTTCGTTGTATATAATATTGTAAATGTCTCCTTTCTTGTGGGAGAGATTGTGTCACAAGGGCTAGAACTTCCGTCTTTAGAGCTCGGTCCTCAGCGTCGGCTTAACATCCTGTGATTCAAAAAAGGAATGCGTCCTTGTATAATGTAACTGGAGTTCAGGTAAAGTGCTCCTAAACCACCAGGGTCAAGTTCACACTATATAAAACTGCAAAACAAAAAGTTCTGAAGTGATGAGACTGTAAAAGAACTATAACAAGTCTCTTTGAAGTTACATCAGAGGCAGTGAAGGGTGGCACTGCTGCAGGGTTAAAAAAACAAGCATTGGCATAGCCAATAGGTCTCACTTTTGGGACCTTATAAGTATTTAGTTATGCAGCACAATATCCTTGGTGCAACAACATCACCTGTTGCATGGCTAAACACTTAAAAGGGCCCAAAGGCGAGACCTATTGGCTATGCCAATGCTTGTTATTATATTGGTTCTGCCAATGAGGGTTAAATGTAGGTGGTCCAAATTCTTTAGCGCTTTCTTGGTTTCCTCCGCGCAGTTCCCCAAATTTTCATTGACCACCTGATCCAGATCTGAATTGATTTTAACCCCCAAATAGTTGGCTTTTTTAACCACCCCTTATCGTTAAAAATAATACATTTGTTAACTACTATTTGGGTTTTCTCCCGGTTTAGGGCATAACCGGAGAGTAAGCCATATTCTCGTGCCTCCTCTTCTATTGCCCCCATAGCCTGTTCTGGGTGAGGAGTTACAATGGCTATGTCATCCGCATAGGCCAAAACTTTACTCTCATGATTATTTCTCACTATTGGAGGAATGTTGTGGGCTACAGCAAGTTGTTTAAGAAAGGGGTCTATATACAAAGCAAATAAAAGAGGTGAGCAGGGACACCCCTGCCGCATCCCCCTCGTGATTTTCAGTGGTTGGGTCATTTCGCTATTTATAAGTACCCTAGCTTCCGGGTCTTTATACAAGGCTTGAACTGCTATTATAAACCTATCCCCAATCCCTTTCTTTTGCATTGTCATCCATAAAAAAGACCAGGAGACCCTATCAAAGCCCTTTTCGGCATCTAAAAAAATGGCCGCCATAGGGTCTCCTGACACTTGGTTTACATCAAATAGGGTAATGGCTCTTCAAATATGCTCAATAGTTCCCTTACCAGGTATAAAACCATGCTGTCCCTCAAATACCATTTTGCCGATAACCTGCGAGAGTCGTGTGGCCATTACTTTAGAGTAAATCTTAACATCCCCATTAATTAAAGTTATAGGGCAGTAAGAGCCCAGCTCCTGTAAAGGCTTATCTTTTTTGGGGAAGACTATGATTTTGGCCAGCGCTCAGGTTCTTGGTGGGGCAACCCCTTCTGCTGTCTGAAGAAACACGGATGTCAAGGTTTCTTTAATTTCCTCTTTAAAGATTTTATAAAATTGTGTGGGGAGTAGGTCGGGCCCTGCCGCTTTCCCCCTGGGAAGATTTGCATTGCCTCCTTAATTTCTTTCCAGACAATTGGAGACTCTAGCGCCTCCCTCTCATCTTGCATCAGAACCTCCATCTCGCAGGCGTCTAAGTATCTGCCTATTTGGACTGCCATATCCCCTCCCACTCTACCCACATCCTCCATATAAAGTGATTGGTAAAATCTAAAGAAGGCTGCCCGTACATCCTTAGACTCCATTACCCGCCCCATTACGGGATCGTTTATTCATTTATTGACAAAATCTCGCTGTGTGTCACCTCTGATCTTGTTCTGACGGCCAATAGATGACCCACCTTCTCCCCACATACATAGACTTCCTCCCTATGAGCTGATGCCTTATCTAGAGCTTTCCTTAATAGTTCCCCTTGGATTTCTGCCTTTGCTAGGGCCACCTCCTCTTGTGCTTCTTCTACCCCCCAATTTTGTCTTATGGCCTCAACTACTTTTTCCTCTGCCTGGGCTAGTTTTTGCAGTCTGATGCTCCTAAGATTTTTTTCCTCTTTCCTTTTCCTGCTTGAATACTGTATTGTCTCGCCCCTCACTCCTGCCTTTAAGGTGTCTCATACCACTCCCAGTGGTGCCGACCCCAAATTTCTCTGTATATCTCAGTTATCCATTCCTACAGGTGTCCTACATACTCTTCGTCTAGTAGGAAGGCCCTCTCAAATGTCCATGCCAAAGCTTTCTCGGTGACTCCTCCCTGCTCCAGCTGTAATACCAGTGGGATGTGATCGGATAGTACTCTAGGGTGCCGAATAATACTACTTCTTCCCACCAGCGTAGAGGAGGCGAAGAAATAATCCAACCGAACATGCTTCTGGTGCGGGGCGGAGTAATAGGTAAACCCATGTTCCTCGGGCCTCTGTAGAGACCATACATCCACCAAGCCATGTACCTGGCATAAATTACAGAGAGCTTGAAAAACCCTTGGCTTCCTACCCTAATATCTTTGATCTTGTCCCCATTTGGAGTCGAGATTGATGTTAAAATCTCCACACACGATTAATGGCAAAGGCCAGTGTGCCAGTTCGTTAGTTAGCCATTCCAATAGGGACGAATCGTCCACATTACTGCCATAAACCGAGCATAGGGTGAAGTTCGGCAGCTCTGTGGCCCTCCAGTTTGTAATGACCCATCGGCCTAGCCCATCTGAACGTATTTTCACAAACTGAATTGATCTCTTCTCAGATAGAATCGCGACTCCCCTTGTGAGGGTTCCCTGCATCGTGGCCCCAACCACAGTGTAGCCAAGATATTTCAATAAATCTTTCTGTGACCCATCAAGGTGGGTCTCTTGCAAGCAGACAATGCCTGCTTGCAACAGTTGCAGTCCTTGTGCCACTACTTGTCTCTTTTCTGCATCATTTAGCCCACAGATGTTCAATGTTGCTATACCTAATCTCCCCATTTGCTTAGTTGTATTTGGTTGCCCCGTTTTTCATATTCCTTATATACAAAGAAAAAAATCCTAACTGCCATCTGTTTCAATACTCTTACCCACCCCATGCCCTCTTTTTGTGCACCTGCACCACCCTTTGTGTGAGCCGCCCCCCCCCATCCACCCACCCACCCACCCACCAAAAGGCAATCAGGCATTGCCTGATCGATGTACGGCTAACCAACTGCCCCCCCATCTCCCTCAATCCTTGAAATCCCCGTTTTTTTCTTAGACTGCACAGTATCTATTATTCCCAGTCTTGTCCATAGTGTTTGTTGCTGTACCATTTTTCCTGAATTTTTTTCCCCCTCATCATTTTTTTTTCTTAATTTCTTCTAAATATTCCTGCGCTTGTACTTCAGAGGTGAAGCTGCGTGTTGTGCCTCCGAAATTTATCTTTAATCTAGCCGGGTTTTGCAGGAAGACCTCTGCTCCAAGTTTCTGGAAAGGAGAGAAGAGTTGCCTTAGATGCCAACGTCTTTCAACTGTTGCATGTGCGAAATCTGGGCGTTCAAAGAACGAAACCCCATTGCTGATCTTTGGAGCGTTAGGGCGGGCTTTAACAAATATCATTTGGCGCAACAGAAAGTTTTTTTTATTTTTTTTATTTGTTTATTGAACGGCTGATAGAGTACACAGTGAGTCCCCTATAAGGGGTCATATTGAACACAAAGGATTACTAACAGCACAAGTCTTTTGTGTTTCTCTTAGAGTCCCACAATGCATGAAAACAACCCTCAGAACATCCCACCTCCCACTTCCCCTAATCCCCTATGGCACTAAAAGAAAGATGCAGTGACCCCCATACAACCATCTCAGCAAAAACAGCAAAGTTACAGCGTTAGGCAGTCCCAAGGGATACAAATCGAGGACATCAAAAGACATCAATTACAATAAATCAGGGTTACTCAGAAGATACCCAGAGAGCGGTGCCCAAAAGTCCTTAGGGTGTGATGTTTCTGGTAATTCCTCCGCGTAGGTCTCTAGTTCCTCCTTGCAATAAAGTAAATCTCGGACCCATTTCTTCATTGTTGGGGTGAGTTTGGAACCCCAGCACTGTGCCACCGCTCTCTTAGCCAGCAAGGTAGAAACAGCCACAAGTCTATGGTTACAGGGTTTAAGATACTTCACCCAGCCCAATAGGCAAACCTCTGGTGTGCATGGCACCGGTTCCAACACCACTTTCGTAAGCAAATTCGTTATCTCATCCCAGAAACTGTATATACCATTACAATGCCATGCAAGGTGCATGAAGTCCGCATTCCCCTGCCCACAACGAACACAGCCAGCGTTCTCCCGCAGACCAAAGTGCATCAGTTGTGACAGGGTATAGTATAGCTGATGCAGGTATTTAAAATGAATAATGCGGAGGTTACAGTTTGCCGTGAGTCGGCCTGTCAGGGCGCAGCAGAACCTCCACATATCCGGCGTCAGGGAAGTACCCATTAGCGCCGCCCATTTATTATATGAAGGGGAGTCACACTGTTCTCTTTCCCTAAGGGACGCATTATACAACTTCGTTATTAGGCCTGCGCGATCCGCCCCCGCCAGTACCGCCTTCAGCGCCAGCAGCGGCCTAGGCTCTTCCGGGTAGTCGGGATAGATGGATTGCATTGCTTGTTGTACGCGCACATAAGTGAAGCCAAGCATCAACCCTCGATCTTTGCCCCCTTGTATATCTAAGAGCAATCTGAATCGGCCATGTTTATATAGGTCACCCACGTGTGTTATTCCCACCGCACCCAGGGCTTTAAGCTCAGCCGGCTCCTGTGCTGCCGAGATACCGGGGTGCGCGGCAAGCGGTAGAGTCGGGGAGTAAAGATACTGCAATCGAGCACGAGCAGCGAGCATTTTCCACACCCATGCGGTGCAAAGTGCGGGATTTATTTCAGACCTGGGTCCACCCCCAGCGCCAGTCAGGGCAGCCGCAGCAAGTGCCAGTGGAAGCACAGCGTCGGCCTCAATAGCCACGTGTGGTTGGAACCGCTGTGGGAAGTACCAATAATGAGCGAACTGGGCCTGTGCACAGAGATAGTACAGACGCAGATCCGGGGCCTCAAAACCTCCTCGCTCAAACGGCTGCACCAGCACCTCCCAGCTACATCTAGGCTTCTTGCCCCCCCACACAAAGGACAACAGCGCTGACTGAAGTGATTGGAACAGCGCAAGATTGAGGCGAATGGGAATATTGATGAACATATAGAGTAGCTTGGGCAAGAATGTCATTTTGACCACCGCAATGCGGTCCACCAATGAAAGCGGGAGTTTAGCCCAGCGCACCGCTCGGTCAGTGTTGTGGGTCAGGGCGCAGCCGTAATTCTCAGAGATAACCACCTCAGGGTCCCTGTGCAGCCATACCCCTAGATATTTGACTGGGTCAGTTGACCATGCTAGTGGGAAGTCTAGCTCCATGCGCTGTGTACCCGCTGTGAGCGGGAATACCGTCGATTTTGCCCAGTTTATGCCCAGCCCAGAAAAACGCTCGAATTTGATGTATTCACGGAGTAAGCCTGGGAGAAACGTTTCAGGTGCTCGGACATATAGAAGCATATCATCGGCGTACATGGAGACCACCAACGGACGCTGTCTAAACCGTAACGCTGCCGGAGAGTGGCATTGGTGAAGCTTACAAGCCAGTGGCTCCAATGCCAGCGCGAAGAGCATCGGCGACAGGGGGCAGCCCTGCCGCGTGCCCCGCCGAATAGGAAACGCAGTCGATACCCAGCCATTGATTCGAATACGCACCGCAGGCGCCTCATGCAGCAGGTGTATCCACTTAAAAAAAAGGGAGGTAGTCCCATTCGGAGAACTGTGAACATAAACTCCCAGTGCAGGGAATCAAATGCTTTTGCTGCGTCAAGTAGCACAGCAAACGCTTGAAAGTCAGTCTCGAAGTAATGTAGTGTGGAGAAAACCGTACGTAAATTGTGCGTCGTCGACTGAGCGGGGACAAACCCCGACTGGTCCGGGAGGACCAGGTTGGGGATAAGGGGCTGCAATCTAGTGGCGATCATTTTCGCCAATATTTTGGCATCTATGTTTATGATGGAGAGGGGGCGGTAGGAATCGCACCGATTAGCAGGCTTATCAGGCTTAAGGAGCACAACTAGGAGGGCCTCCTTGAACGTCGGGGGAAGCTTACCGCTATCATATGCCTCCGCAAAGACGTCTAAAAGTCTTGGCGCAAGGTCGTCCGCATAGGCCTTGTAGAACTCACTGGGGAGTCCATCCAGGCCCGCAACCTTACATGTGGGCAGGGACATAATGGCCAATTTTACATCTTCCACGTCAAAGGGCTGTGTGAGGTATTCACGTTGGTTAAGGGATAGCCACCCTAATGCTACGTCATCCAGGTAAGTGTGTATATTGACGGCTGGCACGTGCGCCCGGTCCCCATAGAGAGTGGAGTAGTAGTCCAGCACCACCTCGCTAATTTCAGGGGAAGTATAATGCGCCAGCCCTTCAGGGTCTAGCATCTCTGCGATGCTGTCTTGGCTGCGAGGAGCAGCCAGTTTCTGAGCAAGCGAGTGACTAGGGTGACCCCCCTCCCCGTAGTATTGAGCTGTGTAACGTCGAGACCTATGTGACACTTCTTGGTCCACTGTATTATTATGCTCCGTGACCCGCTCCCGGATAGCAGCTAGTATGTGTGAAGATGGGCTTTGGGCGTATTCGCGCTCCAGCACAGAAATTTCATCCGCTAGCTTATTTATATGCCGGTGCAGGTCCTTCAAAACCCCGGCCTGTGCCCCCATGCAGACACCCCTGTTAGTTACTTTAAACGCCTCCCACAGGACCCCAGCACTGTCCACTGAGCCTGCGTTTTCTGTAAAAAAGTTACTTATAGCCGCGCCTATTGTGCACTTGAACATCTGGTCTGTAAGGTCTGTAATCGCCATTGAAACGGGGGCGCTCGCATGCAGGGGCCTGTATCTCTAGTAGCACAGTGTTTTGGCAAGGTGGCGCACGTCCAGTACCCAAGTGCATGCAATCTCCGAGAGAAGCCAATAGTCCAAGCGGGACCATATGCCGTGCACCGTGGAAATGAACGTACTTTCACGGGTGCCGGGGTGTCGCACGCGCCAAATATCTCGTATAGCACCTGCATCCAGAAAACCCAATAACGCCTCAGCGGCCTGACTACGACTCGTCGTCCCGCTGCCCTGTCTATCTAATTGCCCATCCAGGCAGGCACTGAAGTCCCCCCCCAGATCAGCTCAGCCGGAGGGAATTTAGAGATACGGCGCCAAACATCTGCGAAAAAAGTAGGGTCGTCGACATTTGGGCCATAGACATTCACCAGAAGGACCCCGTGTTACCGAGATGACCATGAACCAGCGCTACCCTGCCCCGAGTATCTGTCTCTGTGTGAAGCACAGTGAATGGGACCCCTTTCTTTACCAGTATCATCACCCCCAGAGCATATGAGGAATATGAGCAAGCCACTTTCAGCCCCGTCCAGCGGGAGCCGACATTTTTCTCCGAGTGCTGCGTAAGATGCGTTTCCTGCAAGAACGCCACCTGGACGTCCAGTCTGTCTAAATGTGCTAATACCGATCGTTTCTTCTTCGGACTATTCAAACCGCGCACGTTCCATGTAAGGAACTTTATGTTACTGCCCATGAAAGCGCAAGCTTAGATATTATCAGTAGCGCGAGATAGAGCATGGAGATCAATTTGCACAGGAGCAATGAGAATACAAAATGAGAGTGCCAACTGTCCCACCTTGCCCGCCCCCCCCCCCAGCCCTCCACCCACTTCAGCGACCCAAACTTGCCAAAGCCATCCCATCCCGGAATTAACAATCCCCAACAGGGAGCACAAAATGAGCGAACATTTGTTGGGGAACACCCAGATCGTCTTCTCTCTCTCTGCTGAGAGGATGTCTGAGATATCTCCCCTCCAGTTGGGCTTGGGAAAGATTTCAACGTGGATGCAAGCTAATTTCCTTAAGCTCAACGGAGAGAAAACCGAGGTCTTGATTTTAGGGAAGAATAAAGATCTCTGGGGTCCACAACATTGGCCCAATGAAATGGGTGCCCCTCCTACACCCTCCCGCCAAGTCTGCAATTTAGGCTTCATCTTAGACGATGCATTAACAATGCGACACCAAGCCGTTAAGGTGGCTGCAATTTGCTTTACCATCCTGAAGTGGCTGAAAAAGATCATTTGGATGCTGCCTGTTTACACTCAGAGAACCGTAGTCCAGGCTCTTGTCACCTCTAGACTGGACTACGGTAACATTCTCTATCTGGGGTCTAACAAGGATGTAACACGAAAGCTACAGGTAGTACAGAATTCCGCTGCTAGACTGATCTGCCAGGTCCCGAAAGCTGCCTCTGTGTCTGGCCATTTGCGTGATCTTCATTGGCTCAGGGTGGAGAACCGAATTAAGTTCAAAGCCCTGAGCAATATGTTCAAAATCAGAGCGGGAAAGGCCCCCCAGTACCTACAGACCTTGGTCCATTCTTACATACCTTCACGTCCCCTCCGCTCGTCCTCCCAGGAGAAATTCTCCGTTCCCAGAATCAGATTGTCGCGGTTGGGCGGTAGATCGTTTGCTTGCTTGGGACCTTCACTGTGGAATTCTCTCCCCATATCGCTCCGTAGCGAAACAGATTACGTAAAATTCCGTAAATCCTTAAAAACCTGGTTTTTTAACCAATAACTTTCCCTTGTCTGACTCTTTCCTTTGGCTCCTTTTGGCTGTTTCTGGCTGGCGCCGGGAAACCCTTCGGGGTAGCTGTTGCGCCCTACAAATTAAAATTGACATTGACATTGACATTGACACCCATGGGGGGAACACCAGAGTGCTACTAACCTCCCACTGTGTAGGAGGTGGCTAATCAGGGCGATGACGTGCGAGGATATACTAACATTTACACACAAGAAAATAAATAAAAAATAAGCATTTCTTCGAATACCTTCAGTACAAATGAGGCTGCAGTCCCTATGGGGTGGCCCGTTAGAAGAGCAAGGACCACAGTGTACCACTGCATCAGAAAGCACCCCAGCGGGGGAGCAAGCAGGTATTACAGTGCATCCCCGTATAAACAGCCAGCGCTTGAACGCCGGTAACAGAAGAGACACCAGTAGACAGTAGTGACCTCCCCGCCGCCCCGCCGAGCCCCGTGACATATTAGAAAAGAGAAGGTCACAGCTCAGAACGCTATGTTGGGTCCGAGCTCTCAGAGTGAGCTAGCGTCTATCCCTCGGCACAATCGGATCCTGCAAGAAAGGAGGGTGAGCATGTGATCACACACAGTGTAGCAAAAAGAAATCAACAGGTGTTAATCAGTTAATAGATCACCAGTCAGTGTTATGAGCATCATGACGCCACAAGAAGTCAGAATTTGGCTCAGCTGCCCAGTGGTGCGCACTATCGTAGAGCAGGCCCAGATACATCATCATAGCTCCCCGTCGTCCTGATCCACGGGCGTCACAGACCTCCTCCGCTTCAGCTTCTTGACATGCTCCATTGCCGCTTTGGGAGACGTGAAAATTTTACAATCCCCATCTGGGCCCACCCGTAGGCGGTCTGGATACAGCATGGCATACGGAATGCCTTCAGACTGCAAGAATTTTTTAACTGCGCCAAACTCCCGCCTCGCTGACTGGACAGCCATCGTAAAGTCAGGGAAGAAGGACAGAGTATTCCCCTGGTGATTAATCGTGCCCTTTTCTCTCGCGAGCCTCAAGATGGCATCTCGGTCCCGATAGTTCAGTAGGCGGGCGATTATAGGGCGGGGCGCCAGGAACATGCCTTGCAGCCAGCGAGCGCTGGGCACGCTCCACTATAAACATCGGAGAGAGATTTTCAGCGCCAAATATGTCCTTGACCAGGGACTCAACAAAGGTCTCCATCCTGCCAGTGTTGGTAGATTCAGGAAGGCCTGTGACGCGGATGTTGTTGCGGCGCGACCTCGCCTCCAAATCTTCATTTTTTGCTTGGATGAGCGCTAAGACTTTTTCCATGTGGAGTGACTTGTCCGTCACCTCGCCGAGGCCATCTTCGGTTGTGGAGACGCGCTGCTCAAGTTCCCCCCATCCTTGAATTCTGCTTCTCTAGCTGGGAAGACATATGATCCAACCTGTGGTTTACCGCCGCCATAGTCCCTTCAATAGATTGGAGACTCTTCTGCATGGCGAGCAGAGTTGCTTCCAGCGTGGGGGGGGGCCCTCTCCCTGGGCGTCCGCCTCAGAATCAGAGGCCGCCCTTTGCTGCGATTTAGTGGATTTGCGCGCCTCAAACGTGAGGCGAGGCTGCGTCTTGTCAGTTCTGCCCATGTCTGCGGCTGACAAAATGGAGAGTCCCACTTCTCTGCCGTCGGGTCCCTGAGGCTCTAGCCCCGCAGCCAGCAGTTATAGTTGTGGCACACCGCAGGCACAACAACACACTCTCTGGGGCACAACCACTCCCTGGGCAACTCAGATTTATCAGGCTCAACAGCGAATCAGTCCCAGGTAATATACAACATGCACCGGAATTATCAGCCCTGATAGGCAATCCAACGCGGAGCAGCCCAGTCTACAATGCCGCCTACAGGGTACAGCCGCTGTGTGTACCGGAACTGCTACACTTCCACAGAGTCAATGCACATCTAGCTGCGCCTTCAGCCACACAGAAGGCCCAGGGGGTGCCCGGCCTGGATGGTATGGGGGGCCCAGGAGAAATCAGCTAGAGCACACCATGAGGGGGAGGCCTCCCAGGTCAATCCGGAATATGGATGCCGTTGCAGGGCGCGCAGGGAGACACGAGTGCCACCCCGCTTCAGCCACACTCACAGGCCGCAGCATGCAGAGCGCAGCCGTATGCTCCAGCCCCCACCCACCGCCGCAGCTGAGGACTAGGAGCCCGGCCGCTCCCCACTCACCACCGCCTGCAGTCGGCTCCTTCAGTCTTCCGATGCTCGGGCGCAAACACAGCGGGGGTCCGATGCGCCTACAGTCAAGCACCCGGACCAGTCTGCATCGGTCTATGCAGCGAGGTAGGCCACAGATCTCCAGATACCTTAGAGCGCAGCAGCTGCAGTCCGGGTCACCCCCTCCACAGCACAGCAGGTGAGGATAGCTAGAATCGTCGCCGTCCTGGGCTCTGTGAATGCGCACCGCAGCAGTGGCAGCAGCCCCAGGGCTCGGCTGGCCGGCGCGCTCCGCTGAAGGACCCTGGTCAGTCACAAAGGGCGCGAAAGTGAGTCGCCTTCACCTCCGCTCTCGGGCCACACACTGGCGATCGGTCCAGCACATTCCGATCGGCAGGATTGTCACCGGCAGATTAACCCCTCGCCGGCCGCGCGTAGAGTAGTTGCGGTGGGGATAATCTTTGTCAAGCTGCGGCGGCCGCCATTTTGTCGTTCGTCAGGCAGAACGCGGAAATCGATTTTTCAGCCGCCACGCTGCCAGCAGGTAGGCAGGATTCCTCCGCAGGTTGCAGGGTGCTAGCGCGATGCGGGACAGACGTTTACAGGCATCGATGCTGCAATATTAGGCGGATTTTAGGTGGATGAGAGATCAGCCGTGCCGAGCTGCACTAAAGTGCGGCCATCTTGCCTGGTGCCCTCTAGCGCCCCCCCTCGCAACAGAAAGTTACCAATGAAAACCAGCATTGCTCTGGGTTTCTCGTCAGTGTTCTGCGTTTGTTTTCTCCTGAATAGCGGGAAGCGATGGGCCCTCTGTATTTCCATATCCCAATCAATGTAAATAGCAAGGACCCCCTGCAGTAACTTGAAATTACTAGGGCAGGGCAAATATGTAATTGAAGAAAAAACCCCATGGCAACTAAAGGTCTATAACAATTGACAGACCATGTGGGCTAGCAACATGATGTAGTCAACTCAGTGTAAACAACAGTAATGTTTAAAAATTCATTTCTTTAATTCAAAATAATTAAAAAACATTTCAAGACATATATCATAAAGGTAATTGATTATAAACATGTTCTGATCTTATTACATAATACACAAAAAACACCATACAGAAAATACATATGGACATAATACAAAAAGCTTATACACACAATTAGTACGAACAAATATTTCTGATTAATACAAATCTGAAAAAACATACACATCAATGATAAACAAAAAGTGGCTACTAGATGGATCTTCTACGCGCGTTTCGGCGTACACTACGCCTTCATCAGGAAAGCCACAAAATTTCCTAAAAAGTGAGATTAAAACCAATGAAATACACTGAGTTTAAAGATAAACATATAAGATGGTCACTAACATACCTTCACCATTTTGGAAAACTTTAACTCCACAAGTGAAAGGAATAATAAATAAAAGGAAAAGAAATAGTGTAAGTTGCAAAAAGTATACTAGTACCGTCTAGTACTCTTTTTGATTATCATTGATGTGCATGTTTTTTCAGATTTGTATTAATCAGAAATATTCGTTGTTCGTACTAATTGTGTGTATAAGCTTTTTGTATTATGTCCATATGTATTTTCTGTATGGTGTTTTTTGTGTATTATGTAATAAGATCAGAACATGTTTATAATCAATTACCTTTATGATATATGTCTTGAAATGTTTTTTAATTATTTTGAATTAAAGAAATGAATTTTTAAACATTACTGTTGTTTACACTGAGTTGACTACATCATGTTGCTAGCCCACATGGTCTGTTAATTGGTATAGACCCTTAGTTGCCTAGGGGTTTTTCCATATCCCAATCCCAGCCTGATTGTTCAGAAAATGCATCTTATAGGAGTTTTACCATGAAGCTTCTGAGGTCATTCCCCTCTAGGCCTTCCGGTATCCCTAAAAAGCGCAGGTTGTTTCTCCTCTGACGGTTTTCATAATCTTCCAATTTGGTCATGACATCAACCATAGCCGCGCCTTGTTCCGTACCTTGCGTCTTAATCGATTCCATTTCAGCTTCCAGTGCCTCAGTCCTCATCTCAACCGAGGTTATACGATCCGCAATTTCCCCACACGTTTTATTCAACTTGCGAATTCCGGTTTGAACTTTTTTTGCGGCAATCCTGGCTCTGCGTCCCTCTTTTCTATTTTCTTCCTGCATTTGCTGAATTGATATTAAAATGGTCGATAGGGAAGGTTCTTCAATTCCAGCCAGCTCGTCTCCCTTCTCGGTTTGGGGCCAAACCTTTGTGTCGGAGTAATCCCATTTGAGTTGTTTAATGGCGCTTTTTTTTAGGCTTCCTTTCCTATTTTCTTTTTATCCCTTGATTTTTTCTTTTGCGTTGATTGGGAGGAGGAGCTGGAGCTGTCTTCAGAGAGAGATTCCCTGCTTGATGACCTGTCCTCCAGTTCTGATACCTCGGACTCTTCCGTTAATGAATAGAATTTTTCCACTCTGTGGCTTTCTGGTGACAAGATGCCAACTTGTGCCGATAGTTTTTTAAATGTTCCTGTGCCCGGGGGCGTTGTCCGGGTCTTCTCCCTCACACTTTCTTCCCCATGGCCAGCCTCCTTGACATAGATCCCATCTACCTTGGGTGTTGACTGGGTTTGCTCTTCTGTTCCTAGTTTTTTTTCCTTTTTCCCCAGTTAGTTCATACATTAGGTTAACTGAGGGGAGGGTGTTCCCTGTTTGATCCCCAGCTATGCCTGTCGAGGCGCTCTTGGCACCTTCTTCCATCCCTGCAGCCACCTTCCCTTGCTGGGTCTCATCCGTTAATGTCCTGTCGCCCCCTTCCTCAAGCACATTGCTTTTCTCCAAAGTAGTCATTGATAAATTAGCAAACATTGAGGCGACTGTTGGCTGGGCCGGCCCCCCCTCTACTTGCACTCCCAAGCTGGCAGCAGTTTGTTTTTTTATACCGGCATTACGCTTCGTCTTACCGGCTCCACCACGCTGCTTCAGTTCCAGAGGAGCTCCATAGCCATCCGGTTGGCCGCCTCCTGTGTGCGCTCTGCTGTTGCCGAGAGCGGCAGAAACTCGCCCTCTCGCCGTTCTCCCGCCTCTCGAGGCCATCCGGTGGGTCAGCGTTTTCCTCGCCTGCCGCCGGGTACTCCGTTTAAATTGAAGATATTCTCCTAACGCGGCAAGTCGTAATACGCGCTCCAGTGCCTCCCGCCACCAACTGCGTGCTGTTCTGTTCGCCGGCTCTCTCAGGCCGTGCAGTCACTCACTGAGCATTCAATCCATCGAGGGAGATGGAGGAAACGGCGGCTGCAGTTAGTCCCCCGCCATCTTTGCCTCCGTCCAATTTTATAAGACATGCTTCGGGCTTTATTACACTCCAAACAGAATAGCAAAATGGAGCGATGGAAAGGGAGCCTATTGCCCGCGCTGCTCTCTTCACAAGGCGGACATAATCCACGTTTGCAACATGTGACAAGTTAGCCCCCCTGATTAAGGATATAAAGAGGTTTTTAAAGGAGAAATTACAGCTGCAGGTCGAGCTGGATGCGCCAACGATCTTGCTGGGAATAACCAGCCTAACAGAAAGAGAAGGAGGTGTGATTTTAATAATAGCAATGGCGGTGTATAGGCTGTGTATAGCATCGTCCTGGCTGGACCCGACCCCCCCCTTCAATTCAACAATGGGTGGCGCGGCTATTGGCTATATATAACCTAGAAATGGCTATCTATCGGCGCAAGGGAAGTAGGGCTAAAAAGAAGGGATTGGAAATATGGAAGCCTGTTTCAGATTGGATAGAATAATGGGTATTCTCCCCGATACTTGCACTGATACTTGCACTAAGCACTTTGAATGAAGCACCTTATATTCTTGTCTTTGCTCAATTTATTAATCATTTAGGGACTATGTATTTAAACTAGGACTGTATTGTGAGGACCGACTGTTGTTATACCTCAGGCACTTGGCACCTTAGTATCATTGCACCTTGCACTTTGTAATAAGTACCCGTGGGGACTTGCCCAAACTGCCATTATCTATGCTGCTATATTATGGAAGCTTGCAATCAGAAGTATTGATATATTGTTTAGCATACTTTAGCACATGCAGTGGCGGCTCGCCGAGGGAGTGCTGCGGGCGGTGGGGCAGGGGAGGGGCAGGGTGGGGGGGTAGTGGAGTCCGACATACGACGGACAGGAGTAAGGTAAGAAATTAAATAAATAAAACAATTTACCTGCTCGCGCTGCATCACCAACTCGGCGATGCAGCACGCGCAAGGTAAATTGCTTTATTTATTTCATTACTTACCTTACTCCTGTCCGTCGTATGTCGGACTCCACTACCCCCCACCCTGCCCCTCCCCCACCCCCTCCCCCTCCCCACCGCCCGCAGCGAGCCACCACTGAGCACATGGCACTTTAAACTTGTTAAATTGTATAATTGAAGATTGCTGGAGTTTAATGCACCACCGTGGGACCAGAAACTGGATAAATGTGGGCCGGTGGGGGGGGGGGGTGGAGAGAGCAGGGGTGCATGGGATAAAATGAGGGTGGGATGAGAAAAGTGTTTTCTTTGCCTCGCTCTCAAATAAAAAAAAGGAAAAGAAAAGAAAATGAGGTCAGTCTGCCATATCATGGTGGACTCACCGGCGTTGTTTCTTTCCACCAAACTTGCTCTTGCCCTTCTAGCACAGCCAAACAAAAACTCACTAGCCCGACAGGGTCCTTTTAAGATATTGTTCCGACTGCAGCTGCACCTGCAGAGGTGGTGTCTCTGCAGCCACATCTTGTTTGCAGACAGCCAGCAAACCCTGAATGGGCACGAGGTTAGTAAACCGACTCCATAAGCGCTCTGGCCATCACTTGTTTGTGAAACGCAAATTTATCATTTTGCACTGCATTTCAGCACAAAATGTGCCCTCGCATCAATTTTTGACACAAGGGTAAATTTTGTGCTAAAATATGCAAAAAAACGAAAGCACTGTGAATAGTCATTATCAAGGCTCTAAGTGCATTCCTGTATATGTTGTAAGATGTCACCTTAATATTCTAAGCTAATATCATGCACTTGTATATAGAATCTTACAACATTAGTATCTACAAGAGCAAGTTGTCCTATCTATTTAGTGAACATAATTGGATTAAAGTCCACAGTGCATAAAATGCAGTCCTGACCCTGGCCTGGTGAAGTCATACAATTGTGGGCCCCAAAGCTAATGACAATGTGCATTTCACAGTACTGGCAGAAAGTGAAAGCAACTAATGATTGAAGAGAAAGTGAGTAAGCAGAGCACAGGGAGTGGGAAAGGCTGCAGAAGTGGTTGGACTAAGAAAAGTTGGCCACACTTTACATTCTTCATATACATTCACCATTACAACAAGCATTGGCATAGCCAATAGGTCTCGCCTTTGGGACCTTATAAGTGTTTAGCCATGCAGCATATTATCCCCCACTGGGCAAATTTCTGTTATGGAACCAGTGCTTATGTAAAGCGCTTTGATACCTTGATTTGCGCTATATAAAATGCAAAAATAAAAAGGAATGAAAGGAGAAGTGCTTGCAGGTTCCTGAGGTGGGGGAGCGAAAAGATGCAGGCTCTACACAACTTCTACCAGGTCAGGGTCTTACAGGTAGTGTCATAGTTGTTCATTAAAAACAGAGCAAACACCAAGAGGACTCCAGGGACGATTGATGAAATTTGATCACAATTCAAATATTTAAACAAACAAACATGCACTCTTGCGAACCCATGCTCAGAATGAATTGAACCTCAACTCATATGGAAAATCCGAGAAATCATACAACCACGGTTATATTAGTAAGAGCGTTTGCATTAAAGACTTCTGATTAATTATTTTGCCAAAACACTATCGATACCTGTCACTTATTCCATTAGTAAGAGGGCATTTACTAACATATCAACGAGTATATTTATTTATTTCGACCGCCCACATGAAATTGCAAATAGATAAACTTGCTACACCACTTTCTACATGACTCACTTCTAATTTACTATGCTCACCCGTCCCCGAGGTTTGCATAAAACACAACTGTGTATGCCTCATGGATAATATATTTACCAGTTCAAATCAGTATAACAAAAACTGTACAGATGGAAATGCTACACGACCTAAAGGGGGCATTTTCGGAATGGTAAAAACGTGTGCGAGGTGCTCGATTCAAGAAGAAAGCCGATTCTCTCACCAAAATCATGGCCCTGCCTGTGATTGGGCTCCCTGTCCGACAAGGCCCTCTCTATTTATGAACACGAGTTGCTAAGTTGCAACTTTGGTGGTTGACGTTTCCACCAGCGCCTCAACAATATAAGCTGGAATCCGCTGCGAGCCGTGGATGCGGTCAGCTGATCCCAGCACGTGCTACTGGTGCCTTTCCACTAATGGGTGACACTGCGGCCCCCGGGGGAAGTAAAGGTCGCAGACCAGTCTTCCCCCGGGGTATTCGCGCAACGGCCGGAAGGACAAGGTGGGGGTGGGATTAGAAGGGTCAAGGAAGGGGAGGGTGCTGGGTGGGTATATAAGGTGTCAGGAGAGGAAGATCCGGCCTCTTCCTGACACCTGAGCACCACCGGGGGCTACAAGGAAAGTTTGTGGGGACGGTTGGCGGGTGGTTGGGGCAGCTGGCCGATTCGTCGATCGGCGTGGGTTTTGCATCAGGATATTGTAGGGTAGTGTTACGTTGTGCCACGCGAAGGCGACATTCGACGCGGCGGCTGTTGGCGCTGCGCTGCGTGGGCGTAGCCGGGTGGGCCGGGAAGAGCTGCTACGGCCGGGTGTGCAACTAATCTGGGCCGGGATGTCCTGCGCACATGGGAAGGCGACTTTGGAGGTGCTGCTGCGGTGGTGGCCTGTGAGGAAGAGCCACCACCGGCAGCGCCAGGTAGGGGGGGGGCAACCCGATCCTGGTGTCCGGGCAGCGAGGGGGCAGAGCCGGGCCGCTCGTCTGCCCGCCGCCACGGCGCATGCCGCCACTATTTGCGAGGGAGGGGGGTGGGCGGGAGCCCGGCGGGTGTGGCCTGGAGCTTTACGGGGGGAGGCCCAGCAGCGGAATGAGGCGGGGGAGGGGGGCGGGCCGAATGCGCGCCGACCCGACTGGGCCGCGGCGGCAGGCAGTGACGACCTGCGTTCATTGCTGTATGCATACTCAGCTGGCAACTGACCGCGTGTCTTATCTGCCTCACTACTCTAGGACATTCTGCGGCCCCCTAATTCACTGCCTGTACCACTATTAATTTACACCGCAGTAACGTCTGTGGGGTTTGTGAGGTTTGTAGATGGCTCTGGGGCCCTGGGGGTGGGCTGATGCGCTGTGGGGTGGGGGGCCCAGTAAGGGGAGGCGGCGACGGAGAGGGCGAGGCAGGGCCTTTATCGGGGTTTGTGGCATGGGAGGGAGGTGGGGGCGGGGATTAGGGACGCTGTCGGGGGTTATAGGTGGCATTTTTTAGGGGTACTCAGAGCAGGGGCGAGGGACGGCCAGCACGACACGAGGCCCGGTGGTGCTTGGGGCCCACCTGGTTGGAGCGACCAGGCGGGGGGGGGGGGGAAATCAGGACCGGTTTGAGGCCGGGAGTAAGGGGTGATGCCGGCGGGCGCACAACGGCCTCAGGACGCTGGCTGGAAGCAGTAGGGGGGTCCGCGGCGGCCTGCCCTCCATCGTGGGATCGCGCAGCGGACAATACCACGTTGTGCATTTTACACAGTTATGCCTACAGTTTGTGCGAGATGGCGCGGATGTTGAAGGACACAGTAGGGGGGTGTTGGCATGGATGTTGAGCGACGTAGGTGGAATGGGAAGGTGTGCATTGGGGATCAGGTGGAATGAATGACTACGTGTGGAAAGGGCTGAGTGGGGTTGTAAAGGGGGTGGGGGGGAGTTCCGGTAACCGGCCTGTTTCGTTTTTGTTACAGGAGTCGAATGAGGCCACGGACAGAGCTAAGGACACGACGGAAATGGGAACAGCATCTCCTGGTCAGGAGGAGGAGGTCCCGGACGGACACTAAGGTACAGAATTATGGCTGAGGCCTGGGGACGGGGGGAAAACTGGGTGAACGAGAGGACTTCGGCTGGTCGGCCGGGGTAGGTAATGGGCTGTGAGGGATGCGGCGGAGATACAGGTGCCGCTGCGGCAGGCTGCAAGAGGCTGATCGGGGCCAAGTGATGGGTAGGCATGGGTCCAAACGGACAGGTGGTAGCCAATGAGTTACTGTGTTCTGGTAGTCAAGGTCTCCGACGCATGGGCCAAGGGTTATGGGTTCAAATCCTGGTGTTTCGATGGTTGTGGTTTCTGAAGTGAAATTATAGGCAATGATACTTTCTTTGATAAATGCTGGAACATATGGGGGATGGAAGGGAGTAAACAAGGGGTCACTGATCACTACCGGTTACATGGATGAGAGCGGCCCATGGGGCCAGAGGTGCCGGTTGGCACGCAAGCGGTCATCGGTATCAAAACATTGGGGCAGCATGTGAGGGTGTGGGGTTCGGGGGCCGGACACTTGCCCCCGCAGTGGCTGGGGGGCACATTGGAAGGGCAAGAGGAATGGGGGGTTCTTTCCACTGGGGCTACGACATGCGGGAAACAGGTTACGGTCAGTTCAAACTTAGCGACGCCGGGCTGGCGACTTTGGCGGCATTACGAAGGGTTCACTTAAGACGTAGTGATGGGGCAGAAACGACTGATCCTGGGGGAGGGGGTGCAGGTTTCCTTGGGATATTATCTACAAGGCAAGTCACTCCGGGGGCATGGGGACCGGATAACCAATGACATTTTGCAGGAGGGTATGGGGATGTCAGGGCCAAAAGGTCCTTCCCGGTTAGCTGGGGGCCATGGGTCCATGGCGCTCGATGTCTCACAAGAGGAAGCCGGAACTACGGGACGATGAAGGGGGTGTGTGTCTCGGGAACGAGGACGGCTGACAGCAGCGATGAATACGCAGAGGACGGACACATGGTTGTGCGGCAAGAGGGTTGCATCAAGGCTTACCAATTGCATGGGGCGGGCTTGACTGATAGGCTGTGCGCATTTGGTGAGGGCTGGGGTTGCGAAGAGCTCTGGGGCTCCAGGGTACCTGTGCGCAAGCATTGTTGCAGCGCGATGGGGACAGCGATATAGGCGAGGACTTGCATGGGGGCTGGACAGGGGGTCCTTGGCGCCGTAAGCTACAGTGGATCCAAGGGGGTCTCATGGGTAGTAGCGGGTGAGATTTGACAGGGTTTTGTGGCTGCATGCCGCAGTTTCTCTATGGGGGCGGGGGGACACTCAAGCCAAGGTCCGGATGTAGGGGGAGGTCTACGGCAGCTTATAAAGGGTTGGGGAGAGCTACACGAAAGGTACGTGGGGAGGAGGTAACAGGGAGAAAGAATGCAGACGCCCAGGCAGGGACGGGGCAGGTTTTCTGTACCGTAGAGGGTTGTTTTTAGGCGGGTGCACAGCGGGCTATGGAAGGCGCGAGGCAGAGTGCCAGGGAGCCTGAGGAGTTTCGGAAGGGGACATTGTTTGGCAGGGCAAATGGTGCGGCAACAGGGGCGTGTGAGGTAGGGTGTGCGCGGGGAGGGTTGAGAAGGTATGAAAAAGGGAGCCGGCACACGGTGGTAGTGTCGTACAGACACTGACATTCTGATATTCGTCAGGGGTTAGTGGAACGTGGAGTAGGTAGTGCAAGCCGTGGGGACGGGATGCCATGGTCAATGTGGAGCAGCAGACAAGGGGGAGATGGCTGTGGGGACAGGGTGTGGAGCGCCTGGCATTTTTTGGTGGTCTAAAAATAAAAAGCACATGATTGGTCGAGCAGAGCGGCGTCAGTGCTTTGAGGCGCAGTTGAGAGGGAGGTGTGCCCGGGCATGGGGCAGTTGGGGTGGGTTTAGTGGTTATGTTGGTGGCAGTTTTCTGGGGGCAAGTAGAAAGTGTGTCAAGGGAGCAGGGGGACGCGAGGAGAGGGCATGAGGCAGCGGTGATTGGTGGTAAGGGAGTGAAGACCTCTGGCTGGGGGTAGTTTGTTTTTTCCAAATGTGGAAGGTAGTGTGTCAGTGAGGCAGGTCATTATAGGTCTCATACGAAGGCCGGGCTCTTGGGGTGGGGCTTCCTTATGGTGACATACGATTCTTACGTATTGGGGCTGTAACTGTGGTGGCGTTAGGAGGGCTCTTGGGGGGGGGGGGGGGAGGCTGAGGGCCGGGGACGCTGGGAGTCAGAAAGGTGTTTCTGTAACGATATAGGTACTGGACCAAGAGTTTTCGGATGGATTTGAACGACTGCTGAACGGGATCTGGGGAAAGGGGGACGTAATTCTTGCAGGACTAATCATTCTTTTTCTACTGTAGGAGTTGGGAGTAGATCGGGATCCAGGGCGGTCGCCTGGATGGGTGGCCCTTCACCCGGGCACTGGACAGCAAAGGAGGTGAACTAGCCGGTGTAAAGACATCACCGGGCGGGGAACACAGTCATCGGGATGTGAGATGATGGGGGAAACGTGTGATATGAAATTGGGGGGGAGTTGTGGCCAGTACGGCCGACATCGTGCCAAAAGAAATAAGAAGTTGCCCCCGATATGTGGATACATGTGGGTGTAAAGTGTATTCTGGGATATGTCAGGTTTGGCTTTACGATATGAGGCACGGACGGGGATAGGGTTCAATGAAAAATGGGGCAATTTGGGCACGTGAATGAAGTGTGCCGTGCAGACGAGGGGAACGGGTGCCATCGAACTGACTTGCCATGTAATAGCCCGCTGGTGGGGAGACTGTTTCGAGGAAAAACAGGTGGTCCTGTTTACAAAGGGGGCACCTTTTACGGACGAGGATTGGCCTGGAACTGTTAGGTATTTTCACGAGACGCAGGTTGGGTGGTGGATGGTCGTTCACCGCAATGGGGGGCGCCTTTCATGGACAAGGATTGGCCCGACAAAATGTTACTTGTTCCACAGGATGCAGGTACGGGTGGTGGATGGTCGTTCACCGCGTTGCGGGCACCTGTCACAGACGCGGTTTGGCCCAAAAATGTTACTTGTTACACTGGATGCAAGTAGAGGTGGCGGCTGGTCGTTCACCGCAATGGGGGCACCTTTCACGGACAAGGATTGGCCCAATAATGTTGTTTGCACGGGACGCAGGCCCCGGTGGTGGATGGTCATTCACCGCGATGGGGGGGGCACCTTTTTCGGACGAGGATTGGCCCGGAAATGTTAATGGTTACACGGGACGCACGTTAAAGTGGTGGATGGTCGTCCACCTGGTGCCGCAGAGTGTGGAAGCGTTAGGTGCCCAGGACCTGGGGGAATCAAGTGGTACTGCGTAGGGTTGGCACCTTTCGTGACCAGCGATTGTCCCAACAATAGTAATTTATACGGGACACAGGTTTGGGTGGTGGATTGGTCGTCCACCGGGTGCCGCAGGGTCGGCTGACGGGAGGCGAAAGGTGCCCTGGAACTGGGGGGGTGGGGCAGGGAACCGCCCTACGGGGGTTTCCCTGGTTGGCGGTACTTTGGAGGGGTGGTGAGTCACATACGGGCGGATACACCCCTCGGGGGGGAGAACGGTACACGGGTGACTGATAGCGGGGCGCGGGAGGCAATGAAGGAAATTCAACAGAGGATGCTTGGAGGGCAAGTGAAGGTGAGAATGGGGAGAAGGAGGTCACCGAGTGAATGGGGAAGAGTCAAACAGGTGAGATGGTTTTGAGAAGGATGAATGAAGAATGAGTCGGTATGGGATGGGAAAAGTATATTTATTGCATTTATGTACTGTTTTAATAAAGTCTAAATGATTGCAACCTTGTCCTAATAAAATGGCCTTTTACGCTTCAAGTAACAGCGTGGAGTGTGGTTCTTGCGCGAAGGCAGCCACAAGGCAACCGGTTTCTAACATCGCCTCTAAGTACCAAACCTAAATCGCGCCATAAAAGGATTCACCAATTCACTAGCTGGTTGCCTTTTTTTTCCAAAGACTGTCTTCATTCGGGTCTAAAATTGCTTTTGGCGGTAACGATTGGTCAGCCAAATCATCCGATTCGAAATGCCAAACAGATGTCTGGCACCAATCCATTTCAGAAAGGTGTACACCTGCATTCTTTGAAGTCATAGTAAAAAGAAATCTTGCGTTCCCTCTGAAACGCCTTTTTAAAACTATGCCAGTGAATGGCACACAAATCTATATTTTCAGCTTCAACGATATGGAACTCAAGTGATTCAAGTTAAACTGTATGAGTGTGCTCATATTACCTCCACCTTCCACCAGAATTAGGAAGGCTGAAATGTATAAGTAAGGATGATCATACATTTTATTAGGAAAGGGTCCAAAGACGGTCCAAATTACTAGAGGACAACGTAAATAATGTTATTTATACAGTTTTTAACATCGAGGTTTTGTAGTTTCAACGCACTGTAAATAATATTCCGCCGGGTTATAACTCTTTTAGATGCTTCTTCTGTTGCAGGTGACCCTATGGCTTTGATATTATTTGATGCAGAAAAAGCGTTTGATAGGGTCTCTGGAAGTATTTATGGGTCATCATGAACTGGTTTGGAATAGGGCCTGGGTATATCATTGCAGTAAAAGCACTGTACCACAGTCCCACAGCTAGGATTTTATTAATGGGGGACAAACAGAACAAATTCAGATTAAACGAGGTACAAGGCAACGGTGTCCCTGCTCCCTGCTACTTTTTGCTTTATATATAGCCCCCCTAATACGGAAGTTTGACAACATTGCAATAACACCTATGCGTTAACATGGATGAAACACAAAGGTACTCGCCTATGCTGATGATGTCGCTGTAGTTTCTCCTGACCCAGCGACGGCATTGAAAGTGATCGAAAAAGAGGCGGGTATCTTTAGTAGATTCTCCGGGTATTCCTTAAATCGCAATAAAACCCCAGTGGTTATCAACAGAAATATACAATTTTAATGATATCCGAGTGGTGGAAAAGGCTTTATATCTGTGCGTTATCGTAGCAGCTGAGGTTGATCAAATAGTTGAGAACAATATAGGCCCAGTTATCGGAAAGGCAAGGAAAGATTTTGCAAGAATGGATAATCTGCACCTATCTATAATTGGCAGGAGTAATGTTGTTAAAATGATATTTCTTCCTAAAGTGTTATATTTCTTTCGGGCCATCCCACTCGAGTTGGGAGTCACTGGTTCAAGCAAATTAATGATATGATGACTAGATTTATTTGGGTTTAATCTAAAACTAGAAGGGCTCTTAAGTTTTTGAGACTTCCTAAAGAATGTCTAGATTATTATATTACAGCTGCTAGTTACTATTTAATTATATATTATAATGCTTCTTGATTTAATTCGCAGGACTGCTATTTTTTTTTTAATGAATTTTGATACTATGCTCTCTGTGGCTTTCTGGCCTTTCTTCTCGATTCTCTCCTCTTGTGTTGTTTGTGAAAATGGAAAAATTCAGTGCAATAAAAAAATATTTAAAAAATATTTAAAAAAGAAAATGTATTCGACCAAAAGTCACATGGAGCAAAGCACAGAAAATATAAATAATTGAAAAGAAATAATGGTTTAGGAGACGGCGTATGGTCAGGGTTTAAGGTTTGGTTGCAGGTTAGGGTTAGTAGTATATTTGAAATAATTTTTCGGACTTTTCAGTTAGATTTTTGCTGTGCTTTAAATTAGGAGCCATGCAACAGAACCGTATGTTCATGGAACGTTTAAGACTCAACTACACAGCACAGCAAGCAAACTCTACTACTGAAAGAAAACACTAATCATGTTCATGGGCATCACCAGTGGGAAAACCCAATACAAAAAGATGGCACTAACCACAGTCATGGAGCATGATTGCAGGGAAAACCCTCAACCTACAGACAACACTGACCACACATACATAGCACCACCTGAACCCACAACCTACAAATGACATTGGCAACACACACACAAAGCACCACTAATGGGAGAACCCACAAGATACAGATGACACTGACCACACACACACACAAAGAGCACCAGTGCAAGAAAACCCAGAGCTGACCACACTCATAAGCACCATCACAGGGAAACCCACAAACTACAGACGTCACTGCCACACACTCAGCACCATTGCAGAGAAAACCCACAACCTACAGGTGTCATTCACCAAACACCCACACCGAGCACTACTGCAAGGAAAACAAACACCTACAGATGACACCGACCACTTACACAGGGCACCACCACAAGAAAAATGTACAGAAAACAATGACCACACTCAAAGGAGCATCGCCTGAGGACAACCTAACAGACAACCGGGACTAAACTCAAAGGACACCACTACAGAGCATAACCATACTCGAATAGTAGCATCGCTGAGCACATCTAAAGACAACATTGACCACACTCCTGAGCAACCCTGCAGGTAACACCCACACACTAAAGTCTCCATTGACTTCATAAAAAAGCATCTCCTCAGGGCAAACTTATCCTTACCAACAGATGTCACTGACAACACTAACAAAGCACCACCGCAGAACAAACCTACAACCTACAGAGGACAAAAAGCACATTAACGTAGCACAGGACCAAAAAAAACATCAACGACACTGACCTCATTCACAAAGCATAACCGTAGGACAAGAACACTACCAGCAGAGAACAGTAACCACACATAGGAGCACCAACCCAGAGCAAACTCACAACCGATCACAGCAGGACAAAATCAAGACCTACCAACAACAGTGACCACAGGCACATAGCACGGCCATAGGACAAACCCACTAGTGACAGCAATACCAGCCTTGCTAACAGAGCACAAATGCAGGGCAAACCTGCTAATGACATATGACATGACCACACTCACGAAGCACCACCTGAGAGGATACCCATAAAATACAGACAGCACTTACCACAGGCACACACCACAACCGTAGGGCAAGCACACCACTAACTGCAGAAGACAGTGCATACACTCAGAAGTGCTAACTCAAGGCAAAACTACAACCCTGAGACAACACTCACGAAGCACAACCATAGAGAAAAATCACAAACTACAGATGACACAGAACACTCTGTTATGGCCTTTGTATGATATGGAGAAAGGTCCCAAGACTTGCACATTACAGAGTCCTTGCCACTTGGAAAGCCCTGAATGTGCAGAAGGCATTCTGCCTCCTGAGTCCTGCACAGCATCAAGAATCTAAAGATGTATGCGTGGGAGGGAGTGGGGGAAGGGGGTGGAGGGGTGTAGGGATGTGACAAGTGTCCATCCGTTGGTGAGAAGGGGGAGGTACTTAGGTTGTTCCTTAATGGCTGCTGAGTTTGTTTTGTATGAACATTTATGAGTCCTCTATATTGCTTTGACTTTTTAAAAATCAATACAAAGTTTTGCAACAACCCAAAAAATGTAGCTACCCATGTATTAAACATAAACTGTTTAAGACGATAACAAAAGGGATGAACACTTCTGAGAGGGGCCTACATTTTACACTGATGTATCTTTTCATAGGGTCCTAAATATTATGCAAATATACTTTTCTGAGTGTCCTAAATTTCGAATAGAGGGAGCTTCTTCTGACAGTAATCCACACTTTACACAGCGAATGAGTGGCTGCTGACAGCACCCAAGACCTTACTCGGAGAGTGACTGCTTCTGAGAGCACCCCACTCTTTGCACAGAGAGTGAGTGGCTTCTGACAGCACCTAAGACCTTACTCGGAGAGTGGCTGCTTCTGAGAGTGCCCTACACTTTACACAGAGAGTGAGTGGCTTCTGACAGCACCCAAGACGTAACTCAGAGTGGCTGCGTCTGAGAGTGCCCCACACTTTACACAGAGAGTGGGTGGCTTCTGACAGCACCCAAGACATTACTCAGAGAGTGGCTGCTTCTGAGAGCGCCCCACACTTTACATAGAGAGTAAGTGGCTTCTGACAGCACCCCACACCTTACACAGAGTGGGCTGCTTCCGAAAATGCACCAAACTCTGCACAGAGTGAGCTGATTCTAAGACCTAGCACCCCACAGTTTACACAAGAATGAGCTGTTTCCGCGAGCGCCCACACTTTACAGAGTGAGTTACTTCTGTAAGCGCCTCACACTTTCCACAGAGTGAGTTGCTTCTGTAGGTGCACCACACTTTACACAGAAAGCGAGCTGCTTTGTGGGAGCGAATCGACTTTACACAGGGTTAGTTATTTCTGTAAGCGCATCACACTTTACACAGAGTGAGTTGCTTCGGTAAGCGCACCACACCTTACACAGAAAGCGAGCTGATTTGTGGGAGCGAATATACTTTACACAGGATGAGCAGAGCCTGCGTACAAAGGCCTTACATTTTAGGCAGCAAGATATAGATACTAACAGTTTTTCAATGTAGTGAATGGTTGCATTCCACTATTGTGATGTCACAGAGCCGAGACCTCTTTGCGCCCTTTAAATGGTCATCAACAAGACAATGAGGTGGAGCAGGGCGGATAAAACAGGATTAAATGCAGAATCCGCGCTAACACTGCCTTGCTTAGCCGGGACAGCGAGGGCGCCATGGGTTAGACTGCGAGGTAAACAATGAGAAACTGCACAACAAGGGCTGATGAGCGAGGATGGTACGGGGGGAGGAGATGAGGGTGAAGGAAAGGGCGGGAGTCCAGTGTGTGTGGTAAACAATGCGAACACACGCACCTCTGACTGAGAGGGGTGGGGCGGAAGGGTCAGGAAAGGTGGGGAGAGGATGGAACAATAAAGAGACGCGAGGTCGGGAGCCTGTTGTGCGATAAACACCGAGTAAACTGCACGTAAAAGTGTGAGGAGACATGGCGCGAGGGAAGGCGGGGAGGAACAGAATTGTTTGTAACAACGAACAGGGAGCTAAGTGCACCAAGAGGGGAGATGGGGGAGATACGTCAGACCAGACAAGCAAATGAAGGGGAGGAACTGTGCCAGGCCAGGGAGATACAAGGTCGAATTGGGGGTGCACGCAGCACAAGAAATGGTAGAGATGAAGGCAGTAGAATAAAATTGAAAATGATGTCTCCTGGGGCCAGCCAGAGCATGAGAGATGAGAAGGCATGGATTCCAAAATAAAACAAGCGTGGCCACACAGCTGCGAAAGTGAAAGCGACCACACAGAACAGATGGCACCCTGCGTGCCCCTGCTCGCTCCCGCAAGCTGCAGGCCGCCACACGCACGAGTGAAGGTCTGGAGTGATTGCAAGAGGCCCTCTCCTAGAGCAGCGCATGCGCGCTGCGCTAGGCGAGACCCAAAAAGGGAAATGGTGTACATTATAGCACCCTTGTCTCTAGCATCCGATTGCATGGAATGTCTATATACCCCAGACCTATACCCAGAAAGCTCATGGTGTACTTCTGTACAATTTCCACTACATACTTATTTTCCCATTTCTTCGAGTACTCTTCATAAATGTACTTTTCCATAGCCATACACTAGTCTGTGACTTTTTTCTGTGTCTCCAGTGTGTGACCCCCCGCTACGCTCAACTGCCTATATTTCTTCTTCCCACCATCAGACCTAATTTGTTGAATGTCTTCTGGTATTTCTGTGGGGCCATTTCCTCCCATATGTCCAGTACGAATAGTTTGACGTTGAGCTCTGCAGGAAATTCCATTAATTGTGCCAAGAAGTCCCTTACACCCTTCCAAAACGGCACAAGTCGAGGGCACCATCATATCATATGTAAGATATTACCCAGTTGTCCGCAGCCTATTGCGCATCTATCCATTCGAACCCCACCCATCTTGGCAAGGTATTCCTTGGTGAGGTGTGATCTATGCTGAATTTTCAATTGCACCAGTCTTTATCCCAACCAAATTGCTGCTTCTTTCAGGTAACGGACAGCCTCCTTCCATTCCTCATCTTCTAGGTCTCCTAACCCACCTACCTATTTTTCTCTCAGCTTCATTAGTGGGTCTGGCGAGATGCTTATTCTCTTCTGTGGAAGAGGTTCAGAGAGAATCCTGTCTTCTAGTGGGGAGAAATCTTCTACTTTCATACCCTTCGAGATATGGGCTACTACGAGTACATGTCCGGGTTGTAAGTATTTGTATGCTTCAGTGTTTCCCTCCTCCTAGGGCGTTTTGAGGGCAATAGGTCCCTCTTGTTCCCAAACATCTTATATTTTGATTATTTTGTCAGGATCCCTCTTCATCTCATATATCTAATAGTTTCCCATATACTAATATATAAGTGCTGATTGTGCATGGAGGAATAAGGCAGTTTTGTATCTCTTCCTGTAGAAAGCAGAGGGTTATCGCTGCGGCTCCATCACGTCTGTCATTTCAGAGGGACGGATCACCCAAAGGGGTGAAGCCCCATTCGCTTACCATGACCGTCTGGGAGGCCATAAGTATTTTGGGATATCTGGAAGGGCAGTTCTGTCCTCGTAGACCCTCTTTACCAGTTTTGCGAATGATACTTGCAGTGGTTTCCAATCCTATAGGAACAACCATACCTCGGCTTACAGGACCCAATACAGGGTGCAGTGAAGGACACACATGCATTTTGGCAACACAATAATCTTGAAAATGGGCATCAAGCCAAAAAAGGACAATGGCAGCATGCTGCAGTGTTTTAAGTGCTCCTTACAGTTGTTTAATACTGTGTAAAGATTACAACTAAACAATTCATCTGGCTATGATGTAATGTATATGCCTAAGTATGGAAATCCTCCATGCAAATAGTTAATGGGCACTGATGCAATTTTTGTGGTGGCCATACTGACAATGGGTATAATATTGACTTAACCCAATGAATGCGGTAGCCTGAATATCTACCAAATATTGCAAACATCTGGAACAGGAGATCTACTTTTATTTCGGGCTCCACTTCGCAGCGGAGGATATAATTGGCATACAAAGGTATCCGGTTGTCCCGTGTGTTCTATCACCTCAGACCTCTTTTTGGGCATCTCTTCACACCCAGCACACCATGGGCTCCAGTGCCAGTGCAAAGACCATGGAGGAGAGCGTACACCCCTGCAGCGTTCCCCTTTCCAACTCAAATGGGTTTGACATTGTGCAATTGAGCCTCACTCTGGCCAGCAGCTCAGTATAGAGCAGTTTCAGCCATGTCATGAATGAATGAAGCGAATGAATGAATCAATGAAAATAAAATGTATTAAGCACACAGATGCATCAATAACAAGTGTTTCAGTGCTGGAGGCAAAAAAGTGCAAAGTCTAGCAAATTTATGACTAAATTTAACTGAGCTATTACATTTCAGAAGCAAACAGATGAGTTTTTAATTGTTTCTTGAGTCGGCTGGGATTCGGTTGGGCCCTGAGAGAAAAAGGTAGGGCATTCCAAGTTTTAGACACAGTAACCTAAAGAGAGCGCCCTCCAATACTTGTGTTTTTCCTGGAGCAATTATAAAACAGTGAGAATTCAAGTGCAGACAGGGGGAAGGCAGGTACCAGGAAAACATAGATGACATAATAGGGGGGCCACAGGAATTATGTGGCAGGGGTGCACAAAATTATGCAGCAGGATTGACTAAATGATGCATCAAGAAAAGACAAATTATGCGGCATAATGCAGCACTTTTTTGATACTATTACTTCAGAATTTTTGTAATTTTTACTCATGATATACTGTCTGGTCAATAGTTACCTATAAATAGCTTTATGGCAGAGGCATAGGGCCTGATTTAGATCTCGGTGGACGGGTTACTCCGCCACAACAATGACGGATATCCTGTTCACGGAAATATAAATCCCATAGGATATAATGGGATTTATATTTCAGCGGACTGAATATCTGTTACCATTGTGATGGACTAACCGATCCGCCGAGATCTAAATCAAGCCCATAGTGCCTTGAATAAGCTTCTTCTAGGAACGGCTAACCAATGGCACTACCCCAAGTGTGAAGGAACGGAGGACCTCCTGCTTAGTCCTAAAACTGTATGAACCGCTGCATTTTTTGGAATTTGGAATATGCGCTCTACATATTTCAGAAGACCCACCAAATATAGATTGCAGGTGATCAAAGATTGCACCAAGCCTTTCCTAGCACAGGCAGGAAGAAATGGAAGAACTTTACTGATGATACTTAAAAGACGAAAGCAGGAGCTAGAAAGTCTTGATGTGCTCTTGGAAAGAATGCTTGGAGTCGTAAAAGATCCCCAGGTTTCTAGCACAGTGGGAAGGGGAAGGAAGAGTTCCAAGTGCTTCTGGCCACCATTCCGTGGTTCATAAGGTTGCTAAAATGACAACTTTATTTTTATCTCAGTTTAGCACCAGTGAATTGTGGTTAGCCCACACAGCTGCCTACTTTAATCATGTTGAAAATTTCAAAGCTCATTCCTCGATGTTCCCACCTAACCTTAAAATAAGTTACATGTCATCAGCATATGCATAAAAGTTGCTCACAGGGGGTCAATAAGTCTGACTAGTGTAGCAAGGTAAAGGTTTAAAAGTGTGGGACTAATGGCTTATCCCTGCGGTACACTTGTATGAATGGATTTGGCAGGAGATCTGTATTTAGCCAGGGAAACTGTTTCACTGCGGTCCTGTGGGAAGGAGGTGAACCAATTGGCATATTGTGCCTCTGACCCTTCCGAACTGGCTAAGCGGTCAAGTAAAATGGACTGAGAAATGGTATTGAAAGCACATGATAAATCCTATAAAATCAGGGATGCTACTCCTCCATCATACAGAATAAGTCGGATGTTGTTTTGTGGCCTTTGCCAACACAATTTCCATGCTAAGACGCTTTCGAAATCCCAATTGAAAACAATGGAGAAGACAATGTGCTTCCAGAAAGCTGGTTAATTGTCTGTTGGTCACTGCTTCCATTAACTCAGCAAATAGCAGAAGTAATGAGATTGGGTGTTAATTGGACATGTCTTTTGAGGAGAGCATATCTTTTTTTCTTAAAGCAGAGTGACCGTGGCCACATTCCTAGATGTAGGCACAATCCCTGAGAACAATAAGGAATTACACAAAGTTAGCAACACAGAGATAATGGAGACAGACATTCTTTAGTTGATGTACTGTACATACATCTAAGGGGGAAACATAATTTAATGGGGCAAAACTATTGGCACCCTCATCTTTCTTCATCATGTACTTAGGACAGAATCCCATTCGCTTCAGACCTCCAAACATATGTGGCCATGTGGAAAAGTGTAAATGCTATGTTAGCATAAGCGGCAGCCATTTTTACTGCCGCGTCCATTTCGCTTCCGTCGTATTCATTTTATTCTCTGATGCTTGCCTTTTCACCCAGCCTGTGTCCTCAATTTTAGCTGACCTCTCTGACATGGTCAATTTGGTGTACGTGCTGGGGGGCTGCAGCTGCCGGTGCACCTGGTCTCAGATGTTATCAAATGATTGCTTATTGCGGCCATAAACATTCTTACTCCCCCCTCCTCATCTCCTGACCACCTGGTCACCCTCTGCTCTTGTTTGCCTATAGCTATTTCCGTGCTTAAACTTGTTTCTTCCAGTTTTCCTTCCCATGCGATTACACTGCAACAAACAGTATATAAGGGTGATGGTTTTTGCATTCAATGTACTTCCTCCCACAACACTTTAGGGTGTTGTTCGGACACGGTCCCGCTCATGAGTGTTTAATAAACTTCGTTTGTTTTACTTCACTCCAGTGCCGATCTCTCTTTTGTTAGTCTTCGGACCCGTGGACGAGAGGGTGACCCTGCACCAGTGTGCCCTCACAGGGGTACATTTCCACAGCCACTTAAGTATCAAATGCCTTTATGGCAGCAAGTGATAAAGCTGCAGTAGGCTCCTGCTCATCTTTCGGACATACCAACCATCTAAAGACATGTCTGAGATTAAGACAGCTGCTTTTGTTCAACATGAAGCCGGACTGGTCTGGCTAAATTAGTATTCCAATTACCCTCCTTAATGAGGAGGCCAACAATGTTGCTAATACCTGTGTTTTAGCATTCAATAATGAAATAGGCCTGTATGAGTCATAGGCGTTGGAAGGTTTTTCTGTGTTATGGATTACTACTATTTTGGCCATTTGGAGATCGTAAGCCAGTATTGCCCTGGCCACTTCAGACATTTTCTAGAGGTGGGTGGACAATTTACTTGTGATTCCCTAATCGAATTCTATTGGTAAACCATCTGGTCCCTGGGCCTTTTCTGACTGTAGTTCCTTTATCGCATCTGCAATATCATCCTCTGTTATTTCTGCCTCCAGTTCTATCATAGCAAACACAAGGAGATGATGGACGGAGTGCTGAAACTTTTCAGACACTCACCCCCAGTCACAGATCTGGGTTGAATTCATCATCATTCTTTAGCTCACTTTGCCACCCCAGTTCAGACACAGCTATATGCAAATCAGTCTTGACCCTGTGCCTCATGGGAACAGTCCAGCCCGAACTGCCAAGCCATGTCTTCCCTGGACCGGAAACAAGCATCCTGGGACCGGTTTCGGGCTAACAGCCCTCATCAGCCAGACTAGCTTGAATCCAGTGGCAAAGTGAGCAAGGGACCCACGTCTGGGCATACCCTGCCAACTTAGGGCGAACAAAGCAAACACAAGGAGATGATGGACGGAGTGCTGAAACTTTTCAGACACTCACCCCCAGTCACAGATCTGGGTTGAATCCATCATCATTATTTGGCAGTTCGGGCTGGACTGTTCCCATGAGGCACAGGGTCAAGATTTGCATATAGCTGTGTCTGAACTGGGGTGGCAAAGTGAGCTAAAGAACGATGATGGATTCAACCCAGATCTGTGACTGGGGGTGAGTGTCTGAAATGTTTCAGCGCTCCGTCCATCATCTCCTTGTGTTTGTCCAGTTCTATCATCCCAGGATAGCTTGGTCAGGTTAATATCTACTAAAAAAGCTTGAAGGTCATTGCCCTGTGTGTTACTGTGCATCTTAAAGAGGGATATGAAATATTCCGCAAAAATCTCTGCTATATTGTTTCCTTGAATTTTCCTGCCCTCATGAACCCAACTGTTACACTGGTCACATTTCCCTAGCCATGCTAATATCCTTCCTACCTTATTCCCTACATTGTAGAGTCTATTTTGGGTAGTGAGGAATTCATTTTGGGCTTTATTCTTGTCATGGCCAGATATTCTTGCTGTTTCAGTTTTACTAGGAGGCTTATGTGGTCATTATTCATTGATAGGTTTGGTGGCTATGTTCATAGATTATCACCCTCTATAAGGTCAGTCTCTGCCCTTACAGAGACTATTAGTGATATATCTTGCTCTTTAATAACCACCTTATAAGCCTCCTATAGTATCACCTAACAATCTACAGTCTTCGCATTTTCCGTGATGTACTGCTCTGCTCTGGTGACTTTCGCAACTTCGTCATCAGTTACCTGTCTTTCAACACCCAGTAAACTAGCCTCCATCCAATCTCAATTCCCCTTCCATTAAATGTACTCATAGCGGCAAGTGATTGGATATCCTCTGGCCAGGAATCTTGCATTATTGAAAATTACAATATTATTCCAGTGTGTAATGAAGTATCAACGAGAGAAAAGTTATTATGGACCCTGGAGTGAAATGAGTATTGTTTGTCCCTGGGATGTTGAGCCCGCCAGATGTTTATTAGATTAAAGGTCTGTATAAACAGGCTGAGCTGTAATACAGTGCCCCTACCCCTTTGGCACAGCCTATCTAAATCAGCTGACAATGTCGGGTTCAGGTCACTGCCCATCACCACGACCCCTCCTTGCATCTGTACCAGCAGTGATTCTATGTCTTCTAGGGTAGGGGTTTGCAATCAGGGTGGAAGGTATACGGAGATCAGGTTGAGGTGTGTCCTATTCCAAGTGCCAGACACAGCTGCATATCTCCCTTGAGCGTTCTACACTTTTCACCTTCAGCTAAAGGGATTGATATCTTAATCGTGATTGCTACCCCTCTCTAATCAGTCATAAAGCCCAAGTTAGCCACTACCACGTATTCAACGCTGTCAAGCATCTTACATTTGTTACCCTTCAAGTGTGTTTCTTACAACAAGATTATGTCTGTGTTATGCCTATGGAAGTATCTGAGGACAACTCCTGGTTTGATTATAAGCCCATTTAGGTTCCAGGGCAGAAAGCATAGGCTCATGTGCTGTAATATTGTCATTTGTCTAACGGATTTTCTGTCATATAGTCACCTGTCTTCCTGCACTAAGAGCCTGATTAGGATGTTGGTGGGACCACCACCGGCAAGCTGTCGGTGGCGGTCCTACCAACATCCAGCTGAGTGGTCCGATTGCCACATGATGATGCGGTCGGTCGGACCACATCAGTCGGAGGGACCGACCAATGCTGCTGACGGGCTCAAGGAGCCCTTCGGACCATCCGTCTGATCGTAGCCTGCTCATGCACCACCATTGGGATTACGATGTCCCTTTCCAACATCTTTTCCATGGTGGTCCGACCGCCATAGAAAGGCTGTCAGAAAGGGAGTTTGGGGGTCGCTAGCACGGCTCCGTCCCCCCTGGGCCTCCGCAATGAGGCCTGGGGCCACCAACCAAACCCCATGCCCTGTGTGCCAGGCACTATGTGGTGCCTGGCACATGGTGCAGGGATGTGTGTAAACATGCCTTTTGCCATTGGCGCTTGTGCTGTGGCCCTTTTCTGGGCCAGAGCACAAGCCTCAATGGCAAAAGGCATGTTTCCGACCACCTACACAGTGGTCAGATCAAGATTTGGTGGGCAGGACCGTTGACTACCTGCCGGCTGGTCCCGTTCCCGCTACGAGGACGGTCGAATGTTCGTTCGACCGCCATCGTAATCAGCCCCTAAGATGCCAACGCTAACTTAAGTACAGAAAAACTAGAAATCCAAACCACCCCAAATTGTTCTTTGCCCGCCACACCAGTGTAATTTGCATGATTTTGTGCTTTTCGAATGGCACCTTTGTTACATGAAATTCCTGAAAATACTGCATTATGCCACTTCAGGTAATTAGATGCCGTTGCAGTAAATGTTTATAGTGAATGCTCATTTCATTGTAAAAATGTCCCTCAAATGCATAGGAACAACAGAACGCAAGCTGCTGTTGTGCATGGTTTTTAAATGTGTCCTTGCGCCTAAAATAATGCAGGGACACATTTCACGCTAAAGTGCAAAATACTGGACTTGCATTTCACTTACTTGTAATTTTGCTGTCATTACACAAAAGCAAATTATGTACACCCACAGACTTTGCCACAAAGGTTCTTCCTCTCACTGGTGATGGTGTTTATTAGGCTTCCAGGTGCAATTGTTGGGTGGAGACTCAACTCCACCCAACCTCCCTGGTGACACCTGCAGACTTGTGGTTGAACCGGTCTTGAAGGAGTAAGCAAAAGGTAGGAACTACCTGAAACTGTTCCCAAGCTGGACTTTTGGCTTAAAGAAACTCGGTCAGCAACCTCCGTATAACAAGCACTGGCAAAATCAATAGGTATTGCTTCTGGGACCTATAAGCTTAGCTAATGGCTTTTCTCTGTCCTGTACTGGTTCATGGGAAAATGCAAAATAAGTTTTACCCAATGCTGTGCAATAACGGTAGAAAAAAAAAATAGCTAGCATGTGGATGCATCACAATGTATGCGTGCATTTGCAGAATGACATGGGGCCATTTCTTTGTTTTCTATTTACCGATCCAAGATGGTGAACATCACTTGGATTGGTAAATTTAAAAAAAATATAAGAAATAGGACGGCAGGGTGGGGGAAGCAAAGGGGGAGAAGGTAGGAGGAGTAGGGAGGAGGGGTGTAGGAGAAAAGCAGTGCTGAAGGGAGAGAACAATGCAGGGGATTAGGGAAGAAAGCAACGCAGGGAGAGAAGCACACAATGGAGTGGGGCCGGGGCCTTTTGGAATGTAAAGGAAAGGATAATACAGTAGAAACACCAACATAAAGAGTGAAGGGTGAAAAACACAAGGATAGGGAACAACACGGAGAGCGGGGAGCAAGGAGAGAAGTACACAAGAGAAACAGAGCATGGGTGGTGGTACACTCAAGGGAGAGGGAGACAGAGAGAGCTATGGAGTGCTTATCCAAAAATAAAAAAGTAGTTCTACAAAAGTAAGCTGTGGAAGGCAATAAGTCAACCTAATCAAAAGGATGGTAAAAAGAATATGCTCCAAAAGAGAGACAAATGCAAGATGGACAAGGTAAGCCACTGAATAGGTAGCAAGGAAATGAGATTGATGCAGTGTAAAAGTTGATCTTGCTCTGCACAACACATACCTACCTTGACAATGAAAATATAAATGTGCACTTTGCACACGTCTAAAAAAAAAGACATTGAAACTGAGAAAAGTTGATGTACCAGCATCGTAAAAGTGTTCTTTACTAGGTAGAAACAGTAGGATTAACCAAATAGTGAATTTAAGATGTTTTAGTTACTGATTACTTTATATCATTAACCCTTCACTGCTAGGCCTTTTCCCCCTGTGCTAGGCCTTTTTTTGGCTATTTGGGGTAGTTTGCGCTTAGGCCCCTGTAACTTTTTGACCACATAAGGTATCTACGCCAAATTTGCGTCCTTTTCTTCCAACATCATGGGGATTTTAAAGGTACCCAGGGTTTGTTGATTCACCTGGAGGGGACCCAGAAATTAACCAAAATACAGCAAAATGTTGTTTTTGAGGAAAAATGGGAAAAAAGGGCTGCAGATGAAAGTGTCTGGTTTTTTCCCTGCAAATGGTATCAACAAAGGGTTTGTGATGCTGAAATCACCATATTCCCAGCTTTCAGGAACTGACAGACTTTTGTCAGAAACCCAACATTTTTTACACAGTTTTGGCATTTTACTGGGACATAGCCTATTTTTACGATATCTTGTGCTTTCAACCTCCTTCCAGTTAATGGTAAAAATGGTATGAAAGCAATGATGGATCCTGGAAAGCTATACATTTCTGAAAAGTAGACAACAATTCTGAATTCAGCAAGGGGTCATTTGTATAGATCCTTCAAGGTTTTCTTATAGAAACTAACAATTGAAAAAAGAAAAAATTGAAAATGAGTTGAAAAAAACAGCCATTTGTGCCAACGTTATCACCTGTAACTTCTTCTAAGTATGAATAGAGAAAAAGGGTGGCAGGGTATAGGATGCGCTGAGTTGTGTAGAGTCACAGCTAACAAATCAGATTACTCAAAGGATATATGTAACGCCCACCCGCCGTCACCAGTTGGGTAGACAAAAGTCCACACGTATAGCCATAAAAAAGGGTTAATATCCTGAGCAATAAATGTCCAAAGTAATTAGAACAGTCCACAATGGTAGTTGCCACAGAATTCTTCTTCTGTTCTTTATTTTAATTTGACACAGTTCAACATAGATATAGATTCTAGCCAACACGTGTTTCGTCTATATGGAGTAAACCATAGACTTCTTCAGGGCTAGAAACATTAAATATAGGAAGAAGGCCCAAGTTACAAGTCAAGATTTGCTAATTAACATAAGTCATGATCAAAGATCAAAAAAAGGACAGTTAAAGTTTATTTAGTGCAAGGGTCAGTGAACAGAGAGCCATAGTAAGGAACACCCTCAGATAGGTGAAAAAAAGAATAAGATGTCAAAACAAGGTCACGTAATATTATAGGCAAGCAATCTTCATGCTCGACCCAAAGAGATGATGCGAATACTATACAACCACCACCGTATCGTGCAGAGATTGAAAAAAGACTCAGGAAGTATTCGAGAGTAAATGACTAGTGGTGTTTAAGTAAAGATACAAGGTGAGAAAATGGAGCAAGAAAAACTGGAGTGTGAAAACACAAACCATGTGTTCCCCTAATAGTGCGGGAACAGTTTTAAGCCACTCACCAAACTGCAATCAAGCTAGGTCAGAGTAGTAGTATAAAACACGAATGTACAAGATCCAAGAAGGTTACTCCCGTGACGTTGGAAAACGCGATAATTCAGACATCTATATCTGAAGGGTAAGATGGGAAATTAGTCGTAGTAAATGACTAATCAGAGTAATTTACTAAAGCACTTACTACTTCAAAGTAGTAGTTTGTAGTAATGTGCTAAAACTTAAAAACCATACTCACAACAAGAAAGTAAAAGAGCTCCACTAGCAAGGCGCTAAGTTCTCAAGTTTCAATCATAGGTCAATGAACGATATCCATGAGTCTCCTAATGGTAATAACAAGAATGGACATTAGTGTCTAAAAACCATCGTCCTACATAAAATACAGGTAATAGTAAGAGTCCAGAAGATAGGCCTTACTCATATTTAAATGAAAAGGTCAGGCTATATCCACCATATTCTATCTCCCAATACGACGTAAGTTAGCATATACTAATTGTAGCATAACAAAGTGTATAACCCCAAGATTATTGAACTGCGGCAGGACTGTAAAACAGAAGGCACACTGCAATTACTGGTGACAGTAAAGTAATCAACAAAACGAGGTAGTCAAACCAAATGGCAAGATCAATTATGATCCAACAATATAAAACGAGATTAATGCAAATGGTATACTCCTATGCGTATATATTCGAAAACACCTAGTAAATAACGGGAGACAAGAGTTAAAAGTGAATAACTAATTATTAATTAATTAACACAGCCCAGTAAGTATCAGCCACTACTAACTTCACAGGACCTCAATAATATTACGGAAATACATTAGCAAGCCATGATGTTAGGTGCGCGTTAAACCGTAAGAACACACATCAAAGTATGTAGAGACTACAATGGAACTAATGGTCTGTACAGCGAGAATCATCGGGGTGCATGTTCGTGCCAGGACATACTACTAGAGCCTTCTGCTCGTACTGAATAAAGCCACGCAAGTCATAAAGTAAAAGAAAAAACCAAAGCTTAACAGAGTCAAGTTACCTGAGGAGAATAACAGTCCACGTGGAAAGTGCTCCCCGGGAAGTACGGCGTCTAGCAGCGGCGCCATCTTGGACTGTCCATTTATAGTATAAATTGGTAAAAACGGAAGACGGACAAAGCATCCACCGTCAAAACAGCAAACGAATATGGCCGCCATGTTGGAGAAGTATAATGTAAGTTAACCGTAGATACGGCCGTAAGGACTGTATTGGCCACAAAAACAGGGCCCACTGTGAATGAAAATATGTGAGTGGCAATTACTGTATACAACAGTCAGTATAAGTCGCTCAAACAAAACCTAATCGCCGAGCAGATGAAAATTCGGGAAACAATATAATTAAAGTTGCGCAATAATCTGGAACGGCAGCCCAAAGTAACTGAAGTGTGTAGGTATGAAAACCTACATTAATATTAACAATAAAGGTCACACAAACAAGAACCAACCACAATGCAAAGCAAATTCTAAACCTACGTTTCACGGCGCAAGACAAGTAGAAAAAAAAGGCTAACATAACAATATGGTAGTTATCAAATGACAGCATAGCCCAACATTTCAACTGACTCAGTAGTAGTAATAATGAAAGCACTATGTGTGAGCGGACAGAGGGCTTAGTCCCTCATAATAAACATAAAAGCAACTGAAGAAAATTCACTATCTGGCGAAAATGCAACTGCAATGCAGTACAAGAGAAGCAATAGCATATCCGCTATGAGTTCCAAACAAGGTGGAGAAACTGGTACAAGGAAATGGCCAGCATAGAAATAGATGCTATAGTAACAGTAAAGCCCGACAAATCAAGTTACAAAAGTAAGAAACATAGATCATATGGCAAGCTCAGTGTCTACGGAAAAGGTAAAGAGAATAGCTTAGTGATACAGTGTTGATAATAATGGAAATGCATGTAAAGGAAGCTGTGTGATAAGTATTAGAATCCAATAAAAAATCCGTAGAACTGAAGAGAAACCGCTGTGTTATTGGAAAGGTAAATCAAAGAGTAATATAAGTGGAAATAAGAGGAACGTTCACATATAGAGAGGTCAGAAGCAATTAACACCAAAATGTCTGTTTTGAAGTCACACAAGCATTATTCGATTACAAATCCCATACTAATGCATACAGTAGATGTATGGGACATAGTTAGAATAACTTTGATCATATATGTTTGTATCAGGAACATGTATCCACAGAAAGTACAGTATAAGCAAGCAATTCCATCTCCTATGTAGTTAACTGTTGAGCAATTTGTAAATGTACAGAAGGGAAGAATGATTCTACGGTACATCAAGGACATTATCACATTAAACATGGCATGTAGGTTGCAAAACATACACAAGGAAGTCATAAATATATAACATCTCAATAATCTAGATATAATAGTGACATCATACACCTAGAAAGTACTGTAGCTCATTGTCAATATTGAGGCCTTTTTCAACGGCTCGCAATTGCATGATCCATCAAGCTTCTCTCTGTCTGAGTCTCAGCTCACGGTTTCCTACTCTTACATCTGATTTAACAGTTTCTACACCATGAAATTTAAAGGTTATGTGAGTGCTTTGTTCTTCGCATTCAAGAGCATGAACAGCAATAGGGTATCTAATATCGCTATTCTTCAGGGCCCTGTAGAGTTCAGCGATGCGATCTTTGAGGTTTCTGATGGTGCTGCCAATGTAAACCTTATCACACTTGCAGATAATGGCATAAACCACAAACTTGGTGGTACAGTCTATGCGAGTGGTTATGTGATAAGTCTTAGATCCATTGTATTCAAATTCATGTATATCATGTATAGCTAGTCTGCACATGCTGCAGTTACCACATCTAAATGACCCTGTACTGCGCTTGTGTAGCCAAGTTTGTCCCTGGTCTTGTGTCCTAGGATAACTAGGGCTAAGGATATTTCGTATCGATTTACCTCTACGGTAGGTGATACTAGGATAGTTCATTACATAAGGTTTAAGGGTTGTATCAGATGTGAGAAGATACCAGTATTGTTTCAAAATTCCATAGATCTTAGAAGACCATGGGTGATAACCAGTCACTAATCTCGCGGGGCTGGATTACTCTCACCAGGTTTGGATTTAGTTCTCAGTGTTTCATTCCTAGACAAATTAACTGCTCTTTTTAGCTTTCTGTATGATGTCCTTATCATATCCACTTGTATGAAACCTTTGTTCTATGTCTGCTGCACATTGAAAAATTCACTATCTTCACTACAGTTGCGGCGAGCCCTGAAGAGTTCTCCATATGGGATTGAGTTAACTTGGGATCTTGGGTCAGCGCTATCAGCATGTAATACAGCATTGCAAGATGTTGTCTTTCTAAACATCTTACTACAAACCTTACCCTGATTTATATACAGTTCTACATCCATAAAGACAATATTACTGTATGCCATGGTGAATGCCATATTGTAGATGTTGTTATTCATCTGCGCAAAGAATTTCTGTAATTCTTCCTCACCTCCTGTCCATATAAGAAAACAGTTTTCTATATATCTGCCATAATAGCATATGTAGTCATGCCATTGGGCTCCGTCTGGGCCCCAGATGTGCGCCGCCTCGAACTACCCCATGAAGAGGCATGCAAACGACGGCGCAAATCTGGAACCCATAGCAGTGCAACAGATTTGTCTATACCACCGACCATTAAACAAGAAAACATTGTGTTGAAGAATGAGTTTCGCCATGGAGATAAGAATCTCTGAATGTTAGGACAATTCTATGGGTCTTTTAAAAAGAAAGTGTTGTAGCGCAGTCAGTCCATGTTGGTGACTAATATTAGTTCACAATGACACTACATCCATGGTGACAAACAGCATGTTTGCCTCCCAGGTGTAGTCATTAAGGATGTTAAGAATATGCTTAGTGTCTTTAATGTTAGATGGCAGGTTGATAACTTAAGGCTGTAAGAAAACATCGACAAATCCTGCAATTCTTTCGGTTGGCCCCCCAATACCCGAAACAATAGGCTTGCCAGGGGGTGAAGTCGCATTCTTATGGATCTTAGGTAAATCATAAAGACAGGGGAACCTTGGCCTGTCAATCTGCAAGTATCTATATTCATCATCGTTGAGAATGCCACGTGTGTGCCAATCTTTGAGATTTCTATTGATGATAGTAGATACATCTAAGATACGATTATGTGTCAATTCTTTGTACCATCTGGTGTTACCCACTTGCCCCAAGATCTCTGCGTCATACTTTATCTTATCCATAACAACGATGTTCCCACCTTTATCGGCTTCCTTAATGATTATGGTATTGTCATTACTTAGGTTTTTCAAGGCAGCCCGTTCCCTGAATGTCAGATTGTTCATGTAATGTGGAAGAATAGTGTGCCTCATGCTTTCTTCCCATTTGTCCAATTCGCCAATGATGATCTTATTGAAGGCATCAATGTTATTCCCACTCGACAGTTGCGGAGTCCATTTGGACTCTGCTTTTAAACCACTGTCAACACTGAGATTCGTGCAGCATTCTAAGTCCTGTAATACCTGGTGAATCATTATCGGATCATTCTCATTTTCAGTTATTGAAAGTAACATCGTTGTGTCATGTATGTCCTGGATAGACAAATCCCCCAAAGTGTTGTTATAATCAGGTGGTTTATTGGTAACACAATTAGTTGTAAAGAAATTTTTAAGTTTTAGCTGTCTCACAAATTTATAGACATCAATTTTTATATCACTTACATCACAATGCATAGTTGGACAAAAATTAATTCCTTTTTGTAAAACCGAAATCATATCGTTAGTAAGGATTTTGCTGGATAAATTGATGAGTTGTAAGTCCGAGTTAATACTCATCTCTTTAGGTTAGTGTTGCTCCACGAGCGTGTGTGCATTCGCTCCCTTTCTCCTTGGCTTTCGTCTCCCCCTTTTCCCTCCCTTTGTCTGCCTCGTGTGTCCTCTCTCTGTTCTCTCCGTCTCGAGTTAAGATCTTTGTTCCCCATGCGTATCCTTTGAACCTCCTTTAAAAAAGAGTGATTACCGATTTGTTCGGAAATGCCCTCCATTGCGCCCTCATCTCCACTGCTAGAGATGTTACTCGACGATGTGGCACTCTGACCACTTATTGAGGCTGCTTTATTCTCACCTCGTACCATAACCTGTTTGACTAAACTGTCAAAACGTTTGGCGAACGTAAAAACTCTACCGTTAACATAATCTTGTTCGTCACATTTGAGCTTACGTGCCTTCTGCTGTTTTATATCATCCTCGAACTTCTCAAGGATACCCTCTAAGACAGCATAGTTCTTTTTTGTGCCTTCTGCCAGATTTAGATCCGCAATCTCTTTTTCAAGAGTGTCTACCTCTTGTATTGTCTTAGTTACTTTCCTTTCTGAGTTCTCAATTAATAGGTTCATTAGTCGCATAGAATTACTAACCAGTTCTTTCTCCCAAAGTAATAAAAGGTCCTCCTCGAGGTCATAGTAAGTTGGAAATATTTGCGAGCGAAGACCCCGGGGTATCCTGTCTAAGCGTTGGTATTCGTTGAGTGTTGCTCCATCTCACCACTTACTGATCTCACTAATCTAATGAACTTCGCTTTGAGGCCTTCATTTGGCCTGACATTTCCTTGTGTCACAGCTTTATTGACTGCCACACCTGCATTTAAGTTTTTAAATAGGTCTTCTGCTACTTTGTCTCTATTACTCCTAGAGCACATATTTGACACGTATAACACCAATTGGTCAAAACACAGCACGCTGCAAAAACCCAATCAAGTAACAATAGAGAAAAAGGGTGGCAGGGTATAGGATGTGCTGAGTTGTGTAGAGTCACAGCTAACAAATCAGAATGCTCAAAGGATATATGTAACGCCCACCCGCCGTCACCAGTTGCGTAGACCAAAGTCCACACGTATAGCCATAAAAAAGGGTTAATATCCTGAGCAATAAATGTCCAAAGTAATTAGAACAGTCCACAATGGTAGTTGCCACAGAATTCTTCTTCTGTTCTTTAGTTTCATTTGCCACAGTTCAACAGATGTAGATTCTAGCCAACATGTGTTTCGTCTATATGGAGTAAACGATAGACTTCTTCAAGGCTAGAAACATTAAATATAGAAAGAAGGCCCAAGTTACAAGTCAAGATTTGCTAATTAACATAAGTCATGATCAAGGATAAAAAAAAGGACAGTTAAAGTTTATTTAGTGCAAGGGTCAGTGAGCAGAGACCCATAGTAAGGAACACCCTCAGATAGGTGGAAAAAAGAATAAGATGTCAAAACAAGGTCACGTAATATTATAGGCAAGCAATCTTCATGCTCGACCCAAAGAGATGATGCAAATACTATACAACCGCCACCGTATCGTGCAGAGATTGAAAAAAGACTCAGGAAGTATTCGAGAGTAAATGACTAGTGGTGCTTAAGTAAAGATACAAGGTGAGAAAATGGAGCAAGAAAAACCATGCGTTCCCCTAATAGTGCGGAAACAGTTTTGAGCCACTCACCAAACTGCAATCAAGCTAGGTCAGAGTAGTAGTATAAAACATGAAGGTACAATATCCAAGTAGGTTACTCCTGTGACGTCGGAAAACGCGATAATTCAGACATCTATATCTGAAGGGTAAGATGGGAAATTAGTCGTAGTAAATGACTAATCAGAGTAGTTTACTAAAGCACTTACTACTTCAAAGTAGTAGTTTGTAGTAATGTGCTAAAACTTAAAAACCATACTCACATCAAGAAAGTAAAAGAGCTCCACTAGCAAGGTGCTAAGTTCTCAAGTTTCAATCATAGGTCAATGAACGATATCCATGAGTCTCCTAATGGTAATAACAAGAATGGACATTAGTGTCTAAAAACCATTGTCCTACATAAAATACCGGTAATAGTAAGAGTCCAGAAGATAGGCCTTACTCCTATCTAAATGAAAAGATCAGGCTATAGCCGCCATATTCTATCTCCCAATACGGCGTAAGTTAGCATATACTAATTGTAGCGAAACAAAGTGTATAAACGCCAAGATTATTGAAGTGGAGCAGGACTATAAAACAGGAGGCACACGTGCATGGTCACACTGCAATTACTGGTGACAGTTAAGTAATCAACAAAACATTGTAAACGAGGTAGTCAAACCAAATGGCAAGATCAATTATGATCCAATAATATAAAACGAGATTAATGCAAATGGTATACTCCTAATGCGTATATATTCGAAAACACCTATTAAATAACGGGAGACACAAGAGTTAAAAGTTAATAACTAATTATTAATTAATTAACACAGCCCAGTAAGTATCAGCCACAACTAACTTTACAGGGCCTCAATAATATTATGTAAATACATTTGCATGCCATGATGTTAGGTGCGCGTTAAACCGTAAGAACAAACATCAAAGTATGCAGAGACTACAATGGAACTATTGGTCTGTACAGCGAGAATCATCGGGGTGCATGTTCGTGCCAGGACATACTACTAGAGCCGTCTGCTCGTACTGAATAAAGCCACGCAAGTCATACAGTAAAAGAAAAAACCAAAGCTTAGAGTCAAGTTACCTGAGGAGAATAACAGTCGACGTGGCGAGTGCTCCCCGGGAAGTACGGCATCTAGCAGCGGCGCCATCTTGGACTGTCCATTTATAGTATAAATTGGTAAAAACGGAAGACGGACAAAGCGTCCACCGTCAAAACAGCAAACGAATATTGCCGCCATGTTGGAGAAGTATAATGTAAGTTAACCGTAGATATGTGGCCGTAAGGACTGTATTGGCCTCAAAAACAGGGCCCATTGTGAATGAAAATATGTGAGTGGCAACTTCTGTATACAACAGTCAGTATAAGTCGCTCAAACAAAACTCTTCTAGGGGGCGATCCCCAAGCAGGGATCCACTAGGGAGGGGTACCATTGGAAAGGGGAGATTCTCGTGTTCGGGGGGCTGAGATAGCCCCCTGACCACATAGAAAGTGCTCATAGAAAGAGCACATAGAAAGTGAAACTGAAATGAGCTTAAGGGCTCATTTCAGTTTCGGTTTCTATGAAATGACAACAGCGCGACGTGCGCGCTGATCATCATTTCACAGAAACCAGGGGGAGAGCCGCGGGAGCTGGGGAAGCTCTTCCCCAGCTCCCGAGACTGTTGGGAGGAAAGAAAATCCCTCTGGTGCCTGCACCAGAGGGATTTCCGGTGCCATGTGCGAGGACGGCCGGGAGCCGTCCTGCGCACATGAACACTGTGGCGCACGACGGCTCCCGGCCATCGTGCGCATGGAAGGGGTTAACAACGATGTCTAACTAACAATGAAACTTAGCATTTCTATTGACTTCATTGAAGAGTGTCATAAACTCGACATTGGTGCAATTGGTATATGCAAAGAATGATATGTCTTAGATTTTCAGTATAAGTGCCTAACATCATAAAGATCATTTATGCCTAAAACTATTTTATTTTAATGATTTTTAGAAATAGTTTACACGTTGCTACTCTTTTAAATTATGGTAGTAGGCCACAATTAGAGTTGAACATTTCTGTATAACATTCACTGACAAATATATAAAATGCTTATATATGATATTTGTAATTTATTCTATTATGCTTCAATTTAATTAGGAGTTTGATTTTACTAAAAAAGAAATGTTAACTTTAAATACGTTTGAGATGTCTTTTCTTCTTAGGTTGCATTATTTCATAGCCTTGCGCAATGGACTTTGATACGTTTCCTCAAAATGTTGCTTTATTTGTTCTTGTTCATGTGACATTCTTTTATGCAACAAAAGACTTTCTTACACCCCTTTGTGGATGAATGGTGGGAACTCGACCGTTAAACTATATCCATGGAGAGAAACAAAGTAAATATGCTCTTTGCCGACTAACCTATGAGGATGGAATGGACAATCGTTACTCATGATGTGCATGGGAAAATGTGCTGAAGTGTCAACTTGTACCTGGAGAACGGAAGAATGACACATGATGATCAGACCATTATGTACTGACCATTAATGTCATAATGACAAATATGAACTATATAAAGATGATTTTACTAGGAGGAAGGGGGCATCTTCATTCCCACTTTCCTTGCATCCTGCCTGCCTTCCAGGCCTACTTTTATGCCACTTGCCTTTTTGCCCTTGCTGATGAACTTGCCTATTGGGCGATTTGGAGAAGTTTGGTGAGAAACCAGACTTGAACTTTCCTGATTTATGCTCCATTCCCCCTGCCCATTCCCGTGGACTCTTCCCCAAGTAGACTTTATCTTGATCCCCTTGTCCTGACTTTATTGCTGGTTGAAATCTTTAGTGGTTAGGAACCATCCTCTTATGGATGTCTGTATTTTAAATTGATTTTCTTTGACTAGATGTGTGGTTTTATAATTCAAGCTATTAGATTTATGTCCGAGCTTCTTAAAATGTTACTTATATGCATTGATTTTGGATCTTTAATACAATAACCAAATTATCTAAATTTGTCTGACTTTTATTTGTGTCTAATTTTCTTTTTGCAGAAACTGTTCTGATTTTAAATGTATAATAGAGAGAGTCATAGATTAATTTCAGAACATCAGGTTCTTTTGCTCTCTTCCTGTGTAGCTAGAGCAGAGCTCTTTGTTTGTATGATTCTTGTAAGACTAAGCTTCTTTAGGAGGTTGGGTCTACCAATTGCAATACTTTATTTTTACAGCATGGTTTTGAGTAATTTATTTGAACCTGATCACCAATTTGTGAGTTGGCTACCAATTAATGGTCCACTTTGAGTGGCCGACAGTTGGACACCATGATTTGTCACCCCTCGCTACAACAGAGAAAGGTCCATCGGCGAACCATGGCCTTTGTTGGTGAAGTATGGTATACAAAATAAAATCGGTATTGGGCCCAGTGCTAGATTGAAGTAAGTAAAAAGTGACTTTTGTTGCAACATGAGAATGACAGTAATATCACCCAAATTTAAGCAATGGGCTGGCTTTAAGCCCACTGTAAGTTCTTGGTAAGCCCACAACAGGTCTTTTTTTAACCTAAAAGCTGTGCTTTCTGGTAGGCCCAACCTAAAAATGAGACACAAATTTCTAGCCAGTGTGCCAAAATCTTTCTTCCATAATCCTGGTTCACAAACCAGCTGGGAACTAGAAACTCTTCTTTGATGTAGGCTTAGTAAACTGATCTCCAATTGTTCTTTGTCAGGTTCGGGACCAGAAAATTGGGGGAAAATGACAAACTTCGCATCCTGACAGAGAGGCATATTTCTCACAGTACCACCAGTGGAATTTTACCTTTGCACATCCAAAATTATTACATTCACAGACATTACACACATTATCAAAATAGGGATTTTGCATGTATGAAGAAAGAAGTAAATTTCATTAAGCAGTTGCATTAATAAATATGTTGACAACAAATCTCCCATGCATGGGCTGAAGGTGGATAATCAAAAGAAATGTCAAACGTTGCTTATTCCTCATGAAATAATTTAAGAAGCAATGTTTTTTATTACTCGTTAGAAACCCTTTCTGATCAGAATCCAGCTGTGTCTAGGAAATGTTTTAATTATGCTGTTGAAATTTACATAATTCCCAAATTCTGAGTTACTTGAAATTCCTCAAAAATTGCCGTAGTCAATTTTGCATAATTTGTGCATGATACAGTTGTTTGTGCAGAGACTGTCTCAAACTAGTCACTTGCCAGTATCTTGCAAGACTTTTTACATAAAGGGCAGTCTTTTGAGAAAAGTCACGTGAGATACCAGCAATCCACATTGTCTCTAAAAGTGTAAATTCACATTTTTATTTTTTGGGGGGAGATTAATATTTCACAAAAGCAAATTATGTGATTTTGTACACCCCTAATTTCAAAATAGGGCAGATGATGTACTGTGTTAAAATATGTCACTGTTTCTTTCTTATGTATCACATGACAGTCATTATCAAGCAATATGAGGTAAATAGGAGTGAATATTCTTTTCAGTTATTAAGTAGCAAAAATATTGAGCTGTTTCTTGCACAGAGATGAAGACTTCTAGCTTTTATTGCCAGGACACATAGTAATAACACGTTGGCACTGCTTCTTTTGGGTAATGGGAGTGGTGGCGTATAACACAGGGAATTACCTGTAGAGTTGACAGGCGTGGAATTGGAAATGGATGAGATACAGGGGTTTGGTTACTCACTGGCTCCTATGTTGCAGTAAAAAACACATGCTTGTCAAAGTGGGCAGACCTTCTTGGAAAGACTTAGAGCATTTTCTGAGGTTTATATTTACAGTGGCCAGGTTTACTTAGCCACCACCCCAGGGTGCATTTATACAGTGTGCACCACAAACAGTTTCTTTTGAACACTTCAATAACAAACGCCATCAATTATCAAATCCAGTGGTACATAGTTTCTATTCTCCTGTCAAATCTCAATTTAAACCGGTGACCTGTCGGTTCCTCCCACATATGCGTAACAGGCACTCAACCAACTGAGCTATCCAACTTGTTAAATATAAATTCAATGTAGAGACAGCCAGCTTGGAATATGTCTTAATTTTTTATTGACTATTTTCACACCTATAAATGTATGTCCACTCTCAAAATGAGGTTACGTCCACCTAACAGCATAAACTTGTGAACATGTATCTAGATTAGACTGGAGTCACATCTTTTGCGCCAGCAGTGTGTAAAGTGAATCCATTTAACCGTATATTTCTCTGAGTAACAGCATTATTTTAGAAAGCACAGCCCAGAAAGGGGTAAACCCTATTCATTGTTGACTTGGAAGAATAGTGGGGTAAATAATTCACTTTAAATTCATTTCTGCACTAGGCCAGAAATGCCCAACACGATAAGGCCCCAAGTGCAATTTTCAAACACACTGGTTATTGACTCGAAGTATGTCTTTTATTTTCTTTCATTTTTCCACACCACAAGTTCGTTTAAACAGAGGGCATACAAATGGAAATGGTTTAAAGTTTTGAATACATAACAATAGAAAGAGATAACCACGACTTCAAAAAACTAAAACAAAAATTCAGAATATATAAAACCTCATAAAGTTAAATTGAAAAACAATACTGAAAACTCGTTTTTATTGAAAATGTTCCTAAAGTACAAGAAAAGCCCAATTATCAAGTATGTGTATCAATAAACCGAATAGGGTTTGGTTGTGGTGGTTATTATTGTTAACTGGCACTTGCATGTAGCACAAATCTGCCATTAGTATGGCTATGCATCGCCTTTCTGTAGTCTGGGGTGTTATTTTGGATAAATTAGCATATAAACTATCAGGTTTCAGAATTCCAGTTGTCATTGTAACTTCCACATTTAATGACGGGCTACTTGAAAGCCTCTAGACATAGGTGGCAATTGTACGCATGTGATGCGTGACTCCTTCCATCATCCACGGCTATTTAAGCACCAGAACATTACATTTTGGGGTCTGTAGGTTTGCCTTTAACATCATAATTATGGGCTCCAAAATCGGGCTGTAGGGGACAGCTAACCGAAGGGAGGTCTGTCCCCCGCTGGTATTGGGGGAATCAAGCGCAGTCTAGACAACTGGGCTTGTTTGGGCTACATGCCAATGGAATATATATCGCGCCATTTTGGGATGCCACCCACCATTTTTTTGATAGGTGCACACGGTGGCTGCCCATTGCAGAGTAGCACATTTTTCTATACCTGAGGAGTGAGAGTAGGGTTGAGGTAGGCCAGCATTTGGGCAGATGAGTGTGTCCCACAATTTTCATTACCGTAATACAGCATGCTATGAGGCAGGATGAGAGAGTGCAGGAAGTGCTCCGGCTGCTGACGGAGGCTGGGTGCCTAGACCTCCTGGCTGACGGGTTACAGCCGTGCAGTCGGCATGGCTGGTGAGGCACTAGGGCACGGCCGGTGAGGAGGGCCTCCAGTGGGGTGTTGCCTGCCATATTGGCATATCGCCACCTAGGGGCCCTGCGGCGGCCCAGGTGAGTATTCGGGGCTGCATACGAGCATGCAGAGCGGCCACAACACAAGGAGCGAGGGGCAAGGGAGGGGTGCGGGTGATGAGCGGCATTGTTGGAGAGCCCCAGTGGCTGAGGGAGGCTGCGCAAGGGCTGCAATTCGAGGCTTGGTGAAGGCCCACCAGGGTTGCAGCCTTAAGCCGAAGGCCGTCAGTGGAATAAGGTCAGAAGAGGAGGGGGAGGGGCAAAAGGCAATCAGCACACATGAGTCGGCAGGCCCGTCAAAGGGAGGGAGAGAGGGAGGCCAGTCAGAGGGCATTGATTTAAATCAGGAACTTCAAAGCAAAGAGGATATGGCGTTGCCCTTAGGAAGGCAGTTGCTTGCTGGATATGGGGAAGAGTTAACCCTGAGCACAGGAGGGCCTGTGGGGGAGTGAGGTGGAACACAACATGACCTGGATGGGGAGTTGGAATATGAGAAGGATAGCAGGGGGGGTCCCCCAGGCAGGGAATGCAGGTGGAGTGGGACTGGGTAGCACAGGCCGCAGAAGAGGATTGTGGGAGGTGGCGGCCTTTGGCTTCTAATGATACAGAGGACATGTAGACAGGCAGGCAAAGTGACCAACAGGGGCCATTTGCGGACGGTGACACCACTCAGGCGGCACAAAGCGGCAATGCATCTGTGATTATTGCGGTCATGCTCGAGTGGAGTGATGGAGAGGAGACAGTATTTCAGTGGGGGCTCACTTCACGGAAATCCCACAAGGTGTATGCCAGGGAGGCTAAAGGTGGCCAGAAAATTGGGCAGGTGAGAGGCCAGTAGGGCGTTTCGGGGACAAAAGAGACCAGGATCACCCAGCAGGTTTCTCAGGGCGCTGCACACCGGGCTTACCTTCTTTGTACACTGGCAAGGCAGCAGGCTTAGGAGCTGGCACTGACCTTACGGCCAGGTAAGAGTACAAATGTGACTATTTTACAAGGTCCAGTCATGGTGTCAACAGGGGTCGATGCGGGGTACGAGTGGGAGCAGGAGGCACAACTACAGAAGGGTAGGTATGTCAAGGACACTGGGGTAGGTATGGAGGACACAAAGCGAGAAGAGGCAGAGGCTCCAAAAAAGCTGGAGGTTGACAGGGAGGGAGGACAGAAGGATAAAGGGACGCCCGCAAATGTAGCCAAGGCAATGGATATGGCAACAGACGTAGGGGAAGAAGACAAACAGGGGGATAAGAGGAAGACCGATTATGCAGAAGGAAAAGAGAGTAAGGAGCTCAAGATACGGAAACTCCCATACATGGGGGCTTAGTAAACCACTGGGGGGCCATTTGAAGTTGTCTACTAAAGAAAGAATTTGGAAATGTGAGTATGTAGAGATGTTTAAACTCCTGCATAGAGAGCTTAGGGCAAAATGAGGCTCAAAAGAGGAAGAGAACGAGCTGACAAACACCCAAGGGTACCTATGACTGTTGAGAATTGGATGGCGGTGTTACTTATGTACGCCAGCATCTACTGTGGGAAATACCCAGAGAGGAGTGTAGCTTTATTTAAGTACATGGATGTTAAACGTAAGGCACAAATATCCTTTGGAGGTAATGCTTGGCCATAGTATGACGAGGCGTTTCGGGCACCCATGGCATGGGACAACTGAAGCACGATGGGGGCAGTTGGATACGGACCTATGGCAGAAAACAAGGGATCAGCCAAATTTTGATAGACCGTCAACACAGCAAGTGGTTTGTCCATAGTATATTCGCCCTTTGAGGCCCGTCCCACCTGGGGAGGGGTGGGAAACGCCAGTAAGAGTCAGGGAGACATGTAAGGTGCTTGTTGGGATTTCAACGAAAGGCTGTGCACGAAGGAGTATAGTAGATTTAGGCAAAAATGCTCCAAGTGGTCAGGGAGGCACCCCCCTGTCAACTGCTATAGGAACACCAGAGGGACGTCAGGGACCCAGCAGGGAGGTCACAATTCACAATGGCAACAGAGTACAGGGGGAGCAGGAGCAGCTATCGCAGGATGTTTCAGGGGGGGTGGAGAGGAGCACAGGGACCTCAGGGAAAAATCTCATACACCGGTTAAGTTAGATCGACTCACATTTTGTTTGGGACCCTACCCAAACAAAGAAGATGCACGTTTTCTGAAGGAAAGTTTTACATGGGGTTTCAGGTTGGGATACACAGGCTCAGGAGTAAGGCATTGGGCAGAGAATTTGAGTTCAGTAAAAACACATCTACAAGTGGTGCGGGACAAGTTAAGTAAAGCGGTGCAGGGAGGAAGGATTGCAGGACCTTTTGACAAGTGGCCGCTGGAAGATTTGATTGTTTCCCTAATAGGGGTGGTGCCCAAGATGGAGCTAGGACAGTTTAGGCTCATTCAACTTCTGTCATGGCCGAAAGGTCAATCAGTCAATGACTTCATTAGGGAAAATCTTGCATCAGTGTTTTATTCCTCCACGGATGTGGCTGTGGCCATGGTGGAGCAGGCAGGTCCAGGAGCTTTTATGACAAAATGTGACATAAAATCAGCATTTAGGTTACTCCCCAGGCACCTGGATGATTACCAATTGCTGGGGATTTAATTTGAGTGGTCCTGGTATGTTGACATAGTACTCCCTATGGGATGCTCGATTTCATGGGTGCTATTTGAGAGCTTCAGCACTTTCCTGCAGTGGCTGTTCATGCAAGCAATAAGTCACAAGAAGGTGACACACCATCTCAATGACTTTTTCATGGTCACAAATTCCGGTTCTGTTTTCCCTTTCACACCAAGTAGGGTTGTCCAGGCCGGCAGAACATTCTGCAGGAGGTTGGAATTGGCGCTCTAGTGTCTTTCCCTTCCACACCATCATGTTAGGTTATCTGCGGGGGTGAAGGCAGATCTGTGGATGTGGCAGTGCTTTCTGGACTCCTTCCATGGCATTCCAATTACAGCACAACAGGATTTTGACTGGGATGTTCAGATTTACTCAGATGCATCAGGTGGCATAGGCTTTGGACTAGATTGGCAGGGACGCTGGTGTGTGGAATAATGGCTGGACTATTGGAAACAAAGGGGACGAATAGCATTTCTTGAGATTTTTCCATTGATGGTACCCGTCACACTGTGGGGAACATTGTTGCAGTACAAGAAGGTGGTGTTTAGAATAGACAGCATGGCTGTGGTTCAGGTGGTTAACAGGCAATCAGCAAAAGACATGCAGGTCCTCAAGTTGTTGAGGTTTTTTGTGCTTGAATGTCTGTGACAGGACATTCTGTTTAAAGCCAGGCATGTACCAGGTGTGGACAATGACACTGCGGATGACTTGTCTCGTTCGCAGTGGGAGAGGTTCCATGGGCTAGCCACGGAGGCAGACAGAACTCGGATGCCACCTGAGCTATGGACAGTGGGAGACAGAGGATTTGTCAGCTGGTAGTGGGGTCCCTGGCGGCGTCTACGTGTAAGGCATATTACCAGGCTTGGGGTGCGTATCTGAGTTCAGGAGATCGTCGCCGCTCGAGGGAATGGGACAGAGTTGCGGATGTGGTGCAGTTCATATTAGGGCTGACAGAAAAAGGTTTATCCAGAGTAACAATCGCAGGGAAGTTGGCAGGAATTGCCTTCATGGGAAAATTCTTGCGGGATTATGCCCCATCAGCGGGGGAACTGGGCAAGAGAATGTTAGACGGTTGGGCTAGGGAACAGGGTAAAGTGGGTCATAAGAGGAGTCCTCTTTCTTGGCAGGTTTTTTGGGGGGTGATTCATAGATTGCCAGAGGTATGTAATTCCCAAGATGAAATTGTTCTTTTCTCCACATTAATGATGTGGATGTTTTTTGGGGTATCAGAGCTATTGGGAGGTCGAGGTGAACAGGGTTTGAAATGGGAAGATGTTAGTTTTAGGTAGAATGGTATGGATATCCACTTGCTTAGGCCAAAGACTGACCAGCGGTCGAAGGGACTGACAGTAATTTTGCAGTTTCAAGAGGAAGGGGTTTGCCCGGTGGCATGGGGCAAGCAGCTCAGGACACAAGCAGAGAGACTGGCTGGGGTGGTTTTCAAACACCAACAAGGGGATTGAGTCACTTCTTTTCAATTATTAGCAGTCTTGAGAAAGGCAGTAACAAAGCTGGGGTTGGTGGCTAATGAGTTTGGCACTCATTCTTTCTGGATTTAGGCAGCAATGGAGGCAGGTAGGAGAGGGTAGTTTAGAGAGCAGATAATGAGTTTAGGCAGTTGGTCATCAGATTGTTTCCAGAGGTATGTTAGGATCAGCGAAGGGGAAGGTTACAATTGTTAGCGGATGATGTGTTTACACTGTTTTCTTTTTCAGGGTTGGTTCCAGGTCCGTTGGTTGCTGGCTTATTGGTGTGGATTGTTGGACACTCCTTCCTAAAGTGGGCAGATTGGGCTGCAGGGAGGGGTGCATGGGGTAGGGACTTGGGTTTTCAAAACAGCTCCTTGACAGGTGAGTGGTTTAATAAAAGTAGCATGAGGTGGAGGGAGCTGTTACCCAAGCTCAACAAGATTATGTCTATGAATACTTGCCTGGATATTTTGATTATTCACTTAGGAGAGAACGACGTGGTGGTGGAGAAAGGTTTGGTGCTATTAAGATCCATGAAGCAGGATTTGAGGGAGAAAAGATTGCAATGGTCAGGGTGTTTCAGTTTCAAATAGCTTTATTCGACAAATTAAGTCATAAAAGCATATAGGAACCATCCATCATAAAATACATGACCTAAAAAGAATATTTTAAAATATATACAGTGTTGTAAAAAGTAATATGTTAAAACCAACTTTTAAAACATATAACATGTACATTTAATAATACATTAAAAGGACCTTCCCTTCAGAAATATTTATGATTACAAGACTTGCAGGGCAGCTCTTAATATAGCTAGCTTATGCATTTCGTAGGTGATTTGATCTTAGAGCCCACGACCACCCTAGGTATTTCGCCATTGCTATGACAACAGGTGCTGTAGTATCAGAGCGCAATATTCTTTCAGCCTCCTGCGCCCTTCTTGTACCTATGAGCTTACAGATTGGCCGTAACCAAACACGGCGTGGTCTTTCATATCCGACACAGACAAATAGTAAATGCGTTAGAGACTCAACACTATCTTTGCAAAATGGACAAGTTTTATCACCAGATACTTTCCATCCCGCAGTAAAAGCTCTCAAGGGTAGGGAACCTACCCTAAACTGGAAATACAATTTCCGGTCCAATGGCTTTGTAATGAGGTCCCAATAGGACTCCATCCTCGGGGTAGCTTTAAATTCCAAAAAGGAACCAGTCAAAGTGGAAGAATCACTGGATCTAAAAACATTAAAATAGACCCATTCCCAATATAACTCCTTCATACATTTTTTTGAAGGGAAGACAGAATTTTCTGGATCATTCCACAACTGGATCATGCCAATATTAAATAAAATATCTCTAACTGTCCGTAGCCACTTTATTGAGTGAAAGGTGTCGGCTCTAATTATATCCAGAAACCCTGCTGCATAACCTACAAGTTCTGGTACACTCCATACTCTACGCCAATATAGTAGAGGACGCAATTTCGCTAGAGCTGCAATCGGTTTTCTCCCCATATCATTCAATAATGGGCACATTGGAGTGCTTTGGGGTAGTTTAATAATATTCCTCAAGAATCTATTTTCAGAGGATGTAAGCACCACCAGATTTTCACAGCCCCACAGCTCCGAACCATAAAGGGCTGAACTAATAACTTTTGTGTTGTAAATCTCCAGGGCTGGACTTATGGGTTTTGTGTATGATTTATTATATTCAAGTTGAACCGCCCCCGCAAGTTGTCTATGCTTAAGGGATGCCAATTCTATCTGATGATTCAATTTCAGATTATTTTGGATGTTAACCCCCAGATAAGTGAACTCTTTTACATATTCTAACGGTCTATTATTCATAACAATTCCGCCCTTCAATACCTTTTGTGTGTTGAATGCCATCACTCTTGTTTTCGATACATTAACCTCTAATCCACGCAGTAAGCAGAACTCCTCAAATATTTTGAGGGCCTTTCGCAGTCCGCTAGGGGTCTTGGAGATGATTAAAGTGTCGTCCGCAAACAACAGTATGGGGATTTTTACTCTAGCTAAACTTGGGGCATCCGTAGGGGTAGAGCTCATACTATTCACTATTCCATTAATATATAATGAGAATAGTGTCGGGGCCATCACACAACCTTGTCTCACCCCTCTTTCCACAGGGAACGACTCAGTCACTTCATCTTGATTCCCCCATCTTATCTTGGCACTATTCTCAACATGCAGCCTAATAATAAGTGACAGAAGCTCATGTGGCATCCCTAACTCATGTAGCACCTTCCATAGTTTTGCTCGGGGAACTAGATCGAATGCTGACTTAAGATCAACGAACGCGGCGTATAATCTACCCTTACCCAAAGTAACAGTTTTCCAATAAAGCAAAACAAATCTAAACACCTGATCGATGGTGCTGGTTAATGCCCTAAACCCTGCTTGGAAGGGAGATAAAACATTGAGCTCATCGATCCAGGTCTGTACTTTATTCAATACCAATCTCCCCGTAACCTTTTGCATACAGTCAATCAGACTGATTGGCCTGTAATTCCCGGGGCATGACCTATCCCCTTTCTTATAGACTGGTATAATTATTGCTCCTCTCCAGGATTCTGGTATTGGCGCCCCCTGAGCGATAGCATTTGTCAGCAAGAGGATATAACGGTTCCACTTATCTCTATCATAAAGGAAAACATCCCCCGGTATGCCATCCGGCCCTGGTGCTTTTCCCGCTGTGATTGCCCTAAGTGCAATGTTGACCTCTTCCTCACAAAAGACTGGGCCTTGATATGGTGTAATGGTGAAGCCACCTTCCTCAGACTATTTCTGAGGCATACTGGGGTCTAAAGTGAGTCACCCAGTCCGTTTGGGAAACATAATTCAGGGGCTGCTGAGCCTCCCCTCCCCCATTTGTAGACGTTCCAAAATTCCTTGGGATTTTTTAAGGCACAGGCCACCTTAAGCTCAAGCCATCTTTTGTCATCCCAGCTTCTCTTTGCTGAGGCCTGAGTTACTTTGTAAACACTTCTTGCCTTACGTACTACTATAGGGTCTCCTACCTTAATGGCTTTCCCTAACTCAAGCCGAGCTTCTCTACACTCTGTTAAACCAGCGCTCACCTTTCTGTCTATAGACCTTTTTTTGTCTCCCCTGCCTAAAAATAAAGGTACGTAGATCAGCAAAAAAAAAAAAGATTATGAGCACTTGTTATTTCGTCTAGTCCATTAGAACTTTTCACCTTCCTTTCGAGTTCGGTGGTAGCACTATCCACTCCCTTCTTTATGCAATCTAGTAATTCTGGTGTTTCGATAATTTGAGCCCATTTAAGACGTCGCATGTCATTCGAACAACTAACTTCATTTGCCACATTACTATCACTAGACCCCATTTGTGTCTTAGACCCCCACAGGTGAGTAGTTATGCACAGCGGATTGTGGTCACTTTCATCCCTATCAATTACTACCATATCATTCAAAAAATGCCATAGGTCCAAACTCAACAATACATAATCAATTCTACTGGAGCTGAATCCATTATTAAAAGTCTTGGCTCCAAACCTGTCGGAGTGCGTACGCCCATTGACCGCCCTCAAACCCCTTTCCATACAGATAGTATTGATTTGGATGACCACATCTGTCCACTTTCTTATAGGGTCCAGTTCCAGCTTCGGGATACCCCAAAAAATATCTACGTCATCTAGGTGGTTACCTCCCTCCTGAACTAGAGGCTCGAATGTCATGTTAAAATCCCCAGCAATAATAGCTTTAGTAAATTCCTGGTTAGAATCTAGATGAGCATCCAAAACATCCAAGACTCCCGATGTCTTGCCTCTTGTGCCCCGCACATAGATGTTATAGATCTCTATTATTTGACCTGTACTCAAAATCAGTCTAACTACCTGGATGTCGTTACTTTGAATTTGAATTTCCTTTATAGTTAACTGAAGATTTTGTCGCACCCAAATGGTCAAGCCCCCAGATGGCCTCCCATTTTCTCCCCTGCAGGCTGGTGTGTGATAGTTTAAATACCCTTCACAATACAATGGATTCTCTGCCCAGGTCTCTTGAAAAAGGCAGATATCATTCTCTAATGAATGCATGCCATTCTGGGGAGACCATCTTTTTGCTCAACCCTGCAATGTTCCATGACAAGATAGAATTCTTATAAAGAGAAGTATTCCAAGTCAAAGCCCCGTCTGCAAAAGGATGGGACAAATGACCCTCCATCAAACTACTAACAGCCTGAGCTGGGCTGACTAAACTTAACATGGAAGTCTGTGTCATTTCCACTGTTGAGACCTTTGGGTGCACAGAACTACCATTCTCATACACTTCCTTTACTAACAGTGTAGGAGCTTTATTAGACAGGGTAGATTGGGCCAAATCGGTCTCCCGATCTTGCGGGCACACAGGGTTCTTCCTTATGATAGAATTCAGGATTATGCGGTCTTGTTTTCTTAATGCTGAACCCTTAGTAAGTCAATCATTACTATCCAACGCAGAGCTCTTTCATATTAATAGGCCTTTCTTTTGCCAAACAGTTGCTGTAATCGTTTGGAAGGAAGCGTCTGAACTGGATAGCTGAGTGGCCTGGTGATGTGGTACGAAATTCAAGTGTAAAAAGATTTTCTACTAGCTCTACACTATTCATTTGTAGTTCAATACAATCAAAGGGATGGGTAGGTGAGGATAGCCTACGTGCTGAAACTATATCATCCCTAATTACAGATCGGCAACCCCTAACATGCCTTATCCAGTGAATAGCCTTGTTAATTACCGACTCCCTATTTTCTATGCCTCTTCGTACATCATATTTTGGTACATTGGTCATTAAAATTCTATTAGGGTTGGCAGTAGGATATGTGTTGGATATATTCTTTACCACAGCACCATGCTGATGTAAACTAGGCTGATTAACCTTCTGCTGCTGTTCCACTAATCCAGGAGGGTTTCTAGCAGGTAATGCAGGTACCCTCCTGTCGCCCAACATCCTAGTACCAATGCAATTACTTGAGAAGGTATTCGGTAAACTATTAAACCTCAACTGAGGTCGTAAATTTCGACTGGCATTATCTAACTGGGGAGAAGGCATACTTGGGCTGGTATTACTATCTAATGTCAATGCTGGCCAAGTGCCTATTTCCCTCGCTGCAGTATCTGCTTGTTTACGCGCTGTATGACAATTATTATCAGCATTCCCATTCCCTATCCTACTTTGGGTTAAGTCTAGCACCAATGATTTAACTAGTAATGTTAATTCATCTATCGTATCTCTCATTGACCTCACTTCTATTTTTAATGACATTACTACTTCCGTTAGATTCTGTCGGCTAGTGTCTAGGTCTGTATCTACTTCCTGTCTTTGATTCGTTTCGGCCACAGGGACCCGATCTGGCATTAACTTTTCACCCTCATCACAAACTGGATTTTCTAACGTTAATAATGGCTGGAATCTATTTGAACACAGTACTTGGGGGTCGTCGTAATAGGTATCAGACAGAGGTTTCACTGGACTGGCACTAAAATCTAATACCCTCTCTTCCTCTATTGCCTTATCAATACAGTTTACTTGGGCCTTAATGCTGTTTTGTTTAAGGAACATATCCGGTATAAACAAGTTGGAAGTGGGGCACTGCTTAGATATGTTTTTCTTCTTACTAGCTGCTGATTTCTGCGAGGCAGGTTCTAAAATGACCTCGCAATCATTAATTAGACTATCGATGCGATCCATCACACAATTATTACCCAATGTTTTATTTGCCTTTTTTGCTCTTTTGCCCTTATTACCCCGGCTAGGTTTTGCTCCCCCTGCCTCCCCACACTCTTCCAACTGTTTCCTTTTCCCCATCAGATTGCTTTAGCTACCCTGATGACTGTGTCCCACAAATAGAAACCAAAACGTAACAGTATTAGGCAACCGAGGTTGAAAAGTACCAAAACTATTTACTTTTGTTGGTCCAAGGGTTCATCAATGCCAAAAGTACAGTACCTTAAAACGCCCCTTGAATCAGTTCTACTCCCTAGAGTCAGTAGTCAGAGGGGGTGGCCCTGTCCTGTCTCTTCCTGGCACTGACGGGCTCAGGACGCCCTTGGCCACGGGAGGCGAGCTGCGCTGATGAGGACACCACTGGCCCCTCCCTCTCAGCTGACCGATGGGCGTCTGAGACGGGGAAACACACGTTGCACTCTGGGACTTGGAGTCCCACCAGAGTGTGAAGGATACAGCAGTGCACTCACAATGGCCCCAGAAGTGCAATGGTCAGGGTGTTTTATAGCATGGGCTGAGTTTATCCCCAGGAGGTATTGGAGAGGTGCTGCCAAGCCATCAGTCATAGATAAAGCCTGGAGGAAGGTGAATAAAGAAATGCACCGTTTCTGTAGGGACAAAGGTTTAGGCTGAATACAGCACGCTGACTTCCGTTATGAAGAGGTTGAGTTTTTCAGGGATGATGAAGTGCATCTTTTGGAGCATGGGATGAGATTATACTTGTTGGAGTTGAGGGAGTTTTTGGTCAAAACCTTGAAGAGACAGGAGCGAATTGCTGTTTTCGGGAGGGGGGCAGAAAAAGTTAGGTTGGTGCCTTTTTCTGGTGGTGTTTGGCCACACGTTTGCAGGCCTTCACTTAAGGTTATTTTGGTTAATATAGGCTAAACAGGCAGGAAGAGAGGCTCTCAACAAACCCACACCAGAAGTCCTGGAGTTAAAATGTTACGTCATAGGAATAGCAAGTTGAGCACAGGATAATTAGTTCACTGCTAAGTAGAAGGGGAAGTTTAAAGTGAGACAATCAGAGAAGTACAATAGGTTATGATGTCAAAGCTTGAAGGGTATGTATACAGGGGGAGGGATTAACGGAGGGGGTAAGGAATGTAGGTGATTGAATGTATAGTGGGTTTTTAGTTCTATAAGGCCTTAGGCCGAGGTGGTTTATGTGATACTCACCTGTTTCAATAAAGCAACCTTTTACACACTTACAAGGAGTCACTGGTCTGTAATGTGCCCCCTTTCGCCCAATCAAGGCATTCTATGGCAAAAAATATAGAACAAGAATTGCAAGATCGGATGGTACTGTCGACCTGGACTCACTAGCTATACTGGAAACAGAGAAAACCAAATGCCCAATAATGAAATTAGTGTAAAGTCCAGAAAACTGAATGCTCTATTGCTGGCAAGTTTTTACATCCTTCTGAAGTTCATTTTGCCTAGCAGCCTCTGCTTGAGTAGATGATGACGAATTGAGCTTTATATGAATTTTATAACACTAATAAGGTGATAGTAAAAATAATGTATTATAGTCTGTGCAAAGCTCAGTTACAAAAAGGGAATTTTAGCTATGCCCACAAGTAAGCGATGAAGTCTAGAATTATGAATTAAACTTTTTCAAAAGGCGCAGAGACCTTTGCTTCATGGCACTGCATTGTCCCATATAAAATGGCAGCATTTCAATTCCAGATTAATGGTGGCAAACATTCCACAATCTCTGCACTGAAATACTCTGTAGAAGGGAGTCCTGCTAGCTCATAATGGAGTCACAGTTCTTCAGGCTGCTTTCTGTGTGTCATGCGGTTTACCACTGAAGTAATGTTGTGCCCTATTTTCCCACCACTCTGTGCCCGATTCATGAAAAAAGTGGGAATAATATATGAGGAGATGTCTGCTTTCACCTGAACGTATTATTCCTACTTTTTTCGATTCACAAATATTCCCAGCAGCAAATCTGGAAAGCTGTGCCAGGCTCAGGTTTCTACCAGGAGCGTAGCTATGGGGGGTTGAAGGGGTGTTTGGGGTGTTACACCTCCCTAAAAATGTATTCTGTAGTAAATAGTTGGGTACAGGTGCTTTCAGTCAGGTATGGTGAGGTGTCTGTCAGATTTCAACCTGGATTTTTACATGCCCACACTGACAAAAACACAGACACACACAAACTCTGTCTCTCGTCTCTGCCTTAAAACTTGGTTAGTTTTAAAACTATTGTATTTTAAGTACCCCTAACAATCTGCACTCCTCTCTCTTTCCACTGCCTCTTAAGCCCACCTCGTGCCCTGCTTCTCATACTGTATTTTAACAAGCTATGCCAGCGAGATTGTTAGGGAAATCTGAAGCTTACACCCCTCCCAATCTTACTGACCAAGTTACGCCACTGGTTTCTACGTGTACTCTGGGATAGTCATGTGGCTTTCCCTTGGGGAATCCTATTCCCACTACATGGAGTTCTTCCTGTGTCAACAGTGGAGAACTCTGCACAGGGAGAATAGGGTCACCTGAGCAAATGGACTGTTCTAAAATCTCTGCGGGGAAAAGCCTTCACCTACACCGCCAGAAAATCAGAGGGTGATCCGTTCTCCTTCCCATCCAAGTAAAGGCATTTGTTTAAGCTCTGCGCAGGTGTAAATTTCAGAGCCTTTCCTGGTTTTAAGGGGAATGGGTTGGAGTTTGGGAATGCTCATAAACGTTCAAGTTTGTAGACATTCATAACTTTTAAAGGCAAACTGGACCGTAAAGCACCCACTTTCCCACCCCTTGAGTGGGATGTATCTATATAGAGATAGTGATTGGAAATATAACGAGACATTCCACGTCTACTGTTAAGCAGAATATTAATTGTTTTCTCAGACTCTTTACAGTTTGGGAACAAGAAGTATGTGTGGCTCGAGAGGCAATATCTTGGGGCAATGTGTTGGCATCTTGCAACAAACTTGGTCAAGTCCTTCAACCACTATCAATCCAAAAAGAGAAGAATGTATTGGATGCACTTAAAGCTCTAGAGTTTGAAGCTCATAAAAGATCCCTCATGCTGTAGATGCAGATAGGAACCAGCAAAGTACATGCACATGTCCATCTATTGTCACTTTTTCCAATGGTGGGAAGAAATAAAAGCCATCACATAGCCTGACATACATAACAACGAATATGCAGTTCCGTGTATATTATTGTGTCCTACTTTAAACTATATATTCTCAGTTAAAACTCTGGAAAAATAGTTTTTCTTACGGACCCCAAACTGCTTAGGTACTGCAAAAGAAATTGCTTTAATAATTTGGAAAACTTCAGCCAAAATAAAAATTGGCTTGATCGAGGACTTGTCTGCCCAAGCATCATAATAAAATGTAACATCATTTAGAAATGAAGAACCAACATTTAGGAACATATGGAGTAACTATTTAGGCCTCTGTGACTAGAGCTTTTCAAAGCAGAATTGCCTTAATTTCCCTATTTGTCAACATTTCCACTGGCACAAATTGTTTTCTCGTGTTTTCTTTGTGATATGAGAATAAGTAATATTTTATTTTGCTTTGTTTAAAGTCTTGACGGAGATTTCTATGTATGCATTTTATTTATTCATGATAATAACATGGACAAAAATTGCTCTAACATCTCCACCTCCAGTGCTGTCAATGTTTTTCCAAAAACTAAAAGACAAAGTAATGCCTAGGATAGATATCCTGATTGACAGGCCTGGAGATTTCAACTGTGTGATATCTGTTGAGGTAGATCAGTCACCTCCTAAGATTGAATGAATTCCCAAACTTATTAATCAACTGGTAGACTTTGCAACTAAGCTAGATCTCTTTGATATGTGGAGAAAAGACCACCCACAGGACTTAGTGTACGCATTCCATTCATCCCGACGTAATTCATACACAAGAATGATCTATATTCTATTTAGTCATACCATATACGTGTGGTGCTCGGACTCCTGCATCACCAGAACTCTTTCCAACCTCATTGCTAACTGTATAATGGCAATATAATAAACCTAGATTTCCATTTGGAAGCTAATGATGGAAACTTTACAATATAACATGTTCTGTTGATATCTGTCAGAGACCGTACAGAAATATTTTAAAAACAAGTGGGGAACTGACTTCAACAGAACAATAGAGAGGGCTGCAAAGAAACTAGTAAGAAGAGGAGCATGTATATATATGGGACATAGATGAAGTAAGTCATCAGTTGCAGGCAATTATCAGCAGAGAAGAAAAGATGATTGAAGAAACTGAACACGAATCTGTACATAGACTGGAGTTCCAAAACATCATGCTGGACAGTAAATGTAAACATAGCAACCTATACGGCACACTGGATACATTCGCCTACTCGTTGTACAAACAGGGGCTTTACAGAGAGAAAGACAGTGCTGGTAGAATGCTAGCCAGCTTAATTAATTGAGAGAAAAAATGTGGTCCTATACTCCACATAATAAATCCCATGGGGAGGCCTTAAACATAAAACGTAATTAACTTAATAGTGTTTAAATCCATTATGAAACTCATCCTAGACTCGCACCCTGCCCCACACTTTACACACTCAATGCAACTTCAACTAAAGTGGTTGACAGTGGAAGAGATGTTTGCTGTTTCTCTGTCAAGAGCTAATGACCTGGATAAACAGAATAAGGCTAGGCAAAGCCCCTGGCCTTGATAGATTCCCCATCGAGTTCTAGTGGATTGTTGGAATTAACATAATTTGTGTGGTATTCCCCTAGATTTTTGCTTGGACTGTTTTTGCTGGCTGTAAAATACTGTGCACTTTACACCTACTAACCAGTGGCAAATGGCCTCTGTTCCCCTTTTCAACATGATGAAATTGGCATCCCACTAATTGCCATATTTAACTTACCTATAAGTCCCTAGTATATGACACAAAGTGTACACAGGGCCTGCATATCAAATGTCACTAGTGGACTGTAGCATCTATTGCGCAAGCATGCCTGCAGGCCTACTTTTAGAAGCATGGCTATTTCAGTTTCAAACTTCTAATTCCACCTGTCAAAATAACCCCTTTTTCACAGGTCAAAACCTACCTTTTACAAACTTATAAGTAACCCTAATGTAGTCCTTATTACCCATAAAGCTGAGTGTATGGCATTTAAAAGTAAGGCTTGTAAATCCTTAATGTTAAACATGTCTTTACAATAAAAAAGCCCCAAAAGCTTTTCACTGTAGCAAGGCTAGGCATTCCAAAGGGAAACACTAGGTTACATTATTGCATTTGATAATGGTTAGGAAATAACTAGGAATTTAAGTCAATGACTTTCGTTTTAATAGTTATTCAAAATTTAATTTAATGATAAAATCAAGTTTTTAATAACTATTAAGGAACATGTACTTTTAGACTGCTAACTTTTCTCTGCCTAAAGCCTCTGAAGGCCCATATGTACGAGATCCAACTGTCACCTGGCTGCTGAATAGCCCCCTTCAAGAGGTGTGAAAACTGATCCCAGAGCAGGGCAAATACCTTGGGTCTGTGTTGTTGTTCCCTTGACAGGGTAGCCAGTGGACTGTGCTCAGGAACTCGATTAAGTTCATAAAGGCCTCCTCTGTCACAGGGAAATGTTAGCCGACACCTAGGCAGTGGCCTTCTTTTGTCCCCCCAGCCAGGCAGACTCCAATCATATTGTGACTCTTTTTGACATCACAGAGTCAAATACAGGTGAAGTGTCAAATCCTGCTTCAAAGGTCTGCAGGGGTTAACATATAACCCTGGAGGCACCCTTGAAAGACAGGGAAACAGGATGCAAAAATAATTGTGTATCCACTGTCTGGTTGCTAGAAAACCCTGCTTTGTTCTACTAGACTTGTGTCTCTGCGTTTATTCATGGTACAATAACTGCCCCAAACTGAATTTTAGTGTTAGATGTTGGAGGACAGTAGGAGTGCCATAGTACACCCCCCCACACACACAATCAATCCATCAGGGTTGGTAAAGCACAACTACTCACCCGTGAGGGTCTCAAGGCGCTCGTGAGGGTCGCAAGGCACACATACACACACCAACCCTCGGAGCCCAAGTTTAGTGTGACCCAAGAACCTTCGCCATCTTGAAAGTGTCCAAAGTGGGTAGTATTGGCCCCGGAAATGGTTACTCCATTGGTTAGGGGGTGCCCAGGAGTCATTCCCATCTATTAGCTCATGCCAAACATAAATGTGGCGGTGCAAACAAGGAAACACATTCTCCTATCCGTTCAGGATTCTCCCTAGAACTGGTCTCGGAAGTCCCTTTATTTTTTAAAAGGACTCTCACCCATCATATATTTTGGTGGCATGTTTCATCATTGTGTCCTTGTCCAGATACTTTCTGCATCTGGACAGGCTAAACCTTGAAATTCAAGGGAGCTGTGTGGGCAGAAGCCAAAGGTTAATGCCTAGCGTGTACCTCTAAAGGTTCCCTTTCTTAGAAGGTCCTCTGGCACGATTAAAAACAGATGCAATGGATATGGAAATAATTAGTAACTCCAGCATCAGATGTGGTCTACATGTTTCAACCATTTCTTCTTGCCTGTACGGGTCATGTAGCTTGCCCCAGGACCAAAGAATATCCCTATATTGCCTTGCTTTCACTGGAATCCATACATTTACTTGTGTATTGTGCACATTCAGATGCATGCCATACATTCAGACTGGACTAAGAGAACTTTATCTGAGGGCAGAAACGAGAGAGAATCATTAATGTAATTTCAAAACATTGTACATATTCTTTATCCACAGTACGCAAAAAACATATGTGTTCACTGCAAAACAGATAAGTATAACTAGTAAGGCTCAAATGGTGCCACTCGTTGTCCACTCCTAAGACACTAAGAAATGTTGGCGATTGATCTGAGATAGGAGTCTTTGTGGAAAATATTGCTTGTTGACAGGCATGTAAAGGTGATAGAAAATTAACCTACATGACTGGTACTTACTATTTGCCCCATAGGGCGGTAAAGTTGGGTGGACCTTATTGGCAAACACTGTGTCCACGTGGAAAAAGAAGCAGACACCAATATCTATTAGTAAAAGCCATTTTGTTTAGCAATTGCTTAAAAATACTTTCCACATTTCCTGCAATTACTTCCTCAAAGGCCAGCACTCGTGTTCATACCCATTTGTGAACTCCAGATCTTGCATACTGCAATTGAGCTAGGCTCTGCGTTATTTATCATGAGGAACTGGGAAGCCCTGTCTGTGTTATGGGATCATGTAAGGCCAACATAATGACGTCATATGATCGATGTCCATAGACCAAAGGCCAATAATAACCCATGTTGTTATGTGGTTTGCAAACAGCGTAAGAGAAATAGGTTGGCATCAAGGTACTCGCAGTTGTATATTTATCTCAAAAAGGGATTTTGGATGAAAAAATCTCTATTAATTCATGGAAATAAATTGAAAATTGAGGGCCCAACTTATTTCCAAGACTGGCTGATCAAATTTGTCTTGTTATGGAGATAGTTAACTTGTCGCCGAAGAATTTTTAAGTTGCAAAGGCAATTTGTGAAAGCACACAACTTATTAAGTCAATGTTCGTACTTCAGATGTAATACGAAGGTGTCTCTATTTCATGTATGGTTGAGATTATTCTTAGGTGTTCTAGATGGATCTTCTGTGGTCCTAAGGAAGCCGTACGACCCGCATGAGCAACAAGAAGTGACTGAAATATGTAGACTCCATCTGATGCTGGAGTTACTAATTGTCTCCATCTGCATCTCACCTGTTTTTAATCATGCCAAGGGATCTCTTTTAAAGGGAACCTATCAAGGTACTCACTAGGCTTTTGTATTACGTCCCTAACAAAACAACTTCCTCGATTTTCAAGGTTGAGCCTGTCCAGATACAGAAAGTATCTGGAAGAGGACAGAATGATGAAGCATGCCACCAGAATATATGGTGGATGAGAGTCATTTTAAAAAATAAGGGAACTCCGTGAGTCAGTTCTAGAGAGAATCATAGACCGGTAGGAGGTTGTCTCTCCTTGTTTGCTGTATCACATAGTTTGAAGGCACCCATTTCAGAACACTTCTGGACCTGTGAAAGATCTGAACCTACTGTCTGAGACTTGACACAGGCATAAACAACTGGATTGGCTCTTCCGTTTCTACCCAGGGCAAAGACGTGGACTCCAAGGGTCATAAGGTTGGTCTCCTGTTAAAGATACAGGGATATAACAAGCTACAAAAGGCCTTTTCCTGCAACTGCCTAGTTGACCAGTGGCAGCTGAACCTAGACTTCACCCAGCTGTTTGGCCTCTGTCTAATACCCTATGAGTCTCTAAGTGCCTCCCCTGAGGTCCTGGGGCTTTAGAAGTATACTCCTGTGGTGGATTGAGACTTAAAGGACTAAAGACAGAAGGCAAAATCTTTGACGGGGATGAACCTAGTTGGTGTGTCCGATCTGCTGTCCTTCAATAGGTTTCCGACTACCGAGATCATTAACTATCATTGGCGGTTTGTGCTTTTTGGTACTATTTCTACCTAAAACTTTAAAAATTCTTATCTTTGGTTCCCCTTATTGGATTTTTGTCATTTCCATGTAATTTTATTTATTACATTGCAATCTATTTTTCTAATTCAGTTTGTGATTTCTATTGTGTTGCATTTCAATTGAATTACTGAATGACCTTGGGTTAAGCTTTTCAGCTCTGTGCCATAGCTACGAGGGAGTTGATATCTTCCTTTTCGCAAGGCCTTGAAGACCTGGCTTTTTGCCTTGGAAACTTGATCTTTCATATTCTGCTCCCACCAGATAGCTGTAATTGCTTTAGCGCCTATACGCCTTAAGGTATTTGTTTGCGCTATATAAATTGTTCATTCAATCATTCATATCAGGTTAGCTTTGTGACTTTAAGGGTTCACCCTGACATTGGTTGTGATTATTCTTTGAGGTAGGTAGTCACCCACTGCAATTAATAATCCAATTTCTTAATGGGCATACTCCGGAATGAAGTTGGAAAAGTTCTTAGATGTTTGTTCTAAATGTCTTGATAGTGGCTACTTCCCTCAGTCTTTGAAGGATGCTCTAATAGAGATGATTCCTGCACTATAAAAAGACACAGAAAATTTCAAATCTCAAAGGCCCCTCTGATGCTACCAGTAGAGCCCAGACGTCTGTGCAATGATTTGGTGGGGTGACTTCTCTGGGTAATCACTGACCTAATACACACTAACCCATCAGGATTATTCCTCTAAGGCAATACAATACCTAAATTGCAGCGTTTAGCACATATATAGTATTTTTTTAAATATAAGGGAGAGGGAACAGACAGTGGCAACCTTGGGTTTCAACAAGGCCTTTGAAATAATGGCTTGGTACTTTATGTGTCAGGCACTGAAACTGGATAATTTTGGTCCCATAAAATTTGATCCCGAGGGAAGATAATCTCAGATCAGAGGGTGCTAGAACATGGTACCCTGTCAGGGTTGCACTCTTTCACAATTGTTGTTCGCTCTGGAAATGGATCCTCAGGTCTGCAGAATAAGGATGCAGATTTGGGGAATACAAATAGGTAAAAGAATGCATGTTGTTTCTCAATACATGGATGACACCTTGGTGATTTTTAGGGACCCCTTGGTGTCAGTCATGCACATGCTTGAAGACTCAAAGCCATTTGGAAGCCTATCGGCGCTACACATCAACTGGTTGAAATCCTGACTGTTCCAGTTGGGTTTGTTAGCACACTCTGAGGGTATATCCTTTCCAGATACAGCTATGCAACGAAAGAACAATAATTTCAAATATCTATGTGTTAGAGAGGTGCATCAATTATATCAAACGAGTAGTTGAAGCGGTTCATGAATTGTTGGCATTCTGAAAGGCACTTCCTCTCTGTGTGTTAGGATGTGTGTCACCTGTTAAGATGGTGGCATTGTCTAGGTGTTTAAAGATTTTTCAGGGATTGTTTTGCATCTTTCTGAGAAGGGTATTCCACTACTTTAAAGTGCTAATTTGAGGAGGGAGGCCTAGCGGTACCTGACATGAATTGCTATGAATTATTATTATATAGTTGCATGTTATCTAAAACATCTCCTTGAATGGTTTTGCAATCATCCTGGTATGGAACGCAGACAATTAGAGGGCCGCCATAAGACATCGACCTCAGATACTTGTTTCAGGCCTGCAGAGTAAGTGAAATGAAACGAAAGAAACATTTATTAAGCGCATAGCTACCCGAGGGCATCCCAGCGCTGACAGAGGCACAACAATAGACATCACCACCACATTAAGAGAAAAGCCAAGTTTTTAGAAGTTTACGGAAGGCCAGATGATTAGATTCACTGCGTATTTGAAGTGGAAGGGTGTTCCATATCCTGGCAGCATTGTAAGAAAACAAACGGCCCCCGCTTCTTGCCCTTTTGATTCTAGGGACTAATGCAAGATGAGGTCGTCCGAACGCAGGCATCTATTCGCGCGATAAGGCAGAATAATGGAGCGATTAATAGACGGTCCCTTCCCTGCTAGCGTCTTGTGAACGATACACATGGCCTTAAATGTAACTCTCTCCTGAATAGGAAGCCAATGGAGGGACTTCAGAGCTGGTTTCGCAGATTGGCGGTTTGGAATCCCAAGGAGCATCCGCGCTGCGCAATTTTGCACCATCTGGAGCTTCGAGATGGTGGCACAAGGAGCTCCTAAATAGAGAACATTCCCATAGTCCAGGCGAGAGAGAATGAGAGCCTGGACCGTAAGCCTTCTTGCAAGGAAAGGTAGAAGCGGAAGAACTTTCCGGAGCATCCTAAGGATGCCAAAACAGGAAGCCGCCACATTCCGAGCCTGTGACTTAAAGTTCAGATTACGATCAAGCCAGATACCCAGACTTTTAATCTGGTTCTTGGGAGCGGGAGCGGGACCCAGACAGACTGGCCACAATACTTCTGCATTAAAAATGGAGGGGTTCCCAAGAAGCATCATCTCTGTCTTATCGCCATTCAGTTTCAAATATGAATGATCCATCCACTTGGCCACCTTCTCCAAGCAAGGGCGTAGGCCAAGAGAGGAACTATCAGAATGGTTCAGGGCCACGACAAGTTGTGGGTCGTCAGCGTAGGTGACAACCTGCACCCCAAAAGGAAACACGATCTCCGCTAGCGGGCTCATATAAACATTAAACAGGGTGGGACTCAAGGACGATCCCTGTGGAACACCGCAGCGGAGAGACATCAGTTTTGAAGAAACCACCTTCGAAAACCTGAAAAGACCTGCCTTCCAAAGATGATTGCAGCCACACTATGGCCCACCCCCCCCCAGATTTCTAAGTCTATGGACCAAAATTTGGTGATTAACAGTATGGAAGGCTGCACTAAGATCCAGGAGGATGACAGCTGTTGTACCTCCGGCGTCCAAGATCTTCTTGGACTCTTCGATTACTGCTAAGAGGGCAGTTTCTGTACCCTGTACGGGTCGAAAGCCAGTCTGTGAGGGGTTAAGAAGATTGTGGGACTGCAAGAATGTAGAAAGGACTGAGTTAACATGTTTTTCCACAATTTTACTGATCCTTGGAAGAAGCGAGATGGGACGATAGTTTCCCAGGAGATCAGGATTAAGACTGGGCTTTTTGAGCAACGCCTTCACCATGGCACTTTTCCATGGAGGAGGAACTACTCCAGTAGAAATGGAGGCATTAATCAGCTCCAGTATGATAGGAGAAACAGTTCCGGACGCCCGATTCAAAATAATAGGAGGAGCGAAGTCTCTAGGCGACCCACACTTTACGAGCGCCGAGATAGTTTCGAACGACTTGGAGTCCATCAAAGGAATTTCTTCCAAGCGATGCTCCCTGCTCTGAGGAATAGTTTCCAGCATTAGCGAATTACAGTGGCCATCCGCAAAAAGAAAAGAAGTATAGATGGCTTGAATTTTTTCATAAAACAAATCTGCCAGATTATTACAACGAGAGCAGGTAACAGAGGTAGCTGGAGATGAGGGGGCTCTAAGCAGTTTTTTCGCAATGCGAAAACTTTTGCGAGGAGATTTAGCTGCCAAAGAAATTCTTTCTTCATAATATAAGGCTTGGACCAATTTAATTTCTGCTTTATACATTTTAATGGCTTCCCTATAATTCAATTTCTTGACTAAGCAAAAGTCCTTTCACTATATTCTTTCAAGTTTGTTTTAGCTCACGGAGCTTAGGAGAGTACCATGCCGTTCTATTGGTCCCGGCGGTATTCTGAATCCAATTCTTCGGGAGAACCTGGTCTAGTGAGGCCTCAATACATTTATTGAAGTTTTCATTAGCAATGATAGGATTAGGGTCAGGGATCGGCTTAGGATTTTCCAAAGCCAGGATCCAGTGTTCTAATGGAAGTTTAGACCAAAGACGTGACAGGCTTCTAACCGGCCTGACAGACAAAGTGGGGCACGTAGGGGTCCAGATAAACGGAATAAGAAAATGATCGGACCAGGGCACTGGAATAGGGTCCCTTCCTAATAATTCATCAATATTGGAGAAAATAGGATCGAGTAGGTGGCCTTTCGCATGGGTAGGGCTAATAACTTTTTGTTTAAACTGATAGGCTGCCAGGTCATTAGTCATCTCCACTGCGGCCAAGTGAGAGGGGTCGTCAAAATGAAGGTTAAAATCACCTAATAACGTAAAATTGGAGGGGGCACTGGCTAGGTTAGCTGCCATATCAGGAAGAAATTTACAGAATTGACCCAGTGCACCGGGGGACAATACATTAAAATACCTGACAAGGTAAGGGTGGGTGAGAATCCTATCGCCAATGAGAGGTTCTCACAGTCTGGTAAAGTTCCTACGGTAATGCGTGGGTCATGGACTACCATACTTAGTGTCCAAATGTACAGGTGATGTACCACATGAAAAGCAATAACAGACATCTCGGTCAATAGCCTTTTTAAACAATTCCTTCATCATATTATTTGCTGGAACAATAAACAAATAATGCAGATGCTCTGATCAGGTAGTCAATTCAATGTACCATTCATTTCTAGATTTATGGCGATATTACGTCTTCAATGGACAATTCAGTTCTAGATTTATGGCAATATTAAGTCTTCAAGCTTTTATTCATAAAAACAAATCCAACAATGAGCAAATATAGGATTCACATTTTTTTAACAAAGAAACCTAGAGCCTTGTTTGCCATGGAGAATATATGTTCTTTATTTTTTTGACATCAGTGCTCCCTCAAATCTCGTAATCCTGATTCGTGCGGTCACCCCCCCTAAATTGTGACTTTGAAGTTACTCAGAAAGATTACCCTTTGACATTTAAGTAACACTTTGGGGTCATTGAGACCCACGAGAAAGTAGTGGATGAAAAAACACCCGGAAGAAAATAGCATTTCCATCACTTATCAGTGTTTTCACACCCAATTCAAATCTCGGTGATAAGTATTGGGGAATAATGTAAGAAAATAGTGTTTGTGCCAATTTTACCCCTATAATTAAACTGTTTTTCACAATTTGCAAAGTCAGTTACCATCCGCTATGAGATGAATTCTTTATTTCTTTAAAATGCGGTAAATAGATGCAAAATTCCAGACAAATCCACCTGATGCCTCTGGTTTCGAATCCACCAGCCCAGAATAAAAAAAAAAATGACGAATAGGTTATTTGTGACCATATTAGAATTTATCAACGGGCCTAAATGATCTTGTCAGAATGATTTTACAGCACATGCATTAGCCAAATGCGGGATCAGTTACAACAAATCAAAGAAAACAAAGTTCTTCCATGTACAAAAGACCTATAATTAGCTTTTCGAAATGTTAGTCTCCAGCCTCGTTATTGTATCAGATATTTTCTTTTATTGTGGCAGTTCTCTTGGGAACACGCACACGCCCTGTTAGTGCTTCCTGAGTGAGAACAGCAGCAGGCAGGAGGTTGGCCTGAATGTCACTGGGCTCATGCAGGTGATGTTTGCGCCGCCTGTAGAAGAGGGGGGCCGCTGAGGTCCCAGTCAAAGAAAATACATGGATGCATATATGCGTGAAGATAAAGCCGGCTTATCTCAAAGAATCCGCCAACCAAATATTTCCCTACGTTTGAAGTATTCGTCTGATCCAGGCGTCCTACACTGTCATGGACGCCAAAGCTAACAATGTCTTTAATTGAAAATAATTCTGAATAATTTACACCGGGTCTAGACGCGTGGCCGGCCGCCGTTTCCAGGCTTCCAACACCTCCACCATCCCTAGATAAAAACAACGCTTGGCAAAGCCAATGGTCTCGGTTTAATGTGCCGACTCAGGCAACATTACGACATGTGAACGTGACACAAGTGAGGGAGCCATGCATTTCAATGCAGGAACTGGGGTGTTGGCGGAAGGATACACCTAAACACCCAATAGCATTAGGTAAGAAATGAATACTTCACTGGGCTGAAACAGGTGACTGGATAAACTCTCAAGCTAATGGCTGAAAGAGGCTGGTCAAATGGTTGAAACGGGCAGACCCAAAGCCCACTCTATCTTGGATATTGGTAATAGGTCTGTTTGACCTAATAAAACTGCAGTTAAGCTATGAATACAATGTCATACAATAGAAGTATAGATTGCAAGAGGTACAATAGCTTCTCCCATCTGATTAAATCGCATTGCCAGTTCAGAACATATGAAAAATTATATGCATTTTTGTAGTGCATTTCTACAGTTTGTAGGTCTGGAAGTGCTTTTCGATTCTGGGCACTCTAAGGTTTTGGAATTCTCATTGACTGGAGTCAAAGTGGACGGTGGACATTGTATTAAGTTGTGTTTCCTCGTGTCAGGCAAAGCTGAATTTACCTGATATATGTTTTACTAATGGATTACATTGGCTTAATTCAGTTATAATAATAATAATGATTCCACATTTGTAAAGCACAAACTTATCACCCCTCGGGGTATCCAGGCACTGGGGAGCCATCAGGGAGATTAAGTGAGATAATGCCCAAAGTTACATGATGCTGAGCTGCCGCCGGTGCCAGGGATTGAAGCGTGAACCACACGCTCCAGAGTCAGCTGCTCTGGCAGCTGTGCCACACCTCTCCGGATCTGTGAAGCATATTATGTGCATGGTTGTGCATGCCACAGTACAGTGATATTTGTTTTGTTATACTGGTTGTACATTGTCGACTTCATATGGATTTTATATTGCAATTCTTCTTTCCTCATTATATGGCTGTGTCTCCATTCCATGTGGTGGATGGAGTGGGCATATGTGAATGGACATACTGTTGAGGTGGCAAATTATTAACCAAAGAGAATGCTTAGAGCCATGCACTGCACATGATTGTGCGAGTAGGAGGCCCTGCTTGAGGATAATCATGTGCTGAGTGATATTTTGGCTCGATGACAGGCATTTACGGGATATCCAAACTCTGTTGGTCCCACATGTTCTAAGAGGATTGTTGTGGTAATCTTCGGGCCTTTTACTATACTGGCAGAGGTTATACAGGTCCCAGACCTCCAGGATTCTTGGATGCTTTTGTTTTGACTGAAGATCATAATAATGTTTATCGAAGTGAGCTAGAAAGGTAGGAGTCTGGCCAAGTGACTCAATTGAGTGGAAGTTGTATTATAAATTTAGAGGAGAGAATGTAGAAATGCATATTGCTAGGTTCAATTAAAGTACATGGAGAGACTGTGGTGGTAGGCATGTGTGGGAGACTAACTTCCCCACTCACACAGATAGCCTGAAAGGTACTAAAGTAATCTGCCGTCATTAGTTTCTGTTCAACATGTTTCAGAAAGAAATATCACATTTACGTTTACATTTTGAATGAAGGAACAAATAAGTTGCATGTGCTGCACTGTTTATCTGGCATTTGCCAATCCACAGATAAAAGTGGCAGGCGATCTTACATCACTGATTTGGTGGTTATATCGTGAGTGTGGATAACATAGGAATATAACTTACATAAGTTCAACTCAGAGAGCATCATTACCTGTCACAATCATAGGAAAAACAACAAACAGATGAAACAAGTTAGGCAAAAAAATACAAACTCTAGGGTATCTAGAAATATTTCAGCCTCCTGTTGAGATTTTCACAGGCAGACGTTCCTGAGAAGGCGAATCAAAGTCCTCACTTGCCGCTTGATGATGCATTAATTGAGTATGACTATGGTGTGCAGCCGAACCCCAAACAGGCCTAAACTGGGGGTGTGCACCTTGTACCTTCTTCATTGGCCTGTTGCCCAGTGGCTGCATTAGATGATGTTGTGGGGCTGCAGACTGCGGAGGCAACTTTGAATAGTAGTTCTCATTGCATTCGTTTTTTTTATGCTACAGTCATTGTTTAGAATTTATGCAGGTGGTGGTTTAAGAAACAGACAGTTGTGGAGCCCCTAGTGCCAGAAGATTGCAATCTTGGGAAAGACCGGTCTGACCTACAAGGAGGCCATGTAGGTAAAGAGACTGGGAGCAATATCCTGCATGAATCCTCGACACCTTCTTTATGGGCTTTCGCTCAATGATGATGTCATGTGACCAATGACTCCTGAGCTGCTGCATTGGTTACTGGGTTGCAGGCAATACCCTGTTATATTTGCTTCATTTATGACTTTATGGTGCCCCAAAAACTAAATGCCCCAAATGAGGACCGTAGAGTAAATTGCCTATGTTTACAAAGTCCATCAGTGGTTTCAAGACATGAAACGAAGAGTTCAGTATCGAATTGCCTTATTTCTTACACAATTATATTTTTTAACCAGACTCATGAATAATGTAAAAAAAAAAACAGTGGAGATTTTTAGGGAAACAAGCATTGGCAACGCCAATAGGTCTTGCTTGAGTAATCTATTGGATTTGTCAATGTTTTTTTATCCTTGTTGCACAGCAGCATGGCTGCTTTGAAGCATAGCTGAAAGTTAAAAAAAAAGTTCTATGAAGCATCACAGCACTTTAAACTTTTGTTAGCGGAAGGGCAGTGGCAAGCTCGTCCGCGACCTGACTGCGACCAGTGCCAGGCACCCTGGTCCTCTGACCCCTCCCTGCCGCTACGACTCCAGCACACTACACACTCTCAACCCTGGATGCAACAACAACTGCCAGCTCTTGATGCCAAGCAACTCCCAAGGCCCGTTCTCCTGCTGACACGGCCACCGCTCCTTCACCCACCTCCGGACTCAGACAGCTACCGCCAACCCACCAGACACCAGCGCACCCAAACCCCTGAGCTGCATCCTCAACGTACGCTCCCTGCACAGACATGCAGTAGAAATTTGGGATCTCCTCAAACCCTCTCGCCCGACGTCGCCTTCCTCACAGAGACCTGGACCAACACCAGCTCCGCTCCTGACATCGCAACCGTCATCCTTGGCGGGTACAAGATCTTGAGGAAAGACCATCCCAACCACCCTGGAAGAGGTCTCGCCATCATCCACAAAAGCTCCCTCCGACTGACAACCTCCATCTCGAACGATGCCTCGCCCCCCAAGGAACACATCCATTTCCAGATCCAGCCCAACCTCAGAACGACACTGCATGGAACTCCCGCCTACAGACCTCCCGGACCCCGCTCTCCGTTCACTAACACCATCGCAGACTACATCGCGCCCCATGCCCTCGCCTCCACGGACTACGAACTGCTCGGAAACCTGAATTTCCACGTCGACAACCTCAGCGAGCCAAACTCCACCACCCTCCTAGAGAACCTCGCCAACATCGGACTGAAGCAACTCATCACCATCCCCACCCACACGGCAGGACACACGCTCGAACCCATCTTTGCCGGAGGAAACAACTTTCGCTTCAGTCACACCAAGCAACCTCTCTGGACGGACCACCACTGCTTCCACTTCTCCTTCCCGAAACCCACCACACACAAGCCTACGCCGTGCCTCCCATGCAGAAACTGGAGCAACATCATGAAGAGCATCTCACCTCCGTCCTCAGCCGCACTCCTCCCCCACCACGACAGACACCGACACTGCAGCCAACGACCTCCACCAATGGATTGCCGACTGCGCCAACACGCTCGCCCCCCTCCAGAACTCCAACAGACAACAACACGAAAGCCACCTGCTTCACCACGGACCTCCGAGAATCCAGGCGCTCGTGCGGCGACAGAAAAAGCATAGAGAAACAGCAAATCCACGGAAGCAGGCACCACCTACAGGGCCACCACCACAGCACACAGCCAACTCATCAGATCTACGAAGAGAAATTTCATTCAGGACAGAATCCTCTCCAAATCCCACAACTCCAAGGAACTCTTCACCATCATACAAGAATTTGCCAGACCCCACAGCGAAACCTCCGACGTCCCTCCCTCCCAGGACCTCTGCAACAAACTCAGCTCCTTCTTCCACCACAAGATTAGGACACTCTACGACAACTTTGACGACCAAGGCACCGACCCAACACCATCCACCAGCAATGCAACCAGCCGACCCTCCTCACCTGGACCTCTGTCACCACAGAAGACACCTCAAAGACTATGAAGAGCATCCACTCTGGAGCACCCACTGAGCCCTGCCCGCCGCACATCTTCCACATAGCCGCCTCCACCATCGCACCAGAACTATGATGGACAAATCAACTGCACCCTCGAAACCGGCACGTTCCCTGATGTTTGGAAACTCGCCGAAGTCAAACCCCTCCTCAAGAAGCCCTCCACAGACCCGACGGACCTCAAGAACTACAGGCCCATCTCTCGCCTCCCCTTCACCGCCAAAGCCACCGAGAAAATCATCAACACCCAGCTAATGCACTTCATAGAAACCAACAACATCCTCTACTCATCTCAATCCGGATCCCGCAGAAACCCCAGCACCGAGACCACCCTCCTAGCGGCCACGGACGACATCCACACCCTCCACGATCAAGGCCACACTGCAGCCCTCATTCTACTAACCTCTCAGCAGCCTTCAACACCGTCTCCCACCGCACACTAGCCGCCAGACTTCATGAGGCCGGCATACAGGGAACTGCCTTAGACTGGATCCACTTTTTCCTCTCTGGCAGAACACAAAGAATAAGACTCACGCCCTTCCTCTCTGAACCCACAGAGATCAGATGCAGAGTACCACAAGGATCCTCCCTCAGCCCCACACTTCTATATCTACATGGCCCCCCTTGCAACCATCATCAGAAAACATGGACTCAGCATAGTATCCTATGCCGACGACACCCAGCTCATCCTCTCCCTCACCAAGGAACCCGACATCACCAGGCACAGTTTCCAGGAAGGAATGAAGGATATCGCATCCTGAATGAGAAGCTGCCTGAAGCTCAACTCGGAGAAAACAGAAGTCCTCATCCTCAGATCCACCCCCGCCATGTGGGACGACACCTGGTGGCCCCCTGCCCTCGGAAACCCTCCCATCCCCACGGACCACGCCCGCAACCTCGGCATCATACTCGACTCCGCACTGACCAAGAACCGACAGATCAATGCCGTGTCCTCCTCATGCTTCAACACCCTCCGCATACTCCACATGCTTCAACACCCTCCGCATACTCCACAAGACCATCAAGAGGAACCCCCCCGAACCCAGGAAGACCATCACCCACGCAATCATCACCAGCAGGCTGGACTACGGAAATGCTCTCTATGCCGGAAACAACAAATCTCTCCTTCACAAACTCCAGACCGTCCAGAACGCCGCAGCCAGACTCGCCCTCAGCATCCCACGACACAACCACATCACCCAGCACCTCCGAGACCTTCACTGGCTCCCCTTCGAAAAGAGAGTTACCTTCAAGTTGCTCACACATGCCTACAAATTCCTCCACAACACCAGACCCCAATACCTCAACAAAAGAATCTCCTTCCACGCCCCCAAGAGAAACCTCCGCTCTGCTGACCTAGCCCTTGCCTAAATCTCCTGCATCCACAGAGCCAGAGCGGGGGGCAGATCCTTCTCCTACATCACGGCCAAGACCTGGAATGAACTCCCCCTCAGTATCAGACGAAGCCCTACACTGCAAGCCTTCAGAAAAGACCTCAAGACCTGGCTCTTCAGATGACCTCCGAGCTGCCCTCCCCCCCCTCCCCCAGCGCATTGAGACCCTTACAGGTGAGTAGTGCGCTCTATAAATCCACGATTGATGGCGTGCAACACAGAGGGTGTGGGGAAAAAAAAGCACTATAATGTGGCCAACAGTGTCTGCGTGATATCGCTTTTTTGTTATGGTGAATGTTTGCAAGCAACAACAAGGAGAAAGTGAGGGGGAAGCAACAACAATGGGAGGAAGGGGGAAAAGGATTGGCGCATGGCATAATTTTTTTTAAATAAAAGCGCTATGACGTGGCCAACGAGCGCTGGCTGCGTCACAGAGCCTGTTTTTGGCTCTGGCGAATGGGGGCGGGGCAACATGGACAAGAGAAGGAGGGGGGAGAGGGAAAGCAACAAGACAGACAGAGGGAGGAAGGGGCAAGCAACAAGACGGACAGCGGGAGGTGGCAAGCAGCAAGAGGATGGTGGGAGGGGGCAAGCAATGACATGGACAGCGGGAGGCGGGCAGCATGGGGCAGGCAACAAGATGGACAGTGCAAAGAGGGTAGGAGGGGGAAAGCAACAAAAATAATAGAAGTAGGAAGTCGAGGGGCAAGAAACAAATCAAATAGCAGGAGGGGAAAGCAACAATATGGACAATAGCTGTGGGCAAGCAACAACACAAAAGGTGGGGGGCAAGCAACATCACGAACAGCAGGTAGGGACAAGCAACAGCACGGACAGTAGGAAAAGGGCAGGAGACGGCAAGCAAGTACACGGAGGGAAACAAAAGCACACGGATAAGAGAGCAACAAGGAGAGGGACAGAGAATCACATGAGGGAGGTGGCCTGCAAACACATGCACTCTAATGGAGTGCTTCAACAAAAATAAAAAAAATGTAGCACCAAAAGCACAAGCAGTGGAAGAACATAATTACTTGGGCAATGCTCCAAGTGAGGGCAAAGACTAGAAGAGGAAGCAAAACTTGCACATGCTGACTAAAGAGAAGCAAGCAAATGAGTGACGATAAAGGCAACAAATGGTAAGCAATGGGCAAACTCTAAGTCCACTGTAAGCTAACAAAATGTCTCGCAAGTGACAGCACATAGCTGTATGTAAGAAATTGAAAAATTTCAGGGGGTTTGGTGTTAGACAATGACAAGGACTTCAATGTAATTGCAGAGTTCGAGAAATTCATTGCTACGGTTACAGAGATGTTGAGTCTTGAAAACGTGCAAAAAAGAAGAGACTGTGGTAGTAAAGACATTATAGATAAAGATTTACAAAGAAATCAATAAATTAACAAGGAAACAATTTTTGTATCAAACGGAACTGCGTAGGAAAGAAATTCGGGCTTTAAGGAAAGAAAAGGAAAATACATCACCTCTCTTACAAAAGGAGATCATATGATCAAAAATGCATTGCCTTGCATCAAGATGCAGCTTCCTGAAATTCTAGAAAATACTGGAGGCTTGAGGCCTTTAATTACAGGTCTAAAAGGAATATTTTGGTTACTTCAATTTCTCCACTGACATGGTCTGACTACATCGCTCAACTGTATGATGCAAATACATAAAGTCATAAAATAAGCAAATATGCATATTTCAGGTTATAGCCTGCAACCCAGTAATCAATGCAGCTGCTCAGGAGTCACTGGTCACCTTACCTCATCATTGAGCAACAGCCCAATGCTCAGATTCTGTCTCTTGACCAATATTTAACACTAACCCACGATTCTAAGGACAATTATTCAGATTATTGAATACATAAAAAGTGCCAGATCTTCTGGAGCTATGGGTCCAGGTCTTGAAAGCTAACCCAGAATTATGGGGATCAGTTTTAGCTCCATTATATGATTGCTGTTATAATTCAGGATGTATTCCTAATTCCAGGAAAGGAAGTATTATGATCCCACTGTTGGAAAAAGGAGACAGATCAAGTACAAGCAACTATAAGCAAATTGCACTATTTGATTCAAATGGCAAGATTTTCACAAGAAGCATTTTAGATCAACTGCAAGACTGGGATTTTGGAAAAGGAATAATTCCTTTAGAACAATCGGGTTTTAGACCCACATGCTCTGTATTGTATAATATTGCCGTTGTTCAAACATTAATCAATAAATATGTATATTTTAAATCTCAGGTAATTTATACTGCTTTTATCTACTTTTCTACAGCCTTTGACAGAGTTGACAGACCTATTTTATGGAAAAAGCTTTCCGATCTGGGTATTCCATTGAATCTCCTAAAAGTAATAATTGCACTACATGCTGCTACATGGTGCAAAGTTTTGATGGGTGGGTATAAAGGGTTAACCTTCAAAATAAAAACTGAGAATTGATTGAAACAGGGGAGTATATTGGCACCAATCTTATTTGTGCTGTATGAAACTTTTAAACTTCCCTTCTAGATTGGGAAGTAAGTCCCTGCTTCTTTTGATGTGTGCTGATGATGTGGTTTTATTTGATTAGACGCCAGTAGAGCTGCAGAGAAGATTGGAGGGGCTTTTTATTTACACAGTAAAACATCACCTTAAAATTAATATAACTAAAATTAAGATATTTGGTAGAAAACAATGTAATCTTTATTGTTGGTCTTTAGGTGGTGGGAAATTAGAGCAAGTTCATTCTTACACCTATCTTGGCAGAATTTGCTCTCACAACCTTGACAGCAAGCAGCATTGTATTTGAAATGGTAGTAATGCATTAGCACATGCAGGTGCATTAAACACATTTTATAAATCTATAGGAAGAAGACATTTTATGCACCTATTAATCAATCAGTAGATTTTAGAGCGCTTCTTGTCACCCATGAGGGAAACCAGGCACTAGAAATCTATAAGGTAAAAATTCTATCTACCTTATGCTATGCCCTAGAAAACATACCTATAGCGAAGTGGTCTCATCTTAATTTCTATGAGGGAAAAATCCTAAGGAAGTATTGTTCTGCAAGTACTGCAGTTCCTGCGCATGCTTTACACTTAGAACTAGGTCTTACCAGTACCTTTGCTAGGACAATTGCAAAACTAATAAGATGGGCATATAGACCAATGTGTGTGGATGATGGATCGCTCAGAGAACTATTTACACAGGAGGTTTTAATAAATTGTGCATAAGTATGACACATTTACATTGAATTTGAAATTTGCATTGTAAAAATTGGGTTGTACCTGGATTCATGGTCCCCTAGGTAGATGTGTCTTATATTTAAAACAGGCTATCCTGAGAATAAGTTTTACATCAAACATTGAACACTGTGGTAGCCTGAAAATGTATGTATGTCTTATTAACAAAGTAACCTGTTGTAAGAAGCAGGATTATTTGTCCCTGTCCCTTGATCATAGTGTAAGAAGGACAATGCTCTTTTTATGGTCGGGTAACCTTCCTCTTAGATCTTATACAGGCAAATGGGCTGACCAGGGAAGTGACCCTTCCAAATGTCAAATCTGCAACAGTGGCAATCAGGATCTGAATCATGTTGTCTTTTTTTGCTCTGCACTTGTTGGACCCCGAAAGCAATTTCTAACACTCTTTTATCGTAGATACAATTTAACTAACATGTTTGAATTTTTGCACTTCAAAAAGTCTGCTCCTAATGAATATGTGTGTTTTCATCTATTTAAATTTTTTAAGAGTTTTTGGGATATATTTTAACAGAAATACAATACATTTTGTATTTTTACTTTGTATATTATGTAGGCCTGGGCAGAGTTCATGGAGTTCAGCTGTGCAGATCTCCGCGAAGAAACAAAAAAAACTTTGCTGCGCTACGCAAAGTTCCGCAAGTGGCAGAGTACGTTACGTTGTGCCGATGAAGCTGATTTTTAGTGTCAGGTGTTTGTCCCACGCTGTAAAATCAGCACGAATGGCACCACATGCAGCGCAAGAGAGCATTTCTTCTTTCTGCCACTCAAGTAGAAGTTCTACTCAGGCGGCAGCTTCCCCAACGTGAATGGAAGGTTTCTCAACGCGAGTGGTAGAGACCATTCACGACCGTCTGTATTGAGAAATCTCACTGGGAGGTGGTCTAGCATTGGATTTACCTCACTCGTGCTCGCCAACTAAATGAGCGCGAGCGAGCAAAAAACTCTGCGTGCTCCCTGGAGTGAAGACAACTCCGTGACCAGAGAGGAGGTCACCTCCCAGGCCTAGTTTTATGGTTAGATTGTTCATCCCTGCTGGGGTCACAATCAATCTTGAATAAACTTGAAGAAGTTGGATTATTAGTTGTGGTAGGTGACTACCTACCTCAAGGAATAATCACAACCCATGTCAGGATACATTGGTAAAGCCACTAAATTATCCTGAGCTCAACCCTCTGGTAGCTATGGCACAGAGCAGACAGGCTTGACTCAGGGCAATGTGTAAAGTATTTATACAGTACCAAAACAATAATAAAGTCGAAATGCAAAACAATAAAAATCCCAAACTGTGTTACAAAAATTGGGTAAAATTTAATAAACACGACACCAAAGTGACAAAAGTAGAAATGGAGATATGAATTTTAAAAAGTTTTAACTAGGAATAGCACGAATAAGCAGAAAATGCCAATGATAGTCGATGGTTGGCGTAGACCGGGACCTGGCAACAATATGAGGCTGGCCGCAATGGAGACAGGGTCGAATACACCAACCAAGTTTATCCGGGTCACAGATTTTACCTTCTGACTCAGTCTTTTAGTCCCAATCCACCATAGGACTACACTCCTAAAGCCCCACAGGACCTCACGGCAGGCGCTTAGGGACTCACAGGGAGCCAGGCAAAGGCAAACAGCAGGGTCCAGTCCAGCTCCATTTGTCACAGGTAAGTTGGGCTGTTTCAGGAAAGGCCTCTTGTAGCTTAATGTATCCATGTATCTTCAACAGGAGTTCAGCCTTGTCACCCTTGGTGTACACTTCTTTGTTCAAGGTACAAGAGAGAGAGCAGGTCAAGTATTTCACGAATCCTATCTGATCACAGATAACAAGTCCATCCTTCTTCTGTTCTTGCAGCAGTGTTCTGAAGTGTGTACCTGGAGATGCCACATTCATGCCTGGCACAAGCTAGTGGTTTGGAAAGACTTCTAGGTATTCCCTAACCAATGTTGCAAATGTTCCTAGGGCCAAGCCTTCACACTTTGAGCATTTTCAATATGGTGAAAGTCTTTGGCCACACTAAACATTGGCTAGAGGACTGGGGGTGTGTGTGGGAGTGTACAACGGTAACCCTAGTGTCTCCCCACATCTAGCACTACAATCCAATTTGAAGCAGCTCCCGTACCCCCAATAAACCCAGAGACAGAGTTCTGGTAGGAAAAAAAGCAGGGTTCTGCAGCAACCAGAGAGTAGATATACAGGAATTGTCTTTGCATCCTGCTCCCTTCCTATCAAGTGTGGCCCAAGTGTTATATGTAAAACACAGAGACAGAAGTCTGGTAGGGCAAAAACAGGTTTCTCCAGAAACCAGACAGTGAATACACAAGAATTGTCTTGGGATCCATATTCTCTACATGCTGTCTCAGACTACACCTAAATAGGTAGGCATAATTATGCATAGCCGTCAGGGTTTTATGATTATTATTTTGTTGTCCATTGGTCTGTTTGTCATTCACGTTTTTCTTTAGCCATTACAGCATACAGCATGGGGCAATGGACCAGGCTATGTAAGCCATTGGCTAACTACTTCATGACAAAACAAACATGATTTTACTAGGCCAAAACAAACAAGCATTGACTAAGCAGAAATGCGGTCAGCCAATGCCAGAACTACTGGCTTTGCCAAAGCTTGCTTCTCATGGTATTATTATTCATCTTCTCCCCATTTGTTGTCTATGTTGACTTGCCATCACCCTCCCACCCTCCTTTTGTCGTCATTGGTGGCTTGCTCCACTCCACTCACCCCTCCTCTTTCCATTGTCCATGTTTCCTAGACCCATCCCTCCCTATGTAGTCCATGATGGTCCTCCCATCCGCCATTAAAGAAAAAGTGTAATGACGCAGACATTGCTGGCCACGTCATAGCGCTTCCTCCCCATACCCTTTGTGTTGCCTCCCATCCTGCCTACTCTCTCACCAGCAATAAACAAAAGAGTGCTGTGACGCGGCCAGCACTGGCTGGGTTTTAGCACCTTTTATTTGTTTGCTTCCAGCCATTCTGCACAGCAGTCACGCTGCTATCCAACATGGCTGAAAACACATTGACAACACCAATACCTTACACAGGCGAGACCTACTGCCTGTTCCAATGCCTGTTTAAACTATTTTATGAATATGCACAGCCATTGGACTAATGGTTGCCAAAATGAAGAGAAACTGAAAAGAAAATTAAAAATAAATACAGACTGGGAAACAGAATGTGTTCGGTCTGCATTATGTATTTAAAAAGAAAATCAGTAAAAGTGGAAATTGGGAGTCGTGGTTCTAGTTCATCTAATATTGCAACACCAAGGTGAAGGTGTTCGCAATGAAAGCAACTGAAACTCCAAGGGCCATATCATGCTGGGATTTACTGGCTCAGTGCAGAGCTGAGCGCCTGTTTTAATGCGCTTGCAGTGTGAGAAGTGACTTCCCCTTAACCCTCTAATTCTCTTGAATTAGTGATTTATTTTAAGACAGCACATCAGAGAAACAGAAAGAAGCAAACCTTACTCACTGTTTCCATGCTGTACTGTCTGAAAATAAAGCACTAACTGTGAGAAATATCAGGTTAAATTAATTCACTTTACAAGCTGCAGGCGCATAAAAGCAGGCACTCACTCTGAGCTGAGTCAGCATGGCCCATCAAGATACAACCCTCAGAACTGATGCCACATGTGCATTTCTTGTCCCACAGTAGCCTTCAAGCTACTATATAATATTGGACGAAGGAAATAATAAAAATGTCAGACCTGTTGGCTCGTTCAAGGTGCTAGGATTATAAAGGAATGTCAAATTTGAGCCTGGCCTGATGGCTTGAAGATTCACCTACTGCATCCCACCTGGAACTAGAACATCTGGGCCTGCTTGACTCACCTCTCACACTACTCCACTGCTATAAACATTTCTCTAACACATTTGAGGGGCAGCTTTATGAAGACTATGAGCTACTTTGCTGTGATAACATTATAAACAAGTTTAAGGCCCAGGCACAAACCAGGTTCAATGTACTATATGGGCTAACTTAATGGGGAGAAAATCTCACTGCTGATTTGTGCCATATATGGTGCAGCAGAGCAGTCATTAAAAGTCCAAACCTGAGCAGAATGGGTTGCATGCATGCAGTCACACACAATCTGAATGCACAATCGTCCCATTGTACTTGTACAATACATTAGACCCCTCCACATCTGGCATCAGACATAAAAGAAACAGTCCCCAACAAAAGTCCCTAGTTGAGAAGGCTGGGACGGAAATGTGCCCTGTATGATATCCAGGTGTGTTCCTCTGGCCTGAATGCCCCACAAAGTATACTTGATATACTGATTTCTTATTTTTGCCATGGTGTTACCCTAATGTAGCATGTGTGCAGAGACCTAGGCCTATCCTTTGACATGTGTAAGGTTCTGGACTTGTCCTGTGACTTGGAAGGGTGCACCAAGGTGGGCTCATAGACACACAGTAAATTATTGTACCCGTCATGGGTTTAGCACAGAGCATGGCGGTGGCAGTGTATTGCTGTTTGTGAACCCATAGTTGTGACAAGACATTTTTTTGGTCTGTTTCACTGAAGTGGGCGATTACTGGCAGACTTGTGTAAAGTTCTGCTATGTGCTTACTATGTTCTTAACACCGACATCCTGAGTGTATGTTGTGCATGCTTACATGTGTAGCCTGTGTGGTACATGCATGGTGTGTGTGAGTCAACCAGAGTGATGAAGGCCTGTAGGATTCATTCTGGATACCACAGGCCTGAACGTTTCAAAAGATGGAGGTGAGGTTGTTTTCCCAGAATTCGGAAGGGTATTGCTCATATTCCTCAAGCTGGAGAGAGGAGACCTAGACACTTAATTGAGGGAAGTGGAGACAGGGCATTTTTAGGAATATGATTATTCCTTTTACTAGAAAAAAAGATGCTGATTAGTCTTCCTGAATACTGTCATTTTTTGGATGGCAAGAGAGATGGATGGGGCTACAGACTGTTATGCAGAAGTGAGGAAACCTTTAGGTGAGGCATGGTCTTTTGTCTTTCCGTGTTTACTATTTCAGTTTGACGGTGACAACCAAGTGAAGATACTTCACACCTCTTTGTGCCCCTTTTGTGGATGCTCCAGGCTGGAGAGTGCCCTGCTGTGAGAAGCATCGCTCTATACAAAGGCTGTCTCTGTGTAGCAGCCTGGAAAGGACACTTGAAAGGAGAACCATCTCAAACAGGTCCTACAGTTGAAGACAGTGGATGCACATCTCCTGTCTGATTTTGTTGTATCAAAATGGGACCTCAATGCCCCATTTCCAAATCATCTATGTCCAAAGAAGAGAGTGCTCTGCAGGGTACTCAGAAGACTGTTGTGCAACAAGGGCTGATGTCTTCATGACAGACAACCTCCCAGAGGAGGGTGGACATCATCTGAATCTGGATCTCTTACTGGAGGAGCTTTATACCTGCTCTGAAATGCCTGAAATCTTGCTGAGAGAGGGAATGTGCCTCTCAACCATGCAGGAGCAGTGTCTGCCCATGAGAAGCAAGTTGCATTGTGTTCATTTGTCTGTGGTGCATGCAGAAGAAAGGGACTGAGGTGTGCGAAAGAGGGCCCAAGTGTTCTTAGTGGGGCAGGAATCAGAATAATCATGACTGCAATTGCTAAGGCCCAGTTGGGCTGTGATTGTGTGTCAAACCTGGCATGTGCAAAGCCACAACTGCCAGTGGAAGAGCTGGCCTATGCATTGCTGTGACGCTCAAGTTGATTGCCCTGTGCATGGCTGCTACTAACGAACATAGCCATCACCTTCTGTGTGGGGGCAACTGCCCATACTGATCAACCCATGCTGGGACTACACCTGCTCGTTGTACCCAGCCCCTGCAGGGCTACATCTGCCGAAGTTATGGCCAGCCAGAAGAGGCTGCACCGGCAGTGTGGTCTGATCTGATGGTCCCATCAAGGACTGACTACTCTAGTGTGAGCCTGTTGCTGAGCCGCTGACTGCAGACACTAACCATTGGTCTGATCGGGACCACATTTATCCAGCCGCCTCCACTTCTGCTCAGTGCACTAATGAGTACAGGCTGTGAAATGAGTGCTCTTATTTGGGAGTGATACAAACGGCACCTGAACTTTATTCATGACACTACCTTACAGCCCAAGTGGGGGGAGCACTAAAATTAGGTGGTAGAAAGCCGGGTTCACTGGGAAGGTAAGAAAATAGTGGGCAGTGGTGCAACACTGTCTGGATATCACCCAGATGCATTAAATTGCATTCTGTTAATGTAGTATTTCGTTTTACTGTGTGTTAAAGTACTTTTCTTTCATATAAAGAGAAGCAGTGGACTGAAAATTCAATTATTGTGTTGTTGTGTGATTGTTGATCTCTGAACTAAAGCACCCCACCACTACTTCCCTCAGACGCCTGTGACTACTCGCTATCCCTACAACTGAAAGTCAAGTGAGGAGGGGGTTGTATCAGGCCCAGTTTGCAGAGCCATAGTAGGATGGGACCACAGGAGATCAGAAGCAAACAGCCTCAACCACCATGGATGAGGACAGTACCCCTGTGCCATCTGAAACATCCCCACCCCATTGTGCATCTCTTTTCATACACCCTGCATTTCCTGTCCCTTTATCTCACTCTCACACATTCTTTTAGACCCCCAGCTTTCTTTCTTTTGCCACCGTTTACAAATCTTTCGCCTTCCTTCTCCCTTTACTGGCTTTTGTATCTTGATTTGGGCCAAAGTTTGATGATCAAAAATAAGTTTCACTCCCCAGAAACAAGTGCTGGTTCCCATTGCCTGCAACCACAGGTACAAATTAAGCACTGGGGCATAGCGCACAACTCCATGATGTGCATACTCCTGACTGGACATAGCGGGAGAAGAAGAGTCAGCCATCTTGCAAAGGTTTGTCTCTTTGGCATTAGCTGCTGACACTAAATATACAATCGGGGATACATGAAATAATATTTCATATTTCCATAAGTTTCTAGATAACTATACATAACTAATAAATATTGCCTAAAAAGTTCTCATCCTGTTTACTCAAATATCTTATCTGTCACATTCAGATTCTGCAAAATGCAGCTGCTATGTTACATAACTTACCTCAGCTTGCTATTGTTAAATGCCAGTTCATCTCCCGCCACACATTACCAGAGAATAAACAGACCAAATTTAAGACACTGCATGGCAGTGGCAGCTGGTATGGGACAAGGGTGGCGGGCTGGTGAAAAAAATATGTATAACACTTACCTCTGCATGGCTGCCGTCTCTCCTCCACTTCTCTTCCTGACTCCCAGAAGCAGGAAGCACACAGGCTCCCCTAAGCCAATCACGACGCTGCTGTCACCAGCTCTTTGTGACGGGAGGTGAATGTTTGCATTGTTCAGCATTCCATCCATCATTTGTTCCTTTTGTTTTGGTCGCCCTAAGTGGGAAGGGTATGCCCAGACATGGGTCCTGTGCTCACTACGCCACTGGAGTCAAGCTAGCTTTGCTGATGGGGGGTGATGCCCCAAAACCGGTCCCAGGTTGCTTGTTTCCAGTCCAGGGAGGACCTGGCTTGGCAGTTCGGGCTGGACTGTTCCCATGAGGATCAGGGTCAAGACTGATTTGCATATGGCTGGGTCCAAACTGGGGTGGCGTGGTGAGCAAAAGAACGATGGATTAAACCCAGATCTTTGTGACTCGGGGTGAATGTTTGCATTGTTCAGCATTCTGGCCATCATTTGTTCCTTTTGCTTTTGTCACCAGCAAGACAGCAGCGTTGCGATTGGTCTGAGTGGCCTGGTTCAGTGCTCAGACAGGGAGTGGGAGCCTATGCATGCTCTCCACCCAGGCAGTGTAAAACAGCCAGGTGGAGGACATGCTAAGTGCGCATGACTGTTTGGTAAGCCCAATACATCAGACCAAACCGTCATGGGCACTTAAGTGCACATGTTTCCTCCTCCCCCTGCTCCGACAGGCCAGCCCCACCCCACCCCCTCTAACTTGGCTCGCACTTAAAAATAAAATGATACTATTGTGTTCTTTTTTTTCCCTTTTTTGCACTGCTGAAAAAGCAGTGGGGAGACGCTCCTCCACCTTAGCTGTGGAGCCACCCCTTTTGCATGGGGCACAAGGTTCTTGCTCTCGCTTCTCCTGAATGTCTCAGCTCTTGCCATTATCCCCCATTCACAGGCTTCTTTCCCCTTATGTACTTGTGATTGTGCTTACGTTCCATTGCACCAGACCAAACAGACACCTTCCGTTGGTTCAGGCTCTTTTCCCAGCACACCAAAGTTAAAAGACTGTGCCCCTCTGAGTGCATGGTGAGGTGCAGGGCCGGACTGGCCGTAGCGGGCACTGGGAGTTTCCCCGGTGGGTCAAAAGTGTGGGGGCCGGTTTAGGACCAGTGCGGGACGGTTTTGCAGTAGTGCTGCAAAATCGTCCCCTTGTAGCAAAAGCGCAGCAGCAGTGTTCCCAACCCCCAGTCGGACGTAATTGCCAGGGCTGGTTTGCGATCCCAGTCCGGCCCTGGTGAGGTGTGCCCCTATGTGAGTACAGGATGTAGTACAATAAAGCCAGGCCAATGGGCATTGCCAGTGCTCCTTTAATATTTGCACGTTCTTTGAAGTTGCCGAGCTTCCACGCCAGCCGGGCACCCCTCCACCTCCTCCCAGCTTGGAAATAAATGTGTTTCAGAGACTGCAATACATAGCTGAAGAGGGGACGCTTGGGCGTGATGAATGGGCCGGCGCTCTTGTATATTTTATGTGCAGGTTGGGAGTCGTGCTCGAGTCGAACATCAACAGAAACCCTGGGTAATATTTTCCCAAGCGCTTTATCTTTCTTTTTTTCGTAACGATTAAGCTCGGAACGTCTGCTGAGCACAATTATTTAGACACCACTTGGAGGCAGAAAGAATTAAGGATGGAGTTTAGCTGGTGAAGACAAGCTGACAGTAACAGAGCGGGGCCCAGTCGCCTTCCTCCAACCCGAAGCCCGAGGGATCAGAGAAACTCATTTAGTAGTAGAAAAAGGCATGAAAAGGTGCCAGACAGCCACACAGTAGTCCCAGTGTTTGCACTGGCTAAACCCTTTTTATCTCACATTCATAAACACAGGCTCTCTATATGATATAAAACACATTTAGCTGTCACTACAGTGTGGTGATTTATGGAACGGGGTTGTCTCTCAGAGGCTAACAGGCCTTGGTGCTGTTCTTGGCAGGTGCGGCACCTCAAGCTGTGGAAAGCCCCTCGGAACAGCGCTAGCTCCAAAGACAAAAGGTTAATTATTTTTCTTTTATTGAAAATATTTATTTTTCATCACCGTTTGCTTCATTTGTAACCCCGTTCAATGCTAAAGTAAAAATGCATGTGTAGGTGAGCCTGGACTGGAGCACAGAGGCAAGTGCTCACAGGGTCACAGCTATCATTAGTTCAGCAGGCGCAGGGGCACCAGGGCCTAAAGGTGTATGCAAGCGTCACACTGCATCCACATTATAGCTGTCTTTTATTACCTAAATTGGTCGATTTGCGTTGATTGCATTAATAACGAGATCTATAGCACTATTGCTATGCCACTAATTATTTCTTAAGTTCTGAGACATAACTTCCCAGAGGTAACGTCGCATGTGAAACCTTCAGGCATTCATAGCTTTAACAGCATTGTGCATGCGGGGCTATTTAATTCAATACTTATAATGGGAAACATACAACTGCTGGTTCCCGAACGCAATGTGTTGTTGGCTAAAAGCTGAGGACCGTTTGGAGGGGGTCACAAAAATGAGATGGAGCCACTTGCCACTGATGCAGCGCGTACAATACAAGTATTCTCCTCCTAGGTCACTTATCGGTCATCCAGGGGCAAACTATATTTTCTCACATCCACATGACGATGGGGCCCATCGACCGACACACCGACACACACCGACACACACACACACCGACCGACACACACACACACACACACACACACACACACACACACACACCCCCCCCTGGATTTCCTTTATACCTTTACGAAATTCTGTATTCCTAGGAGAAGCATGAGAACTAAATGGAAAACACCATTTATGTACCGCTGGAAAGAGCCGGAATACCTTATTACCTATCGCTTTCTTAGTTATTTCTTAAGATATTCCTGCTCATTGTTTTGTCGATGGATCATCTAGTAAGAAATTAATTTGTAGTGATTAAGACCATCTAAATCACAATAACCAATTACTAGTGTCACAATCATTTAGTAAAATAACCACTGAGTCGTTTGATTTAAGAATCTTAAATTTTATATAATTTTTAAAAGCATGAGAAAGAATTTAGACTTTTTATTCAATTATTCATTCATTGTTAATTCAAATATTTATTACGCAAAATCAATTTCATTGCAGAAAGGAAATTTTATCATGAAGCAAAAACCCTAATTACCTGCCTATCTTCCCTAATTTAGCCTAAGGATTTCTAACCTAAGTTTACTGAATAAAAAAATATCTTGATTCTCATACTCAACTGGAAAAATAAGACAGCAACAGAAACTTCAGCTCGTCAGCATCAGCTACCTGCAACCCGTCTCATCTAACAGTCTTTCAGCATCTCCTGCTCAGTAAATGGATCGATCTGGACCACCCAGCACTGGAAGCCACCAACACCGACTCTGAGTGCGACTCTCCAACTCCGACTGTGAACCCCTCCCACTAAGAGTAGGCCCTCTTATACCCTAATTCTAACTTTGCTAACTAATTGTTGCAACATTAATAACACGCTTTTCTTTCATTGGTCCATTCATTTCATCTATTCATTCTTAATCAAGTTCTCCCGGATCCAACTTGTCCTTTGGAATGTATATGATCATTTCCTTTCTCACAGTTCAAGACACGTTTCCATCTGCTTCGATCAGTACATTTGTAACTTCTTTCGATACATTCGAGAACTCTGCAGGCATTGTCCTTTCTCTTAAAACAGTTTCCCACGGTTCCTTGCTGATCACCACGGCACACTATCAGTTCAATTAGGTCACATCAGCCTTGACCATTCTTGCATCCTAGCCTCTCGGCAACATCACGTGGTTTGCTTTTCTCCAACTTTTTCTCCCTTGTCACGCGTTTCCCCGCACATGCGCACTTCATTAACCGGCAGCCATTTTATATCGCCACTCTTTTATACTTAGAAGCACTATTTTGAAATAAACAAAACATAATTAAAATAGAGAAACATAGCCTTTTCGTTTCCCATCCGTCATCTACGTACCCCAATTAGTTATTACCTAGCAGAAAGCAACATTTAAGCTGTTCCTTACTTACCATCACTATTGTTTTTGCAACGACACGTTTATATTTCTATAAAGCACAAATCATGCATTTATTATAAATTTAGTACGCAATTATTTTTATGTTATAATTAGATACACAGACATTCGTTAATAGATTATTCAGCCCATATACTTGCGTGTTACCCTTCCCTCACGTACAGTGTTGATTATTACATTTAAACGAACATTTTATTAATTTATAAAATTTGTTAGGGGTTAACATTTATTATTTTCTCTGCTCCATCAACTCCCCCCTTTGGTGATTTTTAAATCACCACATAAAACCCAAGTTATACTTCTTTTTCAAGCAGCATATGTCTTTCATCCTTTTGCTTTTTGTTAGTTACACATCTGTCTCCATTTCATCTGGTCTTCTCGTCTCTTTATACATGCTTTCTTTCATTTTCTCTAACTCAATTTCACCCATTTCTCTCTCTTTCTTTCATTATTCTGTTATTTCTTTTTATCTTATTTTGTCTTACTTTTCTTTTTATACACGTTATTACAATTTTCAACACCATGGCTAACAATATTGCTACAGTTGCTATTATTATAACTTTCCCTATCATTAGTCTACTCATTCTGGTTAACCAATTTGCTACGGAAGAAAACCCTCTACCAAGTTTTCCCAAGACACTTTCAACCTCCAGTGGAACTACTTCTTTGTGCAAATTTGTAATATTTGTAATATACTTTTGTATATTTTCACTTTTATCAGGAATGTAAGTGCAACAATGTTGGACTTTCAGCATTCCACAGACTCCACCCTCTTTGCCAAAAGAATATCAAGGGCATGCCGATTTTGCATCACCATAGCTCTCATGGCAACCATTTCGGTATTTACCATCAAGAACCCTCCCGCAGTATCTGTAGACAAACGATCTACTACTGTGGATAACTTCCGAATCTTAAATGCATTGAAAGATATTCCCACTGCTGGTATTAATGCTCCAAAAATATCACCTACAATTTCTGAAAAACTTTCCCTCTTTCTACGTGTAAAGCTATTAATCATCTTGTATGTTCCTTTTTCTTCTCTGTCCATATGAAAGATTTTGGAAAGACCAGGCCTACATAGCAAGTTCCATACCAATGATCCGGTAACCTGTAATAAGCTCTATTCCCACAAATATAATAGATACCTGGAAATATTGGATCTTTTCCACCTTTGAATCCCCAACCTCCCAAAATTTGATAATTGTCATGGCAGATACTGGAACCTACAAAGTAATTGTCATAGACGGTCTTATTTCTCCTAATACACAACTTTCCTGTTTGCGGCCAATCTAATGTCATTGCTGCATTTATCTTTCTCCCTTCATGATTTCCTTCCTCAAACGTCCATAGATGTGTTCCTTCCTCTTTTATTGCTTCTTTTGAAATTTCATTCTTCTTTCTTCAACCATTTCTAAAAATACCTTTTCTTCTTTCTTTAATTCACAGGTAAGGTTGTTCTTAGCTATTTCTTCTAAGGTTAATTTTCTATGTTCTAGAAAGAATTCTCCTAAAACTTTTGCTTGTTTTACTTTGTTAAGTTCTGGTACTACCGGAACGTTTGCAAAAATCTTATCTATATCAGTATAATAAGACTCTAATCTACCTGTTTTATAAAATAAACTTGCTATTACACTACAGGTTATTCCATAAGTTAGAGGTAGGTGATGATAAGTCACACCTTCTGACACTGATGCAGGCAACTGCATACAAACATAACAATCTCTCACATCCATTGTCTCTACATATTCGTACAACAATTTTGTAAAAACATTTTTAGAAAAGTCTGTTACTGACTTATCCTTATGTAATTCTGCACTACTTCTTAAAATAACTGGTTCTTTAATATTAGTTTCTTTTTCTGGTTTAGTATCATTCTTCGCTTCTATTACAGCTAAACTAATAGGAATTGTGATTGCTAAAACTATCCATACGGTCATTAATAAACCTGTACAAAAGCAGCACATTTTACACCATCTTTTTACAAACTCACATTTATCTCTTCTATCCCTAGTATTTTCCATTTTGCTTTTATCTTTTGTTAAGTTTCAGAAAATTGTGTCACTACACCTCAGAAATGACTTAGATGCCACTCTGCTTTCAAAAAGTCTTTGCTTGGTACTTTCTTTTAATTCTCTCCAGAATTCTTTCGTTGTCACATCCGGTGATTTGTCATATCCAGTAAAATTGTCACGTCCGGCAGAAGCACTATAAGTCTTCACTTCAGGTTTGTTGCATCTCACCTTTACCCATTCGATTTCTTAGTCTCGGGTTCTCGTGAGTGTTTCCTTCTTCTTTGTAATCAGTCAGTGCGATATACAGCCACTCAGGTGACTTGTACTTTGCATTCACTTTCTTCGTTCTTTTAGACTTTTGCAGTCGTTTTCCACTTGGCTTTTCTTGTTCCTTTTGACTTGTTATTTCATTCACTTGTTCAGCACTTTTTTCTCCTGTTCTTATTATTCTATATCTCAATTTTCTTATATAGTTGCTGGGCCAATTATCTCCTTTTCTTGGCATTTTGGCTTCACCTTTTTCTTCTCTTTCTGATTTCCAGTTTCTTTTTCTTGATTCAGTTTTTGTTTTCTCTTCTTCTCCACTTTCTTCAGATTCTGTTTCAACCTTTTCACTATGGTCTCTTATTTTGAAGCTTATGATCTCGTCTTCTCTTACTGGTGGATCTGTTTTCTCCTTCTTGTGTTCCCTTATCACTGTCCCTCCTCGGTGTTCTTCCGAATTGGTATTTTCCTCACTCTCTACTTCTAAATTTCCCTGTTCTTTTGTTTCACTATCTGTCCCTATTGCTCCTCAGGGTTCTTCTCGATTCTCTAACTTTTTATTTACTTCTTTCCCTACTTTGTCTATTAATATTATTTTTGAAGGATTTCCACCATAACTTGTACTTGGTTGCTCATCTAGATCATTTTCTTGTTCATTTTCTTCTCTAATTGATTTATATCCCCAAGTTCTCCTTCGAAATTCTTCACAGTTTGCAACTGAATCATCAGATCCTGAACTTGTGTCAGATATTTCCAGATGTCGACTGACAGGTCGATCTTCAGGTTCTGGAATATCTGAAATTCTTCCTTCTTCTTCTTCCTCCTCTTCTTCTCTAGAGGTGCTTGCAGTTGGGGTTTCCAGATGTCGACTTTCAGGTCGATCTTCAAGTTCCGGCACCCTTTCTCTTATTCCTGTTGTCCCAGTTGTTAAACTCTTATCCCACACTTCCAGACGTCGACTCACATGTCGATCAGTAGGTTCTTGAACTCTGATTGTGTGGCTGGCATGGACCCAGTTCTTCACTCCTGCACACTTGACTGCAGTCGTTGTCACTAGGATTACCGGTCGTGGCTCGTCCCAGCGAGGAACTAGACAGTTTCTTCTCCTGTGGATTTTTATGCGGACCCAGTCTCCTGGATTCAAGTCGTGGGCTGGTTTTCTTTCAAGAGTGGTTGCATCCGGTCCAACCTGATGAAACACAGAACGCACCACATCAGCCAGTCCTTTGCAATAATCTAGTACTAGATCATCAGTTATAGTCAATAACTTGTTGACAGGTACTTGTGCTTGTCTCATTGCTCGTCCCATGATCATCTCATGAGGACTAAGTCCAGTTTTCTTTTCAGGGATGCTTCTGATGGTCATCAGAACAAGGGGCAGTGCATCTGGCCATTTGAGTCCTGTAGCTTGACACATTTTTCCTAATCTGTTCTTAATTGTTCCATTAATTTGCTCTACTACCCCAGAAGCCTCTGGTCTGTATGCACAATGTAGTTTTTGTTTAATACTCAATGCTTCACAAATCAATTGGATCAACTCATTTTGAAAATGTGTTCCTCTATCTGTCTCAAACGTGACTGGAAAACCATACCTTGGAATGAACTCTCGCAGCATAAGTTTTGCTACCGATGTTCCATCATTCCTTCTAGTGGGGTATGCCTCCACCCAACGAGAAAACAAACAGACGACCACTAGAACATATTTTAGTCTGTTACAAGGGGGCATTTCGATGAAGTCTAATTGCATTCTAGTGAACGGACCTCCTTCTCGTCCTATTGTTCCTACACTCACTATTGTTTTTCTTCCAGGATTAAACTGCTGACAAATAAGACATCTTTGACAAAGACTTTCAGCAATCGCTCTAAATTTTTGGGTTATACCAGGTTTGTCTGAAAAGTCTGATCATTGCATCTCTCCCAATATGAGCTTGTCCATGGTACATCCGTGCCATGTCTGCAATCATGCTATCAGGCATAACTGGTCTTTCATCTCTGTATACCCACACACCATTGTTTTCCTGTCTTCTACATCCTGCTTTTATCCAGTAATCTTTTTCCTCATCATTTGCAGCTTCCTGTAACTGTCTCACCTCATCCCATGTCTCGACAGTGTTAGTAAAAGCAAAGGAGAAGAGATATGCTCCCTTTCTCTATTTTTATTTAGGGATACCATGTTCTCTGCACAATATCTGGCAATCTCGCCCGCGTAGTTATTGCCAACAGCTATGTAATCTTCGTTTTTCTTATGTGCCTTGCACTTTACTACAGCTATCTGTTTAGGCAGCTGTATCGCCTCAAGCAGTTTCTTAACAAAATCTCCATTTCTGATAGGTGTTCCTGCAGACGTCAAGAAACCTCTTTGTGACCAAATCTGACCGAAGTCATGCACAATACCGAAACCATACTGGCTATCGGTCACAATCGTAACTCGCACATTTCTTCCCAATTTACATGCTTGAATCAAAGCAATCAGTTCCGCAACTTGTGCAGACCTTATTCCTTTCAGACAAGACGCTTCCATCACAGTTGCGACTGTGCACACTGCGTAAGCTGCGCTTAAAACTCCTTCTTTCGTTCTCAAACATGAGCCATCCACAAACATGACATAATCTGATTCCTTTAACGGTTCATCTTTTATGTGAGCTCTTGGTTTTGTGCAATATTCCAGCACATTCAGACAATCATGATCTACTTCGTCTTGTTCAATTATACTCTCTTCATCTGGCAATGATGTTGAAGGATTCACATTCATACATCTATCTATGGTCACATTTTCAGCACTCAAGATTACTTTTTCGTACTTAGTCAGCCGACTATGTGTCATGTACTGTGTTTTTGTTCTTGTCAAAAGAATTTCTACTGAATGGGGAACATATACTCTCAGTGGATACCCCATCACTATACCTTCACTTTGTTCCAGACTTACACAAGTAGCAGCAACTGCTTTCAGACATCCGGGCAACGCTTTTGCTATAGGATCTAAAACAGCTGAAAAATAAGCAATTGGTCTCTTCATTGTTCCATGTTTTTGTACCAGTACTGAAAACGCACATCCATCTCTTTCACTGCAGTACAATTCAAAATCCTTCTCATAATCAGGCATGCCTAAAGCAGGGGCGTCACACAATTTCTTTTTCAACTCTTTGAAAGATTTCATTTCTTCGTTATTTAACTCAAAAGGGTCTCTTACATCTTTCTTGGTCAATTTTTGTAATGGTTTAGCAATCAAGGAGAAACCACTTATCCATTGTCGGCAATATCCAACCATTCCCAGAAACATTCTTACCTCTTTGCGTCATTGGTGCTCTCATTCCTTGAATCATTCTTACTCTTTCTGTCGCTATCTTTCGCTCTCCTTTCTCAATTTTATGCCCTAAATATTGAACTTCTTTTTGGCAAAATTGCAATTTTGAAGGGGACACTTTATGTCCTCTTTTCTCTAGATGGTTCAATAAAGCAATTGTATCACTTACACATGCTTCTTTTGTTTTCGATGCCACCAACAGGTCATCGATATACTGCACCATCACTGACTTTTCTGGCATTTTCAAATCTTCCAGAGATTTCTTTAAAATCTGATTAAAGATTGAGGGGCTTTCTGCATACCCCCGAGGAATTCGGCACCATGCCAAAATACGCTCTCCGAACCAGAACGCAAATAATGGCTGGCTATCTGGATGCAAAGGAATAGAGAAAATGCGTGACACAAATCTATCACTGTGTACCACTCAGCTTCGTGTGGAATTTGATATAGAATTACTGCAGGGTTTGGCACTATTGGACAACAAGGCACAACTATTTTGTTGATCTTTCTCAAATCCTGTACTATTCTATATGTTCCGTTTGGCTTTTTCAGTCCCATAATAGGTGAATTACATGGACTGCTCATTATTTCTTTTAGAATTCCCTGTTCGATCATTTTATTTATTACAGGAGGTATTCCTTCAATTATTTCTGGGGTTAATTTATACTGTGGCGTATTTGGGTAAGTTGTTCCTTCTTTTACTGTTACTTTTACAGGATCAACTTCTTTCATTAATCCAATATCTTCTCCTGTAAAATCCCACACATTTTCTTTCACTGCAATTTTTAGTTCTTCTGGAAGTTTTTCTGCATCAAATGCAGGAAACAAACCATTCATTTCAGGTTCCTGATTCATCAAAGTTACTTTATACAAGACATCTTCATCTGGGGTCTGAAATCCAATTCCATCTGGTGTACAATAAATTGTGCAATTCATTTTGCACAAAAGGTCACGACCTAAAAGATTTACAGGACTACAATCGCACACTACAAATCTATGCATTTTGCTAAAAGAACCAATTTTTACTTCCACTAATTCAGTAAGTGGTGTTTTAATCCGCTGATTTGCTACTCCTACTACTTGGATGTATTCACCTGAGAGAGGAAGGTTTGGAATTTCCACTGATCTAACAGTAGAACGGGTAGCTCCAGTATCGACAAGGAATGTTACATTTGCACCATTCACTTCTCCATCCACAAAGGGACCAGACTGATCTACCTCTAGAGTTGCGCCAAGTACGCACTCTTTTCCCTCTCCTAGGCACCGTCATGAGCTTTCATCCCATGTCTCATCCTCACTCTGTCGCAACCAATACTGAGAAATGTTGGCTGCTCGCGGCAACTGTGTTACCTGCTCTCCTCCGTAGAATCCTGTTTCTGTTCTGTATCTTTGCTGGTTAACAGTGTTGGGAAGTGGTGGTTGTGGCACCTGACCTTGTTGAACAACTACCTCATTCTGCACCTGTGGAGTTAATGATTGATTTTCCGGATTAGGTGGGAACTTACACTCGTTTCTCCAATGCCCTAATTTTCCGCAATTATGACAGGGCCATTTCTTCTTTGCCTCCTCTAGACTCACTTGACCTTTCCCTTTACCTATGTTAGGTCGCGTTTTATTCTGTCCTGTTTCATTCCCACTATTATTATCCAATTGAGCTTCTTGTTTTTCTGCCACTTTCACCTGTGCCCACATTGCCTTCTCTTTCAATTTACGCTGTCTACTCTCAATATCATCACTGCAATACTTAGCATACCTCAGTACCTCATCTACTGTGCCATTCTGCCAATTAATCATATGCTGTTTAATCATTTCACTAATCTCTGGTTTCAACCCAAACACAAATCTGTATACGAAATGGCTCATATCTTTCACTTAACTCCTCATATCCACTATACTGTTTGAAAACCAACAACAATCTTTCATAGTATGCATGTACAGACTCTTTGCTTTCCTGTGTAGTTCTATCAATTTTCACCCAATCTGTTTCTTTAGGAGGAATCTTATTTTTCAAAAAGGTAATCACCTTATCGTACTTCCTCATCACCTCAGGACCTGGAGCTCCTGTCTTAGGATCTCTTGGATATTCTGTAGTTGGCCAGTCAACTGTAATTTTACACTGACCACAAATCAGTTGGTACCACTATGTCAAATAATCCATCTAAATCTATCCACAACACTTTTGAAACCTTTACAAACCTCTCTACTTGTCGGTACCATTCAACTGGTTTCTCTCTCAGCTTCGGAAATTCCTTTGTGAATGACAGTATATCCTGCCTAGTCCAGGGAACATGCACATAACTACCACCTGGAGTTTCTCTCATAGGGTATTCTCTGGCAACAGGTTCTTTTTCAGTTATCATAAAAGCCAAAGAAGCTTTGTCTGTAGTTTTCTCATTCTTTTTGTCCATCTAACCTTCCATCTGTCCACATCACCCCATTTTCTCAGTAACACAATTAACTCTTTTATCTGTGTCAGCCTTCCTGCCGTGTTCAAGTTTTCAATATCTTTTTCACAAAAGTCTACTCTGTAGGGTTTCTGCAATGTTTTCACTTTCGCAAAATCTATTCCAATTTCACTGGCTACCTCTTCTAGTTTGTCATGTAAATTCTTTGCTCTCCATGTAATACTTTTGCACAGAAACATTATTTCATCATCCTGGTAATTTTTTATCTTTTCTGTACCAATCGTTCCTAGAATTAATTCTTCCATGTCAATTTTTAACCTAATTACATCTAATGGTTTTTCTTCTGGTTCTTTCATTTTAAATGCCTTCATCCACTCATTTAACTCATCAGGAGTCGGACCTATGGGTGTATTATTTAGTTCTATCCAATTACCACTCTTTTCAGGAGTCTCTGTTGCAGATTCTGTTACCATATGCATTTTCCTACCATTGCACTCATTCACAGTCAAATTTGTAGGTGGACTTGGTCTGTAAGTACTAGCCAAATTACTTGTACTTGCACTTGGTTCCATCCTTTCCTTTTCTCTCTGAAATTGTGAACTCATGGGAATCACTAAAGATCGTTCATCAATTTTCTGATTCTCAAAAACTGGTATTACTGGACCTATTGTTACAGGTACAGTCACAGCTTCCATGTTTTTCGTTAATTCTCTAATTTTCTCAGTTAGTTCTTTTGTTGTCCTTGCCAATTTGCTTGCATTGTCACTCTATTCCTTCATTTTGTGAAGTTCTTAATTGATCTTGTGACCTATTTATTTCAATTCTTTTACCGGACTTTTATTTCGCACAGTCTCTATTAGCGGCGCATTTGGTGTCACCACTGTAGAACTCTGCTGATACAGAGGTGGATTTCTATTTAAAATATCTTCCAGCAATTCATCATCCGTTTCGCTCTCATGCATATATTTCTTCCTCTCCATATGTTTCTTTTTCTCAGTACGTTTTCTCTTAGTCTCTTCCTCAACTGTAAAAGCCGGAAACAAACCTCCTGTCATGTTAGCACATCTCCATCGTTTTATTCTATCCTCATGATTTATTCCCCACATTCTTCCAGGCATAAACTCATGATCTCTTAAACCTCTGAATCTCTCTCTCTCTCATACATCTCATCCTCCCATTCCGTCAATGCCTCAAACTGTGTCGGTCTAGGTCTAGGTTCTAGATTTGTCATCTTTTCTCTCAAATTTCGCAAAACCGCTACACTAAATGAACCATTCTCAGGGAAAGCTAATGCACCATCATTCTTCGTATACTTTGCCCAATTTTCCAACCATATGCATGTATGATATCCATATTTCAGCATCATATGTGAAGCTGCTGATTTCGGCGGAGGAATTACTTGTCCCTCTCTAGTCACAACCTTTTTGTCTTTCTTAAATAAATTCTTTAATTTTGTCGTCCATGACGTTCTCTCTCTTTCATACTCGTAATACGGCATGTTTTCGATTGGTTTTTCTCTTCAAACTAACACTATTCCGTGTACGGAACTTTAACCAATCACAGCGCGACTCACACTAACGCACCAATCAGAACAATTCCCTTCGTCCGTGGACCAACCAATCCTAGCGCGGCACTTTTCTACGTCACTCCTGACTCTGTGTTCACGTGACTAGCGCACTATCCAATCCTAACGCGACACTGTCGATGTCACTCCTGCTCTTTTACCCCTCCTTTACAAAAATTATCGGCAATTTTCTTTTCACTGTTTTCTTCGTTAGTTACAACAATTAAAACAATTCCATAGTCTAATTCGCTAAACAAAAGTGACAGCTTTGTCCTTTTACACAAGAATCCTGTATTTCCAGTAGGCAGCGCTTACCTCTACCCTACCACAGAATTATTAACTCTCGCCGATAAAGTAGCACTTTCCTCTACCTTACCCTTCTTTCAAGCAAACAATTAACTCGTTTCTCTGGAGATAAGACATGTGGAGACTAGGCTCCTGAGAATTAAGGCCAAAGTTTCACAAGAAAACGTGATTTGCTATTTCAGTTACACACCTTTCGTACAGAAAATCCCTAACATAACACAACCTGTGTTATTACCAAAATGAATTCAGACCATGTACCAAATTCCATGTGACTTCTCTTGCCACACGTGTTCCACTTCCTACATCCCAGAAGCGTGAAAACTCACATATAACATAACACGACTCAACATATAGTGTTAGTCATAATAAAAAAAATAATCAATAATCACTAAACTAATCTATAGAAACCATAACTCTGCTACCAAGAAATCTGATGCAGCGCGTACAATACAAGTATTCTCCTCCTAGGTCACTTATCGGTCATCCAGGGGCAAACTATATTTTCTCACATCCACATGACGATGGGGCCCATAAACATCGCCTATCACACACACACACACACACACACACACACACACACCTGGATTTCCTTTATACCTTTACGAAATTCTGTATTCCTAGGAGAAGCATGAGAACTAAATGGAAAACACCATTTATGTACCGCTGGAAAGAGCCGGAATACCTTATTACCTATCGCTTTCTTAGTTATTTCTTAAGATATTCCTGCTCATTGTTTTGTCGATGGATCATCTAGTAAGAAATTAATTTGTAGTGATTAAGACCAGCTAAATCACAATAACCAATTACTAGTGTCACAATCATTTAGTAAAATAACCACTGAGTCGTTTGATTTAAGAATCTTAAATTTTATATAATTTTTAAAAGCATGAGAAAGAATTTAGACTTTTTATTCAATTATTCATTCATTGTTAATTCAAATATTTATTACGCAAAATCAATTTCATTGCAGAAAGGAAATTTTATCATGAAGCAAAAACCCTAATTACCTGCCTATCTTCCCTAATTTAGCCTAAGGATTTCTAACCTAAGTTTACGAATAAAAAAAATATCTTGATTCTCATACTCAACTGGAAAAATAAGACAGCAACAGAAACTTCAGCTCGTCAGCATCAGCTACCTGCAACCCGTCTCATCTAACAGTCTTTCAGCATCTCCTGCTCAGTAAATGGATCGATCTGGACCACCCAGCACTGGAAGCCACCAACACCGACTCTGAGTGCGACTCTCCAACTCCGACTGTGAACCCCTCCCACTAAGAGTAGGCCCTCTTATACCCTAATTCTAACTTTGCTAACTAATTGTTGCAACATTAATAACACGCTTTTCTTTCATTGGTCCATTCATTTCATCTATTCATTCTTAATCAAGTTCTCCCGGATCCAACTTGTCCTTTGGAATGTATATGATCATTTCCTTTCTCACAGTTCAAGACACGTTTCCATCCGCTTCGATCAGTACATTTGTAACTTCTTTCGATACATTCGAGAACTCTGCAGGCATTGTCCTTTCTCTTAAAACAGTTTCCCACGGTTCCTTGCTGATCACCACGGCACACTATCAGTTCAATTAGGTCACATCAGCCTTGACCATTCTTGCATCCTAGCCTCTCGGCAACATCACGTGGTTAGCTTTTCTCCAACTTTTTCTCCCTTGTCACGCGTTTCCCCGCACATGCGCACTTCATTAACCGGCAGCCATTTTATATCGCCACTCTTTTATACTTAGAAGCACTATTTTGAAATAAACAAAACATAATTAAAATAGAGAAACATAGCCTTTTCGTTTCCCACCCGTCATCTACATACCCCAATTAGTTATTACCTAGCAGAAAGCAACATTTAAGCTGTTCCTTACTTACCATCACTATTGTTTTTGCAACGACACGTTTATATTTCTATAAAGCACAAATCATGCATTTATTATAAATTTAGTACGCAATTATTTTTATGTTATAATTAGATACACAGACATTCGTTAATAGATTATTCAGCCCATATACTTGCGTGTTACCCTTCCCTCACGTACAGTGTTGATTAATACATTTAAACAAACATTTTATTAATTATTTATAAAATTTGTTAGGGGTTAACATTTTTTATTTTCTCTGCTCCATCACCACCTAAGTGAAAATCTATGCATTTAGTTCACAGCTAGGCTGATAACTGACTAATACGTAAGCTCAGCGAATTCTAAAAGAGAGAAGTAACAACAAATACAGTGAATGAAAAATTGTATTTTGGACCTTGGTGGTGGCAAAAAAGAAGTAGTGGATAGAGAGCTTTTTAATCTTAGTGCCTGTGAGCCGAGGGAAAAGTACAGAGATCATAACAAGCGAAGGATAAATCTAAGCAATTAAAAATTGGTAAACCATTGATTAATTGCTGGGACCACTCGTTATAATATTAAAGAGTGTTGTCACCCTTTAGGAAAGGTCCTAGGGGATCTAATTCTACCAGTGCCACTGTAAGAATTATTGCTTGCCTAAAAGCAGTGGCGGTTGGTAGCAAATCACATTGGAGGGGTGGGTGGCGCAAAAAATCTGCACATAACAAATCTATATTACACATAACATTTACACATACATATATACACATAACACGTACACATAATACATACAAATACACAATATTATACACATTAACATAAATATACACATTAAAAAAAACACTGACGTTACACTGCCGCTCCACGTTCTGCAGCATGTCCTCTGAGCGCGAAGCCCACAGCCAACTCTCTCATCCAATCAAAACGCTGTTCTAAAGTGCCTTGATTGGCTGGAGAAACCTGGCTCCATGCTCCAAAAGGCACTGTAGGTCTGTGCCTGCTCTCCAATCCAGCTGTCCAAGACAGCCAGGTTGGAGAGGTTTGAATTGCGTATGTTGGTTTGGCCGTTGCAAGGTAGCCGGCCAAACCAACATGCGCAATGCAAACTTACGTGGCCATTCCTCACTGCTGCCAATCATTGGCAGCAGTGATGCATTGGACCCGCCCTGCCCTCGCACTGAGAACGGCGGGGCCGGCATCGGCCACGCCAAAAGTATGGCGGTCGTGCCGGCCCCCTCCGGCGACCACAGAGGCAAGCCTGTCGCGCACTTTGGTGACGCGACAGGCGCGCCTCACGACTGATTGGTCCTGTGTCCTGGGCGTGCCCCGGAAGTGATTGGAATCACTTCCGGGTCACCCGATGGGATAGCGCCAGGCCGGTTAGAACCGACCTGGCATGGAAACATTTAAAAGGCTGGGGAGCGCAGGAGTAGGTCTCTTCGCTCCCCGCTCCCCAGCCTGCCACACCAGCCTCGCTAGGAGGCTTTAATTTCAATTTGTTTTGTCCCCTTTTGCAGGCATCGAGTCGCGGTTCGTGAGGCTTGGGGGCCCTGGAGAATCGGCTGCAATCGGCGGCAAGCGGAGGCGGGCGTGGTCTGTTTTTGGCCCATTTGCAGTTTGAGGCAGCGGAGTACCGCGGTTTGCGGGAAGGACAGGCTTGGGGGGGCCCTGAATAATCGGCTGCAATCGGCGGCAAGCGGTGTCTTCGACCGGCGCAATGGGAGTCTCGAGGAATCCCGGCACAGCAGAGACGGCAGGTACCCGGTTGCGGGGGCGCTCGACTAGCGAAGGCGCGCACCCTTCCGGTCTTAGTCAGTTAGAGGCATTGTTTGTGGTACTAGGGAACCGGTTTTAGAGCCACGTTCGAGTCCCTCCGTGGTCCGGCTGTGTTTGGCGTGATAAGCTTGGTGGGGGGTGTGTGATAAGCTCGTACAGTTGCTCGGTACTTGCCTAATCTCTAATATTGATTAGCCCTGCGGTGTACTGGGGTGACAGGGAGCGTGTACGCAGGGAGAGGTCCTTGCATTAAGCTCCGAACCCAGCGCTGTAGTTCCCCCTAGGAGCGTGAATTGGGAGTTAGCGTCCAGCCGGTGTCAGCACTGTAACAGTGACTGATAAGGAGGGCATATATTTATATAGCTGCATTTTACAGAGGGACAGTTTAGCATGGCTGGGAAGGCAAAGAGGGGGGGCAAGCCCTCTCGTATGGAGAGCTTTATGGAGGCAATGCTCAGAAAGGTTGACGAGTTGGGGCAGGGTCTCGCTGATCTCAGGGAGAGGGTAGACGCACAAGGGGGACGGAAGAGAGGGCCAGGCGCAGCATGGTGCCCCCAAGGTCGGCTTTTCCTCCCCTCCCCAAAAGGGTTAGGACTAACAAGGGGGGGCGGATGGAACCAAGGTTACCATTGTCCCCGGCCCCTGTTTTGCCTACAGAGGAGGTCCCGCCCGCAGAACAGGTACCTGTTCTGCCATTTGCCCCAGTGCCAGTCCCTGCGCCTGTCCCGGTGCCAGCTCCCCAGCCCCCAATTCCCCGGTGTCAGTCCCCCAGCCCGGGGAAGGGCCCGGACCGTCAGGGGATAGCCCGCATTTGCCGGTGTTGCCTAGCACGGGGGGAGGGCATTCCACAGGATGTAGTGTCCCATTTAGCAGCAATCCTTCCTTGGTTGGGGAAGGCTGGGATCCTGTCATCAACAGTGGGGGGTAAGGACGGGGGCGGTGAACCACTTGCAGAGGCGATGCGAATAGTGGCCCAGTTGCATGGGACACCAGTGGACAAAACGGGGGAGGGCCGGGGTACGCTGTCCCCTCATTTCAGCGGGGGGGGCCAAGCCACTTGAACTCAGCGGGGGAGTACCGGGGAACAGCCTGACGAAGGAGAAACTGTCAGGGTCAGCCGGGTCCGCTGCAGTAGGTAAGCTGATGACATTGCCAATGTTTTGAATGTGGGTGAGTCCCGCACAGAGCGGGAGAATTTGGGGAGGCATGTCACACAGGACGTAAAAGACAGGATTTGGTCGGGGGCTTACATTAATATGTTCTCTTTGCTTATTTGCGAAAAAGAGAGGGAAGAGGCCAGGAAGAACAAAGACTGGATGCTCCCGAGGAATGGGCAAACGAACTTATGAAGTACAGGGTGGAAGAAAACTTGATGAATTGGATTAGAGGTTTTTCCATTTTCATGGCAGTCATGGCTGAGCGTTTCCCCAATATACAGGCTGAGATGGCATGTTACCAAAACAGGATTGTTCTCGCCGCATGATAAATACGGGGGTGAGGGATGGAAGGAATATGATAAGAGCTTCAGGAGAACTAAAGCGTCTGACACATCCCTATCGTGGGACCGCATTGACACAATTGCATGGTTAGACCAAATTGGCGGGGGAGTTCAGGATAGGGCCAGGAACCAGTCCTTTCAGGCCTTTCAGTCCTTTCGGTCACAGCCAAACAGGTCCCTCCGGCCATACAAACACCGGGGGAGGGCGCAAAGGGACATGCTGGGATTTTAATAGACGTACTTGCACTAGACCGCAAGGCACGTGCAGGTTTAAGCATGCGTGTTCCATCTGCGCGAACCCATCTCACCCCGAGTCCAAGTGTTTTAAGAAGGCAAAGGATAGGGGAGTTAAGAAACAGGAGTGAGGTGCATGCACATCAAAAGGCACGGTCACCCATTGATGCAACAGCACTGACACCCTGGCTAAACAAATATCCTTGTCACTCCACCGCAAAAATGCTGCTAGATGGTTTCAGGTACGGTTTTAGGATACCGGCACCTGATTATGTGGGGGCATCAGAGTGCAAGAACCAACTCTCGGTGCGAGCCAAACCTAGCGTAGCAGCGATGAAAATTGAAAAAGAATTGCGACTGGGCAGAGTAGCTGGCCCATATTATTCAATCCCTGTTGAGAATTTTGTCTGCTCCCCTTTGGGCGTGGTCCCCAAGAAGGAAAGTGGAGAATTCAGACTCATACATAACCTGTCAGCACCCAAGGGAAGTTCATTGAATGATGCAATTGATGAGGAGTTTTGCAGTGTGAGATATGCTCTTTTGATCAAGCGGTGGAGATGCTCAGGGGTTTAGGCCCTGGAGCCCTTTTGGCAAAATCAGACATAGAGTCTGCTTTTCGTCCATTGCCAGTCCACCCGTCTGATTTTCATCTACTTGGCTTTCAATTTTTAGGTAAATTCTACATGGACATGTGTATGCCCATGGGCTGCTCGGTTTCCTGCGCATATTTTGAAAAATTCAGTTCATTTCTGGAATGGGTTTTTAGGCAGGTGACAGGGCACCAGTTGGTCATGCACTACCCCGATGATTTTCTTGTCTTGGGGTCACCGGGATCATGGGAGTGTGCGTGGGCGCTGCAGGAATTTTGCGCACTCATGCATGCTTTTGGGGTCCCCTTGGCCCGGGGAAAGACGGTGGGACCTAATACAACAATAGAGTTCCTAGGGATTGAGTTAGATTCCATACAGGGGTGTTTCAGGTTGCCCGCGGACAAGATCACCAAGTTCAGGGCCGCATTACAGCAGTGCTTGGTTAGGGAGAGGGTCACATTGCACCAGTTACAACAGACAGTAGGGCAGTTGAATTTTGCTCTAAGTATCATACCTATGGCAAGGCCATTTTCCCGATCCATCTCACAGGCAATGGCGGGGCTCAGGGAGAGACACCACCACACCAGGCTGTCAGCTGAGGTCAGGCAGGACATGCAGATTTGGATGGCATTCCTGCAGGACTTCAATGGCAGGGTAGTGTGGCCCGGTCCGCCCACTACTTCCGCGGAGTTAGGTTTAATGACTGACGCTGCGGGTAGTGAGGGATTTGGTGCCATACTCGGTACCGAGTGGGTGGCGCAGCGGTGGCCAGCATGGTGGGTCGAGACCGGTTTGACGGGCAACATAGGTTTCCTAGAATTGTTCCCCATCTGGGTGGCGTTAACAGTGTGGCCAGAACAACTGCGTAATCAATCAGTGGTGTTCTGGTCAGATAACATGACGGTGGTCGAATGCATCAACCAACAAGCTGCACGGTGTAGGATGATTCTCCGGCTATTGAAGGAGATTGTACTGTTATGCATGAAGCTAAATATGCAATTTAGAGCTAAACATGTGCCAGGGGTATTAAACCATGTGGCTGATGCACTTTCTCGCTTTAAGATGCAGGTTTTCAGGGCCCACCTCCGGCGGCAGCGAGTATGCCACCCCTTTCCCAGAACTACTTTGGCAGATTGGTGCCCCCAACTACCGGACCTCGTGGCAGCTAGCCTAGCACCCAGGACCAGGAAAGCATATGAAGGGGCGTTTTGGGCATATTGTTCCTTCTTGGGAAGGAGTGGGCTGAAAAGTGGCATGACGCGGGGCACTCCATTACCTGGGGTTTTTGAAGGGGAGGGGCGCTCAGCGTCAGCGGCTAAACGGCATGTGGCGGCAATCTCCTTTTTGCCCAAACTAGAGAGAAACGGAATCCTACCAACAGCTTTATAGTGAAGAAGGCACTGAAAGGTTGGCAGCGCCTCCAAGGGTCTACCCCAGATACGAGGTGGCCAATCGGGGTGGAGCTGCTAACATCTTTACTGAGGACCCTCCCCCTGATTTGCACCACATCAGAGGAAGTTCTGTTGTTCACCGCCGCCTTTTCATTGGCCTTTTATGGTGCTTTTAGAATTGGGGAATTGGTGGCTCAAAACAAACAAGATGTGCAAGGCGGACTGCAGTTTGACGACGTGAAGGTTCAGGGGGATGCTCTAACGATATCAATTAGGAAGTCCAAGACGGACCAAGAAGCACGAGGGACGGGGTAGTACTGCATCGGGCGCATGGCAATCCTTGTTGCCCCCCTCACAGGTGGAGGCTTTCCTACAATCTAGACCTAATAACAAAGGGGGGCCTCTCCTGGTTCATGCTGATGGTATTCCACTTACACGGTTTCAGTTTAAGAGGGTCCTGGACATGGCAATACAGAGGGCAGGGCTAAACCCAAGTTGTTTTGGTACGCATTCTTTTAGGATAGGGGCTGCCACGGAAGCAACGGCTAGGGGTTTACCTAGCAACAACGTCCAAAGGATTGGGAGGTGGTCCTCCAATTGTTACAAGCGCTATGTGCGGCTACATATGTTGTGAGCAGGATAGTTGCCAGGTGCTGATGCGTATGTCTTCTCTGATTTCATTTACAGTTTCTCAAACCTGTCACGCAGGGGGGAAACTGCGAACGCTGCAACAACAGCACCAGGCAACACGAAGAACATCATCACCAAAGCAGGGATCACAGGTCGCATGGATCATTGGTCACTCGTATGTGAAGCGTTTGTCTAACTTTTTCCTTACAGGGAGCTACAAGACTAGGGCAGAGTGGGCAGGTTTTAGGGTATCATTTCATGGGAAGGGGGGGCCTATGCTTGAGCGAGTTTAGGGGTTTCACATTGGAGCTATTAAACAGGGGTGGTCCACGTCCCAGTATTATCTTGCACCTAGGGGGGAATGATCTGGCAAGTCTCGGTAGAAGGGGGCTAGTGGAAGCAATAATATCAGAAGTGAGTTGGTTAGCCAAGACATGCCAGGGGTGTACCATTGTATGGTCACAAATGATTCCAAGATCCCAATGGAGGAGGGGGGGTCGGAGTCGGTAAGAGCGCTGAATCACTCAGTAAGGAGAATAAATAACAAAATAGAGAGGCTCTTCAGGGCTCCTCGTCTACAGACAATCGCCCACGGGTGTATCAGGGGTGAGTCGTGCTTCTTAAAAGACGGGGTCCATTTGTCAAGAATAGGCAATGAGGCTTTCCTAGAAAATCTTCTAGCATGGTTTGGTCTCCAGGGGCAGGGTATGACCTCCTAGTGAGCGCAGAGGGGGGGCCAGATAGTCGGTCAACTATGCTGGCCTGTGGCAGTAAGGTCATGATTGGTGAGCAGTAAATTTAAGGTCCTTAGAGGGCAGCGCCATTCTTGAATGGGGTCGCCCAAGTGGGAGGGACAGGTGGTCTCTCCTAGAACTCCAGGGGCAGTTTACAGCTGGTTGGCTGGATGGGTGCGGGGGAGGGGGGAGTCACACTTTCCCTAGGCTGGTTGGCCACCCCGCACGTGCACAATGTCGCCAGTAAACGGCGCAGAACTGCAAGGGCCCCTTTATGGTACGGGGGTGACCGGGGGGGGGGGGGGGAGTAACCTCACGGTAAACGGGCCCTCTGCGCATGCGCACTCCGGCTGGAGGGCGTGGTTAAAAATTTGATAAGGATCTGACACCAGTTAGTGACCTTGCCGTAGGCCCAAATAGGATACGCAGAAAAGTAAAATGCTGTGATGATTATTAAAGATATGTTAGATTCGGATAGGAAAACCTTTGTATTAGAGTCATGTTAAGGTTAGCCAACTGACATCTGTACTGATCAATTGTAATCAGTGTAATGCATAATTTTCTGCGTAAATTTGTAAATCTTGTATATATTAATAATGCTTTTTATTTTGTTTAATAAATACGGCCGGGGGTTTTATGACCCCCACATCCAAAACCCTTCTCATGTCATTTGATCTGGGTCCAGTTATGGGAGGAGGGGGTGTAGGTAGTACCTGGCCATACTGTTTGCTGGCAGAAAGCGTCAAAAATAAAATGGTGATAAAATCATTTTATTACCACTTCATTTTTGACACTTTCTGCCCAGCAGTACGGGGGGGGGGGAGGGGGTGACGCTCCTCCGCTCCCACCAAGGAACCGCCCCTGCCTAAAGTACTATTATGCCACACCCTTTCCTAACAATGTTATGTTGATCATTTGTACAGCACTTTACACAACTTTAAGGTTAAAGGGGCCACATATTGTGGAGCAATCTGGGTTCCTCTGGTGGCTCCTAGCATAGTATTGCCCTAGTACGAAAAGAGGATACCACTGATATAGGAGATACACCAGGGGCCTTTACTTGTCATCACCCTCAATATGATGTTCTCATGGTGACACATAAGCTAGGATATTGGGCAGAAAAATGTCAAATGTTCAGTTGGACAGGGAGGTGTGAAGGTGACTTGAGGGACAGACTTTGCTCCGATTCACTAAGGTCGGTCAAAGTTATGGTACAACTACTGGAGTAAGAAGGGCTTCCTGGAAGGTGACTTGACAGGCGTGATGCTCCCGACATATATATACATATATATATGTCCATATATTACCTACTGGCAGTCGCCAGTAGGTAGTTGTAGTTAGGATGTAGTTTCCATAGGAAGAGCGTTATTTCATTTGCCAATTACGTTTGCGTTGTTTGACGAATCCTTGCAAAATTTTCAAAAGTAGTTAAAAGCTCCCTTCAGCTGCTGAGCTGCAGTCTTGAAAATTTCAGGGTGATCCGTCAAGCAGGGAGGAAGGGGGGTCCCAAAACGCGTTTTCCCCATATTAATTTCCATTGAAACTTTAGCCACAGCTACAGCCCGAACTGCTGAACGGAATTACACCAAGTTTGGAAGAAAGGTAGCTGTTGGTCCAGAAATCGCCCTTTTTTGTTAAATGGTGTAGAGTTATTTAAAGAAATTTCCAGTTGTATATATAGGGACATAGAGGATCCGCTACCCCTCCCGATCTTGTGCTGAGAACTGATTGGCTGCCAGCACTTCAAAGTGTTGGCAGCCATCTTGTGACTCGGTTGAACCGAGTCAGAAAAAACATTTTAAAAAAAGAAAAGGGGGCAGGGTAGAAATACTCTGAACCCCTAGGCATGGGGGGGGTCCCACAGGGACCCCCAGGGCCAAAAAAGCATTCTTTGTTTTTATATTACGGCGGGAGTCGCGCTGGATCCACGAATACCGCCCAATTTTTTTTTTTTTATGTAGCTTGGCCTCCTGTGCTTCATTATTAATTGGCCCCTGGGTGGGCGAGGTCCAGAGGGCATTGTACAAATAAAGGAGGGGGGCACACGAGCCCCCCTCCTTGGGCTTTTTATGCCCCAGGGACCACTACCTCGGCGGGGCTTATTCTTAATAGGCAACCCCGTGCCCTGAGAACCGCCACCTCCCCATGGCAAAATCTGAAGTTATTGCAGGGGGCCCGCATGGCCCCCCCCACAGCCCAGGGGACCGCCACTTCCCCGGGGCAAAATAAAACATTAAAGCGGGGGGCACACTGCCTCCCCGCAGCCCCGGGGACCGCCACCTAATGGGGGCTAAAATATTAGTGCCACATCCCCAGGGCAACTCTTTAAAATTAAAGATGGGGGCTGCTTGGCCCCCCAAAGCCCTGGGGACCACCACCTCCCCAGGGCTGTGTAGTGCAAAGGAGGGGGGCCACGTGACCCCCTCCTGGAGCAATAGATGGCCCTGGGGACTGCCACCCCAGCTCCCTCTCTGTCAAAGCAACACCGGCTCCCGCAGGAGGCAGGGAGCCAGCAGGGACCGCAGGGGCCTTGAGGCTCCCCGCGGTCCCAAACACTACAAAGTGGGAGCCCTGGGTGGGACCAGGGCACCCACACTAGAGGCCAGGCCCAGGTGGATGGGGTCCCAAGGGCTGAAATTGGCCCAGGAGGGGGTCCGCGTGGCCCCCCTTCCATTATTGATTTTTTTTAATTAAAAAAAGAGGCCAGGCCCTGGGGGATGGGGTCCCCGAGGCCAAAATCGGCCCTGGAGGTGGGCCAATCAGTCCCCCTCCCTTTTAGTTTAAAAAAAAAAAAAAAAAGCAGGGCCCGGGGTTGGGAGATGGCTCCCTGGAGCCAGAATTGGCTCAGGGAAGGGGGGGCCACGCGGCCTCCTTTCCCGAATAAATTTAAAAAACAATAATAAAAAAAGACCGACAAGTCGCTGGAGGCCCCGCCCCCTTTCACCATCACTCTTCACCACTGTGCAAAAGCGCCTCCTGGCACACTGCTGGTTGGGGGATGAAGTCCCCTTGGATGCTGAGGGCCCTAGGGGGCCAACAAGCCCTCCTGTTACCTTCAGTAAGTCCCATACAGCGTGATTGCCGAGAGGACTTTGGAGGCAGCGCCCCTTTTCTCCACCACTCTGCAAACGCGCCTCCTGGGGCACTGCTGGCTGGGGAATGAAGTCCCCTTGGCTCCAGAGGGTCCTTGTGGGCCAACAAGCCCTCCTGTTACCTCCAGTAAGTCCCACAGACCGTGATTGCCATCAGTGATGTCATTAGAAATGTCACTGACCATGTCATGGGTGATATAATATGTGGAGGTCATAAGCAGTGCATTGCGGTGGCGTAAGTTATAGTTGGCTCCAGTAATTATAACTGCCGAATTTCACTGGTTTTGCACGAGTGAAATCTGAGCCTAACTATAATGTTCCTGTAACCTTTGGGTTTTTTCAGTGAATATATATATTTATACATATTAAGAAATTGGATTATTTGGGATGGGTGATTTCCCACTTCAAGAAACAATCACAATGCTTGTCAGGGTGAACCCTCCAAGTCACTAAATTAACCTAAACCTAACCTCTGGTAGCTATGGCACAGAGCAGACCGGCTTAATTTAGGGCAATGTGTAAAGTATTTATATAGTAACAAAACAGTAATAACGTCAAAGTTCCCAAAAATTAAAACCTAGAATAAAACATAAAAATCAAAATGATCAGAATGGCAAAATATAATAGAAACCAGATATATGAATTTTCAAAGTTAAGCAGAAATAGTGGCAAAAAGCAAAAATGCCAATGTAAGTCAATCGTTATGGCAGTACACTTCTAAAGCCCTCCACAAGACGTCAGGAAATGCAGTTTGCGACTCACACGGTGTCAGGCAGAGGCCAACAGCAGGGTCAAGTCCAGGTCCAGTTGCTACTGGTCAGAGGGATATTTCCAGGAGATGGCCTCTTGCAGCTCATCTTCTCACTGGAGCAACACTAGAGGTTACCAAGCTGACCTTTGGAGTCCACTTCTTTGTTCTGGGTACAAGAGGGAGCAGGTCCAGCCCTTCACGGCTCCTCTCATGTCAGACAGCAGGTCCTGTCCTCTTTTGTTCTTCTGCAGGCACAGAAAGTACTCTGAAGTGGATGCCTGGAGGTGCCACACTTATCTCTGGACCCAGCTAGGGTGTGAGGCGACTCCTGGGTATGCCCTAACCAATGAGGAGACTGCAAACAGGCCCAAATGCTATTATCAGGGCATTTTCAAGATGTTAAAGTATTTAGCCACACTAAATTTGGGCTTTGAAGGCTGGGTGTGTATGGGGAGTACACTATGATAATCCTAGTGTCCTCCCACATCTAACACAAGTGTGCCCGAAGTGTTACAGGTGGCTCACAAGACCTACCCATCAGGATTTGACACTTTAGTGTCAAAAAGGATACCCACAGCCCCCACCTGCATATTCAGTGGAGTTCAAAGGAGTCATCACTGTCCATTCAGATCAACCTATTTTGTGCTCTTGGGAAGCATTTCACATCATGTACACATCTATTTAAGGCTGAGCAAAGCTGGGAGATGGCACAGACTTATGGTAATTAGCCTTCAGCCAGTTCAGGCTGGTAAAGGGTATCTTTCTAAAAGTTACTGGTCCTTAATATTTATTAAAATCATACTTCACCTTTGAATTGGATTTTTAAACTCTTTAAAAAATAATGGTTCCCTTCCCAAGATACAGTACTATTTTCATCTGGTTTTCTACATAGGACAACTAGGCCTGCCACAGTGAAAATAGTTTTCAGGGCCTTGTCTCTGTAGGGACATGCTAATATTAACATTCTACATGTCCCACCTTTAATTACTATGCACCCTAGCTTTTGGGATGCAAAGCTTAAACAGGGGTGACATACTAGTATTTAAAATGGAGGTTTTTGTGTGCCAGAAAGGGCTTAGCTTGAGAGGGGGATGTGCTTTTTTACACTGCAACAGTCAGGGTACACAGGGTATGCCAGAAGCCATGTTTGCACTGCCACTATAGTGGATGGCACAATAGGTGCTGCAGTTCCCTGGTGACATTTAACTTCAAGGCCCCAAGTGCACTTTCAATACCATATACTAGGGATTTATAGGAAAGTTAAATGTGCCAGTTAGTGAAAAGTCAATTCAACCATGTTTACAGTGGGAGCACAGGCACTTAACTACTGGTTAGCAGGGGTAAAAGTGCACAGAGATCTAAACCCAGCAAAAATCTAGGGTCCAGCAAAAATGTGAAAAAACTTTGTGACCACGCAGAAAATGTGGATTTCCTACATACATATATAGATATATGTATATATTTATATAACTCAGTGGCGGTCACCACTGTGTAATTATACGTTAGGTCACAGTTTCCACAAGAAAAGCATTTTTTGTTTACAAATAAGTTTGCCGCCGTTTGATTACTCTCTGTGAAACATTTCCCCAAAAAAGTTCATCCACATTATCTCCTTTCTGGAAAGTTTTGGGTGATCTGTAAAGTGGAGGCCAAGAACAAGGACAATCCCAAATATCCTTTTTCCATGCAAATTCCCATACAATTTTGGAAAGTGATACAGAAAAAACGGCTGAACAGAATTACAGAAAATCTGGCAGCAAGCTTGATCTTCACTTACAAAGTGTGCTTTATGTGATTTGAATTAAATCCTTTCAGCTGCTTTTGAGAAATTATCGTTCAAATAATAGATATATCTGGAGAGTTGGTTCTGTGATAGTACGACGGTACTCCGGCAGTCCCGCAAATTTAAAAATAAATCAATCTGATTGGTCGAGAGGGTTTTTTTCTGTTAGTCAACAAGTGAAGCTTCTGCGGTCTCACTGTACCATGGGTGGCCCTTTGGCTGCTGTACTCAGAGTTCTGCAGTACACAAAAAAAAAAAAAAACGAACAAGAAAAATGTGGGGTAGGAGTTTGTGGGTAATGGCCTTCTTAGGGAGGTTGGAGAATTGCACACAATATTGATCCCTATAGTTGAAGATAATTCATAATTTTGAAAGGATTTTTTATTATTTAATAAAGAATCTAAAAAATAATAAGTTAACATTTTAACGTAAAATTAAAAGGTATTGGCTAATGTCAGACTTAAAAATAACATTTTAAAAAACTGCCTTTCACAGTTCGGAGGGCATTGAAATAGTAGGCTTTTCAGTTATCTTTTAAATGCACTGTAGAACAGTATTTCCCCTACTTTCAGAGGTGTGAAGTTCCAAAATATAGGCACAATTTCGAGAATTTGTTTTAGAGTTTCTGCTTTCTGAATTCTAGTATTTCAAGAAGAAGGTTGTCCCTGCTCTGTAGATGTCCATTTTCCGCATTAGTTAATTCGGGTTCCCAAAAATACAGCTTTTTGCGTGATGCAGGCAACTTTATCATTGGGTTACCAGACATAAAACAATATTAAATGTAGCATGGGATTAATCTAGACTTGTCGAGTTGTACACCACATTGCTTTAAGTGGCAACCTGTTGAACCCAACGCCTGAACTCTTGTACTGTCTGTGGCATCACTCAACCGTCTCATCTGGCTCACATTATCACAACTGTAGGAGAATCATTAGCCCTCGGGTTGCATCAGCAGCAGATCCATTTTAAATTACACTCTCCTTTGCTCATGCTGAGAATGCCTGAGTGACGATAATCCCAGCAAAGTAAATTATGTTCTGACTGAAACAGTTCATATTTTAGTCTCTCGAAGCTTAAGTGCCCATTAACGTGACCTGCCGATCTGCCACAGAAACCATATGTGCGCTTTTGTGAAGCCTCTGGTACCACAATGCGAAATCAGAGTCTGTCTTGCTAGTGTTGTGTTTGTTCAAAGCGAGAAAGAAGTTGCTGTGGTGTTACATTGTACTGATGAAAAGGCTTTTTTTTTAATTTATTCTGAGCACCAAAAATGACTGCAAAAAAAAAAAAAAAAAAACATTTACATTGACTGTACAGTACAAAATGACATTCAATACAAATGGATTAGTGGAAATATCAGTTAAAGATTAGTGCAAAATTACCTAGCACTATTAAAATATGCCCTGAACCAGTGCAGTTTATATCAGCTCTCTGTTTTTAATTCTTGACCCAAGTGTAAAAATTAGCTCTGTTGCAGATATTCTAAGTAACCTTGAACAAAAATATGCAAAACTTTAGCAATTTGCTTCAGCGAAATTAATGCACAAATATGTGAAAATGTGAAATTTCAGGTAATTACGAGAAATGCAGCTCACACTCAAAAATTTCCCAGACAGTCCCCCGGGTAAAATTCAACTTGAAAATGTATTTGCGAGTTGATTTCAGAACCCTCACATTCTTAACACTGCTGTTCAAGTTAGGATTTATAGTTTTGAGCTAAAAAATTACCCGAACAGTTCACTCGGGTAAAACGCTGCTTGCATTAAAAAATTACCTGAACTGTACATCTTGCGTTAAACGGATCACTGAAATTACGTTATGTGGCATAATGGCGTAATCTCTGTAGTTTTGAGTACATTTCATTAGGCTACATTACCAAAATTACGCCAATTATGCCAGCATAATTAAAATTTAGCCGAGGCCTAATGTAAACCTTTTGTTTTTGTACACCAGTTGAAGTTATAAATACTTAGGGCCCGATTTAGAGTTTCATGGACAGGCAACTACGTCACAAACATGACAGATATCCAGTCCGCCTTATTACAAGTGCCACAGGGTATAATGCACTTGTAATAAGGCAAAAGGGATATCCGTCACAAATGTGATGGCTATCCTGTCCATCTTATTACAAGTTCTGTAGGATACAATGCTCTTGTACTAAGGCGGATGGGATATCTGTCAAATGTGATGAAGTAACATCCACCAAAAATCTAAATCAGGCCGTTTACTTATAAGTGGGGCCAGTGCCGACGTTAGGGTGGTGCGGCCGGAACCAACACACCACATGCCAAACTTGGGGGGGGAACAACATGTTTTGATATATCTTACAGGGTTAAGGGCACCTGTTGCAGAGTTCTTTGTGCAATAAACAATCATCAGGCGGTAATAAATATGTCAAGGTAACAATGATGATTAATGTACTTTTCTGGACAGATCCAAGTGCTGTCTAGTTGGCGTTATGACTAATCATGAAACAAAAGCTCTGAGAGGCAACATAAACAAACTTTCAAATATTGAAAGCACAAATGCTGGACAGATGCACATGAGACAAGAGGAAATTTTCGGGTTTTCGATCCTTTATTTCTGATATTTGAAATGAAAAGCCAATACAGCCAACGCATTTCACCCGTGGCGGGCTTCTTCAGGGCATTCAAAAAAGGAGAAGAACTCTTCTGAAAAAGTTTTCAATTTCAATGCAGGTAGTGAAGAAAGAAGAGCCACACGCTGTATGTGTCAATCTTATGTGTGGTCCAGTGTTGGCAAACAGTTTTAGAAAGTAGTATTCCTCCGACGGATCATAATCATAATGTAGTATACGGGGATAAAGTGCCTATTGCAAAGCATGATGTCTAATTTTTTTTTTTTAGTGCAGATAACCCCAACTACTGTTACATTTTAAATCTTGACTGTTTCTCCAGAAAAAGATGTTTTAACATATAATGCCCACCAGTAAGGATGGTATGTGACTCCCGCACCTTGAATCCCTCATTGTCTAATTAACCTTTTTCTAGAATTGCTTCACACTTGTATGATTCATTGTTTGTATGTGTGTCTGATATAAAGCAGTCTGACACTATAAATTGGGATGTAAAGTGCTATAAAAGAAATTAAATAAATACGAGAGGCGCTATGACAAGGCATATTGCCTGAAATTCTCTCATTACAACTCTATCACTTCTACAATCGAGTTTAAGTCCCCTCAACAATACACAAGTTTTACCTTGGAACATAATATTAGGAGATGTATTACCATGTTGCGCTTAGGACTACCTCCTTTAAAGGTTTCTACAAGACACTGGAATAACCTTGACAATGATAGTGGTGTATGTGATAAATGCAATCACGAAAACCAGGACCTAGCACATATCTTACGGTTATGTTCAAACCAGGAGGTAGTAGGGGCGAGAAACCGTTTTATAAAACCTATAGCTTTAGATATAACCTTTCCTCCTCCAACGATTTAATCGTTTTTTTTTTTTAAAGTCCACAAAATGAATTTGTTTGCTATAAATTGTATAAATATATGAAATGTATTCTATTTTTGTTTTAAATGTGATTTTTATACTAAGCTTTAAAATATTTTATGCAAGAATTTAATGTTTACAAACAGAATTATGTACAATTGTTGATCTCGTAAGAGATCTATATCAATAAAATTAAAATTGTAATTGAAATTGAATTGAGAGGAGCTATGAAGAAATGATGGGTACCATTGAAGAGTAGCAGAGGAATTTGTGGAGAAGAATGTCATTGGGGGTGCTAACAAAGATTGTCACACCAAGCACTACTAAATGCTAAATCTGGCCCTGACTGGGGCTGTAGGCCTCCCCTCCCATGAGACAGATACAAAAGGTCTGGTCACACCTACTGATTCACAAAACATGGTATGCTGCCACCTCCGCTCTATATGCTAAACCCACTACAGGGATGGCAATTCACTGACGGACAAATGAGGACATGCTTGGTGCACTCCTCAGCTGTTCAAAAAGCATTCATAGTTTGCTAACTAAGGGCTATCAAACGGCTCAAAATCTGTGCTTGCAGCCACCAAGCATACATATCGCTGCCAATGTGAACACAGTCACTGCTCTACAGAGCACACATGCACACTGTCTGGCCAATCATCCAGCTGCCCTAGTGTCTGCAGACCAACCCAAACAACAACTAGCTACATGAAAATGTTCCAAACCACACAGAATCTTCAACACCGATGTCTGGCAAGGTGTCACCTACTGGACATGCAAGCGATCAGATGTCCACTCTTGCTCAACTTGCATGAACATACAACCACCACCATTACTTTTCACTCTGTGACTGCAATGAGCTGACTATCACCATACATGACGGTGGCCATCCAGCTAGCCTATCATCCTTGGGCCAAACCGAAACATATCTGTCAGAAATGGGATCTCTGGTTGGCTAAGGCTTGCGCCAAAGCCAGGCAGAGACCACCACTCTAGTCAGGGCGAGGGAGTTACACGCCAAAGATAACCCCTGCTCACCCCCTTGGTAGCTTGGCACGAGCAGTCAGGCTTATCCCGGTGGCAATGTGTAAAGCGTTTGCGCACGCACACAGCAACAACATACCAGGCACACTACAAAAAAGGAACTCCACACAAGGTTATATCAAAAATAGCCTTTGTATTCTCATAACACATTAGAATAGTACTCACATAATATACATGGTGCCACTGGCACTAGGTCATATTTACAAGGGATTATTTACACCTGACCGGGCCAACTGGACCACTGTCAGAACCAGCACAAAGCGAATTTAGTAACTGTAGCACTTAGAATAAATGTAGCACACATCATAAACGTACAACCAGTAATCACTGGTAACCACTGTACTCAGCATCAGCCTGTAACATAAACCACATTATGCACAGTATCACATAGGCGCCAAATCTATTGTACGCCAACCTCATCAGTCTAACATCTTAGACCCTAACCTCCTAAGCATAACTCACATTAGGGGCATAACTCACAGTAGGGAATAACTCTCAACCTAAACGCATTAGGGAATAATAACCTCACAAGCATAACACCTTATGCAAAAGCTCATAATTATGAAAGTACATTTAGAGGCATAAAACAGGGTGCGTAAATCATAGTAAATGCATCACATATCCTAGCACCACATAAATCGCATTAGCACATAACCTCCTAGTAAAAAGAACCATAGCAGAGGCATAAATCACATTAGGGCCTGGCGCCCTACAAACCTAACAGTCCCCCTGGCCAACTGGCCATCTCAAGAGGGTCTCAAATGCCCTATGTCCAAGAGTCAGGACGCGCTGCCAATGCAGCAGAAGTCAAGGGTGCGCAATTGCGCAAACCTAAACGTTGCAGCTGGCACCAAGTGCTGCGCAGCTGTGAAAGTAAGGGGGCAAAGGAGTGCATCTCACTCCTAACTCAATCAGAACTGCCCCCAAGGAATAAATGGCCTAAACGATGCAGCTGCCCACTACTTGCTGGGCAGCTGTGAATTAACACAAGGCCTGGCACTCAATGTGCCCATTGAACAAATGGGCAAAAACGCTGCAGCCGCCCGCGCTGGTGCAGTGCAGCTGTGAACAAGGAACATGAAGGGGCCCGGGCACATCTGTGCCTCCTGAGCCCAGCTGGGCTTCCTTTACACCAAATGGCCCCAAAGCGTTGCAGCTGCCCACTGTCAGGTGGGGCAGCTGAGATGGCCAAAACTAAAGGCACGGGCAAATGAGGGCCCCCTGGATCCTCCATAGACAAATATGGCCATTGGTGGAGCCCTCTAGGCTCTAGAAACACTTATGCCACGTGGGAGCCCACCTGGGCTCTAAAACACCAAAAGATGCCTAACGTTGGAGCCATACTGGGCTCTAAGACAATTATGCCCCGTGGGAGCGGCCCTCTGGCAGGCGGGGGCCGCTCGAGGAAAGAGGCACCGGCACCATCAACCTTGTGCCCAGGACATGCCCCCAAACCCCCCCACGGGGACTCCGTACAACATAGGCGGCTTCCCGCCAGAGATCAGCCCTACTCACCGGGCTCCTCTCGGCGTAGGCAGGCTGCGCAGGGAAGGCTCTCCTCCCGCTGGACTCCGGTCTCCTCTGTGACACACGCGGGGCTTCCCTTCAGCTTACGGGAGCCCCGCGAGGAATGGCCGGTCTTTTGGGTCGCCTTCTCCCGGCCGGAAGAAGGCGGAAATGACGTCCGTGAGGCCCCGCCTCCAGTCAGGCGGACGCGCCTGACTTCCTGATCGCGCCGGGCCGCGGCATGATTCCGTTCCTTCTGGCGCAATGAGGGGTAGGCTCCCTCTTAATTAAAACTATAAAGCGGGGTGGGCACCCGCTTAATTAATAAAGGCCAAGACGCGGGGTGGGCACCCACGCTTCAAATACAAAAATACGCGGGGTGGGCTCCCGCGTTACCGGCATAACGGGGGAATCCCTACGCTGGGGATTCCCTCCCAAGCAATCGCAGCCCAGCGCTGCAAGGGAAACAAACAGAAGCGCTCCTCCTTAAAATAAAGCGCTCTGCAGAGGTAGGAAAAAGTGCTCACCAGGCGCTAGGGGTAAAGTCCTTGAAGTCCTTTAGGGATAAAAAACATGAAGCAAAAGATCCCAGGGGCATGGCTGGGACCAGGGAGGCAGCCCTCCTGGCAGGTCCTCCTGGGCCCCAGCAGCAGCATGCCCCGCAGGTATAGGACCAGGTTCAGAACAATTTCATGGGGTCACAGCCCCTATATTTATACTAAGAATTCCTTTGTGCATGAAGGCAGAGTATGTGTGGCTGACCAAAACCAGTTCTGTGCAGTCCTGGAGCACTCTGTTTACAGGACTCCTTTCCATTCACAGGACAGGCCAGGGACATCAGACGCACCACAGGAGGTGGAGCCAGCATTGTGGAGGGAAGGCACAGTCCTATTCAGGTCCCAGGTGCAACTCCTCCCTCCCATCTAGATGGAGATCTCTCCATTCAGCCCTGCGCTGACTCACCCTGCCCCTCCTGGAGCCACACACACCTCCCCAGCCCCTGTCACTCACAAGCCAGACATGCAATTCACATCAGGCAGGCAGACACAGAGCACACAGAAATGCCAACTTCTAGAAGTGGCATTTCTCCACCAGTCACCATAAATCTGCGCACACCATTGCGCAGCATTTATTCTCACGAGTTCATACATACTAAACTCACCCCTGCACTCCTCTCATACCAGGAATTACCATGGACACACACATCCCCCATGCATTCCTATGGGAGGGCAGGCCAGTCTCACCAAACGTGCACAGAGAGCGCACGCACTTTCCACTGGACCACAGTGCGAAAGTGCCCAGAGGCCTAAAACCACCAACACTAGATCACAAAAAGGCAAAAGTTTAGGGGTGAACCTGCCAAAAGGGCCAGGTCCAACACAACCCCCTTCCAGCCAAAACGCAGGGCAGACCAATCACCACCGTGATGGGCTTCCCTGCTTGGGGCGATAGAACACGGACGCGGGCCCGCACTGCAGGGACACCCTCCGGTTCTACGCCACACTGAACCCATGTGGTTCCCTCTGAAAAAAAACTCAGGACCAACTAGGCTACCCCACTGGTACTCCCTAGTTGTCCACAGCCAGGACCAGGCCCTAGGCCACCCAGATGCCACTGGTCCTTGCCAATCCACAGAGTGGGGGGCAGTAACCCCTGGCATACAATAGCCATTCTCCACTCTCCCTCTCAGTGTAGTTCCAAACTACCACTGATCCTTCAACCTAGGGTCCGCACCCCATGGGCGAAGCATCTCCTCCCCCTACCTCTATTTCTGCGGTTCCGCACCCTTCCAGGGGAAGCACCCACCAGAACACAACTCTCCCACCAGTTCAGGACCTCTCTCCATCAACTGGTCTACCACCTGGGATCCACATTCACCGGATGCACCAGGGTCAGAGGCGAGGACTCCCTCCCTCTGAACCCCCTTCCAGAGTTCTGCACCCTCCCACTGTAGAGCAGGGTCCCTTCACTTAAGATGGGCCCCACCTGCTCTCAGGGTAGTACTACCGCATTCAGCCAGGACACGGACTACAGTCGCCCTGCCGTCCAGGTCAGGAAACACCTGAACCTGGCTCCCCAACCCAGGGACGGTACCCTTTGGTCAGACAATTGCCCGGCGAACCAGGACTTCCCGAGGGTGACACATACCTAGCGTGTCGTGTGACAGTCTGCCTGGCGCAGAGCTCACGACCTCCTGTCCCTCCGACAGTGCGCGAAGATGCCCCAGCAACCTGGCGCAGAGCTCACAACCTCCTGTCCCTCTTACAGTGCGTGATGATGCCCCAGCACAGAAGTGGCGTCACCATGGCCAATCAATGGGAACTCAGCCCTTCTGGCTGGTCCCTGGCCCACTGGTTCTTCCACTGGGGACTCTTTCCCCCTCTCACCCCTCACTCTGGACTTCTGCACCCTCCCAACTGGAGCGGTACTGCCAGACACTAGAACTGATGGAGGTCTGACTACAGGCACTCCCAGCTCACCTAACACGGGGAGATCCCCCTCGAAGAACGGTCCAACAGGTCAGACTAGGCTCCCTACCTGGTGTTCCCTCTAAGAACCAACCAGTACTGGAGACTGAGGTGCGGGCACTTCGGGACACAGCCCAATCTCACTCCTTCTCCTGCGAGACAGGATGTGAGTTCCTACAACCTCCTCACTATAAGGTTACCTAGCTGGGCTACTCTGAACCACTTCCACAACTCTGGGTTGGAAGACACCTGTGCCATTCTTCTATTCTCACTCCCCAATGCAAGCTCCTTATAACCAAAGAACTCACACACTCCAACGGGTGTTGACGCAACTCCGGAAAACAATTACGGGGCATGTTCTTTCTGACAAAACAGATTGAAGAGCCCCTTAACACCATTTACCGTGCTAACCAATCACCCAAACGTCCAGTGCATCACAACATTCATCCACACTCCCCCCACAAGACTGGTGAGACAGCATCTTACTGCCCCTGAAACACAACCTGTCCCCCTCTTAACCGGGAACCAGGTACCATACTCTGGGAACTGGGAATGGGACTTCCTGCACTGGACTACATATTGCTGCCAGCACTGGATCCCACCCTTACTGGGGATTCCAGAAAACTCACACTGCACTTAGGGGATAATCTACCCTCCCGAGCCAGTTACTCCATACCAATTAAGTCCCCACTGTAGGCCAACCCAAGAACCAGCAGACAGCACAGGGGCAGTCACTCCTTCAGCTTCAGGCCAACCCAAGAAATAGCACGATGGCACAAGGGCAGTCCCTCCTTCAGCTTTAGGCCAACCCAAGATAGCAGTCTGCACAAGGGCAGTCACTCCTCCAGATTCTCTGGTTTCTGTCCTTGGCAGGACACCCAACTCATTGTGCAACAATAAAACACATTTCAAAAAGAAATGACACTTAAAACAAACTCAGAGACAATAATCCCCAACATGTGACTATCTAAAATGCAGAGCTTGTAGTGTAACCAGTTGTCGCTGTGGTACTGCGCAAACGCAAGTCCTATCCTCACCGCTGACAACCAATGTTAGAAATGGGATCTCTGGTTGGCTTAGGCTTGCGCCAAAGCCAGGCAGAGACCACCACTCTAGTCAGGGCGAGGGAGTTAAACGCCAAAGATAACCCCTGCTCACCCCCTTGGTAGCTTGGCACGAGCAGGCAGGCTTATCCCAGTGGCAATGTGTAAAGCATTTGCGCACGCACACAGCAACAACATACCAGGCACACTACAAAAAGGAACTCCACACAAGGTTATATCAAAAATAGCCTTTGTATTCTCATAATACATTAGAATAGTACTCACATAATATACATGGTGCCACCTGGCACTAGGTCATATTTACAAGGGATTATTTACACCCGACAGGGCCAACTGGACCACTGTCAGAACCAGCACAAAGCGAACTTAGTAACTGTAGCACTTAGAATAAATGTAGCAGACATCATAAACGTACAACCAGTAATCACTGGTAACCACTGTACTCAGCATCAGCCTGTAACATAAACCACATTATGCACAGTATCACATAGGCGGCAAATCTATTGTATGCCAACCTCATCAGTCTAACATCTTAGACCCTAACCTCCTAAGCATAACTCACATTAGGGGCATAACTCACAGTAGGGAATAACTCACAACCTAAACGCATTAGGGAATAATAACCTCACAAGCATAACACCTTATGCAAAAGCTCATAATTATGAAAGTACATTTAGAGGCATAAAACAGGCTGCGTAAATCATAGTAAATGCATCACATTTCCTAGCACCACATAAATCGCATTAGCACATAACCTCCTAGTAAAAAGAACCATAGCAGAGGCATAAATCACATTAGGGCCTGGCGCCCTACAAACCTAACAGTCCCCCTGGCCAACTGGCCATCTCAAGAGGGTCTTAAATGCCCTATGTCCAAGAGTCAGGGCGCGCTGCCAATGCAGCAGAAGTCAAGGGTGCGCAATTGCGCAAACCTAAACGTTGCAGCTGGCACCAAGTGCTGCGCAGCTGTGAAAGTAAGGGGGCAAAGGAGTGCATCTCACTCCTAACTCAATCAGAACTGCCCCCAAGGAATAAATGGCCTAAACGATGCAGCTGCCCACTACTTGCTGGGCAGCTGTGAATGAACACAAGGCCTGGCACTCAATGTGCCCTTTGAACAAATGGACAAAAACGCTGCAGCCGCCCGTGCTGGTGCGGGGCAGCTGCGAACAAGGAACATGAAGGGGCCCGGGCACATCTGTGCCTCCTGAGCCCCGCTGGGCTTCCTTTACACCAAATGGCCCCAAAGCGTTGCAGCTGCCCACTGTCAGGTGGGGCAGCTGAGATGGCCAAAACTAAAGGCACAGGCAAATGAGGGCCCTCTGGACCCTCCATAGACAAATATGGCCATCGGTGGAGCCCTCTAGGCTCTAGAAACACTTATGCCACGTAGGAGCCTACCTGGGCTCTAAAACACCAAAAGATGCCTAACGTTGGAGCCATACTGGGCTCTAAGACAATTATACCCCGTGGGAGCGGCCCTCTGGCAGGCGGGGGCCGCTCGAGGAAAGAGGCACCAGCACCATCAACCTTGTGCCCAGGACATGCCCCCAAACTCCCCCACGGGGACTCCGTACAACATAGGCGGCTTCCCGCCAGAGATCAGCCCTACTCACCGGGCTCCTCTCGGTGTAGGCGGGCTGCGCAGGGAAGGCTCTCCTCCCGCTGGACTCCGGTCTCCTCTGTGACACACGCGGGGCTTCCCTTCAGCTTACGGGAGCCCCGCGAGGAATGGCCGGTCTTTCGGGTCGCCTTCTCCCGGCCGGAAGAAGGCGAAAATGACGTCCGTGAGGCCCCGCCTCCAGTCAGGCGGACGCGCCCGACTTCCTGGTCGCGGCGGTGATTCCGTTCCTCCTGGCGCAATGAGGGGTAGGCTCCCTCTTAATTAAAACTATAAAGCGGGGTAGGCACACGCTTAATTAATAAAGGCCAAGATGCGGGGTGGGCACCCACGCTTCAAATACAAAAATACGCGGGGTGGGCTCCCGCATTAACGGCATAACGGGGGGAATCCCTACGCTGGGGATTCCCTCCCAAAGCGATCGCAGCCCAGCGCTGCAAGGGAAACAAACAGAAGCGCTCCTCCTTAAAATAAAGCGCTCTGCAGAGGTAGGAAAAAGCGCTCACCAGGCGCTAGGGGTAAAGTCCTTGAAGTCCTTTAGGGATAAAAACATGAAGCAAAAGATCCCAGGGGCATGGCTGGGCCCAGGAGGCAGCCCCCTGGCAGGTCCTCCTGGGCCCCAGCAGCAGCATGCCCCGCAGGTTTAGGACCAGGTTCAGAACAATTTCATGGGGTCACAGCCCCTATATTTATACTAAGAATTCCTTTGTGCATGAAGGCAGAGAGTGTGTGTGGCTGACCAAAACCAGTTCTGTGCAGTCCTGGAGCACTGTTTACAGGACTCCTCCTTTCCATTCACAGGACAGGCCAGGGACATCAGACGCACCACAGGAGGTGGAGCCAGCATTGTGGAGGGGAGGCACAGTCCTATTCAGGTCCCAGGTGCAACTCCTCCCTCCCATCTAGATGGAGATCTCTCCATTCAGCCCTGCGCTGACTCACCCTGCCCCTCCTGGAGCCACACACACCTCCCAGCCCCTGTCACTCACAAGCCAGACATGCAATTCACATCAGGCAGGCAGACACAGAGCACACAGAAATGCCAACTCTAGAAGTGGCATTTCTCCACCAGTCACCATAAATCTGCGCACACCATTGCGCAGCATTTATTCTCACGAGTTCATACATACTAAACTCGCCCCTGCACTCCTCTCATACCAGGAATTACCATGGACACACATATCCCCCATGCATTCCTATGGGAGGGCAGGCCAGTCTCACCACACGTGCACAGAGAGCGCACGCACTTTCCACTGGACCACAGTACAAAAGTGTCCAGAGGCCTAAAACCACCAACACTAGGTCACAAAAAAGGCAAAAAGTTTAGGGGTGAACCTGCCAAAAAGGGCCAGGTCCAACAATATCTATCAACTTGAAAGGGCTACAGCCCATGCCCACCTGGGAAACCACCATATCCAGTAAAGATATATGAATCTCACTGTGGTCAGTGTCCACTCTAGCTGGTAAGTCTCAAGACATGGTTTCTGGGACTGATATGTTCGGCTCAACATGGACTCTACAGAGCAGAGTAGACAGCCCACAAACATGCTTTTGAATCATCCTGTCTGACCCGGGGGGAGAGCGGGCAACTTTAAAGAGTGCCTAGAAATTTAAGCCAAATAGAGCTTAACAACAAGGGCCAGTGTAATTTTCTGCTGCACTCAAGAAGCTGGTACTTTCATTTTTTTCTGTATGATATTGAACAGAAAAAGGACTACAGGCCGATACTTTCAAGAAAGAATATGTGAAAAATATTTGGTGGACTCAGATTAAAAGAAATTGACGTAGAATGTGGTTACATTCTGTGTGTTCTCCGGGGCTTGTAGGAACCAGAGTCAAACTCTTTATAAGGGCAACATCAGGACTTATAACACATTGGCACTTTTTCTTCATTCATTTATCACTATTCATATAGTGAAGAACTGAGCGCATTGTTACTAAAGGCTATTTATCTTCAAACACCACATGACAAACATTAGCCGGGGAAAAAATGCTTCTCCATCACAGAGGGAAGTTTCAGATCAAAGAGGTGGCCCACCGGGTCTACCATTGCTCAGAACCAATGCCTTGTGGCATGCTGCCAATCTCTCCTGTCTGCTTTTTTTGTCCCACTCACCTAACTTGCTTTTTCTAGCTGCCAGACCCACCTGTATGCTTTGCCCTTTGGGGTTAGTTGGGCACAGGCCTCGTTCTTTTTACTACTCACTTTCTCCAACTTAGGGGAAAAAAGAGCCCCCCCCCCCCCCAAGAGAGGGGCTGCTTCTTTAACTAGACCTAAAGAATGAGCTGGGTTGGTGCAGGGCATTCACTTCCTCTTTGTTTCTTTTCCCCCACCACCCCATTCCATTACCTCCTGAGCTGTCCTCTGCACATAGCAAGCATTCATGATATCCAATCCTGTGCCTGTGATCATCTTTTCAAGTGATGGTGTGGCCATTAAATAGAATAAGCACCCAAAGTTTTACTGAGAATCCCACGGCCGGCACTATCGAATGGCAGGGTGCCGAATACCAAAGCTGCATAGTCTTGATTCCTTCTCATGCCTTTTTCGTCCACCACCAGCCACTCCCTACCTCTTTATCTCACACTTGCAGGTTCTTTTTCATCCTTGCTTTATTCCTTTGTTGCTGCTTTCTTCTTTCTCTCCATCCTTCTAGCGTCTTTTTTTGTTTTTTCTCTCTCTTGTTCTGGGTCAAAGTCTGATCAGGAAATATAAATGCCAAATGAGTGCTGATATGCTCCACCTGCAACCACTAGATCAAAATAAGCACTAGGCAAGGCTAACTCCAATTTTTTTTAAACAAACGTATGTAACATGTCATTTGCTATGTTTTTCATATCTCAATATTTACCAATATTCTTTCGATTTCACGGTTGTCTCCAGTCTTACTCCGTGCACTGCCCCATTGCTCTTTTATCTGCTTATTGATAATAATAGATTGGTCTTATGTAGCCCTTGTTACCACATATTTGGAATTTCGTAAAACAATAGTAACAGGTGTTACAATCCCCTACCTCACTGATACTCTTCCTACCTCTACGACCTTCGGGCTTCAGACACATTTCAGCAGCTAGTGCTAAAATGTGTTTAGCTCACCTCCCAGTGGCACTATACATTTATGACTAAAAATACAAACAAATCTATTATTACAAAGTGAGCTAATGACCTGTCAACCCTGCGCTACTTGATAGATTATCAACCAATTACGTTTACAAACTGATATATTACTAAATCAGATTACAGATTCCGAGAAGCATGTTCGTGCCTGCTTAACCACACTAGTGATAAACTCAATCCTGTTATCCCACCCGCTTTTAGGTCCTCAGCAGTGGACCAAAGTTTCTCTTTTTTCGAGTTGCAGCTGCCGTTTTGTGGTTGCTCCATGGTAGCACACCTTTCTGTTCATAGTCCCAGGTTTTCATGAAAAAAGTGAGGGCATTTTGGGATTTATAAATTATATTCTTTATTGCTACTATTCAAACAAACTCACTTAATATGAAAGAAAGTGCAAGAGGGGGGCCTGGTGTCATGTCGGTGACTGCACAGATGAGGAAGTCAGGAGGCAATAGCACCCAAGCTGACAAGCTGGACATTGGACCATACCACTTTCGGAGTGGTGATAGTCAGGGCATGAAGTGTGAAGGGCTAAACCAGTGTTGGAGCAGCATGGCGTGAGGCAAGCTCCGCCAAAATTAGATGAACTAGCAGTTAAGAAGCTTTCTGGAAAAAATAAAGATGTAAAAGTGAGTGTGGTCTGTCATCCTGTCATACGTGTGTCTGCAACTGACATATACGAATACCTCACAGGTGGTGACTTACTTGCACACAAGCCAGGTACAGTCCGACAACTCTAGTGCTCTTGCTCCACGTCTAAATAGCTCATCCAATCGTTTTTTTCCTTTTCATGGCTTTGTGGAACTCGAAGTAATGTTGATCCCACTTTAAAGTGAGCAGTAGAAGTCCTAGAATAAAAAGGGAAAACCTGGACTGGATGAGCTGCTTACAAAGGGACCTGGAAAACGCGAGAGTTTTCCCGTCTGAAGGAGCCTTCGCTGGAACTTGTTCTGTGGCCTCCAGCTGAATTCTCAAATTTCCCAGGTCCAAGCGTGCGTATTTCATCCACTCCGGCTTTTCGCTTTCATTTTTGGAATCTATATTTGTATAAATGGGACTACGAATCCCATAATGCACAGATAAAGCCTAACTTGAATGAGCTCCTTGGCAGCTCGCTAGCTCTGCAGTGCTTGCACCCACACGCACCGTCACGGATAGGAAACAATGGCTGTGTCTCGCAGTCACTCTCGTCAACCGAAGCCTCACCTCTCTCCTCGTGCTCTTTACATAACCTGACCTGAAACAAGCCAATTACATCTGTTTTCTTTGTACTCATGTGTTTTTAGTATTGACACCAAGGCGGTTTCCAAAAAAGGGTGGGTTCCCATGAACTCCCGGCTTTTATTAGCAGCTGGTTCCTATTAGGGACGAACCAATAAAAGGCGAGTGATACAGCCGGCGGTGTGTTCCTACACGCCGCGTTTCTCACTCAGCCACCCATGTGTTTCAATTTACCAATCAACCCGTAGAGCCCCGCCCGCCAATAAACTGCATTCCATAAGTCGCATAGTTCTGATTATTTTGATAAACGTAGAGTTTCATAGATAAAAAGGGCAGGGTCCTGGCTCGCGCTGCCTGCTGCTCCCTGGAACACTCACTCTCAGGTTTCCACAGCTCTGCTCCTTCGGCGCGCTCGCCCCTGGCTGGTGGCGTTTTACAGTGTCCAGCAAAGAGTGAGTGTGAAGCGAAGTTTCTGCTATTTAAAAAAAAAAAATGAGCACACGCTTTCAAGTTGTAAGAAAGAGTGTAGGTTTCGGAGACAGCAAATCCTGTTTATTTTTTTTCAATCGGCTTAAATAAATTTAAGAAAAAAGTGCAGTGTAATGTTTTTTTCTTAGGAGCCGGATGCTGGTGTTGCCGAACGTCAGGAGTTGCCTACTACCAAGGATGCCTAATTTTGATTCCACCTCATGCCCCTTTCTTCCATCACCCCACACTTCCTCTCCTTTTATCTCACCCACGCAGGTTCTTTTTCACCCCTGTGTCTATAGTTTTTTCACTGTTTTCTTTCTCTTCCTCTTCCTTTATGTACTTTCCACCTCATGCTTTGGGTCAAAGTTTTAAATTAAAGTCCAGGTCACCAATAACGAGTGTCAGTGGCCACCACTCACACAAATTAAGTGCTGAAAGCTCTATGCATGCTGGGCCTTGCAGGCCTGTAATTATAATGGAAACAAGCATTTAGCAAAGGCAATAGGTCTCGACTATGCAAAAGCTATTGGCTTTGCCAATGTGTTATACATGTTGCGCACCAGTGTGGCTGCTGTTCAGCATTTGTAAAGCACACAGCTACCTCCGGAGAGGTGTCCCGGCACTGGGGGCCGTCGGGAAGATTAAGCAAGCTATTGCCCAGAGTGACAAGGTGCAGGCTAACCTGCCACCAGCGCCCGGGATCGAACTGTGAGCCCCGTGTTCCAGAATCAGCTGCCCTGGCCGCTGCACCACACCTCTTCCACAAGTAGTAGAGTGCAATAGTGGAGAGTAGATTGGTGTAGAGGGCAGTGGTGTTGAGCACAGTAGAGTGGTGCAGTGTAGAGTGCCGTATAGTGCAGTGGTGCAGATTGCATTCACATAGAGTGTTGCAGAGTGCACTGGTGTAAAAAGTTGCAGAGTGCATTGGCATAGAGTCTTGCAGAGTGCACTGGCGTAGAGTGTTGCAGAGTGCAGCAGCATAGAGTATTGCAGAGTGCAGTGGCATAGAGTGTTGCAGAATGCAGTGTCATAGAATTTAGTGTCGTAGAATGCAGTGGTGCAGAGTAGAGTGGCACAGAGTAGAGTGGTGCAGAGTAGAGTGGCACAGAGCAGACTGACGCAGCGTAGACTAGTAGAGTGGCATAAAGTGGTGCAGAGTAGATTGCAGTGGTGGAGAGTTCAGAGTTGCAGAGTGCATTGGCGTAGAGAGTTTCAGAGTACACTGGCATAGAGTGTTGCAGAGTGCATTGACATAGACTGCTGCAAAGTGTATTGGCATAGAATGTTGCAGAGTGCATTGCTGTAGAGTGTTGCAGTGTGCACTGGCATAGCATATTGCGGAGTGCAGTGGGGCAGAGTGTTGCAGAGTGCAGTGGCATAGAGTGTTGCAGAGTGCAGCTGTGTAGAATGCAGCCGCATAGAATTCAGCATCGTAGAATGCAGTGGTGCAGAGTACAGTGGTGCAGAGTAGAGTGGACAAAGTAGAATAGTGCGGAGTAGATTGGCACAGAGTAGAGTGCAGTGGATTAGAGTGGTGCAGAGTAGAGTGGCGTAGAGTGCTGGGGCATAGAGAGGTGAAGAGTAGAGTGGTGTAGAGTTCAGTGGTGCAAAGTGCATTCGCATAGAGTGTTGCAGAGTACAATGTCATAGAGTGTTGCAGAATGCATTGGCATAGAGTCTTGCAGAGTGCACTGGCATAGAGTATTGCAGAGTGCAGCGGCATAGAGTGTTGCAGAGTGTAGTTTCATAGAATTTAGTGTCGTAGAATGCAGTGGGGCAGATTAAAATGGCACAGAGTAGAGTGGCATAGAGCAGACTCGCACAGAGTAGACTGGTATAGAGTGGCATTGAGTGGTGCAGAGTAGAGTGCAGTGGTGGAGAGTTTAGAGTTGCAGAGTGCATTGGCGTAGAAAGTTGCAAAGTGCATTGGCATAGAGTGTTGCAGAGTACATTGGCAGAGAGTGTTGCAAAGTGTATTGGCATAGAGTGTTGCAGAGTGCATTGCTGTAGAGTGTTGCAGATTGCACTGGCATAGCATGTTGCAGAGTGCAGTGGTGTAGATTGCAGTGGCGTAGAGTGTTGCAGAGTGCAGTGGCATACAGTGTTGCAGAGTGCAGCTATGTATAATGCAGCAGCAAATAATTCAGCATCATTGAATGCAGTGGTGCAGAGTACAGTGGTGCCGATTACAGTGGACAAAGTAGAGTAGTGCAGAGTAGATTGGCACAGAGTAGAGTGCAGTGGATTAAAGTGGTGCAGAGTAGAGTGGTGTAGAGTGCTGCAGCATAGAGTTGTGCAGAGTATAGTATAGTGGCATAAAGTGCAGTGGCATAGAGTAGAGTGGCAAAGAGAGCAGTGGCGTAGAGAGCAGTAGTGTAGAGTAGAATGCACTGGTGTAGAGTGCAGTGACTTGAAATGCATTGGCAAAGAGTGCAATGGTTTAGAGTAGAGTGACATAGAGTGCATGGATGCAAAGTGCAGTGGCGCAGAGTGGAGTAGAGTGCAGTGCCGTACAGTGAAGTGGCGTAAAATGGAGTGATGCAGGGTAGAGTTCACTAGTTGCATAGTGTGTAATAGCATAGAGTAAAGTGGTGTACAGTGCAGTGGCAGAGTGCAGTTGTGCAGAGTAGATTGGGGTGACATACAGTGGATTGGTGTAGAGTACAGGGACGTGGAGAGGAGTGGTACAGAGTAGAGTGCATTGGCATAGAGTGCAGTGGCATCCAGTACAGTGTTGCAGAGTGGTGTAGAGTGGAGTGGCCTCTATTGGAGTTGTGCAGAGTGCGGTGGCAAAGAGGGCAGTGGTGGTAGAGTAGAGTGGCATAGTGTGCATTGGCGAAAGTAGAGTTGTGCAGAGTAGAATAGAAAGGCATAGAGTGGAGTGCCGTAGAGTGCTGTGGAGTAGTGCAGAGAGGAGTAAAGTGCAGTGCCTTAGAGTGCAGAGGCGTGGAGTGGTGTAAAGTGGAATGGTGCAGAGTAGAGTGAAGTGGTGTGGAGTAAGTCTGGGATGGTGAACTCTGCTCCGCTCACGGAGTTTGTGGGGTTTTCCGCACACTGCGTTACGCAGAACTCACAGAGTTCCAAAAAACTCTGCTCTGCATAGCAGATCGGAATTTTTTTCCTCACTCGCTTTCGTCAACGGCAAGTTGGCGAGCGCAAGCCAGGAAAATCACCTTCTGGTGAGATTTTTCCTCGTTCGCGATTGTCAATGCCAAGTTGGCAGCACAAGCGTGTAAAATCAGCCTCCCGGCGAGATTTCTCAACGTGGGCGGTCAGATTTCTCATTGCGAATGGTCGCGTATGCTTGCGACTGCTCACGTTGAGAAACCGTCCGTTCGCGTTGAGAAAGCTGCCACTCGAGTAAAAAATCTACTAGAGCAACAGAAAGGAAGCAGCACCTGCTTGCGCTGTGCATGGTGCCATTCGCAATGATTGCACAGTGCGGACAAGCACCTGGCGCTGAAAATCACCATGAACGGCATTTATCTAACGCACTCTATCGCTTGCAGAGCTCCGCGTAGCACGGCAGAGTTTTTAGGTCTCACCTGAGCCAGCGCATGCGCTGCTCTGGCGAGATATTTAGTGAGTGGGCTTCAAAAAGCTTTTTGTGAGGCCTAGAGCATGCGGTTACACGCACAGTTACGCGCAGAGGCGCCATCTGGCTTTCCTCTCGCGCGCGCCTTGCCTCTCCGTCTTGCTCGTGCTTTCATCTGGGTTTCCTCTCGCGCGTGCCTCGCACCGCCTCTCCGTCTTGCTCGCGCTTTCATCTGGCTTTCCTCTCGGCCTTTAGCCGTCGCTCTCCCTCAGAGCCTCCTCTCCGCCCCCTCCCCTGCTGCTCTTTCACACCAGCCACTTCACGTGCTCTCCTCTCTGCCCTCCGTCGCAAGCTGACTCCTGTACCATAATCTTCTTGCTGTACCTCAGTGCCACCTCGTTTGCACCCTCCCACGTTGCTCTTCCACACCACCCACTCATGTGCCCTCCCTCACCAGCCCCCTCTTGTGCGTTGATCTCCATTCTCTCCCCAAAGCCTCCTTGTTTGCCCCTTTTTCTCTCGCCAGCCTCCGCGTGCGTCTTCCTCTGCCCTCATTAGCTCTCCCTCACCTGCCTCCTCCCGTGCCCTCTACCCCCGCCCTCTCGCTCGAGCTGCTTGAAATGCCTCCTCTCCTTCCCCATGCTCTGTCACAAGCCTTTGCCCCCCGCAGTGTCCTCTCTACCAGCCTCCTCCTTTCCCCAGCGCTCACTCCCCCCTTCGCCTCGCTAGCCTCCTCCTATGCAACCCCCACTCTCACCATCCTCTCCCATGTCGTACTCTTTCCTCCCACTGCTCTCCCTCACTAGCCGCTCCTTTTCCATTTACCTCGTCCACTGGTTTTCTTCAGTAGCCTTTTCCCGGATCCCTCCTTTTGCACCAACCCAGACCTCCCCGTATCTCCCCCTCCCCAGCCGTCTACTTTAACCTCCACCCCGCCTCTTGTGCACTCTCCCCTTTGTGGCTCCCCCTAGCAACCCTCCTGACCGTGTCAGTACCCATCTTTATCTCTCGCCTCAAACCGCTCTCCCTCACAAACTTCGTTAGGACCTCCTGCCCTCCACCTGCTCTCTCATGTGCCCCCCTCCCCCTTGCCTCCGTCACGTTCCCCGTGGTAGAACCATCTATTCGCTAACTCCGCCCACCTCAACACGCCCTCACCTTCACGCCCCTTCACTCTATAACCAGGTGTTCATTTTCATCGTTTTACCAGTAGTCTCTCCCCTGGTCTCCTCCACCAGACCCTTGTGGCCCTCTTTACCCCTAGCCTCTTTGACACCTGTCGTGCCCTCCTCCACTCCATTTCTTCAGCCCCCTCCTCTTTAGGACACTCGCATTCAGGGGTGGATTCCGCCGAATATTTTCTGTCCCATTTTATTTTCATTCTTCCCCTTTTCTCTCCCTCCCATCTGTCCCCTTCACCAATTTAGCTCCCTCCTGATTTCTTTACATGCACCTGTCTTTTGTTATCTCTGTCTCTTGTTATCTCTGTCTCTTTGCTCCTCTCACTTTTCTTCTCTCCTCGATTTTTACCATTCCTCCCCTCTTTCAATAATGTCTCCATTGTCTCTTAACTCACTCCTCCCGACCCATTACCGTCCCCACTTCCTTCATCTCCCGTTGTACCTTCCCCTCTCACTCCTCCACATTTTGTACCATTCCCTCCTCAATCTTTGCCTTTATTTGCGTCTATCCTTGAGTCCCCCACCCACACTCTTTTGCCTCCTCACTCAGCTTCTCAGCTCTTTTCTATATCTCTGTACCCTCCTCTATACCCCCTCTCTTCTTTAGCTCTCTGTGGCTCTCCCTCCACCACCCATTCTGTTACCACCTCCTCTGTGTTTATCCCACTTTATTTCTTTCTCGCTCTCTAGCCTTCTCCGCCTGTGTGCCCTGCTCTTTACACCAACACCCTTTACGCCCCATCATGCTCCCCTTTTTACAGCCTACACCTGTCCGGTTTCCTCTTGTCGCACTCCCTCCTTTGCCTGCATTCTCTCTCCTCCTTTCTCGCAAACCTTCTCCAGCAGCTTCACATCCGTATTCTCTCACTTCCACCTCTTTTCTCGGTTTGATTTCCCTTTACATCTTCAATTAATGCCCCCATACGCCTTCCCCTCACCCTCACTCCTCCTGCCCACTCATGTTAACTCAGTCTTTACTTCCGCCCACAAATTCCTACCTCGGCCCTGCCTTTCCTCTCTTGACCCATCTCGGCTTCCCTACAACCCCCTAAGGTCTCTCTCACCCCCACAGCCATAGATTCTTTCCTCGCCCACTTCACAACCCTTAACTTCCCCGCTCCGCACTACCCGTTTATCCCTCACCCTGAAAATGTATTCTAACCCTCTTCCATATCTTCCATCCCACACCCCCTTTCGCTGCCCTCCCATACTCATTTGTCTCCGACACCAAAATTCTTTGAGTCCTATCTTGCCTCCACAGCCCTCAGTGGGTCCCCATCTCACTTCCACACCCCTCATACGCTCCTTCCCTCGTGCATTCATGCCCTCCTTTTACTACCCGCCCCATCCTCACCGTGATACTTCGCCTCCCTCATTCCTCGTCTCCTCCTTTACCACCTCACCACATCCTTCGTAGCCACGCCCATTCCTTCCTTCACTCACCTTCACCCCCTTTACTCTTCATTCCTTGTTCCTTCCACTGCGTTCGCACAACGAGCATGAAAATGCTCATACAAAAAAAAAAACATAAGTGGACAAGGATGTATCAGTTTGCTAATGTCCACATTTATGGAATAAATGTATCCCACAATTTACAGCGTAAGCTACACTTTTTTTCTCACGACTATTGTCACACTTCGAGCGGTGTGAAGATAGTAAAATATTTAAATAGGATTTGCAGACAAAGGAGTGGAAAGTAGGTGGAAAATGAGCAAAACGTGTTTAAAAGATAACATTTTTAACAAGCATTGGCATAGCCAATAGGTCTCGCCTTTGGGACCTTATAAGTGTTTAGCCATGCAACACTTGATGTTGTTGCACCAAGGATATTGTGCTGGATAACTTCAGCACAATATCCTTGGTGCAACAACATCAACTGTTGCATGGCTAAACACTTATAAGGTACAAGGTTTAGCCATGCAACAGCTGATGTTGTTGCACCAAGGATATTGTGCTGCAAAACTAAATACTTATAAGGTCCCAAAAGCGAGACCTATTGGCTATGCCAATGCTTGTTTTGCATGTAGCGGAACTCCGTGAACTCCGCCCAGACTTAGTGCGGCGTGGTGAAGAGTAGAATAGAGTGGCATGGAGTGGAGTATGCATGGTGTGGTAGCGCACTGCCATTACAGACAACACATTTTCAATTGAAATGACCATTATATTTGCACAGGCATACAGTTTTACCAATAAAACTATACAGCACACATATGATAATGTGGTAAAATGACATCACTTAGTGTATTGATTTATTTTGATCATATTATAGTATTTGTTTCCAACACACTTCAGAATTAATTAAAAAAATGTGCTTCATTTGTTCTTTCCTAATGCTGATATAGTCTGAAAAACTTGCACAGTCAGTTAAATGTTGTTGTGTGCTAGGAAAAATAACCTTTCCTGCCCCGAGTATCCAGCAAGATTGTCACATAAATCCTCTCACTTTGAAGTCGGAGAAAGAAAAGTAAACAGAAAAGTAAACACCAAGCTCCTTCGGAAGATACAGCCTGAAATTTGACCTCTGACTTTGAATACGCAGCAAATATGACAAGATAAGAACCAGATTTACAGGCCTGTTTACAGAAAGGAGCACTGGTGGAAGAATACAAGGAGAGGTAGCGTGAAAAGGCTTTGCTTCTTGGCAGGGACAAACTGAAGCTGGACAGCCTAAAGCAAATAAAGCCAACAAACAGAAAGCCAGAAAATGCGAGTAACAAACCACAAAGCCAATGGTAAGCATTGGGTGGAATGCATTCCCAGGGACGTTTTATCAATGTCCCCAAGATGTCTTTAGGAAACCGGCTTTGCCCTAAAAAATGATGTACTAATGTAGCAGACACTGTTGGACTGGCCTCTCGGGCAGTCTGGCACTGCTGGGTGGGCCAGCTTCAAAGGGCTAGTGTGTAGGCAATTTGTTTGGTCCTGTGAGCCATGATGGGACCAAAAATATAAACACTCACAAACTGGTTCTTTCAAGCGGGCCCATTTCGCTGTGCCAGGGTGTCAGTAACCCGAAAGACCAGCACAACACGTAGATCTGTCTAACAAAACACTTCACAAATATAGTAATAAAGAGTCAGGTTTCTTGAAACCAGACCCGCAGGTACTTTCAAAGAGAATTTGGAAACCAAACTGGTCATCTGGCCAGTGATGCTGTAGAAATTATGCAGTTCTGTGTCCTCCCATTTCTCCAAATTCAGCCCGCGTGAATCTCACAAGTGCTGAGGTATTGACATATATGTTGCCTATTATAGCATCATGTGCATAGGCCACTCAAAGCAATACACTTCAGCATGCTGCAGGCATTGCAAGATCAGGCTGTAATAATGTTCCTTATCTTACACAAACGTGACCACAGCAAACCAGCCCTAGAATTGGTCCATAGGCTTCTGGTGAATGAAATGATATACCTTAATGTCATTTGCACCATTCATACAACCTTCTCAGGAAAAGGCCCACACTGATTCCATTCACTGATCCCTCGTTATACTCTAAGCAGGGACCTAAGTTCAGTGGCTGCTTACCAAATTAACAAATACATCTTAAAATGGTGGAAACATCATGGCAGATCATTGGAAGTTCATGGCATCAAGCTTTGGAGACCCTTGAACAAAAAAACTGAGCGGAATCACACCACAAGACTGTCCAGACTATCAAGTAACCAAAAGGAGCCAACAGTTCTCGAAAAAAACACCTATAAATAAGGAGGCCTTTGAGTGACAGCAGATCACTACACCTAATTTATGATGTAATAAAAAAGATCTGAGGTCATGAAGGCAGCACATACTATAGTAGCATTCATTAGTTAGTGTTAAAGAATCAAAAAGCATGGTGCTAATGGTCTGTTCTGTATTCAGTGCTTAAAATGTGCTTGTTGGGGCCACCAGCACTCTTTTTTGGGGGCCAGCACTTTCCCTGAGAATAAGAGAGGGAAAATAAAGCAGAAAGACGGAGGTGAGAAAGATGGGAAAAACATCATAAAGGGAGAAAGCAGGAACCTGCAAGAGTGTGATAAAGGGGCATAGAGTGTTTGGTAGTGGATAAGAGAGACTTGAGGTGGATTCAAGACTAGAAGCCTTGGTATTGGGCATGCCAACATTTAATTGTGCTTACCACAGGCTTCTGAGCAGAGCTATGGGCAAAAGGAATCATATATTTACAAATTAAGCAATGTCGGTTTTACATGTTCATATATTTCTAAGCTGCTGGAAGGTGCCAAGGGGCCCCAATGTTATGTTTGCCAATGTCAACCAGTCATGGCTTTGTAGTCAAAATGCCTAATGTTTTGGGATTATTGAGCCAATACTTAAAGTTAAACTCAAATCTTTCAAGCTTCTCAAGTTCATGCTTGAGTGGATCATCCAGTCCAGAATTTTCTTTACAAGAGAAATTTGAAGAGACCTGTAAAGCACAACTCTCCAAATGCAGCCAGCTGATGGATAAAAAGCCAAGAGTGGCACACAACTTTGGGCCATTTAGTGGCTATAGATGTAACCAGCAATTTTACATTGTACAGCCAAATTTGTTATAAATGGAACACCCCAGGCATCAGCCAGGAAGGCGTGTGACTCAAAAGTAGATAAAAAGAAGAAAGGCCTTTGAGGACACACTATCATTTCATTCCCTCTTCACTTTTATAGAACCAAACCCATCATAAGTGCTTCTAAGCTCAACCACCCATCTAGACAAATATCTTTTCAATGAGGGCTACGTTACTCAATGCCATGAGACAGTGGGTTTCTAGTCCTGGGCTTCTGTGTGGCAATATAATGCATCCTGAGTGATGTAGTCTTACATTAAACTAATTAGACAAGGACACCTGACAGCAACAATGGGTGAGCAAAAAGCCTGTGACTGAATGCATGGTGTCTGCGATGACACAGAGTGAGGAGGCCCTAGCTACCTGTGATACAAACTCCTACCTCAACAGTGTATCCCTAGGATACAGTACCAGAATATCGAGTCCTAAATATTGTAGTAAAAAAGTATTGTAGCACAAATATTGACAAAACATTTCAAAGTTAAATATGTATAGGTAAGTATAGATTTTATATACTTAACTCCACATTTAAGTTTCTTGACAGCCTATATATCTTCAAAGTATGTAGATATAAAGCTAAGAATAGTAAATCTATATTTACCTGTATTTACATTTACTTACTGCAATAATACTTGTTGTGAATATTTTTGCTATGACATTTTGGTAACACAATGTTTTGTGGTGGACATTCTAACGAACAACTGTTCATATTGTTCCAGAGTAAACCTCAAAGTTCTTTTTACTTGGACAGAAAATGGTTCAAGTATGAAACCACAATGCATTGAAATACTTTCCTAAAACCTGAATTTTTACTCGTAAATAGAATTATGCACACTTACATTCTTCCAGTTTTTTTTTTTTATAGAGAGCACAGCCACTTAAAAAGACTTCATGGAGCTAAACGAGTCAGAGGAACTTCGTTAAAGGCATCTGCACACACAAAATAGCCTAGCAGAAAAAGGAAAATTTTTGCAAAATCTGTTTTTTTTCTCACAACTTGTGGGTTTGGTAGGCTTTTTACGGTTTGAAGGTCAAGTAACAAAAGAATAGCCTGCCAAAGCATTCTGTCTTTATAGAGAAGATATAAAAAAATTATACTCTCTTTCAGACCACATGGAGCATCTACGAATTCCTTTTCTAGTAAATTTGTCAATTGGGATTTTTCACATTCATAATAAAACTTGTAGGCCATATTTAATAATCTGAAATCGGACCTTTGCTCCACAGGCAGAAAGTTAAATTTCCTGTGTGTCTGTTAAAAGTGTGTTATATGTCAAAATATCGTAGTAAAAAATATGGTATGATAAAAATATTGTGTCCCAAAAGTCAATTATAGAAATATTGTGGCGTTGGGTGTTGGTTTTCTTTTATTAACTCCAATGAGTGATATTTTTGCAAGTGATATTTAGATACAATATGTCTATCAGATGATATTTTGATTACAATATTCTGGTACCATACTGAAATGTGTTCAAATTCCCAGAGTCTCTGCACCGTTCTCACTGGAAATATTTGAGACCATTGCTGGATAGCCAGATTAAAGGCTGCTGCAGCAGTTGATGCTCAACATATCACTGGCTGCCACCACTTGTGCATGGTTGCCTCTGGAGAGAAAGGGGAGGATTTTCCTCACTAGACATATGGTGTAGAAAGAAGACACTTTTTCTACTTGCAAAGTCTGCTCCAAGGGGATTCTGTTACTAAGTGTGCCACAGATTGCAGATCTTTTACATAGCTAATACTATAGGTTGAATAGGTTTAATACATTTCACACATTTGAATAAAAGGATTGGAAGAAATACTCGTAGAACACATCAAGTAATTGTCATAAAAAAGAGACTTTTGGGAATTTTAGATAAATTCAAGAGTTCGAATGAAGGTGATAGGAGAAAAACGAAAGTGATTTGTTTGGTGACTCACTCGTGGTGGGAGACACCATGGAGCACCAACACCGATATTTTGAATGTGGCAAGAAAATGCGGAGGATCAACTATGGGTGGGAAATACTGCAGGATATTGAGGCAAATACTCTTGAACATGCCAGGCAGATGCTTGGGACTCTGTACAGGTTTGATAAATTACTATGGCTAACTTTCTGAAATTTACACACTTTGCAGATTTTATATAAAATCGATATGCTGTTTTGTTATTTGTAATAGTTACTATGAATGGTTTCACTTTTTATATAGTATCAGTCATATCCCATCACTCTTTGTGGTTCCCTACTGAGTTCCTTTGGTGGTCCCAGTGTTATTGTGAGTGCTATGTAGCCTATGTTCAAGGCCACTACCAACCTACATAACGCTGTGACAACACCTTGGGTGGCATTTCTCTTGCGGTTGCCCACCCTTATCTTGAGCACAGCAGATCAATATTGCCCTTGTTCACACGCTCAGCTGTGCTGCCTGGATTCATATCATGCCCTGTACATCAGGGGCTCATTACCATCAACATAAGAGTATTGAAGGGTTATAGTTGGATGCAAAGGAAGTATGTGCCAGATGACAGAAAAGCTAAGTGAACAGTACCTGAGGCCTCCCTATGGGAATAGGGAGGTCTCAGGTACTGTAATATCGCATGTCATAATTTCAGTTAGATGAGTACATCTTAAGGACCTTAGTCAATTATTGTACAATTGCACAGCTGTTCGGTGAGCCACAGAGCCAAGTGGAAACTGAGACCGACCAAAAATGATGTGTAGTTAAAACCTATCACAAGTAACAGCTTCACACAAGTTTATTTTTATTTTATTTGAAAAGTTTTATAGAGCGCGAACAAGACCCCAAGGGGTATCAGAGCGCTGTACAGCGTTGTCATCGGCAATTATACAGAACATACAGAAGGTGAGTGCGATTACAACCTGTGGGAAAAACATTCACGAATACTTCATGAAAAATATTTCAAGTTTTAGGTTCTTAACAAAAGTACACGAGCATGATCAGCGCATTAGCGTTCGTTCATTAGTAGTCTTTTGACCAGTTTTTAGGTCGAGCCTAGAGCAGCGCATGCGCTGCTTGCGAGACTTTTAGTAAGGGGGTTTGGAAAGCTGACCAGACGCTCGTGCGTCATGGCCTTTTTCCTGCGGTTACGCGCGCAGGGCCGACATCTGTTTCCCATTATCGTGCCCAGACGCAGGCGCGATAATTGGAAACAGATCGCTCTCTGTGGCGCGCGCACCACTCGCGTGGCCCCCCCCCTTCCCGCTCATGCTTGTTTCTGCTTTCAATTGGGGCCTGCTGTACTTTTATCTCTATAGACCAGCAGGGGCGCAGCTATCAGGCCTGCAGCGGCACCAGGCTTTGATGGGCCCACAGTAACCCAAAAGTTGTTTTATACACCCAACCTAGGATTTGGGGACCCATTTCGCTTGCTTACATTCGCCCGTGGACGTACAGCAGACCTCTAAAAGTGAAGGAATTAGTAAAGCTACCCTGACCCCTGACCGCTTTACTCGAGTGTAGGGCGGGAGATTACAAGTGACCCCAACCCCGGAAAGAGCGTGCCCTGCCTCGCAGGCGCTGATCCGGCGACAGTGCGAATCCGAGCAGAGACACTAAAGCGCGCTCTTCAGCGGAAACGGCAAGCAATTTCCACTCTATCGATCGGCTCCGGGCGCAGGACGCGCGCGCGTTCTGTCAGGGAATGACATACCAGCTCTTGTCGCAGTTTCAGGGAGCACGAGCGATGTTATCTGACGTGACTTCCTCTTGTTCATTAGGCAACCCAATGGTCTTTTTTCCCCTTTTTTTTATATTTTGCTGAAAAGCAGCACATTTCAGCCTAAAATGTCTTCTTGTCAAATACGTTATACTCGACCAACACAGTAGCACGCACTTGCGTTCTGCGCAACTTTATTGAATTCCTGCAGAAGAATCGCCATTTAAAAAGGGGCTACGGGGGCAGTAGTTGCTCTTTGGCTGACACGCAAGCGTTAAAGCCGGACTCTTGTTCGAGGCACGCCGTCGAGTTAAGACTGTTCTTATTCGTGGTTGCATCGGACATCAGGCGCTCGCCCATCTCACCAAGAGTGCACTGACTACTAGTAGGTCCAATAGCAAAGTGTGGTCAGAGGCCGCTCCTGATTGGCAGGACACACCAGGGCTCATGCACGGGTGTCAAGCTGGGGTAGTCAGGTTAGTGCTTTAGGGGACTATTCAGACGCCTGCACAGTGGCAGCTGATGAACATTTAAAGTGGTGGGGTGTAAGCCTTGGCCCAAATTGCAGTGAGCAAGCCTGACTTTCGCTAGGTGGGTTCACTCACACTCGCTTCCACTCAGTCTTACTCTCTCACATGTTCTCATTCACTTACCCTCACGTTCACTTACTCTGACTCACCCAGTCTCACTCCTGACCCACTCAGTCTCACTCATTTTTACTTACTCTCTCAGTCTCACTCCTGATCACTTAGTCTCAATCTATCTGTAACTCAAACATTTTTACCCAGTTACATTGTGACTCACTCACTCCCATTCAATCTCACTCATTCTCACCTAGTCTCCCTAAGTATACCCCTGGCTCAATTGCTCTCCGATTCACTCAATCGCATTCATTCTAAAAAATAAAATCATGTTTACAAAAATGCTAAGCATTCTTTTGAAATTAATGCTATTTTTAAAGCAGATACTTCACCCAAATAGTTTTCAATGAAATGTCGTTTTCATTTCAAGGTATAACAACATTTGCCTTTTTAGCTATTGGATCTTGCTCTGGGGGAGGGGTTTTCCCTGGGGCAACCTGCATTTACAGCATAGCCAATAGGTCTCGCCTTTGGGACCTTATAAGTGTTTAGCCATGCAACAGTTGATGTTGTTGCACCAAGGATATTGTGCTGCATAACTAAATACTTATAAGGTCCCAAAAGCGAGACCTATTGGCTATGCCAATGCTTGTTTAAAGGAGGTAGTGGAAGGATTTGATCTGATCTCGGATGGCAAGGAGTTCCAGATTCTTGGAGCAAGACCGGAGAACGCACGGTTGTACGATCTTTTCTTTTTGAATCTTGGAGGTTTCAGGAGAAGGGTGGATGTACTTCTGAGATTCCGGCTCACGTTACACAAAATAAGACAACAGACAAAGGCAGAAGCAGCTGCAACCCATGCAGGTTAGAGCGGTGGGGCGGTGGGGCCGGGTGCGGCAGGATTTCGACAGACGAGGAGGAGGAAAAATGTATTATTTATTTAATTTTCCCTTGTTCTCTGTCGAAATCTCCCCCCCACCTGACCCCACCGACCCACCGCTCTTACCTGTACGGGCCGCGGCTGAGCAAAATATGGTTATGAAATATAACAAAATGGTGTTGAGGGTGCAAAGGATGGAGCAATCCAGTTCCAATGTTCGTTATTCTTAAGCACCCCACTGCTTCAATTAACTACACCAAAAACCTGGGTATAATCCTAGACTAAACCCTTCGACCAAACATTAAGAAAATTCTGTGGACTAAACTCAATCTACCCCTATTTTCCAAAAGTCCTATGTTTGCTCCCATAACACACAGAGGCCTCAATTGCAACAGGAACCGTTAATTCGGATAAAATAATTTCACACTCCGAAACACTGATACCGGAGGGATCATTAATCCTGGTTTGTAAAATTGCCCCAGGTTTATAATCATTCCCCTTTGAATTGATACGTGGAATTTTGTTGCTACCCCAATGATTCCCACTACTAATTCCCCATGTGCAGCCTTTTAGCCATGCACGAATTCACCAACTCTTACCTGACAAATGTGTCCCAAAAACACCCAGACTAATCTTGTATGTGAAATTATGACATGCGATATTACTGCATCATTCAGACTTCCTAACTATGTGACCTGGAAATTCCGAGGTACATGTACTGACAGCCTGAACAGAGTTGACCAGAAAAGTGGAAACATTGCAACGTGCCATTACAATGGCATATCCAAGAAGCTCATTTGTAGACTACAGCGAGTGGATAAACAAGCGACAAGACTGGTCCAATACTGGTAGAAATGCAATCATATTAAAACACCCTTCAGAGTATTCAACTGGCTATCGAGCAAAGCCAGGATTGAATTCAAAGTCTTGTTCTCCATGCACAAGGCATTCTGGTACAAGGTCTCTGGTTGAAGACAGAAGATAGCTCTGCACTACTTTCCAGCACGTAGTCTCTGATCACAAATCACCAAATACACAGACCATTCGCCTGAAGAAATTCAAACATTGACTGCTAGCACTGTTGAATGAGGGCCATGTGAATATACAATATGATACCACAAAATCCAACTCTCTGGCCACTTCCCCACTTGCTCGTCTTTTCAAATGAGGAGGCTTTAAGTTCAACAGCCACGTGTGCCACCAGGAAGGTGTAGGCATTGAACATTATATCTTGCTAAGGTGCTTCATCATACCTGTTGTGCATTTTGATATTTTGGGTTAGTTCGACAATCAATTCGTGATATTTAAATTTTTTGGGGGAGAGGAAGAACACTGTGAATCTCTTCTTCTCTTACATCCTTCTCTTGTCGATTTCAATTATGCACTTTGAAAAAGGAAATTACGCTAAGTCTTCCAAGCCATGGCGCTTGCCAAGCATTTCAGTTGATAAATTCCACCTTTTCCAGAATATGGGCTGATCTAGTTTGGGGAATCTGCCACAAAGGACATATCTCGCCCTCTTTTGGAAGTTAAAAAGGCTCTCCGCTGATACAAGATGTCAGCACAAGTCCTTGTCTATTGCACACTGGCTTTTTCGGACCTGCATAAACCTAGTGCTGGGACACTTTGTCAGAAGTAACTAGGCGCTCTACAAATCACTTTCTTATTTATAATTATTTTACAAGACAGAACAATTTTTCCTTAGTAGCTGGTTTAGTTACTGCTGCCTAACCCTTGCATTTAGCTCAAGCAATGAACTAATGTTTTCTATTTGTTGGACACAGAGATCAGAGTTACCAAAAGATGCTTTCCTTAATCGCTTGCAAAGATCTGGAATGTGCAACCAAAAAAACTTTTCTAAGTAAGAAACATTTCGGATACATGGAACAATTGAAGGCATTCTTATTTTTTGACTTAATTTCATTCACGTCAAGCCATTACATAGAGCACCAAGATTCCACCAGTGGTGATTCCGTGCTTTATATATCTGATTACTAAAGTCTCAAAACTAAAATTTGTAAATTCACCATGATGGTGAATTCAATGTGATCAATTCAAGCGCAATCTAAATGTATTGTTCGACTCATTCCATCACAATACTCAGAATGTGTAGTAATTGCAATAGCAAATACATAGAAATCATTTGTGTACTCATTGTGAAGTGCTTCCGTTGGATTGAACACTTTTCTTTCATACATCTTCTCTGCTTCAAAGAATAGCAACCTCAACAAAGTTCAGCTGCCACATCTCCATTACTTCTGTCAAAATAGTTCAGCCACCACAACAGTTCCTATCCGTCTGTACACAAAATATATTGCCTTCCATCCAATGGAATGATATGTAGACCAGAAACACCACCACACCAGGGCTAAAGACTGTATATAAAGATGGAGGCTAGATGGGCGTTCATTATTTGGCCAGTATATTGCATTATGTTGTGGAACTTTGAGTTGAAGGGATGACTACAGTGAGATCCTTGAGCTACATTTTAGTTAAATCCATCATCAAAAAAGTGATAAGAGAGCAATGTTGTCAATACCGTATTTATTTATTGTACTGTTGTAATAGCCCGCCCCCAAAAAATGGCTTTGTATTGCATGTACAGTCCTGACAGCAAAATTGAAAGACTGAAAATCGTGTTCAGGTAAGTATAAAGAACTATATAAAAAAATTAAGTAAGTTGTTTAAGTTTGAAGACTTCTGATTTCCTGTACCTCATGCAAAACGATGTATAGGAGTCCAGACAGCAGGTAGAATATTTTTTTAATCTATGTCTCTTAAAAGTTTCCATTAGAGCCAAGAGTGTCATCTAAATTAGAAGTTAAATTACTAATAAAATGCCTTTCTTGTTTGTAAGGATAGCAAATGTGCACAGTCCTCTTGATGAATCGACTCAAGGTCTGTAAAATGGACACTGCTGTTTTCCAATGTTTGAACCTTATAATTACTAAACAATATTATTAGTCAATTCACTAATCAATGTAACTTCCAGTATTACAAACTCACGCATTCAAACTTTTTATTTCTGGAACAAATTGGAAGCGGTCTTACCCTCCCATTCAAATACAACCTCTTCACCACGGTCATTGATTCTCAACCAGCTTTCACTAACTAGTTAATCACAACCATCTGCTTTACCAGTCCCAGTGTATAGTGCGGGGTTTTAAATTAAATACGGATTGGCAAGCTGTCAAAATGTCTTCTTTCTGATTTCAAATTGATGAGGAAGGGACGCTGAAATATACCACCCAGACTAGGGGCAGTACAGATGCAATTTTTCAGCACCAATACAAAACTTAACAAATACCCTAATGTATGACTTTTTTTTCTCTTGAGCAGTCACACAGAATACTGTGCTGCCAATCTAGTGTAGCAAACGAAAGAAGTTGTAACAAGTCTTTCCATTAAAGCAAGATGATGGAATGGGCCACTTATTGTTTTAACACAGTTCAAAGTGGGCTGAAAATTCCCCTAAGAAAACAGGCACAAGCCACCCCCTGCGGCACAATAGAACTACCCAAGGTACTTTTCACTTGATGTTGAGCTGCAGGGATAAATTATTTCCAAACTGAGGAAAGTTTAGTGCACACTGTTCTTTCAGAGTCAAAAAGAGTTAATCCGTGAGCAGTTTTTGAAGAAAAAACATTTATCATCATTAGAGTACTATTAAATTGGAAAATGTCCATTAATTGTGTCTGGCCATAAAATGTACTGATACAGTCAGCTTATCATGCTACCAATTATTACAATGAACATAAAAGAAATGTATCATGATTGGCCATTCGAAAATACTGCCTAAACATGCATGCTTTAAAGAACATTATCTTTCTTGCTGGTATGTCTATATAAAACGTATACATGCTGTTGCTCCTTGCGACAACTATTAGCAGCTATGAGCAGACACGTGTCAGCTACACAAATATTTTATACGCAGGAGAAGCTCCATTTACACCATAAATTATAATGATGGGTTATTTCTTCCACGTTTGAGTGTGTGGTGTCTTCAGTCGTGCTTGAGTCACCCCCTCCTCTCCCAACTTGTGTTCTCCATCACCATCAGTCCTTGGAGCCAGCAGCGGCCAGTGCAGGTAAGAGCGGTGAGGCCAGGTGGCGGGAGGTGATTTCGGCAGACGATGACGAGGGAGAATTATGTATTTATTTAATTTTCCCTCGTGGTCGTCACTCAAATCCCCCCCAACCCGGCCCGCCACCCCACCACTCTTACCTGCACAGGCCGCGGCTGCTTGAAGCATGGGCCCATCATTGGCATCTCTTCTGCTAGTTAGTGGTTCTGCTCTAGGTGTTGTTGATCAAGGCTCCTATGGGTGCCAGGAGTATTGGTAGTGATGCCACTTGCCTTTCAGTGTGCTTATCTCTGTTGGGCTGTGTCCTGGTAAGCTAGTAGGTCACCTACTGCATGAGCATTGGAAAAGCCCATATAGATCACCGTTGTGACCTTTTAGCTATGCCAATGGTTTTCATCTATGCTGCACAGCCTCCTCGCATGTTGCTTTTGCAACATGGGGGGGGGGGGACGGGAGGGACTGTGAAGCAACAAGGGGGTTGCGGGAAAGCAACACAAAGGGTGCTGGTGGCGACCGGAACAACGGAGAGAAGGCAGATGCAGCTGGGGGAAATAACATGGAAGGACTGAGGGAGGCAATGGGGAGAAGAACATGGGCAAGCCAACAGGGAAAGGGGTGGGAAGAAGTGCTCTGGAGACAGAGAGCAACACGAGTTCAGAAGGAAAGAAGTGCATGAAGGAGACAGCTCAAAAACACATGCACTCTCATGGAGGACTTAATACAAATTACTTGAAAAGCAAGCAGTTGAAGCAGATGTGTCAGCCAATCAAAGAGACAATAACGAAGCAATGCTCTACAGTAGGGACAACACAAAATTAACACGCTGGTACACAAAAAGAAGCAGGCCAATGAGAGTGACAAGAAAGCCAACTAATGATCAAGCCCCTCTATGTTCATGGAAAGCCACAATATGCCTCTCAATGGGCAACGCATGCTCTGTCCAGTAGACTCGATCTAAAAATGGTTGCCATGTCTTTAAGAGAGGTCAAATGCCATTGTGGATCAGCCTCAAAGAAAGGAAGTCTGTCAGAAAATTAAGAAAGCATGGCCACCATGCATGTTAAAATGATATTGCACTTATTGCACATAATGCACCTGGGTCAAAGGTCAGACCCAATTCAACAGAATAAGAGGGGACAACGAGTATTGAAGCCTGAGATCATTTTCAAGATGTCTGCTAATTAAGCCGCTGTATATCCTTAGACATTGTCTGTCAATACTTCCCAGTTATTATGGTGCAATTCACTGCTGTACCATTGACAACTCAGTATTTTGTTCCTGGGTAATGCGCCTTAGTTTCATTTTTATTCAACTTTGCCTACCCGTATTCCCTCCTTACATTTAGTTCTATAAATAGCTAAAATATCGATGGTGTTGATTACTACGCAACTAGTAACTATTGCAGAACTAGTTTGGCTGGATTTATTGATGATCCAGGAACACACTTCTTTGGCCTAGATTTGTAGGTACCAGTTTATCTTCCCAGTGATTTTTCTCTCTGATTCTCATTCTACGGAGACCATCCTTAATGGGTGCTCTGGAATTGCAGGACCTTTTGTTGTCATTGTTTTTCTCCCAAAAGAAGGCTTGCAGACATGAAGATCTGAGGTTAAGGGCAAAACAGAGAACCAGTGACTAAGAGAAAGAAAGAAGAACACAGAAAAGGTAGAGGGCAAACAGCAGGCCTTACAGCAACACAAAAAATGAAATTAATAGAATTCGGGGCTTTCCTGATCCTGCAGTGAGAGGCATTCAGAAACATGCCGAGCAGCAGCTCGTTTTAAATCCCCAATCCACCCCTTGTGTTTGGGGGACCTTACCGTTTAGTGAAAAGCCCTTTCAGCCCCAGGAAGGCCTATGATACCGTGAGAGATGGCTATGTCTGGGGCTCATCGCCACCTTCTGCAGGGATGGCTGTCATTTTGCCTTATGCCACAGTGTTGTTATGTAGTGCGTCATAAAAAAGTTGTATTCACTTGGGGTTCGTTCAATGTGTTTAAAAGACGGCCAATTGCCTCAGCATATTATCTCACGACGAAATGCGAAAGTATTGGTTGGATACAGGGGAAACTGGAGACTTCCCGACGAACCAATGCCAATGAAAGTCTCGAAGGATAGATAGCTAGTGAGTCAGGGGTCAGACTCTGTCCTGACTGAGTCTGCCTTAGCCTTACCTGCCGTCAGAGGAAACGCGCTACCCATAAACCAGTGCGCCTCCTGACAGTTGGCTTTACTGTAGCCATTACAGCAGATCTCTGCCAGCTTCTCTACCAATATTTGTTTCGGTTGCCAAGGTGAAACGTGCAGTTCTAAACTGATGACTGCCTGTTGACCTGCAGGGGAGAGATGTCGGTGTTGAGGGCTCGTGTCTGCGCAGTGTGGACTGCTGCTGCCAGCAGACTGGAAGGAAGAGCCCCTCTGCAGCGAGCTGATACAGAGCCCCTCCGCCGTGAGTCCAGCGCACCCAGGCTGCTCCACAGGCCCAATCAAGAGCCCGGCAGAGAGACAGCTGCAGAGAGGAAGGAAAGGCACTGGCGCCGCCGGGGTTTGTGCAGGGTCACACCACAGCTGAACACACGAAACGCTACGCCGAGAGTCACGCGGCCTGCCAGAGCACATGGGCACCCGGCGGGCATATCAGGGCCTACCATAGAATATACCTAGCATCCCCTCCGACACTGAGCCCCACACTGAGAGGCAAGCACAAATCCACAGCCCACTGATAGGGTCAGACATGCTCGAGCTCAGGGGACGGGGTTTCATAGGGGGACACTGGTATTTATATTGCTACGCTATATGCGCAATAACCACTTGCCCTTCTTAGCCAATGGAAACGTAATACCGTATATTGACTTGGGGCGTTAAAGTGCTAGGCAACCTGCCTCTAATTAAAGTAAATAGCCAGGGCACGAGTCGGGGGTCCACGCGGGTGGACGGCGTCCCCCACTTATTTTACAGGGTGGACGCCGTCCACCCTGCTCAAAAGCTGGACTTTCTTAGATGGCGTAGCTTGCCGGCCGGCCGCCCGCCCCTAGCTTTCTTAGATGGCGTTGACTTACCCGCCCATCTCCCGGCTGTCAATCTAGTGTAGCGCACGAATGCGCTACCTATCAAAGCTCTGCCTTGCCCTTTGAACTTGCCCCCATCGCCTTACAACCTACCAGTAGACGCTGTGACCTGCGACCAATCAGTGTTCAAATGAAAAAACGTGCTATTGAACACTTTAAAATTCTATTGAGAACTTACTCTGAGGGGTTGTTTTCCAGTATAATTATTATTATAGAAGGGAGACAGTTTCTGGTATAAGGAGAGGGCAGGCTTGGCAGTCTCTGTGACAGGAAGAGACATGGCACCGCAGTCTCCCTGGCATGGAACAGCCGAGCTGTGCAGTCTCGGGCACAGGAGAAGGCCAGGCTCTGCAGTGTCTGCAAGCCGGAGAGGACAGGCTGGACAGTCTCTGTGACAGGAAGAGACACAGCACTGCAGTCTCTCTAGCACGGAACAACCGGGCTGTGCAGTCTCAGCCATGGGAGAAGGCCAGAGGGCCGAGATTGCAACAGGAAAAGACAGACACGGCAGTCTCTGCCAGAGGAAGAGGCATGGCACCGCAGTCTCTCTGGCATGGAACAGCCGAGCTGTGCAGTCTCAGGAGAAGGCCAGAGTCTGCAACAGGGAGAAGACAGGCATGGCAGTCTCTGCGACAGGGAACGGGAGGCTTTTCAACCCGATTAACAGGGAGAGGGCCAGCCCTCGAGCCTGTGACATGGAGCAGCCGATGGCGCCTGGGCTCTACAGTGTCCGTGACAGAGAGGCCGGGCTCCGCAACCCCTCTGACAGAGCAGGGATGATTTGCTATTTTCTCGGCTATTTGTCATGTCAGTAATGCTAGCATTAATTGTAATCCGTGCCAGCCCAACAGAAGGGCATCTGCATTTTAATAGAATTTCAGACAGAGGATAGCGAGGAGGAGGGGCGTGAGTCTGCAGTATTGAGTTGGGAGGGAAGGAGTGAGCGTGCAGTACCGAGTGGGCCTGGGGAGGGAAGGAGTGAGTGTGCAGTATTGAGTGCCGGCATGGAAGGGGCTGCAAGACTTGAGCAACGCCGAGAATTAGTCACAGGGAATGAACAGCAAGAACTAAGTGATAGAGAATCAGATACTTGGAATGGGCCACAGGGGAAAAGGGCATGCAAGGAGTGAGCCACAGGAATTGAGTGACATACCGAATGAACCATAAGGAATCGACCATGTAGGGCACGCGCCACACTGGGAATGAGCCACAGAGAATGGGCAACGGGGAATGAGCCACAAAGAATGCACCCAAATGGAATGGGCTCCAAGAATTGAGCAACACCGAGAATTAGTCACAAGTAATGAACAGCAAGAACTAATCCAGAGAGAATGAGATACTGAGAATGGGCCACAGAGGAAAAGGGCATGCAAGGAGTGAGCCACAAGGAATGAGCTGCAGTGAATGAGCCACATATGGCAGGACGAGCTGAGTTCCCAAAATCAATTTGGTAGTTGGCTGAAATCTTCATGGAAAATAGCATTTAACTCCCCTATTACTGATCAGATACCTCCACAAACAGTGTCCTGGGAGGCACAGGCCATGAGGGTGAGTGGGCCTGCAGTGGACTCTGGCATCTTGCTCATGTTGAGACCTGAAAAACGCTATCAGTGGACCATCCGATACAAGTTATCCGCAAGCGGTTCCTTAGCTGCAGTTGGTAGTCCCATGAAGATTTTTCGACTGCAATAGGAGGAGGCTTCTCTTTCGTCCTGCAAAATCTGAAGAGTAAGATGTGTGGTCAGTACTTGTGTCTCGACTTGCCAATCTTGTTCAACCCTCCCATGGAGAATAGGTACTTTACCATCGCTTTTAATTGGTTGGCTTTTAGAAAGTTAAATTTTCCTTGCTTAAAGCATGTGTAGGCTAATCAGTATTTGCTCTCCAATTTCTCCCAACTACTGTCCCATAATGACTGCAATAACAGATGTAAAGAGTATCCGGTTGAAACTGTACAGTGTGCACGTTGCATTTTTTTTATCATGGTCACAGTGTATTAAACTTGTCAGTATATTTAAATGTGGTGTTCTAGGTAGCATAATAAAATTTATAGTTTTGATAATCACAATTGTAGCTTCTAGCATGTGGCTTTTTTTGTTTTTTTTACAACGCACAAACTCTGCTTTTGTTCATGGTGCCATGTTTTAGTATGCCTCGCTTACAGCACTTAGTGGCTTGATTAATGTAGTTGTACACCAAACCTCATCCACATTTCGGCTGTTAATTCCTCCATACAGGGACCTTAAGTCACAGGCTTAAGTACTGAGCAGCTTCAATTGTTAAATCTTGCAATACGTGCAAATGTAAATGTAAATCCAGTATTTGTAAAGCGCGAACAGCTACCCGAAGGCATCCCAGCGCTGGGGGCCGTCGGGAAGATTAAGCAAGCTATTGCCCAGAGTCACATGGTGCTGGGCTGACCTGCCGCCGGTGCCGGGAATCGAACCGTGAGCCTCAGATTCCAGCATCAGTCACCCTGGCCGCGGCGCCACACCTCTTTCCTCCATGATAGACCTGCTGCACATGTGGTCACTTCCTGTTGTGATGTCACTTCCTGTTGTGATGTCACGTCCCGCGACGTCACTTCCTGTGACACCACCTAACTTGGAGAGTCCCCCCACTTCTTTTTTTAGGACTTGTGCCCTGTAAATAGCACACAGGTGGTGCGCGGTTTAATTATTGTAATTGTGTTTACATAGCACTTACTACCCCTGATGAGACGTCAAAGCACTTTACGCTGGGCAGCACCCTGCTCCCGGAACCCAACGTTAGTGGTTAGTTCAGTGTTGATTGGTTATTGTTGGTTATTTGACTTCATCTTGTGCCTTTAAGGAAACCATCTCATGCGTTTGCTTACGTTTCTTTGTGGTAAATTAAATGAATAGGACTTGGGTGTGATCATTATAGCAGGAGCATGTGAGTTCAAGCAGATGGTTGGTGGGAGTGATAAATAAGCTAGAAAAGATGTAAAAGTGCATAGAAACTTTATGTCCATTGCTTAGGTAAGGCAATTACATTTAACTTTGCAGTTCTGTGCAATCAGCAGTATGACAAAAAACCTCTGTAGAAATCAGCCAAGTTTACAGATTTTTCAGCTATAGTAATTTATTTAAAGGTATGGGACATGTGCACACTAGGCTTATTTTTCATCATTCTGAGGTGTGAAATGCTGCAAATTATAGTATTTGCTTCCCCAATCTTTTGCAAGATTTTGCCTGTAAAATAGGAAGGGTAAACACTCGGCGTGGGCGCAATTTGTACTCCAAGTTTAATTCTATTTCGAAAGCAAATGTGAGTTTAAAGCAAAATAAAGCTATATTGTGCCAATTACAGATTTTATGAGGTTTTGCTAATAACCTAATGCCCCGTAGCATTAATAAACACGTTTTAAAAAATGTGTTCTTGATACATTTGTCTTTGTAACTCTGGAAATGTTCAGATTCTCACTTTTTTCGCAATTGAAATAAAACATGTTTTTGTTTGATTTAACCTTGTCTAGTTAATACTGATGCTCCTGGATGGATCTCTTATTTTAACTTGGAAGTTGTAGTTCAAGCATCTATTTTCATCCCAGACATGCAATTGAATTTTGCTGTCATCTTTGCTTATGCTTTGACGTATACATTGCCACTGCGTTGAATATACACAGTATGCTTTTTATATAGCATTGCTAATGTAATCACTAATGTACACAACAGTAAATTAAAGAGCATACATGCAGGCGTGCAGTCATCAAAGCACAGCCAGTGATGTATTCAAAGGCAGCTCATGACACACCCCGCTGTTTATGCATGATGTAATCAGTAAGGTAGTTTTGATGGAAGTGTCAAGCAGAGATATTTGCAGCAGTTCCTTCATTCCCTTCATTTCTATTCAATTGTGATGGGCTCACTTTTTGTAGGGAAAGGTTGTTTTGAAATCAGTAAAAGTAATGTCCACTTCCAACAGTTTTACTCCATTTTTTGTCTGGGGCATCCTTGGATAATGACTTGCTGTTTTTTTTGTCGTACCCACCTGTTTTGAAACTCGATTTTGATGACCACTGTCAGCAGATTGTTTGCACTGTTTGTGGGGGAAAGATCCACTTGTGTCTTTTGAGACGCAGACCAAAATATTCGTGCACATTTTTCCAAAGCTCTCCAGTGTCTTTTACAAAAATGATTTCACTAGGTTTCTCTAGAGTACCTCAGCCATGGAATTATATCCCACACAGATGGAACCAGCATAACTTGCAGTATGAGTAATCTATCCACGCTTGTCTCGGTGTCTCCTTATCACCTGCAGCCCACACTAGAACAACTTTGAGACCACTCACTCACACATCTACAATTTCAAAGTTCCAGACGTGAGGATTTCAGCACAAATTGTGTGAAATGCAGTGGTGGCTGCAACCAAAACCAAGTGGTGGGGATAATGTATATGTAAAATGAAAGGACTTACCTGCCATTGCCGGAGTGTAGCTTCTTATAGCATCGCGCTCACTGCTCAAGCTCCCAGACACCCCACCCAATACAGACTCTGCTCTTATGCTATTACCCAGCATAGAAGAAGTGCTAGGATTGGTCTGAGTGGGCTGGACTGACGCGAGATCAGAGACAGGGAGCCTGTGCCTCTTCTTCCACCCGGCTCTGCAACACAGCTGGGTTGTGGAAATATAAGTGCTCCTATTGCTTTGGCCGTCCTGCAACTCTCCTCCCAGCTCAGCCTGCTGCCTTCATAGACGATGGTCCCACCCCGCTTTAGACTCAGGCCACTTGGCTCAGCCAAGGAAAAATAAAATGATTATAAATAGTTTTATTATCAATTCATTTTTTTTTTTATCTCTTGGCTCGGACCAGTGGGGCGACGCTCCTCCGCCATAACGGAGGAGCCGCCTCTGGTGAAATGGAGGATTGTGGGGACTAAATGTATAAAAAATGGAGTTAAATTCATCAAAAGTGGGGGAAAACATGACTGATGAGGCAAAAAAATTGTTTTATAAGAATTCAAGTGGGGCTGGTGTGGCATGTAAATAACATGACAGGCGGACATACAAATGCACTGTGTTTTACTGATGCCACATCAACAACTTCAATCAAACTATGTCACTGTAAATGAAAATATGTTGGCCATAGGATTGATAAATATTTAACGAAAATAGCGACTGCTTCAAAATCAGTATCATATGGTCTATTTACAATACAGAGTGAAGTGAGTGAATTGAGCTCTTGGGATATACATTTCACATTACATGTGACATCACAAGTGACATCCTCAACAATAATTTGAGCACAGCTTTTAATGTAGCAATTTTGCAACACTAAACGAAACAACTTTGTATGTAGGTGTAAGTCTTAAAGATGTCTGGATATCTCAGATCTTGATGAATCTGAAGTAGTGTAGCTCCTATTTCCCTAATAGGCTCTGCGCATTGGAATAATATACCCTATAGGCTTGACATAGGACTGAGGTCGGTATGTCCCTATCGAGTATATTAAACTTAATTACTTGTGCCAGCTAGCTCAGAGGCCACTAGAAACTCCTTGGATAACAAGAAGGGAGTAGTTTCTGGCAGCCGCAAAACATGACAACTTTGTTTCCCTTTAGAATCAGTACGTGTCCCAGAGTCGTGGAAACAATAGATAACCGTTTTACTCAGCTCAATCGTGCATGCTTAGTTTTCCTCAAAGTTACACAGAAAGAATAGACGGGCGTTTCAATAAAAGGATTTATTGAACAGTCTTGTTTCTCATGTAAGTAATATGTGCTGTTACGATCACAAGACAGTATGCAAGATAAATAATGTACAGCGTAAGCAGTAGAAATAAATAGTACTGCGTTAGCATTATCTTTTAGCGTATATTCACATACATAAATAACATGAGCTAAAAATGCGAGTACTCATACGATGCGTCTCTAAGCTAGTTCTACCCCAGTGTACCTAACCTAACCTAGGTGTAGGGAGAGGTATGAAGTAGGTGAAGTATTCCTTACTATGGTATACTAAGAGTATGTTAAGCCTAGTATGCCTAGTATGCCAAGAGTCCCTCTAGGTTCTAGTCGGCTCCATACCTTAAGAATGAGAGCGGTGGGAATCTCTTGCCAGACTCGAACTCCAACACCCCGCAAGGGAAGTCAGATCACTGGAAGCTGGACTCTCTGCGTGCAGGGATGACAGCGTCTTCTCAGTGCGTCAGGCCGGGAAACGGGCTCCTCTGAAGTCGAGGTCTCCTCTGGTTTACAAGGGCTAGGGAAGGTATATTTATACGTCAGAGGTACCTCATAATGTTAGCATTGACGTGAATCAGACAGCAGAAGACGTCATGAATGAACCCCTAAGGTAGAACGGTTCATGCATAATAGATAAGTCCTTGAAGAAATCAATAGTCCTGTGCTAGGGAAACTCCCGAAGCCTAAGGGTCTGTTCTTCAAGAACTCGTTGTGACGTTAGGGTGGACGGATGTCGGAGACCATGCCTGTATTTGGAGTGCACGGTTTAAGGCCTAAATAAGGACTGGGATTTTATGCCTATATAAGGGCAGGGCGAATTGTGCCTATATAAGGACATGATACAGGAAAACCTATATACGGACACCCTAAGAGGAATACAACACTGAATCTTCTCATTCATCACTCTGAGTTTCATAGAATGAGCAACATTACATTTGATAAATGTAACACCTAATATTGAAAGTGACATAATACAGTAAAACTGTAATTCTCAGTATAGATATTTCAATACATATGGATTCCTTTCACAGTCTTGTGATTTAGGGATCACTCACTTTTAGGTGTTGCCTAGACAGCATGCACAGTCTGTGCAAGACAAGTTTTTTGCATACAGTGGGCTCATAACACGTCCCATTGCTTACCCTTTGTTAGCTTCAGCGTTGCTCACATTTCCTTCATCCCTGTTTGTCACGGCATGGGGGCATCATGTACTCTTTTTGTGTTTGGCCCTCCCCTGGAGAATGGGCAAAGTACTTGTGTCCATCCATTGCTCCTGTTTTTGAAGCTACTTTTTTTTTTTTTAGAGTATTATATAGTGCGAACTAGACCCAAGACATCGGGTATCAGAGCGCTTTACATGAGTACCAGTTTCGTTACAGAAGGACACATTCATTTTTGTTAGGCACTGGGAGATTAAGTGAATTGCCCAGAATCGCAGGATGTTGAGCATTGTTGCCGAAACTCGAACCCGGTTCCCCTGCTTCGAGGTCGACCGCTGTAGCCGTAAGGCTACATCCTCATCCTCTTTGTGTTCAGGCACTCCATATGAGGGCTTGTATTTTCAATCCGTCTCCCATATCTCCGACATGTACCTTCTATTCCCTCCTACCCATCTCCCTACGATGTTGCTTCTTTTCCCTCCCACTCTACGCTACTGCACTGTATTTCACTGCACTCTACTCTGCACTACTCTACACTATCCCACTGCACTCTACACCACGGCACTCTCCTCTTCACCACTCTACTGTACACCACTGCACTACACCATTCTACACTACAGTACTGCACTTTATGCCACTCTAGTCTATAACACTCTATAGTATGCAGCTGCACTCTAAACCACGGCACTCTATGCCACTCTGTTCTTCTCTGTACCACTCTACTCTATGCCACTGCACTCTACGCCACTCTACTCTTCACCACTGTACGCCACTGCACTTCACACCACTCTACTCTGCACCACTCTCTGTACTGTACACCACTGCACTCTATGCCACTGCACTCTACACTACTGCAATCTATGCCACTGCACTCTATGCTACTGCACTTTATGGCACTGCACTCCACGGCACTCTATTCTGCACCACTCTAGGCTGCTACACTCTAGGCCACTGCACTCTACTCTGCACCACTCTACTCTCCGGCACTGCCCTCTCTTCTGCACCACTGCACTCTATGCCACTGCACTCTATGCCAATGCACTCTGCCAGTGCACTCTATGCCACTCTACTCTACTCTGCACCACTGCACTCTATGCCACTGCACTTTATGCCATTGCTCTCTATGCCACTCTAATCTACTCTACACCACTCTATTCTGTGCCACCGCACTCTCATCATTACTCTACTCTGCACCTCTCTACTCTATGCCACTGCACTCTAAGCCACTGAAGCTTACTCTGCACCACACTGCTCTACGCTACTGCAGTCTACCCCACTCTGCTCTGATCCACTGCACTGTATGCCAATCAACTCTGCACAAAACGCCTCTATGCCACTGCACTCCACACCATTCTATTCCACTCTGCACCACTGCAATCTATGCCACTGTACTCTACATCACTCTATCTATGCCACTGCACTTAACCAATGCCAATTGCATGGGGATGCATTTCAGGCCATCGTTTTTCACCCACTGTGTAATTTGTAGGCAGAGACCTGCCTCATGCAAATCAGTCAGTCTTGGTCCTGCTCCAATAGGAACACTCCAGCCCAAGCTGCCAGCCTAGGTCCACTCTAGATGGGAACCCAAGCCACCCCAAACCGTTTAAGGACACAAAGGTGAGACCGATTGGCTATGACAATGCTTGTTTTATTCTGGGGTAGCGTGCTGCTTGCCAAAAAGCTCTTCAACGCCTCATCAGGGTCAAGTGTAATAAGCGCTATAGAAATGCAACTACAATTACAATTAACCTTGCACAATTTTAGCTTTTATTGACAATCTTTTTACATTTTTCCAAATGTTAGCTCCCCAATAAGGGCATTGAGATTGGGGCCTCAACAGCAGATGGACAAAGACTTGAAGAATTTTACCAAATTGCTTTGTTCAACGCATGGACTGTATATGGCAGACAGAATGCAGTAGAAGTGCAAGGCAGTACACACACAAAAACAGACACGGCACATATGAGTGCCTATGTCTTAATTTTCTTTTTTTTGGAACAACTTCGTTCTATGTGTGAAAAAACAAATGAGAAAGCTGAGGTGCATTTCCAAGACAACTGTGGAGAGTATCACTGCATGTATATATAAAAACAATACAATATGATGGACACCAATTACTATTTAGACTTATGTTTTCATGGATAACTTGTTGATAAACCAATGAAAAATGGTGAGCAGCAGAGAATTAATGTAATTCTGTGGCTACAGAATTCACCACATAACTATGGTTTTACTGCATTTGCTAATTTCCAGCATCATTTGAAACATTTTCGGAAGTAAGTCACAGAAGATGTTGCTCCTAGCTAAACTGGATGAAAATAGTACTTTAAGAGAAACTACTCGTAATAGCGAAAACAGGCTTAATCACGTAATTTTACATCCAACTAGTAATTTAAAATTCCTGAAATTATTCTGATTACTCCGAGTTAAAAAAACTTTCACCCAGGCCTAACTTAACAGAGAACTCTGGAATATTTCCCATATTTCATGGTTCATTGTGAAATATAGGTTTTACACCACTGCATGTTGTCCAATCAAAGCACAGAAATATGTAAAATATATAATATATATATTTAATAAAAAACAAAGGTTAGGGTGACATCATAATTGAAAATGTTAGTCAAAGTGTCATATTTTCAACTTGAAAAACACAGAATTTCACCAGTTGTAATTAATTGAAGTACTATAACCTGCTCCCTCAACATTCACAGTGATGTCATCAATCATGCCATTTCAGTTGTCTGATGGCGTGGACAAGCTTATAAAAGAAACTGACATCAGCACTCATGGGTGGGGCTTTTAATGCAGCTCCATTCATCACTTCTGGAGTGGATGGTAGTCAAGGCACAGTCTCACAATGCCACCTATCAGCACACAGGAGCACTACTCTTAGAGTTTTCCTGATCCACTCTGGCACTTGGAGATATTCACAAGGTGGGGAATCAGCAATCCGAGAGGTATACACCAGAAACAGTGTTTGCGAAGGTAAGTAACTTCTTCATGAATAAGCTTTCAGAACTTGTTTTTTTTTTTAGCTAATTTCAATCAAAGAAATGGTTTAAAATGAACTAGCTAGCCAAATTTTTAGACAAAATTGTAATCTGAGATAGAACCTCTCAAACACCACTGATGGAACTTCAGGTGTGTTTGAGGGAGGAATGAGCTTGAGCATATGGCCGTTCATAGGCATCCAGTATCACATGTCAGAAAGGTAGCTTAGAGACTCCACAATCGCACTAGCAATGATTGTGGTGTGTGTGTAAGGATACGTGAAAGGCACAAACTGTCTTTCGAGTGTTCAGTTATACCATCCAATAAAATGATGACAAAACAAGGGGAAAACTTCCACAATAGTCAACAGGATGTGGGAGCACACCACTGACCTCTCAAGCAAGGTTCGCCCATGGCATTCTGGTAAATGCAGTTTCTTGTAGTTCGCTCCGATATTTTCTAGTGTTTCGCCAAGGTTGGCGCAGATAGTGCTGATCTACAGCAACTTTGAAAGTAAGCGTACTGCATTTACCAGGATGCAATGGGGTGAACTGTGCTGGGATGAGAGGCAGTGTGCTCCCTCCCCCTTGTGTTCAAAAGGCTCCCTTGAGCCAACGAGCTGACGAGCTCTCCTGGGATGCACCTGTGTGCCTGTGGAGAGGTACTGTGACCTGTGAAGACTTGGGCACCATTTCAGCAACCCCTGATGACTTTTCTCTGCTCCTTACTACTTTTTGCTCTCTACTGATGACGGGCTAAACCCAGAAACACGTGTCTAGAGATAGCAGCACTATCTGCATCAACTTTGGTGAAAGACTACAGCAACTTTGAAAGTAAGCGTACTGCATTTACCAGGATGCAATGGGGTGAACTGTGCTGGGATGAGAGGCAGTGTGCTCCCTCCCCCTTGTGTTCAAAAGGCTCCCTTGAGCCAACGAGCTGACGAGCTCTCCTGGGATGCACCTGTGTGCCTGTGGAGAGGTACTGTGACCTGTGAAGACTTGGGCACCATTTCAGCAACCCCTGATGACTTTTCTCTGCTCCTTACTACTTTTTGCTCTCTACTGATGACGGGCTAAACCCAGAAACACGTGTCTAGAGATAACAGCACTATCTGCACCAACTTTGGTGAAAGACTACAGCAACTTTGAAAGTAAGCGTACTGCATTTACCAGGATGCAATGGGGTGAACTGTGCTGGGATGAGAGGCAGTGTGCTCCCTCCCCCCTTAACTTCCACAATAGTGTGCAGGTGCATTCCCTATTACAACTCAAACATCATATAGAAAATGCCGCTATCCAGAAATCACTATGGTCCCTGGTATTAACAATACCAGTGTCATTGGTAATACTAGCCCTGTATCACTAGCGGACGACAACTTCATTCACTATTGTAAGAAAATTACTCTTTTTGGCATAATCAACCCAATTATTTTGGACTGATGCTGCCGGTTCTTTGACTCCACACGCTGGCTCTTTGCTAACCCGACCACAGTGCATGTGTTCTGCTACCAAAAACATGTTGAAATTGGCTATACTTCCGAATGGCATACTAATTAACTATAAGTCCCAAGCATATGGCACAAAGTGTGCCCAAGGCCTGTAAGTTAAGTGTCACTAGTGGGCTGCAGCACTTGTTGTGCCACCACTAAAATGGCAATGCAAAACATGACTGCAGGTATCTGTCACTAGTAACTTGGCTGTGCAGGTATCAAATTGCAAATTCAATCTGTCAAAATAAGCTCTTTTGATAGGCCTAAATCCTCCTTTTAAATAATAATAAGTCACCCTTGAGTTGGTCTTAAATGCCAATAAGGCAGGATGCATGGTATTTAAAAGTAATAAATGGTTAGTGTTAACAATTTCCTTACAATACAAGTCTTTACAGCGTGGAAACCTAAAAATGCAATTTTCACAGTGGCAGGGTTAGCAGTTCCATAGGAAAGATTTGGGATATTTTACTAAAGTCAACAAAGTTATCTTCGCCTAAGAACCACATAAAATATTCATTATTGGACTTTTTAAATATTTATAACCATTCCAATTCATTGGTAAAGTTGGATTTGTAGCACATATTTTACAAAAGGTACTGCTCCCTGATGACATGTAAATAGGTGTCCAGAGCTGAGACAAAGGCTTTGGGTATGGGGAGACGTTGACTTTCCCTTGAAAGGATGGCCTGGGGACTGTGCCCAGCCCCTTGCATATCTTCAAAGGGTGCCTACCCTGTCATGGGCAGACGTAGCTCACACCTGGGCCTGCCTTCCTTTTGTCTTCATAGCCAGCCAGACTCTTATCCCAGAGCTTGGAGACACCCCTCCAGAACCGGGGATAGAGTGAATACAGAGGAGGAGTTGCTCATTGCCCTGGTCACACCTCTATGGTGGGCACAGGAGCTCTGCACAGAAAAAGAAAGGCTCTGCCTTGTTGGATTTAGGTAGAAAGGGGCACTCTGGGATCCATTGCAGTAGGGCAAATAGGAACTGCTGCAAAAGTGGGTAGGGTTAGCCTTGGAAACTCTTTCCCTCTTGGTCAAGGAGGGGTGAGGCGTCACCCTCGCCAAAAGGCTACTGCCAGGCATAAATGTGGCCACTCTGGGCACTCTCTTCAAAACACTACTGGATCTGTGGAAGACAGAAGAAGGTCTGCAACTGCCTACTGCTCTGCTAAGGGTGGATCGTCGGTGGGCCTGACTATGCCACAGCTCCAATTACATTCTTCTGCACATCAGCAAATTTGATTCAGCAGATCCGACGCCGACCAACATCCAATGACTTCGAGCCCTCTCTGCTTGCCCCACTGAAGGAATCTAACTTCCAGAAAAGAGTCTAAGTCTAATGGTAGAAATCTTCATCAGACCCGACGCCAAGCAGCATCCAATCAGCGGCTTCCTGGGCTCAAATTCCAGACTTTTCTTGCTCTGAGGTTTTTCCTCCTTCTTCGATGGCTTCACCAGAGCTCTTCCTTTGGCAACCCATCATCGACAACCAAGTCTTCAGATCCAGCCTGCTGCCTTGCCCCGCTGAGGACTCTAACTTCTCAGAAAAATTCTAAGTCAGACGGTAACTTTTCGACTGGGACCAAGCTGGTTCTTGTATCCAACCCGTGCTCCCTCGCAATCAGCCTTAACTATTGACATTGACCCAGTCTAGTGCCACAAGGTACACATGGTTGGCGCTTTGTGCTTTTTGGCTCTATTTTTATTTAAAATTAAAAAAATTCATATCTCCTATTCCCCGTTTTAGATTTATGTCATTTTGGTGTCATTTTGTGTATTAAAATATTCTCCATTTTAATAAACTGCTGTGGGATTTTTGTTGTTGTTGTGTTCTTGACTTTTTTAACAGTTTTGGCACTTCTAATTGCTTTACACACTTTCTTAAATTAAGCTTTTCTGCCCTATGCCATAGCTGCTAGGGGTTGGCCTCAGGGTTAAATTACTGAAACCTTTAGTGGACCAATCAAGAACAGTGACATTATTACTTGTGGTCGACTACTATCCACCCGAAATATTTATCCACTTTCTCACACCAACAGACTCCTATCAAATGCGAAATAGCATGCGTAAATCGGTGCTAAAACACAGATTTTCACTTGTAATCCAATTGTTTTTACCGGGTGACACATACCTTCAGGTGAGACCTGTAGGATTTGTCCCTGGTCAGCTATGCAGTAAGACTGCCTGGGCAGTAACAAGTGCAATAAATACTGCCCCTCTTTAGATTCCTGATAGGGCTATTAATGCATTTGTTTTGACTGGCTAGGTTTATGGATGGCTTTTCTTCACCGTTTTTATTCCCTGTATGATTGAAGTTATTTGATGACGAACCTTCCGATGCAAACGCTTCAACCAAAACTTATTGGCAAATCATCCAAAGTGGATAAACAGTGTTCACTTCCTTGTTCTCTCGTCCATTCATGCGTTGATGAAGGAGGTATGTTAACAGGATGTGGCGTCCTGGGGTTTTGCTGTTAGGTTGTGTTTTTTTAGCTGTGTTTGTCCCACGTGCCGTGACTTTTGCTGTCCACACTGCGGTACTTCCAGCAGCCTTTTCAAGCCAAAGTCTATAGCTCCCAGCAGCTCAAGGTACACAGTGAAGCGGCCCACACATAGTCCTCCCTGAAACCCGAGCTGAAAAAGGGTTAAATTTAGCAAACAATGACGGGCCTTCTTCTGGGCCTTTTTGACCCTCGGTCCCATCCTTCCAGCCCTGGTTCTGATTGACAGGACCCTGGGGATCTCAGGGGTTAGGCTTCTGTCACAGCTAGGCCTCTGCTGGAAGGGTAGGCCCCAGACTGATTATCCTTATGGTGCAGTTGGGACCCATCTTTCAGCTTCTCCTGACAGGATCCCAGCATTCCTCGTGACAGGGGAGAAGGGGAGCGGCAGACTTTCCATCAGTGTGGCCTAGTTATTGAGTTATGTTCTTTATCCAATTTTCCTCCTCCTCCTCCTTGTCTCTGTCATTGACAGAGCAGTCTCAAGTCCCTGTCCAATGTTTTCTTTGTACCTTTTGTATAATGTGTTACATGAAGTGAGAGATAAAGCTAACACTATATCTCACTCTTCCATTATCGATGCATTTTACACCAAAAACCTTCCTAAAAACACGTAGGAAAGGATTCTGAAAATATGGACCCGTGAGGAAAAGGAAACAGTCGAGCTGTCCTGAAAATAAATGTTTCTTTTATCGCTCATTTACTGCTATGGACCATTGTGGTTGCCACACACCTATGAAAGTATGATAAATTGTGAATACAGGGGTTCCTGTTGTGGAAATATACCCCATCTGAACAACAAAAAGCTGCTTAAATCCAGCCATCATATCTAATTGACACGTTTCCGTGCCCCTTATCAAACATAACAGATCTAAAATAGGTGTCTGTCAATTTGACAAGCCATGCAAATTGTGTATATTTAGCTCTGTGACATAACCTAAATATGGAATTCCTCCGCTGCAGACACAAGTGTTAAATAAAATAAACAACACCTCCCTGCAGAAGCAACTGGCATCTGTTCCTTATTTCTGTGAGCGCCAAGTATCCTGTAGAAGAGACCGTGTCCTGGTGGAAATCCACCAGCTGAGTAATTTGTAGAGAATACGTTGCCATTTTGTGAACACAAACTAATTATAATCTATTTATCTAAGGTGTTGGACACATAATAATGTGCCCAAAATCAAACAAAGTGTCAGTGGAGATATGCCACTACAATATAAAGCAATAAAAATAATGCTTCCCCTTCATCAACCACTATCTCTGGCTAAGGGCGAGATTCACTAAACAATTGCTGATTACTGATTTGCACAGCCATATTTATGAACTGTACACATATGAACAATGGTGCCATGTCACAAATTTTCCAGAACCCTTATTTGCACATTTGTGCACATTTGGGGTGATAAGTGGCATTGTATGGCCCCATGTTTCAGCTTCCAGATTCACCAAGTGATGTGGCACAATGGTGCACCCCACATTCCACGCATTCATTTGCTGGTCACAGTCCCCTGAAGTGAATATATGTATTAACCATCACCATCACCATGCATATGAACAACATCTCCATAACCACCTTCCTTGGAGTATGCCTTCTCTGAAGCCCCAGTTCCTTGGACACCAACAGGGGGCAGCAGTGAGTAAACTAGGGAAGGAATCCTCATCAAGGTATTTCTTGACTCCCAAGTGAACCTCACTTCCTGCTTCAACTTCTTTAATGAGGAAGCCCTCCCTCAACCGCCAGTTATAAACATTGCTGTTATCTTCATCACAGAAATACAGGATGAAAGTCATTACATAATTAAAGCATCTGCATCAATAACAACAATTAACACCCACCTTTCCTCTCAACTAAACTACATGCAACTAATTAGTATACCGACTCTAATAATCTTGCATAATATACAACCAACAGCAACACTTACAGCAAAAAATACAAACTACTCTGGGCTCCATCGAGTAGCATACTACTTATGAGCCAAGTGCTTCAATGTCTTGTCAGGGGTAGTAAGCCCTATATAAATCTATAATGCAACATGTAACTCAGATATCTCCACCCACATAAGCTGGGTGACAAAAATCTCAATCAATTCTTTGAGCTACTTTAGATCTTTCATTCCAAAGAGACCCAGGAGGTCTGGATCTTCTCAACAGTAAATATTCCAGTCATACAATTTTTGCATCAGTTCTGAAGAATAGCTTTCAGGAAATAGTTGTTAGGCATATGCAGGGAGCAGGCCTGCATTTTCAGCGGCACTGGGCAAAATGGACCTCTTTGCATCATCTACACACCACGGGGGAGATTTACAAGCCCCTTGCGCCACTTTTGCGTCACTTTTCCCATGTGAAAAATGATGCAAAAGTGGCGCAAGGGCCTTGTAAATAAGCCCCTACATTTTGAAGCATGGCCAGATCATTTAATATACAACATTTCACATGCACATTTCACACAGTACAAGTGCTGAGACCTCTTTCTGACGAATGTAAACTCTGTGTATATTCCAAGATCTCCTGGAAGTTAGCATTACAATTTTACAATGCATTTGGAGGATAGCTCTAGTTTTCAATGTTTTATGAACCGTCATATTTATGGATGCAGGACCTTACTGTGATGAGAGTGTACAGTAGTTATTGCTGATTGGGGGTATATAGTGTGTTGTTCTTGGTTTATATTCTATGCACCATTTCTAGACAATTTTATACCCCACTGTAATGATGACAGTGCTTTGATTCCTCAAACAGCTGTACCATCCCAAAGCTTTTTGCTTTTTTTATCAGCAAACTTTACATCTGCAAACCCACTAAACGTGCTCCATGTTTATTGCAATGCATCACAGCGGAGCACAAGCCACTGCTGCATTTGGGGTTTCACCCTTTAGTTACTCAAAGCAGATGGCTACTCACCCTCAAAAAACACAACAGGGAGGTTAATGGTTGGTGCTAGCTGATGTGTAAGGCAGTGACACAGCTATCCACACCTATGCCCTTGGGAGTGGATTTACTGACCCTCTCATGAAAAATCTGCTCATTTCCAAATAACTAGGATTTGTGTTGTGTGAGTGATGTCTTCTGTATGGACACAATCATTCCAGCACAAGATCGATGTTTGACTTTGGGTTGCTTTCATCCTGATAAACATCACAAAGTACATGGACCTCTAAAGAGGAAACCTTGCAGATCAAGCAGGAAAATTAATGGAATCTACATCCTTAAAGGCCAACACACTGGTCCATGGTGACCATTCTTTCTTCTCCTCAGCGTCTTTATTGCACTCCGAATCCGCTATGCCTCATCCTTCCTTCGAGGTGCCCTGTGTCCTTTACTTTCTGCTATTCCCCCTCTCGGCTATTCTTCTTCCCTTTTCACTCTAGTATATTGTTCCTTTTCCTCATTTTGCCCTGCCTTTTCCTCCCACTTGTTTTTTAGAGCACTATTTTTTTCAGTTGTTACAGCCTCAACCTTAAACTCTTCCATCTCTCGCCTTGAGTTCGGTGTTGTCGTTGCTGCCACTGTTGAGCACGGATGCCGGTCTTCATGGGAAGAATAAGGTAAGCACTCATCTTGCTCAGCCCCCTCACAGTCCAACATGGGCTATTGACCTTAAACCCAGAACTGCTTGAAAAACGAGGTCTTACAACAGACATATCATGGAAGCTTAGTTACATTGTAGGAAATCATTGATGGAATTGAAATTGATATGCAAGGATTAGTGTCTGAGGTTATCAGAAGCCTGAATTCTGCAATTCTGAAAGTTGCTCTATGATTGCGACATAAAGTTACCTTTTCTGTTATTTCTATGATTTATGGCAATGGTTTCTAAAAGATAAACTGTTATGGTTGTAGCTTTTCCTAATAAGATACCAGGATCTTTTCGTAACTGTGCCCTTGTTAATGTAACTGCCTAACCATTGATGCATGTAAATAAATATATTTTTTTTTTGTAAAAGGAGCAGCTCTTAATGGATATTGAATCCATTGTGTTTATTACTCTCTCATTCTCTATCTGAATTCCCAACTTACTAGCACTTTCTGTAGTAAGCATTGGCTGGACATACAATCCACCCCTGAAGAGAGTAAGGAGAACAAGGAGAGAAATTGGCTGTCGAATTGTAGTGCAGTAGTGCCTAAAGATCTTGCACAGGATTGGCAAATATCAGGCAAAACTCACACAGACTGGGGTGTCCAGTTATCTTTGAAGCACTACAATGATTCATGTGAAAACAGAAGTTTATTTTCAAATCAGGATTTAAAGGGCAATTTGAATGAGGTCCAGGGATAGGATTTACAATCATGGTTCACACTGGACACTAGCCAGAGCTAAGACACATGTGAAAGTAGTTAAGATGCCCTCATGCTATTTAATCCAGTTTTCTGATCTCAGTTGCACTATAAAGGAATGTATGTAATGGGTTGTGAAGGTGGAAGAAAGAGGCTAATTTTGGGTTTCGTATTATACTGAAAAATGACTAATATTTTAAAGTCAAGTCAAGTCAAAAATAACTTTATTCGGTGCCAAGACCACAAAAGTTTGACAGACAAACATTGCATATTAAAATTTACATATCCTTATTAGTAAAACCACATATATTAAACATCGTCGGCCATAAAATTTCATAATAATTAAAATTGCACAGTAAAAAATATATTTTCCTTCCTATTTGTTTACTATAATTCATAACGCTTTCTAATAGCCATTGCAACTTTATAAAATTTGACACCGCAATACAAATAACAGAACAAGCCAATGATTGCAAATATTGGAACCCATCAACATATGTACACGCTCGAATGTCCTTTAAAAGTGGTGCCAAAAATCTTCCCCTTGGTTCCTTATAAAGGGAACAGAATAGGATAAAGTGCAACGTGCTCTGGGTTGTTGTGTTGTCACAGGGACATGGGATAAGATTGTCGACCCACCCAGATTGTCTTGGAAATGCCACTAGAAAGTGCAGGGTGCCTAAACGAAATGTAGTTAAAAAGAATCGTGTCTGTATATTGGTAGTAAAGGTTAAATAAAATTGCTGTTTAGCTGTAAATAAGCAAATGGGACCTGTCGCCTCAAGATGCATATGGCACAAGGTTGCCCAGGTATAATGCGCCTCTTTTATGATAGCCTTAGCATTTGTGTGGATACTCATTGGATTATCAAAATACTCTCCTAAACCAATCTCGAAAAGCCTTTCCCTCACAAAACAGAGCCAGGGAATCGTCAGTGCCTTGTCCAAGTTGATGCAATCTTTGATCACCTCCCTAGAAAACAATAATTCCTCCGACAACCAGATTTTGGCCCATAAGAGCAAGGGGGTGATGTCAATGCGATCCTCTACGTATTCCATCCCTAACTCTCGGTGACAAAAAAGCGTAGGTGTGCTATTTGGGGTCATCAAACTTATTTTTCATAATTTGTAGAAGGCAACTTTTGTGGTGGCCCCAAACCCCTGCCCGTAAGACGCAACCGACAAGCATTTTGCTTTATATAGAGTAACTAACTCAGTCACCGGCTTGTGGCCTAACTTACAGGCAAAGCGGAAAAGCCCCTCCATAACCCTGCTTGTCTGCTGGGCTCTTGCAGTGGCAGTGGTTCCCACTTCATCTCGTTATTAAAAACGTTCCCCAAATATGTAAGCAATTTTACCTTTTCAATATTCTTGCCCCTTACAGTAAAATTTCTGGTTTTTGTCTTTTTAGGGCCGAATACCATTACATAAGATTTTATAAAATTGATTCTTAGGTCAAGGGCCGACATAAAATCCGTAAAGGCATCAAGTAATTTTTGTAGGCTGTTGGCCATCAAGGCCATAAGTACAGTGTCATCCACATATGAGAGTAGCGGGACTGGTTTCCCTCCAATATAGGGGAAATCAATTTTCTTTCCCAATAAAAAGGCCTCCAAACCATTAGTATAAATTAAGAAAAGAAAAGGAGCTAAAATGCACCCCTGCCGAACGCCTTCTGTGGAGACAATGGGCTTGGTCTTTTCCACCTGTGGACCATATCTTATGGCCACAGTGGTGTTTGCATGGAGTCTTCTCAAAAGCAAAATCAGTGCTTCCTCTATGCTCATTTTTAGGTCTCGCCTGAGCCAGCGCATGCGCTGCTCGGAGAGACATTTTGTAAGCGGGTTTTCACAGTGCTACCACAGGCTTTTTGGTGGCCTCAAGCTTGCGTGCATGCACGCGCGCGTGCATGCGCGCAGCCGCCATCTGTCTTTTTTCCTGGCCGCCTTGCTCGCGATCACTTTCGCGCGCACCATTTGCTTGTTCTTTACTTTTGCTACAATCGCGGCACCGGCGCTTTACCTTTAAGTAAAGCGCCGGTGCCGTGATTGTAGCAAAAGTAAAGAAATGGATGTTTTTTTCTATTTCTTTAATTTTGCTATAATCGTAGTACCTGCGCTTACTTTTAACATTAAAAGTAAAGCGCTGGTGTCATGATATAGCAAAAGTAAAGAAATAGATTCTTTTTCTATTTCTTTACTTTTGCTATTATCGCGGCACCCGCGCTTCACTTTTAATGTTAAAAGTAAAGCGCGGGTGCCTGTGCAGTCAGGCGGTTTAGGGTTAATCATGTTTTTCGTTTGCTGCAAACTGTTTAGGGACATAAAAATATGAGCCAGTCAGGTGAAGGGCCATAAATGGCCAGGGTGCATTCCCACTGCTGTTCTTAAGCTTCCAAATTATTCCTTATAGTGCGTCAAGCCGTGTCATTTTGAAGTAGTGTAAATAATAATTAATCATCCTTGCTAATTTATCCATAGTTTACAAGCGTCACTCTCTTTTTAATTGTTTTCACTGGCCTGACAAACAAAAAAGGCTCCGTTAAGTTTAATGTGGTCGCCTGCTTTTCAAACCTACATCACATTAAAAAAAACGTGTTCATTCTTTATTTACCTAAATGGTCTCCTCCTCTCAAATGTCTAATATCACGCCCCTTTTTTTAATCAAGTGGTTCACAGCTATAATAATGAACGTTGTGATCATTCAGGTTATGTGATTAAATCACTTGTAGGCATCAAAGTTGTGTGCGTGTGATATCAGGAGTGGAACATATATGTCAGCACCTTTTATTTTCAGTGCCACAACATATACCTCATTCTGAGAGGGTTCACTCTTATTTGTTCTGCAATGACGCAACTTCTCCGTCTTTAAAGCCTGCTGTGTCAGGAGGCTGGGGTGACACCCAAGTACACATCAGCCAACCCCTAGCCATTGTGCAGTTGCAGTATCAGAATTCTTTATTGTATTCAGTGATGGTGCCGTCCCAAAACAATTATTTACAGTAGTTTGTTGTCTAGCAAACACATGTACATTCCATGCAAGGCTGCTAGTAGGGCTGCGAAATTCACATAATTAGGGGACATTTTGAGAAAAGTACCTACAATTACACATAACTATGTTAAGTTTAAAACCGGCACTTAGGACTAAATGTTAGCATGAAATGTGTTCTCATGTCCATTTTCACCACAAGGGCGCATCCTCCGCTAAACAAGCATTTGCAATGCAATAGGTCTCGCATTTACGCTGAGTTTGAGCTATTGACATTGCAATGACAATGCCTTTATTTTTGTTTTCGTTTTTAAAACATAAATAAAAGGCATTGTCATTTACAATGCCAATAGCTTAAACTCGTGTAAATGCGAGACCTATTGCATTGCAAATGCTTGTTCCCATTAGCACCCACAATTTCTCCCTGTTAACAGTATCAAAAGCAATGGACAAGTCCATGAAGGCAAGGTGGATGGAGCCCCTCCTTGCCTTCATGTACTTGCCCATAATCAGGGACAAATTCAGACACTGCTCTGTGGTGCCCAACCCCCTGCGGAAGCCGTATTGGGTTTTTGAAATGACCCCCTTAATACTTGCCCAAGCCTCAATTCGAGCAAGAACTACCCTCCCCAACACCTTAACAGTAGCGTCGATGAGGGGAATTGGCCTGTAACAGGCGGGGTCGTCTCTATTCCCCTTTTTAAACACAGGTACAACAATAGCCTCCTTCCATGATACTGGGATTGGGCCAATCACAACTGATTTGAAGACATTAGTCAGCAGGGTTGCCCAGAGGTTAATATTCCTTTTAAACAAATCTAATGGGACCCCGTCTGGTCCTGGGGTCTTCATGCAGATTCCTTTCACTAGGGCCTCCTCAACCTCTGCCACTGTGAACGAGGCACTGAGGTGAGAGGCCAGTGTTAGATCTACGGGCAGATCCTCACTACTCGCTGTTAACTCCAAACAATTTGGGTTAAATATGGCCGAGAAGTGGGATTCCCAGATGTCACCCAGAATCAACGAATCCATCTTTTTCACCCCCTCCGTGAATTGTGGTCGATTAAAAAAAAATATCCCAGAAACTTTTACTATCTTTAAGGTCACTTGCTCTCTCCAAATCCTCCCAAGCTAAATGCCTCAAATCCTCTTTCCTTTTATTGATGGTACTTTTGTATAACTGTCTAGCAGATTTGATTTGTGTCTTATTAGGAGGTGTGGCCTGGAGGGCAATTTTTAAATTCTTGTGGGCTCTACAGCATTCAGCATTAAACCATCATGCCTCTTGAGGCTCCTTTGACCTAGCTCGTGTGTTAATCTATTAGCTATGTCTGCGCATATTCTTTCAAAGTCTTGGACAATCTTGGCTGAGGAAGAGTCCTGATGGAGGCACCTCATTATAAGATCATAGTTTATTTTTACTGTTTCAGCCTCAAATTGAGAAGGATTTATCTTGCCCCAGTTTAATCTTACCCCTTTATTGGGGTTATAGTGAATCCGGCGACCATCGCCCGTCCCTGCCTGAGCTGTTACATTGAGAGAGACAGTGAGTGGGTTATGGTCGCTCAAAGAATTGGGTTCTATCTTAAAATCACAGACAAACGATGAGAACTCCCTAGAAATAAACATAAAATCAATAAAACTTTCCCTGCCCCCGCCAACAAAAGTGGGACACTGGGCTAGGGAATTGGTAATCAAACTATCTAGGTCATTCTCAACGATAATAGAAATGAATGCCTCACCCTGCGGTGTATGGATAAAATGCGCCAGCGGCTGACCCTCTGTATCCAAGAGGCCACAAACTCATTTGGTGCTATGCTCACAAGAAGTACAATTGAAGTCCCCCCATCCACAGGATACAAAATGGCTGCCTCTTCCCAGAAGCATTGTTAATTGCCGTCTGTAAGGCTTCTATATCATGACAGCTATTTGAATCAAAAATATTGTAATACCAATTTTCCAATGATAACCTGACCTGCGTCAGGCTCGAAATCAAAATTAGTTAATATGTGTTTGTTTAGTTCTCTTTGTCTTTGGTGACTGGCCATTCAACTTGTGAGCGACCACTGCCATCTCTGTTCGTTTCCTCTTTCCACCTGGTACAGTCTGGGGTCCAGCCTTCGCCATAGTTGAGCGTGTGGGAGGCTCAACTTCATCCCGTGTGGCACAAGGCTCACCCTGGCTCAAGACTATAACAGTGGGTGAGATTGGCGGTTGAGGCCTGTGATCAACAACTATTTCAGGGATATCCAACTGGGGTTCATTGTTAATAAGAGGTGAAGAAGGTGGATCAGGAGTTGGTGCTAATGAAAGTCTCCGCTCAGTGCGATCAATTTCTTTACTAATGGCTCCTACCGCCTTTTAAAGGAAACCATCAAGAGTAGTATCAGTTGATTTTAGGGCAGGTGTAGGCTTCTGCTTCCCCATAGTGCAATTTGCCTTGTGTTTCCTCACAATAGATGAAAATAGGGTTACCTTGTGCCGTCCTGTAGCTTCTGGGCAGGATTTCACCACCACAAACCTACTTGCAAGGCTCAAAATTAGCAGAGCCAAGAGGAAGGGCCCAGCCCAGCCTCCTCCGGGCTCTGACGGGCGCAGATGGGCCCGCCCTTGGCCCGGGCTTTGCCCGGGTGCGGCTCGGGCACGCTCGCGCACATGCGGGAGCCCTGGCCGGATTAAATGCGCCTCCTGCCGCGCTTGAGTGGGCGTTGGCGGCGTCCGTGCATGCCGCGATGCAGGCTGGTTAAGGTAGGCCCCCCTGCGACCCCACCGAACAACTGAGAACGGCTATTTCTAAAGTCACTTGCAACGACGGTATGATGATGAGGGATATCTGCCAAGTGGAGGGCTTGCAAGTTAGATAAGCTTTAAGGGGGATCCAGAGCAGGCAGGTCAGAGCATTATTTTTTATCTTTAAAAATAGTCACAATGGTAGGTTCTTTCCTGGAAAGGATGTGTTTAAGTGGATTTGGATGTTTGTTGTGCATACTTTATATTGTATCATGTGTAAAATTACAGATATATGTGCAGCTTTTTAGATTGCACCTTTTCTAGATATAGCATTGCTCAATTATGTCTCTGACATTGGTAGTTAAGCTGTGGTCTGTAGACGACTGTTTATAAAATTGAATAATATTAGCAGATTATTAAAGAATATTTACATAAAAAAGCTAAATTTAAGGTTTTAAAATGCTCTGTAAATTTGAAACTAGAAGCTAAAAATTAAGGATCTGATTTAGTGTTTGGCGGATGGAAATTCCATCATAAAGTTGATGGATACAAGTGCATTATATCTTAATGCATATGTAGTACAGCAAACGGAATACCCCTCACCTTTGGGATAGACAACCCGTCCACCAGACTCAAAATTAGGCTCCAATTTGATAATCATAGGATTAGCACAAGCACAAATGGAATGTAATATGGAAGATTGGTGGCCTCTATTGAAACAGCACTGTTATGCACTGTCGGAGGGATGGGCGGAAACAAAATCTAGGAGGCCTGATATGTGGCTCAATTTTGATGAACTTTTATTGATTAGTTGTATAAGGTAGTAAAGTCCATCAAACTTAAGGATAGGGACTCTCCTTGGGTCGTTCTTCTCTTGATTCTTCTCTTTCTTTGTCTTCTAGGATCTTGTCCAGCGTGGTCAGGACGGCGTACCCGAGGTCAGGATGGTGTGCCCCCGGAGTCTCTCCAAAGAGAAGAAAACAACGGTGAGTGGAACGTCCCTTTTTTTAAGTATGCAATACCGTCACCACACCCGGTGTATAGGTAGAGAGGGATGGGAAAAACAAAAAGAACTAGTGCCCGTCTTGAAGACACACTGAAGATGACAAAAACCAGTCTTATCCCCCCCCAAAAGACTCTAAGTGAGGGACAACTAGAAACATTCAGGAACTGTATCCTCGTTAGAATAGTGAGCACACAGGTACTATTGCTGGTTATTTTCTCTTTCTCAGAACAAAACCATACTCCTTTTCGACCTGAGTCTAAAAGAAAAGGGTACCCTTATGTATGCAGGGCGGTGTCTTCTTTTTTTACCAGTGGCGTCCGTGTTTTGCTTAAGGCTCTCAGACCCATACAATTTTAAGTCCTTTTCCCGGTCGCCTCTTTCACCCCTCTTGGCCAACCCTCTTGTTCCCCCCCTCATTTGCCTCCCCCCTGCCCTGAGCACTCACCGCGTCTGCCGCAACTCTCCTGATTTGCGGCGTCTTCAGGGCAAACTCCAGGGGGCGTCCACCAGTCCTCACACCAGCGTTCCCCGTCTTCCCCGGCCTCTTCTTCTCCCGCAGTCTTCCTTGCGTTCTCCCTCTCCTCGGGTGGTTCCTCATACTCCGGTCTCGTCCTCAGCTCCGCGTCTTCCGGGTTCCTCCACGTTGACCTCTCTTCCTCGGCTCCAGTCCACTTACGTGGTGGCAGTCCCTCCTCTTCAAGCTGTTTCACCGCTCTCCATTCGTGGTCGGCCTCCCTGACGCTTCCTTCTTCCTGTGAGGAGGAGGGAGTTATTTTACTTAACTCTTTCCTTCTCTCGTTGTCCGGGCTGTCAGGGCTGCAATACGGGGAGCTGTCGTCCTAGTTCCGGACCTCCCCTTCACATGCACCAACAAAAAGAAAGCATGCATTATGACTAAAAAAGCCAAAGTGATATGCCAGAATCTAGGATAACTCTTCATCTTTTGGAAATAACACAGCATTTTGAAAAGCTTCAACTTTTCCATTAAAAGTAAAATTCAGTTTTCACATTTCTTTGGTTTGTGACTTGAATAAAATATTTAAAAATGTGTGTATTTGTTTGATATACACTTGTTTCTCTATTTTGTGTATTGTTTAGAAGTACAGATCAGAGGAAATGCACATAGGCAGTGGTCCCCGGCTTTCAGTAGTGATTCAGTGGGGGTCTGAAGAAGCAAAATGGTTAAGAACCACCGTGCTAGAGAATAGCGTATTTGTTCATCTTTTTGAAATAAAACTACATTTGAAAAGGCTCCAACTTTTGCATTAAATTTAAAATGTGATTTTTGCATTTAAAAAATATTCCATAATTTGTGTATTTGTTTGATGTATACTTGTATCTGCATTTTTGTGTATTATTTTGAGTTTCAGATCATAGACATTGCTTAGGTGGGGGTCCCTGACTTTCAGTAGTGATTCAGTGGGGGTTAAAAGATGTCAAAAGGTTAAGAACCACTAGTCTGTGTTTCACAATGACCTTTCTTACAGGTACTTGTAGATAACTTTAGTGTGCCTCCTAGTCTTTTACTTTACTCAGAGTTGTCTACTGTGCAGCAAACAACATTGCAGTTTCCTTGGTATACGTGAACTCTTGGCCATGTTGAACAGTGTATTGGTATTTCAGCGCAGAAAAGAGTGACAGTGACTCCTAAAACTGAAAGTCTAGGGCTTAAAAACACTTATTCCACCATTAAAGGGCTATAATCTCATGATGCATTATAACAAGAGGTGCACACATGTTTATGTTCTGCTTGCAATTGTTTGCAAAATTCCCAATTTTCCCCCTTCCCAAGGTTTTCCAATATGTCTTGTGAGTACAATATCACACATTTCTAGACTTTCCTGCAAATGTCTCAAAGTGTAAAACTTAAATCCTTTGCAAAGTAGTGATGATCTTTGGAGAACTTTCCGAAGGTCGTAAAAATAAAGCTATGGTACTTTGCTCATCCTTAATTAGAAACACGGGGATTTAGTGTTGTTTGGTTTGGTGGATTCTTTGAAGATGGGGAATGGTCAAGGGCTGGACATAGGGGGTGGAGCTTCACCTCTTTCTGAGAGGCTCTGTGGAAAGGGTGATGCCTTCCAGATACTGCACTGTCTGTTCAGGATAAAACTTGGCTTACAGAGACGATGCAGACTGGACAGCAGTGCCTGGCAGCAAGTGGAGGTTAAAGCCAAAAGGCACAAAAACATCTAAGTTTCTGAGCCCCAAGTGAAAGACACTATTTGCACGGTTAAAAGTTTGAAAATAGGTAAGATGAGGGCTGGAGAAGACCTGCAGATGGGAGGATTGAAGCAGACGGAGAGCTGATAGAACTAGAGATGTAATTAGCAGTGCTGGAACAGAGCTGGAGCAGAGCAGAAGGTGGAGCAGAGCAAAAACGGACACGGTTGGAGCAGCCTCGAGCAGAGCTGCAGCTGGAGCAGATCTGGAGTGGAGCAGGAGCTAGAAGCAGAGCAGGAGGTGGAGAAGAACAGCCGCTGGAGTGGAGCAGGAACAAGAGCAGAGCTGAAGCAAAACAGGACCGTGAGCCTAGCAGTGGGTGGAGCAGAGCAAGAGCTGGAAAAGAGCAGGAGATGGAGCAGGAGTAGACCTGGAGCGAACAACCCAACAACAGGATCACGCTGATTGAGTTGTGACCCACTGATATACTTAGAGACTGGTGGAATAGGAAAGAGCTAGTCTCTGAACAGAAACCACCTGACAGGAAGGGGCTGGTCTCTGAATAAGAACCATCTTGTAATGGAGTTTTCTAAAGGAGATTTTGACTGAAGCTTCATGTGTAGTTGCTGATCCAGAATCATTACAGAAAGTTTTGTTGTGTAGGTTAGGAGCCATATGTTCGCATAGTTGCTTTGCAGTTTCATTCTATAAGAGAAATGGTTGTGTTTGGCCTGGACCGAAATTCTCCAGGTTAAAGGTGTGCAAAATTACATCATTTTTACCCAAAATTATGCTATACTTTGAGAATATTACACATAATTATGCATAAATTACGCAAAATACACTTTGGAGTATCACAAGTGAAAACTGAACACAAGGGCATACTTTGTGTTCAAAAGTCACGTGATGTACCGGAAATAGTCTCTTGCAAAACATTTTCTGCTCTAACCTCTCTCCTGTGACAGTTTCTGTTTGAAAAAGTCCTCTACGGCAAATTTCCAATATTTTGCTTACTTTGCATATTGCACAAATTAGGTGAGCATAACTGAAAATTTCCCCGAGAACATTTCCCAACTACATAGTTGCGACTTAAGGGTGCATATTGTTATTTCTCTACAACCCTACTTAGCGCTGATACAACCATATCCTTACCTGATGCTGGAAAGACGACTACTGTTCTATTCATGGTTACTATTTTCTCAGTTGTTCTTATTCCGTTGTTATTTCCTTACTGCATAGAACTTTGTGATAAAATAGCTGTGAATAAAAAAAAAAAAAGGTGCAGCGTTCTATATATTCTGATGAACCAATTATAAAACTATTATGCAAGCATCACATAGGATGTTTTTTCTCGCATGTGACCAAAATTACAAATTGATCACAATAAACCGAACAAAAATGTATTCACAAAAACCGTGATGACTGTCGACAACTGTGGACAAATTGAACTTCAGACACCTTGACTGTGAACGTCTGGGCCCATTCAGTTTCAATAGGCCCGTTGTCAGTTAATATTTACAGGTGTGTCTAAGTTACTTGAAAAAATATAAAAAAGTAGGAAATTGTTCACACAATTTTCGGCCTTTTTGTTCCCCAGAATTACCTGTGTGGGGTTGTTTGCGCTGCTGGGTAGGCCAGCCTATGTGTCCCATATCGCAGACAGGTGAGACCCACCCATCAGTGTCAGGATGTCTTTGTGTGTACCAACTCCCAGGCAAAGGAGTGAGATTAATAGTGCCGTCCTCTGCCAAACACAGTTCATGAGAGAGTCAATGTACTTTGCTGCTGTGAAAGTCAATCTACCTTAAACAGAGTGCCGCAGTATTTCATTCCTGTGACATTTGCCATTGAGCGCATTTCCAAAACAACAAGTGGAAAATTTCCTGGAAATGTGTTTTTTCCTGGGCTTACAAAGTGTTGTGGGCTGGGGCCTAACACCTGCTGGTATTGAGTTTCCGCAGTGAGTGAGATAGTTCTGCACAATTTAATGAAGAAGGTGCTGTGATGAATTCCCCATCTATTAGGACATGCACCTAGCCGCTAACCTAACAAGCATCTTTAGTGGGGAAAGAGAGCGGGTCATATTGAATTCCAAAATATTATGGTATAAAAAGCAAAAGCCAAACAGTTCTTCAAGAATCAAATCAGACAAGAGGATGGGATCAAAGCATATTGCAACAGGACTGATTAATTATTGGCCTTCTAATGACTGAAGGTCACTCTTAAAGGGCAGGGTTTGGTTCATGTGGCAACCTGCAGGATTTAAAGCAGATTCATCGTATGGAGCAGCCTAGAACATAAATAAACAAAATACTTGTTGAAGTTCAATATTGATGGCGTCTTGTAACTCTTATCTTGCAAAGTCCCTCTCCCACAACAAAGTTAGTTTTCTGAATAAAACAAAAATCCCTGACCTGCTGGTTTCCTTATATTTCTTCTTTCTCTCCCATCACAAAGACAACCAGGTGATCGCTCACTCCCAGTAAAGAGTAAAAGCAGGTTGATTAATTACTAACCCGTGAGAAGGAGTGTGAGGGAGTTAATAGTCAAAGGGGCACATGCATCAAGCATTTTACCGGTCGCAAACGGTCCGATTCGCAGAATTGGCCCGTTTGCGACCGGTAAAATGCTATTTCCGATGCATCAAGCCCAAAGGCATTCGCAAGTAAGGAAATCGCAATTTTTGCGATATCCTTAATTGCGAAAGCAGTTAGGAAATGCGATGCATCATGCATTCGCAAATTGCGTTTTCGCAATTTGGAATTGCAAATTACCATCAACTTCAAGTTGATGGTAATTTGCAATTTCTTAGAAAAATGCATAAAATTGCATTTTCTAAGTGCCATGTGACGCACACATATGCCCTTAGGGCATATGTGTGCGCCACATGTGCACACATGCCAATTTTAGGGTTGCAGCAGGGTGGCCTTTTGGCCCCCTAGCACCGCAATTTGTAAGTACATATTTGGTACTCGCAAATTGCGAATGACTTCCCATTTAGTCCTATGGGCCTCTAGGCCCATAGGAATGAATAGAAAGGCATTCCTTAATAGCGAGTTGCAATTTGCGAGTCGCTATTAAGGAATTTGTAGGAATCGGAATTTTTTTTGCGATTCCTACATGCATAAGGAATTGCGATTCCTAAATAGCGATTCCCTAAAAAACGCTATTAAGGAATCGCAATTCCATTCTTTGATGCATGTGGCCCAAAGTCACAGTAGCTTTACATCTAAATGGCACAAATGCACGGAATCCTATTTGCCTATCTCTATGTGTAGTGTTTGATGAAAAATCTAAAGTCCAGTGTGTGGAAACATATCAATAACATGTAGTTAAAGAAAATGGCCTTGGTAAGGTATTCCAAAATTGTTACAAAATGTGTCTAATTCCCATTCTAGTAGGATTTCAGATAGGGTGACCGGTCTTTGAAGCCCAAAAATAGTGACATTCAGCAAACATAAAAGTAGGACCACAATTTTGCATCGACTGAGGATCATACAATGATTTAACTAGCAGTGCTCGATATCACGGACAATGTGGCACTAAGCGAATTAAATGCAACTTTTAAAAACAATATCATCTGTGTTAAATGAATTGCTTTCTTCTACTAACTTTTTTTGCACTGCAACACATGCCTCCCTCTGCGTTCAGTCCACCTTGTATGAAAACCAGGACATGTAGTATATTAATGAATTTTTCTGGGAGAGGTGATGAAAAATCAGGACTGTCCAGCCAAATCCGGGATGCCAGGGCACCCTACTTTCAAAGACAAACCCCTTTGCCATTCGCACACAAGACTGGTAGCTGGTTTGATGATGAGGTGCAGTGTGGAGAAATGTGGCACAGTTGGGTGTATCTGTGGGAGTTTGATGATATGTGACAGTGGGTAGTGAGGCTGAACATTTAGGGCTTATGCAGTGAGGAGTGCAAGGCTTGGGATCGGATTATTGGCAATAGCATATGAGGTGTGATGGGTTTGGAATTCTGGTACTTTATACAGTAAAACTATTTATAGGTACAAGTATATCACTGAACACCTAAGTAGGCAACTGTATTTTATTTAAGCACGTAGACTCATTTTGCGTTGAACTACGGTTGACTTAAGCACTTAATAGGATGCATAAATAATCACAATAGGGTGACTTGTGGGCCATGAATTAGACTTACAGATTATTGGAGAAGTGATGTAACCAGTCCTTGTTTCTCTCACTAGTTGGATTTATAGCAGAAGAGAGGTACATCTAGTATCAGAAGAGAAGCATTTTCAAAGTCAATACCATATACCAACTCTAAGTAAATGAAGAAGGGTGCACAGTGCACAGATTATTTCAGAGCAGGTGCCCAGGATGTACAATCTTCAGTTCCTTCTTTAATAGGGGTAGGATTTGGGAAACCTGAAGGATATAGGTTGTTGTTCCAGTGCAACAAGTAAACCCCAGTACGTACTAGGATTTGTTCCCAATAGTCATTTTCATCTAGAGCGCCAACTGCACATGTTATTATGTATTGGGCAGTGTGCCCACATATGTGCCCACCAGCATTATCGCTGAAGTATTTTACTGGTTTGTAATTACTCAGCACATCTTGTCAGCCTAGTGTCATGACACTTCCATGGCATGCACTGTTTAGTCACAGGAGTGGGCAAAGACAATCAGTTGTTTTGAAGTAGAACCTAAAAGAACATGATATTATGTTATAAACCTATTCCCAAACCACAGGCCTTGATTTAGAGTTTGGCGGATGGGTACTCCATCACAAACTTTATGGATATTCCGTCTGCCTTATTACAAGAAACGCTTTTACTTTTGACAAGTAGGCAAAGACAAATGTTATTGAGAACAGCGACGTCTCATCTCAAGTAAAAGGTGGTGAAGCAAAATCAATTTAGAAATATCTGCAGCTAAAGAAACAATTATTCTTGAGCGAATAAAATGTACAGCAAAGAGTAAACATCAAGAAACTGCCTTAGTGCTAAATATTTCAAAGTGTCCTAGCATGGGATATAGAAAATTCCCAAGAACATTGGGTAAATAAAAATGGAAATTGGTGAAAAATGAAACAAATCAATCCACAAAAAATATGTCCTCTCTTCTTTCTGGATGTGTATTACATAATATTCACTCTCAGCATCTTGAGGAATGCAAATAGATGAGGTGACTTGGAGGTCTGGGCACAAACTGGGCCCTTTGTCAATACCTTATTAATTAAGAACACTTCTCGATCCCTGCACGGCCCCAGGAAGCTTCCATGTAGATTCATTGGTATAGAAGAAATATATTATTGAAAAGAAAAAATCAATGACACAGAAAAAAATACATGGGAAAGAAAAAAACAACAAAGAATACAATTAATTTCAAAGCAAATTATTGCAGAAAAGTAGGTAGGAGTTCCAATGAATGGTAGATCCGGCCACAAATAAATGAAAGGTGGAAGACCAATCCAGCAACAAAGAGCACTGACTAAGAAAAGGTCTATTTAGAAAATATAGATAAATATATAAATATACTCTGGTATTAATAATATCTTCATATATGAAGGGTAAAAGCACATGAATGTTTGGATATTGAAGGACAGGTACGTCCTGCTAGGTCCCCTGGTCTCTGACACTGTCAACAGGCATTCATAGTATTGTTTACAGCTGAGATTCCTGGTGAACTCATGTCAAATTGCCACTATACAATCAATCAGAAATCCCCTGAACTGCACTAAAGGTTCAATTAAATTCCTCTTTGTCATAAATGTATCCTATCAATTGCTCGTTTACAAGCCACACGTCAGTTCTCCTACCACTGAGTTAGTACACAGCCCCCAAAGATCTGCAAATGAATACAATTGCTTGTGGATCAACATGTACTGACATATCGCGACTGTTCCTTTTATTCTTTCATGTAAACCGCCTGATTGTTTTTCATCACTAGTTATATTTATAGACTGTGTATTCATTACATCCCAATTTCATGCAACTGTATTTTCGCCGTCTCCAATTCACTCTTTGCTAAATATAATGGAACATGCTTAGAAAATGGCTGGTTCTATGTAAACTATAAGGAAGAAAAAGGAATCCGTAACTTTTAACAGGAATAAGCAATTTAGAGCTGACCAATGCAAGTGATGGAGAGTGGGAGTGTTGGCACCAAGCGCCAAGGGTACTGTAGCAAGAGGAGATCATGCATGAAATGTTGGTTGTATGTAAGAAAAGTCGACTTTAAAATGTGGACTTCATTAGAATCCAGTCGACAACAATTCTAAAAATGTTTAATTTTAACAGTTAATTTTATCATATGCATTCTTTAATTTCCCTATGTGTGCACCAAAACCTCTTAGTCCGATTCTTCAACATTAAAACCTTAAACTACCCCATAAAGCTACCCTTCCCTGAGCCCAAAAAGCCCCTACTTCTTAATACCACAAACCCCTGAATGCCGCCAATCTGTAAATCCTACCAAACCCTTACTACCATTTAAAGTTATCCTTCCCTGAACCCTACAAACCCCTTCCTACTGTTATGCACCCTTCCTGAACCATAAAATGCCTTACTACCCCAGAACGCTACTTTCGCCTGAACCATATAAACCCTTACTACCCCTTAACTTTACCCTTACTAGCACCCTAAAAACCTGTACTAACATTGAATTCTACCCTTAACTGAACCCAAAATACTCGTTTCTACCTTTTAACTCTATTATTTCCTGACTTCTAAAGACTCCTTTCTACCCCTTAAAACTAGCCTTCCCTGAACCCTTAAATCTCCTAACTACCCCCAACGTTACCAAGTATAGCATTAAGATCCATATAAAACTCTTGCTACTCCTTTACACACCCTTATCCTTTACACACCCTTACCAGAACCATAAAAACACCTTAAATACCTAAAAACTAACTGCTACTGTTTTCTGAACCCTCAAAATCACTTACTACCCCTTAACACTATGCTTCTGAGGACCATAAAAAACACTTACCCCTTAATGCTACCCTTCCCTGAACCTTAAAAATCTTTTACTAGCCCTTAATGTGAAAACCCCTTGTTGAACCCCAAAAACTACAAACTACCATTAATGCCACCTTTCCCAGAATCCTAAAAACAACTTACTGTCTGTATTACAACCCTTTTCTGAATCCTTAAAAGCCCCTACTACCATTTAACACTACACTTCCCTAAGCTCTAAAAACCATCACTATCCTTTTACACTACATAACCCTGAACTCTAAACACCTGAACCACGCCTTAACTATCTCTCCTGAACCCTAAAAGCCACTAACTACCCCTTAAAACCACCAATCCCTTACCCCTACTAACACATTAATACCTCCTAACTCTACACTTTCCTCAATTTCAAAAGCCCCTTACTAGATCTCCACTTCCTTCTTCAGGTCACTGTACCCACTCCTCTCTACTTTAGCAGGATGCCCCCTTGCCCCTGGTCTTCATACATTTACCTTTGCCCTAATAGGGCGCAATATTTAATCGTGTTTTTTGGTTGCTACAACTTTTTTTTCATTCTAACTTTCCAGTAGACAACATTTTTGACACAATTGTTTTGCAGCTGTTTTACCCCACAATATTTTTTACTGCAAACAAAAATTTTACTTTCAGCCGGAAGTACTCCTACTGGCACCTCAAGTTCTGATTTCTGCTATGAAAGTCAGGGGAAATTAGAAGTTTGCTTTACGTTGCTATGGAGATCAATCGAAAAGTACAACAGGCCTCCAAAATATACTGACTTAAACTGCATATTAGATAGACAAGTTAAAATAAATAACACAGCCTAATAGGTGAAAGAAAATAGAATAATTTGGGGTAACACGATTATCCCAGATCAGATAAATGAGAAAGAAGAATAAAATTCCTATATGAATAAATCCAAGCACTACTATTGAGGACTATACCCAAGACAGACATTTTGGAAAATTATTGACATATTTTAATAAAAACGTTCTTTGTAAGACACTAATTTATTGAATGGCCTTACAAGTTCCTCCTGTTATTTCTGATAAATCTGCCCTCTACTACTGCTTTAATCCTTAAGAAAACCATAAAGCATCGCTCATCCTACTACACACAACAACCACGGCACAAATGTAAACAAGCACTGGCAAATCCAATAAGTCTTGGGTTTAATCTATAACAACATGCAGCTTTAGCCTACTGGAGAGAGACACTGGGAGGGAGTCAGCTAGAGAGAGTGCAATAGTTGTAAAGCAGTCCTCATGTAGTTCAATGCAATCTCTTCTGGCGAGCTAGAATACACTGAAACAGGTGAGAGTTAAATATTCCACTCTGATCAGCCAAGACGTGATTGACAAATTCTCAAGCCTTTAGCTGAAAGAGGCTGGATGAAGAAAGCCAGTGGTTGAGAGGGGTGAACTCAACCCCCATTCTTATTGTTTGGTTTGCAATTGGTGTGTTTAACAGATGTGCTGTCAAAACTCAACCCTAATAAGAAAGATGCTTGAATCATAAAAGCAAAGCAAGAAAGGAGGAAAATCAATAGAGTTTTATCCAGAAATCCTAAACCCTCAAAAATTGTCCTGTGCAATTTCATCTGATAAATTACCTGTAATTAGTAATTGTTATTATTCATTAATTTCTAATGAATTAGAACAAAGGAACACCTCTGATAACAAATATTCTCTGTTCAGCTAATGTAAACCATAGCACAATGCACATACACGTCAATAAAACATCTGAATGGGTTCCTTCTCAGTATTTGCCCACATAGTTGAATGTGCTTCCTGTAGAGCTCAGAAGCACTTCTTTTGACCTATCTTTTATGAAAAAACTGAACATTTTACAAAATGCCATAATGCATTTTTAATGTTCCTGTGTAAAACTCGTCATTTTGCTTTTATGTTGCAGCCATATTCAGTTTCAACCCAAATTACCAAGGAAACCTATGTGTGTGTATGTGCTTTTTACTATGTAACATAACATAACATAACATGTTAGGGGGTGGAGCTGTTGGGGGCGGAGTTGAGCGGTTAGCGCTCTAGCGGCCAAACCTACTTCAGCAGCATGCCTCCCTTGTCGCGCAGCGGACGCGCGCAGCGGGCGCGCCGCCGGCGCGCCGAAAGCGCGGCAAAGGCAAGCCCGTCTGCGCCCGTCCGCGTTCGTCAGGGGCCAGGGCCTACTCATTATGCCCAAACTATCACTTATTCAGCCCCGGACTTGCTACGACGACAGGGGAATTAGCTTATTGACCTGGCTACTCAGACCACACTTCATGAGGCAGGAATCCTTATTAATCGGGTGTCCCGCCCCGAATTCTCCCATTTGGTCAGCTGCAAGGAGCTTCCTGCCAATAATGACGATATAGCCTCATCAATAACTGCCACTCCCTCTCGCCTCGAGCCCTCAGGCATCACTATCTGCTATTTAAATACCCGCTCCATGGTCAAGCACCAGCTTGAAATCTTCCAGCTCATTGATTCTGACAGACCAGACATCCTCCTCCTTTCGGAAACATGGCTCACTTCAGAGTCTATCCCTGATATCTTGGCAGCAGTACCCGCCAACTATTATATCCTTCAGGCCAATAGGCCCCCGGGGAAAATTGGAGGAGGGGTAGCTGCCATCATTCACTGCAAACTTCACTTTACTTCTCTGGGGGTTACAGGCATTCCCTCAGTTGACAGCCTTATACTGAAATTTGAATCTCCTCACTCCGCATTTATTTGTGCCTTGTTTTATAGACCCCCCGCTCACATGCCCTCGTTTCCTCTCCAATTGGGCGATATGATCTCCCATCTAGTCATTAATCACGCCCGCACTCTCATTATTGGAGATTTTAACTTTTGGCCTAACGATGCCCGGGAAAGTGCTACTTCCTCTGAATTCACAGACCTTCTCCTTGGGTTGAATTTTACCCAGCACGTGAATGTTGCCACGCACATAAAGGGGCACACTCTAGATCAGGTTTGGACATCCAACCTTGACATTTCTAAACCTTTAATTTCGCCTTGTACCTGGTCTGACCATTTCTTTATAACATTTGCGATACCCAGGGTCGCCCTTGTTAAAAATTCACCGACTGGAAACTTTTGGCTAGAAGCTGGAACCGTGTTAACATCAAGGACTTTTGTTCTTTATTAGCCACCACGGCCCCCAAGGCACAGGAACCTCTTGACAGGCAAGGAAATAATCTTACAACATGGCTGGAGTCGGCCAGCGATAGCTTTGCCCCTCTAAAAACATTAAAAAGTCTGCGTCCTCACGATGCTCAACATTGGTTTTCTAATGAACTTAAGTCTAAGAAACTCGCCTTGAGGCAAGCTGAACGCAGTTGGAGACGCAATTACTCCTTACCTGGAAAGGCTGCTTTCGTATCTTTACTTAAAGCTTATAAACAAGCTATTCTCCAGGCTAAGGCCGAATATTTTTCCTTTAAGATCATAAGTTCGGCGAACAAATCCAAGGATATTTTTTCCATCGTCGACGAACTTGCCAACCCTGACAGAGTCATGGTAAAACCTGTCCCCTCACAAATCTTATGTGACTCTCTTAATTCGTATTTTATTGATAAAATTGCCACAATCAAGGCCAGCATCCCCCTCCTACCTCCTTTATAGCTCCTTCTACCTCTCGTCAGAATTTTTCCTCGATTGACCATATTCCTCCTATTTCCAGAAGACACCTTTGCTACTCTTCTTAAAAAAGTTGGCTCCGGCTCCCCTACCGACTGCTGCCCCTCCCACATTCTACGTGAAGTCTTCCTTGCCTGCCCTGACCCTCCCCTGGCATTCCTTAATAACTCTCTTAAGTCCGGCATTGTTCCTAACACCTTCAAGAGTGCCGAAATTCTCCCAATTTTGAAAAAGCCTAACCTGGATCCTTCGGTCCTTAGTAATTATCGTCCCATCTCGTTGCTGCCCTATCTGGGCAAAGTCTTAGAGGCCCATGTCACTAGCTGTCTTAGCTCCTTCATCGAACAGTCGCGCTTCCTGGACTCCCATCAGGCAGGTTTTAGACCTGCCCATTCAACTGAGGCAGTCATCCTTGCAGTTATGGACGAGCTTAGAAGGGGCGCAGACAAGGGATATACTCAAGCTCTGGTACTCCTTGACTTATCCGCCGCAGTTTGACACGGTCGATCATGGTCTCCTGATCGACCGTGTCAGCAATGCCGGGATTCAGGGGCCAGCATTGAAGTGGATATCTTCCTTCCTCAGCAATAGACATCAAGCCGTCCGTCTCGGCAATTTCTTTTCTAAAAAAGCACTCTGATCTGTGGGGTTCCACAGGGGTCCTCGCTGTCTCCGCTTCTTTTAATTTGTATATGGCACCCCTGATTCGAGCTCTCCGCGAAAGAATGGTCAATATTTTTAATTACGCTGATGATCTACAGCTGGTTTTTGATATTCACTCTTCTACTTCTTCAGTGTCCAACTTTCAGGCTACTCTGAGTTTTATTTGTAACTGGATGAACTGCAATCAATTAAAGTTGAATCCGGATAAAACAGAACTCATCTTAACTGCTGGACTGGCTAACCCGTGGAACTCCAACTTCTGGCCTTCTTCTTTGGGCAGTCCTCCTCTCCCTGCAGCTTCTGTTAAGAGCTTGGGGATTGTGATTAGCAGCGATCTGACGATGAAAGCACAGATCAGTTCGGTGGTCTCCGCCTGCTTCTTTCATCTGCGCAGAATCTGTAAGATTGCCAGATTTCTAACCACTGAGGCTCTAATTCTGGTTACCCTTGCTCTGGTAATCTCGCGGATCGATTACGCTAACTCTCTATATGCAGGCATTCCAGCTTACCAACTTCACCGCCTGCAGCTGGTGCAGAATCACGCCGCCAGACTAATCGCTCGCCAGTCCAGCCGATGTCATGTTAAACCTCTGATGAAGAGCCTACACTGGCTTCCGGTAGGTAAACGCTGTATTTTCAAGATGGGATGCACCATCTTTAAGGCCCTTGCCGGTAATGGCCCTGCTTTTATTTCTTCCAAATTGCAGCGGTACGCCCCTCCTCGAGAACTGTGTTCCTCCACTCTCAACTTATTGACTGTCGTACCTTTCAAGCGTAAAAAGCATGGAGGACTTAGATTTGCGGTCTTAGCCCCTCAACTTTGGAATTCACTGCCTATTGAAGTAAGATCAGTGACCCTTTACTTCCAGTTTAGGCAAAAGCTCAAGACCTGGCTGTTCTCTCAAGCTTATCAGTAACATTGCCTCTTCACTCTCTGCACCGTCCTCTCGCCCTGAGCGCCATGAAACCGTTTTCGGTGTACGTGCGCTTTAACAAGTACTTTTAACATAACATAACAACATAACATAAGAATGCCTTTATTTGCATTGCCTGATTTCTTGATTCGCACAAGTTGCATGTTCAATATTCACAAGGCATCTTGCAATCAGGATTCACTTGTATATAAAAATTGCACAATATAATTTCATAGTTAAAAATCATATGATTGAAGAGCAACTATAAATATTGTTTTCTACCATCTTTATTTCACAAGAATTCGTGGCTTGTGAATGTCCTTTGTTACTGAAGAAAACTGGCACATCCACTCCAGTTCTCTCGAGATTAATCACAAGAAACATTCCAGCATCTTCAAGGAACCTGACCAGTTATACCCTGGATCATGTATGTTGTTTTTAAAAATGGAGCACTCATTATTTGGTCTGTATGAGTAGCAATATCACAGAAAAACCTGTTTACACTAGTTTCAACACAGACTATTTCGAAAGCAGACTGCTTTTTACTTTCCCAAAAACATAATTTATTGGTTACAGGATAGTTTATAACGTGTCTATGGTTTGGCCTTAAGAGACAAGTAATGGAAAACTTATATGAGCACTTAGGATTGGAGTAGAGTGCTCCTGCAATGTTGATTTACCATCAGCGATGTTCTAGCCTTCTTTGTTGGACGACCCCTCTGTACCTATGTCTGCTATAAACATTTTTGGGTCTGGTGTGATAAAGAACTAAGAGATGATTTTGAGTTTGCTGGACTGGGTGCTTTGTCCTAAAATGCAACAGAATACCCTGTCCACGAAAAGCTCAGCCTGCACGCCTCATTTAGAGACAGACTGTTAGACCTGGCATCTAACTTTTTGCCTTAAACCCTCCTGTTTTTCTTACTTTGTATTTGCTGGCTTTAGGACTCTGTGCACCTTACCACTGCTAATCAGTGCTAAAGTGCTCTCTCCATAAAATATGGTAGAATTGGCTTATACCCAATTGGCATATTTAATTAACTTGTAAGTCCCTAGTAAAGTGGCACTACCTGTGGCCAGGGCCTGTAAATTAAATGTTACCAGTGGGGCTACAGCACTGATTGTTTCACCCACTTAAGTAGCACTTTAAACATGTTTAAGGTCTGCCACTGCAGCCTGTGAGCGCAGTTTTAAACTGCCCTTTTTGACCTGGCAAAATAAACCTTTTGCCAGGCTCAAACCTTCATTTTAAGTACATATGTAACATATAGGGTAGGCCCTGGACATCCCAGAGGGCAAAGGGCAGTGTATTTAAGAAGTTGGACATGTACTCTTAAGTCCTGGTAGTGAAAAACTCTTAAATTCATTTTTCACTACTGCAAGGCCTACCTCTCTCCCATAGGCTAAAATTGGAGTTACCTTATTACATCTAATAAGTGAAAATTTCCAAATGGAAGCAGGTAACCAGTTCATGTTTGTTGTCTTTGGAATTGTAATGAAAAATTCTCTCTCATGCTGAAGTCAGATTTTAAATTGCAATTTTGAAAATGCCACTATTAGAAAGTTGCCATTTTCCTGCCTTAGCTATTTAGTACTTGCAGCCTGTCTCTGGATCACATGCCTGGGTGTAGCTGATAGTTGAGCTTTGTCTATTGCTCCTAGACAGCCCCACGCACTAGAGAGCTTAAATGTACCTGGGTGGGTCATCATTGACAGCATGGGAGGGTGGAGCTTGGCACAGCCCTACTTACACCTGAATAGGCGGGTCCTGCCTCCACACAAAGGGCTGCATACCCTCTGCAGTTAGTCTAGAGCCAGGACAGAGAAGGCAGGATGCCTGTGTACTTCAAAGGGAAATCTCTAGAAGCTTCTCCCACTTCAAAGGAAGGCCCAGGTATAAATATTGGACCTCAGACACCAACTCTTCAGTACACTTCTGGTCCTGTGAATATTCTGCCAGGAGGAAGGACTGCTTCTACCTTGTCAAGAGGTGTCACTCCAGTCCTGGGCCCTTGGAAGTGGGTCTAAAGGTGCTCTGCCAGCCCATCTTTGGATCCAGTAGAACCGAAGCATCTCCTCTGCTGCGTGGTGCAATCCTGAGCAGGACCGATGCATCGCCTCTGCTGCAAGGTTTCTTCCAGCACAAGAACTGTGCATCGAACTCACAGCCCGCATCTGAACCGCTGATGTGCAAAGCTTCCCCGACCCATGCTCTTGCATCACACATTTCTCGTTGATGGCAGCCTCGGCCATGACACAGGTTCTCGCATCGCAGCCTCTCAGTTCTTCAGAACTGAGGCATTACGGCGACTGCACGACGCATTTTTGATGCCGGACTTTGCATTGCAAGCCCTCATTGATGGGATCCTCAATAATGGCGCAAGACCTCTCATTGTATCTTCCGCATGGACCTTGCAACACTCCGCAACCAAGATTTAAGGTACTCTTGTTTGACAGACCTAACTGGATCCCTGTAGCTGGCCCGCTTTCTATCATGGTTGCCCTGAACTTGTAAATTTGTCCCGATCTGCGCGACTAGATATTCACTGTTGTCACTTTGTGCTTTTTGGTGCTATTTTCTCTGAAGTCTTTAAACTTGCATATCTCTGGTTCTACTGATTGGAGTTTTGCTGTTTTGGCTTTGTTTTATTTATTAAAAAGTACTCTATTGTTTCTAAATTTTTTACTTGTGTTGTGTTTTTTACTTTATTTCTGTTTGAATTGCTGCATAAATGCTTTACAAATTGCCTCTAAGTTAAGCCTGACTGCTCTGTGCCAAGCTACCAGAGGGTTGAGCACAGGTTAAAAGGGGTTTGCTTGTGCCTCCCCTGACAAGGATTGTTGTTGCTGCTTGAGTGGGGCTTCACCCCCACTCAACCAGTAACACCATTTCTTACACAGACGGATCTTAAGTTTTCCCATGATGGAACCCCCATTAGTTCCATTTACACAGAATTTCCTCCCACAGTCCATCTGAGGACGGACCTTACACTACCTTCCTAATTTAGGGTGATGTATTCTTTTCCTGTCCATCACCTGCAAGAAAAACTGGTGGTGAGGGTCAGAAAAACAAATGACCCCACATACTGGGAATGATCCCCCAGGTTATGGGGGTCATTTTTTTTTTTTTTTTCTGAAATAAACTCCCGATTTGGGAGTTTGCTTCAGAAAAGCCATTAAAACCAATGATGAACATTCTCAAAACTTTTTGTACATTGAAAGAAAATACAGTGACAGTGGTTCCTTTCAATGTATTGGCCGGAAATCTTAAATTTGGCAGATGGTAGCCTGTGAGGATGATGGAGTTAATGTCCTCTGTCTTGCTGGTGTACAACGTACTGCCTGTCAAATGCTAAATCAGTCACTAAGTTTAAATTGCTATATTCAGAGAGTTTGTCATCCTCCATCTTGCTTCTTAGTACTTTGAAGAAGAGTCTGTCTTTCATTTTACCTGATAAGTGTGATCTTTAATTTGGCTCAATAATGTTAGTCTGCTTAGGCTATTTTATAGGCTGACAGAATACCATGAACTGGATAACCATGTTCTGAATTCTCTGGAGTTTCCTCAGATGTGTATCAGGAATACCAAAATACACAACAATTCCTGTTGTGTATCTGGGTGTTCCTGATACACAGCTGAGGAACCTCCAGAGAATTCAGAACATGGTAATCCGGTTCATGTTTGGAGTCTGCATATACAATAATTTTTCTGCACCACAGCCCCCCTACACTGGCTCCCCATTAAACAGAGGATCCATTTCAGGGTGCAATGTTTCTTTCATCTGGCCTTTTATCAAAGTGGCTCTAAGTTTCTGTCTCTATCTCCTTTTAACCATCGAGACCTCCTAGATCTGGCTCCCTATTAATTCTGACAACTTCCTGCAGCAATACAGCATGCGGTGGAGGGAACCTTTAGGCTCTTTGGCTCTAAAATATGCAGTGCTCTCCCCTTCCAGCTTTGACAAACCTTTAATTATTATGACTATAGAAGAAAGGGTGAATACCTACATTTTCTGTTAACTGGATCCATTTTGGCCTTCTATTTGTTCCCTGTGTTTTTGTGACTATCCTAGGACCATGCTGGCATCAGACAACAGTGATTTACAAATAAATGAAATTGACCTATCACAAGAACCCATTTTACTTCAGCCTCTCATCTGTTGCAATGAGGCACTAGCACCCTGACCCTTAAGGATTGGTACCATATCTTGTACGCCCTAAAAGGCGAGGTACCTGCAAAGTACGAAAGTGTTGAGGCTCCAACACTCTTTGCTGCTGTCCTAACCGTGCCACACGGGTGGCAATTAGAGCCCCAAAAATCTGCCTAAAATCTAAAGAGAGAACTGAGGGAACTGGTAATTGTGAACTGATGTCTGCCTGAACAGAGCTGTCAACAACACAAATCGTGGGATGCCTATTCCCTTCCTAGATTTGTTCAACATCTGTTTAACTTGGAGAACATTGTATAAAGGACACAGAGGTCTTTGTTGTTACACAAAACATGTGTTATTATATTCATGAAGTCAGACGATGATTGAATGATGGATGTATTTAGGACCAACCTCGGGAGCAGAACAACTGTGACTTATGGCGCCTCTTTGGGACCAAGCAGTATTGGTCTTTTTTCATTATCTCACTATCTTTTTCTCAGTAACATATCTTATTTTAACACAACACAGGCATAAACTTTGCAAAACCTTGTGTCTGGTTGATAATTTCCGTTTAATGCTCTTTATAGGAATCTATTGCAAAAACATGGATGACTGATTTTCAGTGTCCGCATTTGTGCATAATGCTTTTATTTTTACCCTTTTAAAGTCTTGTATTTGCTGAAACATATAGTAAATGGTAGTGGAGTACTGTGCATTTACAGAAAGAGACCCCAGAACAATAATTAGGCTAAATGCAGTTGAAAGTATGATTTCCCCATGGTCATCTGTCAGCAGCTATCAATGTAGGTGTGTCACCCCAAAGTCAGAGCTAAACTATGGTGCGTGAATATGCAAATATTAAGCGGGAATGTGCATTCCTTCTATCTCTGCCGGTGCCCTAATTCTGAGGTGGAAACACAGTGCAGGTGATAATGATCAGCTTTCCATTCCTGTTAGCCAGGATGTTTTTGATCCTTAAGTTTTACCTGCCATAACACTGCCATTGTTTACTATTTAGTGCAAATAGTACAATGAGCTCATTTTAGAGCGAAGACACTCTTAATAAATTTACAATATTTTGTTGGGCTGCTTGAATACTGTTTCCTGTTTACGCTGGCCCATAATTCCGGATTCGTGATTTTAAATGGATGAGTTTGTCTGGCTTTTAATGTCTACTGAATTATAAAGGAAAACTCATTAAACAATTGCTACTAACTCCTGTTAATGCACTTATAGAACCGCACGTTTTGCTGCAAACGCCATAATCTCTGTAATTTTCATCAATTATATTAGGGCAGGTTAATAATTTACTGGGGAAAAATGCAGGGTAAATTCTGATATGTGGCGAATTTGGTGCCGAATGCATGCATTCCGCATCTAATCCCCCACTTTAAAGGGAAATACCAGCAATAGGAGGAGTTTTCTGCAGCTAATAAATACGTCAACGCGGGGTAACAGCATTTACGGTAAGCCCCGCATCATCTCAGGGACGTCATCAAAGTCTTGGACTGTTGTCGGTTTCATATTCTGCTGACCAAGCATCTAGGAGTATTCTCCCAGAGGCCTAGATGCTCTGCTCACCTAAAGAATCTAGTGCTGAGATGTGGCATGTGCACCATCTTACATTTGTTCCTGGAGGGTGGATTTGTGTCCTGCTGTGAGACATCTTCACTTTTGCTGTTAGCACAAGAGAGACTCCTTGTAGCCCTATGTCTTTCCCCCTTGGTGCAGTAATGCTTTTTTGCATGTGGGAGAGAGCCACGTTTCCCTGGTATAGCACCAATGAAATTTCAACCCCACCCGGTCTTGCATGATTTTTTTTCTGAATGTAGTTTATTCAGCACCATCTCATAGTTTCCATTTTGCCCCACCAGTACCCCAGCGTTCCTGTTCGCCTTTGTCAGGGAGCTCTGCCACTTCGGTTTCATGACCCTTTTGAGCAGTGCTCATCTCTATCTCTGCCCTGTCAGGGACATGGCCACTGGTTTGTCTTCTCCAGCGAGTTATACACACCTTGGCCAAAAGAGACACAGTAGTGTTGTGGCGGGCAAATCAAGAACGTTGTTTAATTCCTATTAATTAATTAATATAAAATGTAGGCATTGATAAGGTTAGTGGTAAACACAAATCTATTAAAAGTTCAAATAATCTAACAAAAAACAGAGGTATAAGATTATAGTTTTTTTTTTAACTAAAGTGGTCAATAATAAGGATGGATGAGTGCCATACAGTGCAGCGCTCATACTATGTGTGAAATTTTAGGAGAAATAAATACGTTTCACTTGTCTCAAGAAGGTTTTATTTTTTGACGCCAAGTCTGACAATTTCTACAGATCTTGCTTTGCTTCATAATCCCTGGGTGGCAGCGCTGAAACACCTAAGTAAAACTCATGGAATGCCCCCTTGATGCTAAGTAGTGCAAACCAGCGAAAATTGCTATTTGCACTATTTTTAAGGGCAACTTTCCAGCAGAAAACTTTATCAAGACTTTGGGCTGATTTGTGTTACTGTGCGGGATTTTTCAAGACATTATGTACACTGATTTCAAACCCTTTTTTACATACACTGCTTTTCAATGCATTTTGCGCTTAATCCAGTACTTTATCTGGAATTTGTGTACAATAGTATGGGAATTGTCTTGAAAAGTGAGAAACAGAACGACTCACATCACGTGATTGCCTATGTACATTTAGGGCCTCATTACAATGTCGGTCAGAAAGACTCCGATCGACAATCGGATTTTCCTAACCTGTGTCGGAACCCATGTTTCCGACCGACTCGGAAACATTTACGACCGACCGATTACGATAGAAGGTAACCGTTCGGTCTTTCCGACTAGGTTCCGACCAGCATTCGGAGACTCCGAGTCGGTCGGAGCCGAATCATACAGGTCTATGGACAGCATTTCTGACCGACCTATTACGATGTCGGATTCTGACAGCCTTTCCCAACCGGTCTGTCCAACACAAAACGACTGTCGGAAACTGACTTTGGGGGCCTGTGGCAGGCCTCTCTTCATCTGGAGGCCTCCAGTTGGGGCCCATGGGGGTACCCAAGGGTCCCCCCTTTAAAATCATGAACAGTGTGCCAGGCACCATAGGGTGCCTGTGACAGGGTGCAAGGTTTTCCGCAACCACCCCTTTTTTCAATGGGAGCCTGTGTTGTCGGTCGGAACACAGGCTCCCATTGAAGTCACTGGGAGACTTTCCGAACGGTGTTCGGCACCATCGTAATCGGTTGGTCGGGCTCGCCGAACGTGAGTCGGTCAGAACCGATTCCGACAAGGAGTCGGTCAGATTGCTTTCCGACCGACATCATAATGAGGCCCTAAGTGTATAATGAAATCAAAATTACACATAGATTTTCAGTGATCTAGGTAAATCTGAGTTAGTTTTTGAGCATAAAATAACATTGCTTATAATCCATTAGGGCACATAAAGATTGTGGGTCTGATTCACAAAGGGCCTCTGTGCTTGTGGCGGACACCCCGCAGTCGTGGCGGGGGCCTGCACTCGTGGCAGGTCGTCTGCAATGAGAAACTGATATGTTGAGGCACTGCCACGAGTGCAGGCCCCCTGTCACGACTGCGGGGCCCCCGCCACGAGTGCGAAGGCCCTTTGTGAATCGGGCCCGTGTGATTCATCAATGAATGTCCCAAAAACAAACAACTTTCTTCCATATACAATTATGTACTACATTTAAAGGATACTGTTATTCTATGTCAGGTTCAAATAAACAAGATTATCAATCTCATACATAGATTCTTTATTAAGCACAAAGACAATCATAAAGTCAACAATTGATAGGAAAGGTAGCTGGTTCGTGGACTGTTAATGTATTGTGATGCTATTCCTGCATCCCAAATCACCAATACCACTGGAACAATAATTCTGAGGCGAAGGATGTCTTTGGTATTCAAAATTTAACTTGAGAAATAAGGAATTCTGTGGGGATCGCTGTTCTCATCTTACGTTTCTGCAATAAATCCCATTTTGCAGGCTCGCTTCCACACACGTTTCCCGCTTTTTGCTGATTGCATTACTGTGATGAAAAACATTGGGAATAGTTTTACTCCATTACAATATAGAGTTGATCAGTGAGGATCACCATTGTACTCTAGGAATGTAGAGCACTGGCTGATGGACCATCCTTGGAGCTAGTGTGGTAGTTTACCACTGAGGAACTCTGGATATTTTTCACGGAAGTGTTTGTGAGTGAGGTAGGTGGCCTTGAGGATATCTTACAGGTTGAAGGGGAGTCAGGTTAGTGAATGTGTGGACAAAGTGGGGTTGCAGAGTTACTTCTCTGCTGTCATTTTGGCTGTGACTTTTGAAATGACTTGAAGAAGAAATAGCTGGCATTTTGAGATAAACTAGCCCTGTTTATCTTGATGTGCATTTACTGGGACTCATCTCACTTTAGAAGACCACATACCGTGTCTTTCCCTGTCCTGCTGACACATCCACCAAGAATGAACTAAGATGAATAAGCCCCGACAGAGTTGGTAAGCATGATGTTGTTGTACTGTATGAAGTCATGAAGGTGTTTGTTTAGGGCTTGAATGGTGTCCACAAAGATTATTGTGAGACAGGATCTCTGGAATTGTAACTTTTCCTTAAAAGTGGAGCTTACTTGATGAGATTCAGTGGAGGAAGCTTTAAAGTTTTATTTTCTGATTCCATCTGATCTCTACTGCAGTGTTAATAAATATAATAATTCCGCTTAATGATATTACAGATTTCGCAGATTTATCAGTCACAAAATCAAAAGATTAAATTTATTCTCTCTTGAATGCATTCACTTTATGGATTAGGCCGGCGGTACTCAAAGTACGGCCCGCGGGCCAATTGCGGCCTGCCAGGTCATTCCATGCGGCCCCCGTGAAAATCAGCAGGCACCATTTCTGATTGTTGTAATTCCTCGGGGCCGCATTTGCCCGGAAAAGCATGAAAGGGGCCTGCGATGACAACCAGTGTCTCGCATGCTCACCCATAGCCCCCGCCCTCACCTGCCTCTCTGGCGTCACTTGCTCACCCTGCCACTGAGTATCTTGGCTGTGCTACTTGTACTGCTGCTCACAGACAGTGTGGCCTCTTTAATCTCTCAATTGGTGCCACTAAAACAGAGCTGTCTCTGTAGTTAAATTTATGTTTTTAAGGCCCCGGGTTAGAGTTTCAGCTGAGCCGGACTTTCCTTCCTCATGGTCTCAGAGCAGGCACGTGGTGTAAACAGAATAAATAAAATAAGGATCCAGCAATGTCCTCACATGAATCCATGGGCTGCGCCTAGCCTTTTGTTTTATGGCATGGCTTCACTTTAGGTACATGGCATGCTACAGGCTCTCGGTTCACAACAGTGGTGCTACGGAAAGTTTACATGTGAAATTGGTCAATGTATATTCTTCCTGTGAAAAGATTTGAAACAGTTTATTGGGATACTTTGATTAGGGGATTCCTGAATTTCAATGTTTTTCTTCTACGTGAAGAGTGTTGTATGGTATTCTGCGATGAATTATTTGTAGTCAATGAGGCTGGAAGTGGAGGGATAGCTTTACAGGCTAAATAAATCCTTCTAAGCTTATATATCAATGATGGTGACCCCAAGTCAGAAAACAAAAATGTTCTATATTATGTGTGAGAGTTTTGTACAGAAGAATAATCATGTATGTAGTTTTCACAGTAGCTATGTTGACTCAATAGATATATTTTGTGCTTTAATTGCTATGGTATAGTTAGAAAATGTTGCTTGACAAGGTGTCTTCTTAGAGAGGGATGCATTGTTACTTATGGAATAAGTTCCAAGTCTTGATTTTTGGGTGGGTAGAAATTGATTGAATATGATGAAGGTGATTCTCAGAAGAATCACCCTTTTTTTGTCAAAGGCACATGATAGAGCACACAACACACACAATCCTACCAGTTTGATGATATGAGAAGAGATGAAGTCTAAAAATGATGCTAGAAATTGGAACATTAAGCCAGAGGATCCTCAATAGAGCGACGTGTCTAGCATTGTGGCTGGGTGGTTCCAATCACAAGTTGAAGCAGTGGCATAGTAAGTGTATCACAGAACATATGGCAAAAAACTATAAATGCCCCCTGACACCACAGGTTGATAAGAAAAGACAAGCATAATTGGGGTACTGTATGCCCCTCAAACATCTTGACTGGGATTCCTCATTCTGCCTGTCTTTCCCTTCTCCTTTACTCCCTAGCTCTATCACATTGTAAAAGTGGCAAGGGTGTTACAGGCCATGAAGCAAGAAAGAAAAATGCCTCTTGCACAATGGTTCTCTAGTAAAAGACAGACATAATTGGGGTGCAGTAGACCACCCCACCCATTGACACAGGTGTCACTGAACATGCTCACTAATGACAGATACCGGTCCCCAAGTTCCTCATTCTACCTGCCTTTTCTCTCTCTTCCCTATCTCTATCCCCCTCTAATCTCCATCTACCTTTCACCCTCTATCCTCCTTATCCCTTGCCCTGTCTCATTTCCCCTCCTGTCTCCTACTTGTCCTTATTTCCTTCCTCCCTCTTTCTGTCTTTTTCTCTCTTCACTCGCCTTAAAACCCATCCTATCTTTCTTTTCCCCTTTTCTCTCTTCCTTGAATATCTTGTATACTCTGTTCTCTCTGTTATTTATATGTCCTCTCAATCCCCTTCCCTCTATTCTCTCACATTTAGATCTTTTCTGTGCTTCTCTATTTTGCATCTCCTTTCTCCAGTTCCTCTCCAAACTCTGGATCCCGGATCACCACTGATAGCCATACCCTTGGTTTGAAGGTTTCAGTGAAAGACAGAGCACTGTGAAAATTGCAGCCAGGCTTCTTACCTGATCATTGAGTTTGTGCTCTTCCAAATTGAAAATGCAGTCTGACACCATCTCTTCAATAATGTGGTATTGGTATGATGTATCAGCCTCCTTTCTGTGACATCAAGGCATCCAGTGCTGATTTTGTTTCGAAGGAAGCCTGCCACATACCCTGCTGGAGCTTGACATTTGTCTTGGAGGCTTGGTATTTTAAGTTGGTGTCTTGATTGGAAATAATTGTTATCACTGGCTGTGGTGTGTGGTAGGGAGTATCGCTGGGGCGGCTGGTGTGTTTAGAATAGGGAGAGGCATTGATGGTTATATTAGTGAATGGGGCTACAGCTGTGAGTAGTTGGTGTGAGGGGTGTGAATAGCTGGGCTGCATGGATTGTGTGGTTGAGTATTGCTCTGAGCAGTTATACAATTAGATCGGGCAGCTAACTGGTTGTGTGAGAGTAGTAGACAACTTGGTGAGAGATGTGAGAAGCTGGGGTGTGAAAGGTGGGTGTGATCGGTGAACAGCTGAAGATGCCCTTCTGTGATTTTCTGCAGATTCTGTTGAAAAATGTGAGCAGCTAGGGTAAAATATGCAAGCAACTTGGTAAAGATATGGGAGGATGGGGTGGGAGATGTGAGCAGCCGAAGTGTGATGGGTGAACAGCTGAGTTAAGGTGTGTGAGCAAATAGGGCAAGATGTGTCGGACGTTTTAGGAGAGACATGAAAGGCCAGGATGAGAACCTTTCAGCTAAGTTAGGGCAGCATGCTGAACACCTGCCAAAGTCCTGCTAGTTGTAAGTTTGAATCCTGGCATGTATAGATCAATGGTCCATCATTCTGATAATACGAGTGCTATTGAGATGGACAAGAATGGCTCCTTTCATTCATGTACTCAGATAAAAGTATTTCCTACTCTTGCAGGCAATAGGGTCTCAAAATGATGGTGCTTAGGGCAGCAATTGTGTTGGATCCCATTGGAGTTCAGCTTCTGAATTAATCATCCGTGATAAATCTATTCAGACACATTGCCTGATCATCTGTGGGCATGTATACTCTAGCAACAAAAGGATGTATACTAAGTATCCGCCTGCACAGTAGGCTGATGAGGAACATAATACACCGAGGCCTCTGCTGGCAAGTTCACCAATGTGTCAAATTCGTATGGCCCCTTTCGATGAAAACACTCTGTGAGTTTTTCTGTTTCTGTTTTCTCTGGAAAACAACCCCTATGGTACAAGGTACTCAGCTGGACCCCAACACCAGAGAGCTGTTCTGAGCAACGGGAGAGTTTAATCGCACAGGCCCCATTCAAAAAGAATTGTATATATCTGCACCTGCAATTTCACTACCTCTAATGGGTAAAGTTGTAAGACATTGCAGGAATACACATACATTTCCAGAGTGGGTTTGTGAATCTCTGATTGCGTCTATGCGGTGGCAGATCCACTTATGTAATTCCCACCCTGTCTCCCACCCCATTCTAATCCAACGACTCCACAAAGCAGTCATCCAGGATGGATCTGTTCCTTCCTTACCGGAAGAACCTAAACCAACAGCATGCCTCCCTTTGCCCATAAAGAATGACATCTTATTGCAATGTCCCGCATGGCTCCTTTCTCAGCCCAGCGCTCTTCAACATCTAGATGCCCTGCTAGCCGACGAGCTCACAACATAAACATCCTCACTTACACTGAGGACACGCAAATGATACTGTCCCTCTCTGATAAATCACCCAAAACCATGAACAAGTTCACCACATGCATTACAGAACTTGCCACCTGAATGAAATTCAATTGCCTGAAATTGACCTCGACCAAGACTGAGGTGGTAGTCTTCAGGAAGAATACCTCGCCATGGGACTCCACCTGGTGGCCCACATACTTTGGACCCACCCCACACCCTGCTCTCCAGCGAGAAACCTCGGAATCATCATAGATAACATACTGAACATGACCGTCCAAGTCAACGCAGTGGTCCCAGCCTGCTTCAACACACTAAGGATGCTGAAGAAAATCTTCAAGAGACTACCAGACAACACCAGGAAAACGATCACTCAAGCCCTGATCACCAGCAGACTAGACTATGGAAACCCCCTCCATGCAGGGATTACCAGCTATCTCACAAGAAGACTACAGACCGCCCAACACACAGCAGCCAGACTAGTCCTCAGCCTCCCACACCAAGCCCACATTACACTAGACCTTAGGGAACTTCACTGGCTTCTGATACACAAGTAAGTGCACACTCTTTTAACTCCACACCTACAACTACAAAGCTCTCCACAACACTGGCCCTGCCTACCTGAGCAGCCTCATTCATCTCCACTAACCTTCCAGACACCTTCACTCTGCTGGTCGCTCACTAACACACACCCCACGCATACACAAATGCAGAGCATGGCGCTGCACATTCTTGTACCTGGCCCTAAAGCCTGGAAATCACCTCTCACAACGCATCAGAGCTTCCTCCTCTCTTCTTGACTTTCGTAAGAAGCTGAAGACCTGGTTTGGCAAGTGAGCCCCCAGGACTGGCCTCACTCACCTGCTACAGAGCGCCTGGATACTCTCACGGGTGATTAGCATGCTATAAAAACACCGATAACAGGACAATTGCACGTAGTGTAAAATTACACATGCGAAAATGCCTTCACACTGGTGCAGTTGCACTTTTATTTATTACCCTGGCACCCTCCCCAATCCCACTAAATTGAAGGTATCTCCTTCACTTTCCCTCCCTTGTAATGTATTTACTCCTGTCATTGGCATTAGTAAATCCAGTACCAGTGGCTGTAGGTGGTGGCACTGCCACTTATTTTTGGGAGATAGGATTCATTTTCCATCATCAGATTTTGACCCAGGGCAAGAGTGAGAAAGGAAGACTAAGGGAAAAAAGAGGGAGGAAAAGAAAGAAAAATAGAGTAAAGAGAGAAATCGGAATGAAAAGGAACCTGCAAGAGAGATACAGAGAAGGAAGTAAAACACTGAGCTCTTGTACTTATTTTTGATACAAATTAAGCACTGCGTGAACATCAGAAACACTTTCCAGGGTAGTAATGGGTCATGAGGTAGTTTGTGAATACCCGCAAACTTCTGAGCTTATGGGAAGTTACTATATTTCAGGGCATCCCTGCCCACTTCCTACCCATGGATGATTATGTATGCATATGCATAATTGGGCACTACTTACTGAATATTTTCCATGATAAATCAATTTATGTGTGTAAATTCATCTTTTGTGTGTTTCTGGTACTAAATATCTTTCTGAATCAGGCCATCTATATCTTGAGGCCTTCTGCAGCGCTTCCCTTTTAGTAGTAGGCACACTCATGCTATTTTTTAGCAACCAGCACAGAGGAGACCGCTGGAACCGCTACAGACGTTGTTGTTCGCACTTAGCTGTCACATGTCAAAATGCCAGACGTGACCTTTAAATAGTCCAGCTTTTTCAGCCAACATTACTAAAGATGTTGGCACGTTTAGACTCAAATGTATAACACGAAAGTAAACTTGGGAAATGTGATAGCTCTCTCTAGCTCCCTCAATACGTATTTTTATTGCTATGAGAATCATTTCTAAAAGGACATCAGTATTGATCACTGCTCAAACCACTCTCAAAACTACTGCCGGCAAAAAGCACCCTTAACTGAAAATGTGATGGTGTGTGGCTTTAAATGTTTTGCAACCAAATGGAGCACATAAGTGTATAAATGCTATTTTTCGTATTACGTGGGTGACCTTCAACCAGCCTAGCTTTTTTGAAACAAGTATTGTCAAAGCCAATAGGTGTGGTCTCGTTGATCAATTGACTTTGCCAGTGCTTTTTGCAGTTGAAAAAAAAGGAATCCATAGAGAAAAATCACAATGAATCAGCCACTGCTGACAGCAACGTCATTCTGTAGATGTGTGCATGAATGAATGACCTGTGCATGTGCATTACCAAGCATGTGTGCACCCGTTGAACAATGTGGGCGCCATTTTAATTTTTTTATTTACCGATTTAAGATGGCGAACATCACTTGCATTTGTAAATAAAATTTAAAAAAATGTAATAGAGCGAAAGCACTTTTCGTTTAGTGGAGCGGCCCATCAGCAAATGACAGCTGCCTGGCGTACCCAAAAAAATAATATTAACAATAAATAACCACTGTAGGTGGTGGAGTGGGAGATAAAGAAACAGGCAGTGGGCAAGAGAGCAACATATGCCCAAAAAAGCACATTTGCAATGCAAAGCAGCCCAGAAGCAAATAGTATCTGATGGGCCCACCCAAAAAAATTACAACTCCTGCAAGGGGTAGAGGAGTAAAGGACGATTGGGTTGTGGGAGTGTGTAATGGGGCAGCAATAGGCACGGGTGGGTGCTTGAGGGGGCAGCAGCACAATACGAGAGAGAGTGAGGAAATACATTCACTCTATTAGAGTTATTAACAAAAAATAAAAAAAGTTGTTCCCTAGACGCTAGATGTGAGCAGTGAAAGGATACAAATCAGCTAATGTAAAACATGGTATAGAGCAGGGGTCTCCAACCTTTTCAGTAATAAGAGCTACTTAAGTTCAATGAATATCCTCTAGATCTACAAATATTATTAGAGATGTAACAGTTACCATATCAGACAAGATTACATTAATTGTCACCATATGCAACGATTATCAGCAGCGATCACTTCACTACATCAGGCAAGATTGCTAGTAGTATTGTAAAAATGCTCTCTCAATGTGGAATGCCTCTAAATGGGTAATACATAACAGCCATAGGTGCAATGCCCCTAGCACCAAGTTAATAATATTAGTGATAAATCTCCCCAACCCCGTTTAATTTGTTTTTCACTCAAATATCAGCTTTAAGTCGATTTTGAAAATTCAACTATTTTTCTCTACACATCATTGTATGAGCCCCAGACACATGCTTTTCAATTTTGGTACACATATATTAATTCAACCAAGCACACAGGAGAGCTACTTGCAGGAAGCTGGACAGTTACCAGTAGCTCATGAGCTACTCTTTGGAGAAGCCTGGTATAGAGCCTGTGCTCAAGGGGAGGGACAAACACAAGAAGAGGAAAGCAATCCAGCGAATAAGAAGCAAGCAAATGAGTGACAAAAAGCCTACTAATGTAAGCATTAGTCGGGCTCTAAGCCCACTGTAGATTTTTTTATGGTCCACGAGAGCTTTTTGCCTACCAGACAGCTAAAAGTTAGCTGTCTGGTATGCGAGTCCTGAAACCAGCTCTGAGCATTCTTGGACTTATAGGCCCATGCTAAAAATGGCAAACGTGCTGCAAGTCCATGCAAACAGAGTGTTTTTTTCTGAAAAGAAGGACTCTCTTAAAAGTCAACTTCATGACAGGGAGACAGTTGACACCTATGTGTTGCCTTTTATCAGAATATTAACTTTTTATCAAACCTCTCTTCGCCGCTCATGCATACTTTGAGCTCAAGTCACAAAATATAGGTCCCAACCACCATGTGTGCAGATTGGGTAAAAGTTTATGCAGGACATGTGCACACTGATGCATGTCAATGCAATTACACTTTCTGAGGATGTAATAAAATTAATTATTTATTTAATTTCCCCTCTGCATCGTCCCTCGAAATCCCCCCTTACCCGGCCCCACCGGTGTTACCTGCACGGACCACGACTGTACATTGTGGCACGTGCATCCTAATTCATAGAGTTGTGCACCCTGCAAGTAGGGTCACACTGGCCATTTTGTCACTCTGGTATTATCCTAGTGAGCTGCTGAATCCGTGGCTGCTTTTAAAGGTGGATGAGTTGAAATGACCAACCCATTCCACTATTGCCCCTTTCTAGTGGGGGCCTCCTGCGGTGTGGGACTGGTTTGAACATTTTTGTGAGGGATTGTTTTGGTTTACAATCCATCCCTGATGCTCAGTCCTCGCCTCCGTACTCCCTTCACTTGTGTGAGGGCCCTCAAGACAGAAGTGTGCAAGGCACACAGCAGATTAATGTCCAATGCCAGCATTCCCTATACCAGCTACCTTGCATGGCATACTTAAATGGGTTTGTGTACAGGATTACATTCCCAATTCCAAATTGGATTTTGGAACATTCCGCTTTCCAGACCCCTCAATGCCATTTAAGGGTTGTGAGCTTCCATTTCTATGTGTTAGGAGATATGAGTGCCTGCTCATAACACCAGGACCCTTCCATGAATTAGTGCTTAATTCGGGCCGGTGGTTTCCGGTGCTCGGCAGCGGCACATAATTATCAACACCAGCGCTTGTGACAGTCTGCCACAAGGTGGTCCTGTCTGGCTAATTTAGAGATGATCACAACAACAGTTAACTATTAATTCAGTATACATTAAAAATGACTATTACCTGCTGCCCAAGCTATTCTTTTTTTTTTTTGTAATTTAAATAAACTTTTTATTAAAGACAGGGTTATACAGTATGTACATTATATTAGCATGTGTGTCCAAAGGTTTTGCTGGCACAGACCTAACCACATGCCTGAGTCCGTAGCCAATTACACACATTTTGCATTTGATCAAGTCGCAGCAATCTCCCCCGGGTCACCACTTCGTCTAGGCTGCGGGGGCTCACAGAGTCCTCCTCGATACTCATTCCATTTACCCCAAATGTGTGTCCATTTATTGGGGCAACCCCTGGATTCATACACTGTCCTCTCTGTCAACATGCACCAATCCATGTCTTCTCCCCATGCAGCCAGTGTTGGTGGTTCATGTGCCCTCCACAATCTCGCAATGTTCCTTTTGGCGATTGCCATTCCAAGTGTCACCCATAATCTCTCTTTGGTGTTTAAGTCTGTAGGGCCCCATATATTCAGGAGACACAGCTTGATATTACAATCAATCTTATCCATACACTCCGCCAATTCCGACCAGTACCTCTGGATAATCATACATTCCCAGAGTATGTGCACAAAGGTCTCCTCGTACATCCGGCATCTGTGCAATAACCCATCTTTACCAACATTGGTCCCGCAATATAGATTCTGTGGAGTACTTTAAGCTGTATATGTCTAAGCCTAGAGGAGATGGCCGTTTCTCTGGGAGAAGCTAAGGCCTCAAGCCATTCCTCGTCCTCCAGTCCCGCAACATCATGTTCCCATTTAGCTCTGAGTCGGAGAAGGGGGTCAGACTTGTTGTTGATAAGTTTTTTGTATATCAACGATATGGACTTCTCTGGGAGATTCCCATCTAGAACCCTGTCCTCTAACGGGGAGGATGCCGGTGGGGTCTCTCTCTTTTTTATCGCTGCTTGCAGTGCATGTTGGATCTGCAGGTATCTAAAGTATTCTGTGTTGGCAAGATCATATTCAACCTGTAATTGGGCAAAGGAGACTACCCCTCCCGTCTTCCATAGGTCTCCAACCTTGGAAATTCCTATTAAGTCCCATCGGTCGAATCCCCTGGTGTGTCTTAGGTTGCCAATTAGCGCAGTGTCCCAGAGTGGGGTGGCCAGGTTTATCTTTCCCTTCCAGCCCAAGCTCCTCGTGGCCGTCCGCCATACTTGAACCGCATGTCCAGTGGGCCCCGTCAGTTTCATTTTGGTGGGGTTAGTGTGCAACGCCCCTGTAAAATTCCCCCCCCCCCCCCGGGAGCAGCCATCTATCCATGTGAAATCCAGGATCTCCCTGTGACCTGTACGTGCACTGATTTATCGCAGTAAGTTGCGCCGTCCAATAATATCTTTTGATGTCAGGGTGCCCAAGCTATTCTTCTGTCTCTGGAGGCCTGAAATAGTCCAAAGTGTCACACTTGTTGGCGTGTGATGGTTAGTAGTTGTGTTTTTACTATCATTGGCAGCATAGCAGGGGCAATGTGTGGTGAAACCTGCAGTGGCCTCCTGGCTAGAACCCTGGCACTTATTTTTTTTTTTACAAGTTAAGCACTGCCATGAATAGTTCTAGCCAATGAATTCAAAAGCTGGGGATGCTCCCTCTTATCATTGAGGGCTCGTGTAAATATGGTTTTATTTTAGATATCCCACTTGAAACTTCCTCCTGTTCAGTACAAGTTAACGAGGGAGTTCAACACGACCAATGTTTTATTAATTTATTAATTTTTTCACCAAATTACCTTCTTATCTGTTCCCAAATGTTGGCTTGTACCCTGCATGTGTAGCACATGTACCTCCAAGGAGCCCTGCCTTGCAAGTAGGACCTTCTCAAAATGCAGAGACAGAGCACTTGCGCATTGCAGAAATCATATTGCCTTTCACAAATATTAGTGCTTTTTCATATTTTTATTGTAGGCAAAATGATGATTTTTTCTTTGCTTATAAGAATCGAGAACCTATGTGGCCAACAGTTGCCCAGACGTGAGTCTCTTGCTCGCTGTGCCACTGGATTCAAGCTAGCCTGGCTGATGAGGGGTGATACCCCGAAACCGGTCCCGGGATGCTTGTTTCCAGTCCAGGGAGGACCTGGCTTGGCAGTTCGGGCTGGACTGTTCCCATGAGGAGCAGGGTCAAGGCTGATTTGCATATGGCTGTGTCCAAACTGGGGGGCATAGTGAACAAAAGGACGATGGAATCAACCCAGATCTCATGAGTGGTTGAAAAGTTTCAGCACTCCGTCCATCATCTTGTTGTGTTTGCTCCTTTTGATGTTAGTCTGTCATTTCACAAATAACAGATTTACTTCATGGTATGGGAGTTCCTTGCTGTTGTATTGCAGAATTGTATTGTGAGCATTTTATGGCATGCGTTAAAACATGTGTTCAGGTGACACATATATGTGATTCAGAAATCATAACCTTCTTTGTAACATAATTTTAATTTGCCTAAACAAAGAGAACTCCTCTCATATGCAGTAATGCATTTATGTGCCTTTTTATTTTTATCACGATGCCTCTTTATTTGCAGTTCTAATTAATCATTAAACGAGATGCATTCAATACCGCACTCTTTACCTGACATTTTCCTTCTTTCGCCCCATCCTTTTTCAGACAGGCCCCACTGCAAAACCCCATATTCATCTCTGGACCCGATGCAGCTGCTTCGTGCCAAATGATTTGCTTTTTTCGTATTCTTGGATAAGTCATGGAAATGAATTACAGGCTGAAGTCGTTTCCAAAATAAAAGATTGATTCTAGAGAGAACTGGCTGAAACTGTCAAGCAGAGGGAAGTAAGTGAATGATTTAGTCCCACTGCATGCATGGGAACATGTTATCACTTCTGCGTGCTTAAATCTCCAGGTTTGGTTTTCCCGCTTTCCATTTTCCCAGACTCTTAGAATTCTTAACATTCATGCACTACCTGGCAGGAAGTTCCCCAGACTGACCCATGGCACAGGAAGAGGAAGAGTACTTCACGATACAGGCACCGAGCTCTTATTTTTAGCGCCCTTTCTGCCTGACTCAATCTTATCCTGGCACGTCGCTTCCTACTACTCCTGTAATGCAGGTCGGGTTCCTCTGGCAGGGGGTGTCAGACTGATTTAAGAAGATTCCGGCCTCAACAGGAAGTGCTCTGTTGGTGCTACAGCGTGGGAAGCAAACCTAAGCCCACCCCAAAAGGCTCTGTATGACCTGCTTTACAGGTCAGGTTAAGAAAGCATCATTTGCCCTGAACGGATGCTACATGTATAGGGGCATCTATGGGGGCTGTTTTTTATAAAAGATGTTATCTTACTGGCATTCACATAAAACCCATTCTTACATTGGCATGGTCTTTCGCACCCTGTCTTAACACATAGTTCTGCCAATTCCATCATGGAGTCTAAATCAACCTATGGTGAGTAATTGGCACTGAGTCCTGTCCCCGTCCTCGAGTTGTTTGCTGTTTTTTTTGTTAAGGTGTATGTATGCCATTTAGGTCTTCAGTTCGCCTATGCTGGTTTGCTGGAGAAGCACTAAAAATGTCTTGTACTCAGGTAATTATGTAATCATTGCCGGTAACTACAGGTAAGTGTTTTTATGTGCCTGTAAACTAGAAAGGCTGTTCGAACGTCCAGTAATCCAGTTACTAGACATAATTACAACTCTGGATCACAATTAATTGTTGCAGGTAATTTCCGCTATTCTTCAAGGTAACTAGCAGCAATGATTACTGGCAGCTAAAGGCTGATGGAAAGCAGCTCAGCAAAGATGCATGATTTACCACTGATAAATAGTCCTAAAGTTTGTCGGCATATTGTTAAATACTGCAGCAGTGCTTGCGGTAACCAGGTGAACTGAAGGCATTTCGTCAACATAAACAGTGAATATTTTTTTGCTTTCCCTTCAAGTTTTTTCCCCCAAGTGCTCTGTTCAAGACCTGCAATAAAACACTAGAGATACATGTTCTTTGTATCTGTGGCCCTCTATGGTCTCGGCAAATGGTCACTAGGAGACCATCTATGCAGCCGTGTATGGAAATAGAGAATTTTGCTTGGCTGACCATACGTGTAATTTCAGCAGTCTGGAGAAACTGTAGCCCAGGAAGCCAACTAACTGGACAAGTAATCTGAAATGGATGTATGTTGGATCCAGCGGATACGCAGATGGTAATTTGTGTGAATTAAAAGCTTTTAAAACAAAAAAAACACTTCATAATAATGTTATATTCATAATTATTTATGTATGTTATCTAGAATGCTAAAGGTTTGTCAGACAAATGCGTGGTCTTTATCTGGTGCACGACCTTAATATTGTGAAAAATCTCAGTCATTAATATTATGGCAATATTATTGTGATGCATTTTATATCGTGCTATATTTTATCACAGGGAAGAATATAATTTTTTAGTCAGTTTTTTAACATTGTTATATATATATGATATCATGTTTTTAAATATAATTGTATATATTATATGGTTTTTTAATGTATAGTTATTTAATTTTAAGTGTTTTAGGAGTGGGATTTAAAGCTATTAGGGGAAACTGACTGGTAAGTATTTTTTTTTAATTATTTTATTTGCAATATTTAAAACAAATGAAGATTTTTGTATTGTTAGTTTTTTGTGATTTATTTTCTAATTAATTATTAAATATCTGGAATTAGGTGTCGATTTGTTATGAGATTGAGTTTTAATTTTGAAATTAGGTTGTGAACTTTTATTGTAATCAATTTAATGAAAGTTATATTTTTGGTATTTTTTAATGAAAAATAAATATGTTTTTATAACGTGCTAGTAGGAATACATGTTTTACAGGTTTGCATGTGTAAGAAATTGGGTTTATTTTAGTTTTTTGTAAGTTGTTTAGTCTGTATGTTTTTTGTTAAAAATAATATAGAATGTATAATAATTTGATCAGGAATGTTTTCAGAGTGGGTTGAAGGGTTAGAAGGGGAATAGGGTAGGAAGTGAGTTTTATATGTTATTTTTACATTTGAAATTACTTAAGGATTATACTGTTTGTGTGTTACATGTTTATGTGTATTGTTTATTTAATTAATTCATAACAAAATCTGGAATAAAGTGTATAATATTTTTGTGAGATTGAGTTCTAATTTTGAAATGAAATTTTGAAATTATGTTTTCAAAATTATTAATTCTAATTTAATTCATAATATTTATTTAGTGTTTTGTAATGTAACATGTCAATACATATACATGCTTAGAGGTTTTTTATTTATAAACATTTGTGTTTATTTTCAGTTTATATTTTTGTATATAATATAGATTTTAAATTTTACTAGCACGTGCTTAAGGTTTGAATGTGAATGTTAAATGTAACTCCTCCCCCCAAAGTTCAATACTTTCCCCAATGTGGTTAAGTTTAATCAGAATAGTAAATCTGGCCCCTCAAAGTCCAATACTTTCCCCAATGTGCTTAAGGAGAATGAACAATAAATCAGACCCCACCAAAAAATAGACTTCTGGCTTCAATCGTAAGACAATGGAGGGGATTAGTATTGGTGTATTGTCCTTCCAAATATTGCTGCCCTATACAAGCCATGCCATGGAGTTTAGAGGGGTTCTATGTGTTTTGAGAATGCTGGTTGAAAGACAGTTTCCAAAGTCAAGCTTTGAGAGGACTAGTGATTGCTAGTAGGAATAATAGCAAGTCTGGCCGCCCCAAAGTCCAATCCTTCCACAATATAGTTAAGTTTGGAGTATGAATAATTAATTTAACCATCCCCGTAAAGTCTAGTACCCCTACGTTCCTCCTCCTCTTCCCAGTCATTACAACATGAGGTGAGGTAACCTCGCAAGAGGAAACAAAGAACAGGAGGATCCTAGAAAGACAGCCCCACCCACCCAACCTGGGTGCCATAAAGGGGGCTGGCACTCCTGGCTCCTCTTGTTTTTTGTTTCCTGCGACATGGACGAGGACGTGGAGGTCCCTGCTGGGCTGGGGATGTGAATGCTGTGAGGCCCGCTTACCTTCCCTGCTGGGTTCGAGGGGTAGCGGGCCTCCGTCGTGGGAACATCGCCACTCGGACTTCACAGGTATGTTTGGCAGCTCCGGGCCCGATGGCGTCTCTCCCACATGGCGGGTTCTTGGGTGCGGCCATTATTTTCTGCTCTCCCGCCAGTATCTGGGGTAAGGACGGAGTGTATCAGCCAAACACATGCGCGAGCGGTCGGGTGTTCGCCCATGCGGACTGTTTGCTTCACTATCCGCTTGCTTGGGAATCCCCAGTACGTACGTGGGAATTCTCAATTGAACTCATGCCCATCCTTTCCCTTTCGTGGTGCACATGCACAGGCTTTCCCTTTCGGTTGTGTCTTCTGGGGGTATTTAAGGAGCCCGGTGGCGAGATGGCGGTGAGTATTGTGGTTTCCTGCATTTGTGTTCTTGCGGGCAGTGGTCATGGGCAAGAATCTTGAAAAGCGGAAGCATGCTTCCCCTCTTAGGCCTCGGCTTCTTCTTCAGGCAGTTCTCCTGTTCCCAAACGCAGGAGGAAGCTGGAGGGGCTAAATGAGGGGGACATTCGGAGGATTGTGCTGGAGACTCTGGCTGCTTTTAAAGGGAAGTCTCCTCCTCCTGCCAAACCTGGACAAGATGCTGAGGATCTATCCTTGTCTGAAGTCTCTGATTCTTCTGAGGAAGTTCCTGTCCCCTCTGACTTCAAGGGGAAATATGTTGCAAAGGACAAGCTTGAGGTCTTGTTAACCCATATTAGGGAGAATATAGGTTTTCCGCCACTTGACAAGCCTGGTCCCTCTGATGAATCAGTTCTGCGGCAATTCCAGGAGCCGTCCAGTGCTGGCCTTCCTCTCCATCAGTTTGTTAAGGACGTGATCCGGCAGGAATGGAGGGACCCGGACAAGATTATGTTGCAGAGATTTATGGCCAAATTATATCCTCTGAAGGATATGGACTCTGAGTTGCCAGATAATGTCCACGTTGACTCTCTGGTGGCCAGCCTGGTGGGTCACCCTTCTATGGCAGAAGAGAACATTTTGAAGGATCTGGCAGATAAGAAGGTGGATTTTGCTTTGCAGAAGGTTTTCTCTGGGTCCCATGTGGCTTTGAGGGCGGGAATTTATGGAGCATACACTGCGCAGTCCTTGATTACCAACTTCAAAGCCCTGTTTGCTGCTGTTCAGCAGGGTAGTGACTGCCTCCCGTTGTTGGAAGATCTGGAGCGATAAATCAAATTCCTCTCTGATATTTCCTTTGATGTGGTTACATCTGCGGCATTGGCAAGGGGTGCTTCTATTGCTGTAAGATGGAACCTCTATTTGAAGGGCTGGAACATCGACGCCGTGCAACGTGCTGTGGCTCCTAAAATGCCATTTGAGGGTTCTCGTCTTTTTGAAGTCAGTCTGGAGGATAGCCTACATTTTATCTTTAAGGAAAGGAAGCACTCCTCTTCTTTCCAGCGTCACGCTTCAAAGGGGGCTTCTTCTTCTTCTAAGTTTAGATCCTTATTTCGTCAGCCCTCACAACGGCAGCAGGATTTGACTCAGTCAAACAGGTTTCAGCCCAGGTCTTCCTTCAGATCCTTTAAGAAGGGTAAGCCGGACCCAAACCCAAAAGATCAGCGCTCCTGACTAGGCCGAGATGGAGACCTCTGTATTATGGGTCGGTGGCAGGGTTAAACGATTTGCTTCGCACTGCATGATCACGGATCTGTGGGTTCTCTAGGTGATATGCAGTGGTTATCTGATAGACTTCCAGTCTCCTCCAGTGTCTTTGGGGACCATTCATACTCCGTTGCCTCATATTCCAGTCAAGAGGAAGGCCTTACTGGAGAGGATTTCATTGCTTCAGGAGAAGGGTGTGACTGTTCCTGTCCCCAAGGAGGAGTGGGGTCAAGGAGTCTATTCTATTGTCTTCCTGGTTCCCAAAGTATTGGGGGAGTTTCGCCTGGTCATCGATCTGAAGTTCCTCAACTCTTTCATTCGGGACATAAAATTAAAGATGGAAACCCTTCAACGTATTATCCCTCTGATTCCACTTAGCCACTTTATGATGACCTTGGATCTTATGGATGCCTACCTGCACATCCCCATTGCCGCCCAACATCACCAATTCCTGAGATTTGCAGTGGGGAACCACCACTGGCAGTTCATAGTTCTCCCTTTCAGCCTGAAGTCTGCTCCAAGGGTCTTCACCAAAATGATGGCTCCAGTGGTTGCTCACCTACCTCTTCTGGGGATCCCAGTTTTTCCATACCTCGACGACTGGCTCCTACATGCTCAGAGTCTAGACCAGATAGGCCACTTCTGGTATCAAACGAGGATGGTTCTCTCCAGTCTGGGCCTTCTTCTCAATCTTCCGAAGTGCCAGTTGTCCCCTTCGAAGGATCTCATCTTCATAGGGGCATGTTTCAGGACCGAGTTAGGGAGGGTTTTCCTGCCTGAGAAAGGATCCTGCGTTTACAAACTGATGTGTGGGATTTGGTTTTCAGGGTTCAGATTCCAGTGAGACTTTGGTTGGAGTTTCAGGGATACCTGGCTGCTACAGTGCATACAGTTAAATAGGCAAGGTTTCACCTCCACCCTCTTCTGTGGCATCTGAACAGAAATTGGTTGGCAGCACATCATTCCTTGGACAAATTGGTTCCTCTGTCTCAGGCAGTCCGGCACAGTCTTCTTTGATGGTTAGACGTAGGGAATCTCTCCAAAGGGGTCCAGATGCATCTAGACCCCCCCCTCTAGTCCTGACTAGAGATGCCAACAAGTTGTGCTGGGGTGCTTCTCTTCTGAACAGGTCCTGCCAGTTCAAGTGGTCTTTCCTGGAGCAGTGCAAGTCTTCGAATTGGAGGTAATTGATGCCGATCTTTCGCGCACTGAAATTTTTCCATCTTCTTTTTTATTGGAAGAGTGTACTAATAAAGACAGACAACACAGTGGCAGTCTCCTACATCAATCATCAAGGGAGTACTCGCTCAGCCTCCCTCAATATGATTGCAACACAGTTGGGCTCTTGGGTGGAGACCAACTTGTTGCATCTCTCAGCAGTCCACATCAGGGGTTCCGACAATTTGGAGGCCGACTTCCTCAGCAGGAAATTCCAGACGTCACAGGATATGACCCTATCCAGATCAATGTTTTGGGAGATTTGCAAGCGGTTCGGCATGCCTTATCTGGACCTCTTGCAACCAAGAACAATGCTCAGCTGCTCACGTTTTGCTCCAGGTTCCTGGAACAACCTACTTGGGGAGTGGACGCTTTGGTGGTAAAGTGGCCAGAACATCTTCTCTATGCATTTCCTCCTTTTCCATTAATTCTGAGGGTTCTCTCCAAGTTCCAGCAGGAGGGAGGGGACTTGTTACTGGTGATCCCTTACTGGCCACAGAGATCCTGATTTCCGCTCCTGCAGTCCCTGGCTCTTCTTCCTCCTTGGGTCCTATCGACATCCCAGTCTCCCCTCAGACCTTCGACGCTGACATTCCGGCTCCGTCTTACTATGTCGGTTTGGAGGTTGAGAAGTTCGATCTCCTAGCACTGGGCCTTTCTCCTGCCTTGGTGGAGGTAATTCAACACTCCAGACGGCCTTCCACTTTGAAATCCTATTCAAAGCACTGGAAGTATTTTGACACTTGGTGCTCTGCTCATTCTTTTTTGACGCCTACCTGTAGTTTGGCTCATGTTTTGCACTTCCTGCTTGATGGGTTTCACTTGAATCTTTCTCTTTCCACTGTAAAGACTCAATGGTCTGCTATAAAGGCTTTTAGGACCTTTTCTGAACCTTCTTCTGTGGTACAATCTCTGATGTCTAGACTTTTCAGGAGCTTTTCTGTGGCGAGGCCACTGAAAAAACCCACTTTCTCCTGCTTGGGATCTTCCTGCTGTCTTACGGGCTTTACAGTTCCCATCCCTTCGAACCTCTAGATACGGTGGACTTGAAGTTTCTCTCTTATAAGGTGCTTTTTCTAGTGGCAATCACATCGGCCAGGAGAATTGGGGAGTTGGGTGCTTTAAAAAGCTGTCCTCCTTTTCTTTGCTTTCTGGATGATGGTGGTGTTCTGAAACCTGATCATGCCTTTGTTCCCAAGGTTAACTCCATCTTTCATAGGTCCCAGGAGATTATTCTTCCTTCTTTCTTTCCTTCTCCCTCTTCCGCGGAGGAAAGTTTGCTGCATACGCTTGACACAAAAAGGGCTCTTTTGATTTATGTATCTAGGTCTCAGCAATCCAGGAAAACTGACTCCTTGTTCATAACATTTGACTTTGAGTAGATGGATTAAATCTATCTCCCTGGCCCTGCGAGACAAGACAGGGGTTCTTCTGGTTCAAGAAAGATCCACAAGGGGAATTGCTGCTTCCTGGGCAGAGGTTCTCTATACAGGAGATCTGTAGGGAAGCTACCTGGTCCTCAAAACATACTTTTGTCAAGCATAATCGACTGAATAATGTTTCTGGTTTGCAGGTGAGCTTGGGTGAAGGGGTTTTGAACTCTGCATTATGATTCTTTCTTTGTATTGTTTGTTCTCTAGTATTTGCATCTAGTAAAATGATAGTGTTGCATTAATACCATGTTTCCTTCCTTTAGTTCATCAAAGGGCTTTCAGCTTTGGTATACCTTTGGTATACCTCATGTCGTAATGACTGGGACGAGGAAGAGGGACATATGGGTAATGCCCCGTTACTTACCGGTAATCTTCATTACCCTTAGTCCTTCTCGTCCTTGTCACAGTCATTACACCCCAGCCACCCTCCCTCCTGTCAGTCCTTTGACGGGGGCTTGGATATTTACAGGAGGAGCCAGAAGTGCCAGCCCCCTTTATGGCACCCAGGTTGGGTGGGTGGGGCTGTCTTTCTAGGATCCTCCTGTTCTTTGTTTCCTGTTGCGAGGTGACGTCACTTCATGTCATAATGACTGTGACAAGGACAAGAAGGACTAAGGGCAATGAAGATTACCGGTAAGTAACTGGGGCAATACCTTCTGCAATGTGTTTAAGTTTAGAATAGAAATAGTAAATCGGACCACTCCAAAATCCAACACTTTCTCCAAAGTGGTTAAGTTTGGAATGCAAATTGTAGATATGCCTCCTCCCAAAGTCCAAAACTTTCTCCAATGTATTGTATTGTATTGTAATTGCATTATATAGCGCTTAGTAACCCTGACAAGGCGTCGAAGCATTTTTTCGGTGAGTAGTAGTTAAATTTTGAGAGGGAGTTGTAACCCTGACCCCCACAAGCCGCAAATACCAACACATTCTCCAATGTGGTTAAGTTTGGAGTGGCAATAGTAACTCTGACCTCTCCAAAGTCTGACACTTTCCCCAATATGGTAACATTTGGAGTGGGAATAGTAAATCTGACAGGCCCATTCTCCAATACTTTCTCCAATGTAGTTATATTTGTAGTGGGAATAGTAAATCCCCCCAAACCCAACAGTTTCACCAGTGTGGTTACGTTTGGAGTGGGAATAGTAAAACTGGCCCGACAACAAAGTACAACATTTTCCCCAGTGTAGTTAAGTTGGGAGTGGAAATTTTTATGTAAGTTACATAATAAGTGTTTAGTTTGGTTTTGTTGGTTACTTATTTATGTTTTATTTATTACTTTTTTTATATAGAGGAGCCAGACCCAACTGGGTATCAGAGTACTTTACAATAGCTAAATACATGTGTATGATGAAGTTCGACATGTCAGTGTCAACTGGAGAATGACGGAAAAAGCAGCTTGTCCAATGACCATTAGTAGTGTGATTGAATTCTTTATGGGTTATTTCTTGGCCATCTAGGGCGGTCATATGTTGGCAGTTCATGGCTGGAGGAACCGAGTAAAGAGGAAGTATTTAGGTTCTCTCCTGAATGGGGCATGAGAAGGACTAGTTCTAATGACTGATGGGATGGGATTCCAGATCTAAAGAGTGTTGCATGATAAGGATTGGTACAGTGTGTGGGATCTTCTTAACAGATTGGCTTCAAGAAGTAGGGAGTTTGCACTTCTGAGAGTTTGAGTACATCCCAAGACAATACGTTTGTGGGTTAGGTAGGTTGGAGTTACACTATGTAAGGCTTTGTAGGTAATACCGGCTAGTTAAATAGACTTCAGGCTTAAATCAGAATTCAATAGAGGGTGATCAGTGTGGGTGTAATGTGATCCTATCTATTGGCACCTGATACTAGGCATGCCACTGATTTAATGCTGATCTTAGAGGGCTTAGGTATTTTTTGGGAATGCCGATTAAAACGCCTTTTTCATAGTCAGAGGACTAGCAATAGTCATGAAGTTGTCAGTAGGACTAAAGGGTCTGACTTTTCTAAGGAGCCTGATGGGGTGTTGTGCACACCTTGCTATGTGAATGAGAAGATTTTGATTCTTGTTCAGGATCAATCCCAAGGATTTTGCTGTCTCTACAGTTATGGACTTACTGTCATGAATGTTTGAGAAGTCAAGCCAGGTTTGTAGAGGGGCGTTACTATGAAGAGATGAGATCTTGCTGTATTCTGTGCGTTTAGTGTAAGGTGGTATTTAACCATCCTTGTTTGTAACTCTTTTAACACAGTTCCCAGTGTAGTTATGTCATCTGAGGAGGAGACCTTCCGGTATAGTTGAGTGTTGTCGGTGTATAAGTGGAATGAGATGTTCAATTCATGCAACTGTGAGTTTATGTGGGTTCCTTGTATAAATTGAAAAGGTTGAGAGAGAGGATGGAATTTTGGGGGACTCCTTATTCAAGTGGAGATAGGGCTGATATGTCATTAGCTACTTTTACATGTTGAGAGCGATTTGGGAGGTATGATTCGAACCTTTCTATCAGCCTTCTAGACCATATTCTCCTTCAAGAGTTTTAGCAGTGAGATATGATTGACTTTGTCAAATGCCACAATAGATCTAGTAAAACAAGCATACATGACTCCTTTTGTCTAAGGTGAGTGAATTGCATATTTTGTGTAGCATAGCTGATTCTGGGTTGCAGCCAGTTCTGAATACAGACTGGTGGGTGTCAAGCAGATTGTTTTCTTTGATGAAGATTTTCAATTATTTCACCATGCAGCTTTGCATGACTTTAACCATTAATGGAACATTAGATACTGGGCAGAAAGTGTTCAGCTCTTCTGGACCAGCGCTGGGTTTCTTTAGAAGAGGGTTGATTTGAGAAGAGAGAGAGGGAGAGACATTTATCACTCTGGTCAGGAGAGAAGAGTAGGCAGAGGTGATTTCTTTGAGGCGCCTGGCTGTAACCGGGTTTGAAAAGTGGTTTGAGGGGGTTTAGATTAATGATGGGTGAATTGGCATTGTAGTGTGAAAATTCCTTTAAAGTTGACCATCTCAGCAGGGACTTGCTTGTTAGTTTTTCTGTTGCAGTCTGGTCAGATGTTGAGTCCAGAGAAAGTTCAATCACTTTTATTTTGGAGTCAAAGAATTTGGAGACTTTTTCACAGTATACTTTGGGGTTTGAAGTTGTAGTGTGAGGCTGAGGACTGGTTAGATTGTTCACTAGTTCAAATAGTCTTCTCAGTCAACTTGGAGGCATTGATATAATCACTGATAGAGTTGGTCTAATAGTCTTTGTGTTTATTGTGCAGAGGTCAGAGATTTGTTTTTGAGAGATTTTTACGTCATATCCATTCTGTTAGTTTGAGGGCTCTTCTTTCTATGAGATGGCTTTTGGAGAAACCGTTTCTATTTTTCTTTGCCCTTAGCAATTTTTGCTTCATAGTGGTCAGTTCATCTGCTATCTCTAGCAAGGCTTTTGACGTTTCTGATCAATCCTTTAGGGAATTTGGGTTAGCACCAGGACATTGATTTGGTGCATAGTACTGTGAAGCATATTAGGAGGTGGTCTGACTATAAACAGGGGTTGGGGTCCTTTTGATTGTTCCACGAATAGTCTGTCAGTCAAGGCATGAGTTATTGTGGGTTTCTGCTCTGCCGTTACAAGGTTCAGGTCGGGTTGCAATAAGTTTATGAGCTATGTTTTAATAAGGAATATTAGGTTCAGATTCTGTGAACTGATCATGTCCTCAATTTTCAAATTGTGGTTAGACGCTAATCTGCAGTTATGGAGTAAACATCTGAGATAGGAAATCTCGGTTTTAGAGATAGTGGATGATTGGATCAGGTTTTGGATGATGTCCCTTTAAGTCACTGAGCTGTTGTTAAATCAGGGAGGAGGGCAATGATTTCTGGTGATGATGGGGATCAGCGTAGTGGAAGAGAATGTTAAGGGTCCCGAATTGTATGAGAGGAGCGGATCGAACTGTCATCGGAAACTGGCGAGGCTCTGTTGGGACGAGAACCTTTGTTGTTGTGGGTAATGGTTTTTATGATGGAGATAGGGTCATTGGGACTATGTTCCCCTGTTGGGCGTGTGCTCTTTTTTGTAGGAGGGAAAGTGATCTAAGTGCAGAGGAGGACAAACTATTGGCCAAGAGTGTTAACTTTTCTGAGAAGTTTCCAAATTTGGAGTGGAGGGAGTTGATTGTGACCTCTTTGGGTGTGTCTTCTTTGAGTGGAGAATGAAGGGAGGGTTTGTGGGTGAGAGCATATTTGAGGTGATGGAGAGAGTAGGGGAGCTGGGTTCATTTTAGGGAGGATGGTTGAGAGAAGATTCCAGGGAATATGTGCTGTTTTGAGTTGGGGGTGGGGCGGTAAGGAAGATTTGAAGGGAGGAGGCGGGCAGTGCTGCAGAAATGAGGTAGGTACAGAGTAGTAATCAAGAATGGATTTAGTTGGAGAGAGGTGTAGCACATAGTTTGAAACATTGGGTCCTAACTAAGATTAGTAAGGATATGATGGGAAGGCAAGTTTGGAATGGGGGATGAATAGGGGAATAAGGAAAAATGGGTGTACAGAGATTGAGGGCCTTATTACGAGTTTGGCAATCTTCCTGCAGCACCGCCACTGCTGCATTTGCAGGAGGACCATATTTTGCATGCCACACTTTGCAGGAACGGGGGTACAATTCCAGGGGGCACTAGCCCATAGTGGCATATGGCAAGAATCGATTTCCCTCGATTCCCAGAAAAAGTATTGATCTTGGCTGATGAATCAGGTAAGGAGAGAAATACTTATGAAGAGTATTTAACGTCTTAAGGAAACAAGCATTGGCAAAGCCAATAGGTTTCGCCTATGCAAGATCTTTTGGCTTTGTGCAATGTTTTTTACGTGTTGCACAGCAGCGTGAGTGTTGTATCTTGTATGTTGTATCTTGTTAGTCTGTAATATGCCTTTAAGTACAATGTGAATGTGTTCTGGAATGTCATGATGCTAACCACTGGAAGGATTCTGCTTGGAGCTGTTGGTGGAGCCGGTTCCCTGCTCCGCTGTTGATGTAGCCAATAAAGTAGTAATTCAACGTCAAACGACTCCAGTCCATTACTACAAATAACTGGCGACGATCTTGCTGGCTACATCAAGAACCCACGCAGCTGTGCCCATCTTAACGCTGTTCGCAACCAAGGAAGGAACATTTACAAGGTACTCTGTACACCTTCTCGCGCTGACCTGCTCAGCTGTTCCTCATTCCTTAAGGAAATTTTTGGGAGCATAAGGGAGAGGGGAAAGCGGCATTTTGGCTATTTTTCCCTATTCAACTGCTTCCCTCGCGCTGCTCACCTCGCGCTTGTCCTCATCGCCTCACGTCACTGCCTGCTTCCTCGCGGACCGATCCTGCTGGCATTGTTTCCTTGCGCCCTGCATTCTCGGCGATCCTGCACCGCATCATCCTCAACGCGCTCAACGCGTCATCACGTCACGCAAGCAGCGGCCATCTTAGGTGTTTGGGATGGATCGCGAAGAGATGCAAGCACAAAATTGAGGACATCGCGTCACGTTTTTGTTTCGGCCATTTTGCAACTTTGGGCAGATTTATATATATTAACGCTACATTGCGTTCAACGTTGTTGAGGAAACACTACCTTTTCCTTGAAGTTAAGCATCGCTTGACGCTTGTTTATGCATTTAGCATACATCGGTGATACACACACCTTTCGCAGTGTATTCTCCTACCAAACCTGTGCTGGTCCTGTTCTAGGTTTATTAACTACTGCAGTGTGATGCATACACCCTTTAAAGATTTCAAACCTTGGTGTGACGAGTTCTCTCATTACTGCTCCCTTACATTATTTTGCTTCAAGGTCTCTATATTATTGCCACATAACCTTTGCTGACAACAAGTGTTTGCTGTTATTTTAACACTGGTAGTTAATTTTATTTTACCTACCTTTCATTACATCATTGCTTTTTCAAGTCTACCTACCTTAGTGGAGTTGTGTACCATGCAGTCTGTAAATCCTCCTCCGTCTTTTCTAGATTCTCCAGGCGATCCTCCTGTTAGGTGGGAGATATGGCATGATGCTTTCCACCCTATTTGGGTGCCATTGGGGCACTGCGTTTTTGTGCAGAGAGAAAAAAGTGCCTCCTTCTCCATTCTCTTGGATTTGAGGGAAGGACCATTTTTAAACATTTACCACCTTTATCCCAAGAACAACTCAACGGGATGGATGAGTATGACGAAACCATTTTGAAACTTAAATTAAGATTTGACAAGCAACCAAGTCTTATGGTCCTAAGGCACAAATTTTTTAAAAGGAAGCAAGGGGAAGGAGAAGATGTTGACAATTACATTTCAGTGTTACGCAGACTGGCAGCTGACTGTAAATTTGAGAATTTTACAGATCAACTCATTAGAGACCAGTTCGTGTGTCAGTGTAAGGACAAGAATATTCGACAAAAACTTTTGAGTTTGAGTGATCCATCTCTTGATGAGACGATCAAGATTGCCAAGAGCGTGGAAATGTCTGTTGTGTCTCTCAAAGAGTTGGATGATAAACCCATTGATGGTGTGAATGTTGTAAATGTTAGCGGTTCACTTAATAACCGCTCCAAGAACAATCAATATGGGAGTCAGTCTGGTAGATCTAAATCCGAAGTAAATTTTCCCTACAGAGGTAATAACAGCATGTGCATAAAATGTGGCAATCCCCAACACACCAAAGGTTCGCGTTGTCCTGCAAATAATGTTATTTGCAATTATTGCAAAAGGATCGGGCATTTTGCCAAAGTTTGTTTAAAGAAAAAAATCCTAAGAAACCAGTCATTTGTTCTGTTGAGTCCGATTCTGAGTCAGACCTTGAGGTTGTCTCTGTGGTCTCTATCGAAGATAATTCCAATGTACACAGTTCATCTTCTGACAAGAAAGTTATTGTTGGGGATCCTTCCAATTGCATTGATCCCATTGCTGACATTGGTATTGGCAACTACACTGTTAAGCTTCTAGTTGATTCTGGGGCAAAAATCACTATGATTACGCAAAAATTGTTTGATGAGACATGGAAGGGTTTACAAGCTCTTGCACCTCCCGATCGTTCACCTGTATCGTATGAGAGAAGGAAAATAGATCTGTTAGGATTTTTGAAGAAGAAATGTCATTCAAAGACAGGAGAATCAAAGGGAAAATTTATGTTGCCGTGAAGGGACTTAATATCTTGGGGTGGTTTCACCAGGGGTTGTTTGGGATGATGCTCAAACCAGGCGCTAAAGAGCAGATCTTAGTAGTTGGGTCCGATGATGTTAGTTTTTCTTGGAAAAAAAGTATCCAGAAGTATTCTCAGAAACGTTGGGAAAAATTAAAGGGTTCAAGCATAAGATTATTGTCAAAGAAGGTGCTCTTCCCATAAAACATAAACTAAGAGGTGTGCCATTCAGCATAAGGGAGGACTTGGAGAAGGAACTGAAAGGTCTTTGTGAAAAGGGGATCATCGAACCGACGGACTCTTCACTCTGGCTTTCTCCCTTAGTCGTAGCCAGAAAGAGGGGAGGGGATCTTCGGGTCTGTGTTGATTTAAGATCACTTAACAAAGAAATTTGGGTTGATTCACATCCCCTGCCCAAGATCAATGATTTATTTTCTTCCACAAAAGGGGCACGCATCTTTTCAAAGTTAGATTTGGCATGTGCATACCACCAGGTGGAGCTTGATCCCGAGTCGAAACATCTCACTGCATTTGTATCGCCTTTGGGAACATTCCGTTATTGCCGCATGCCTTTTGGGCTGGCGTCAGCGGCGTCAGTGTTCCAAAGAATAATGAGCAACATTCTTAGAGATGTGGAGGGAGTTCTTGTGTTTCAAGATGATGTTCTTGTTTTTGGGAAGGATGTGGTTGCCCATGATCGTGTGTTGGAAAAAGTCTTGACTTTGTTCAAAAAGCGTGGAGTGGTATTAAAAGAAGGGAAGTGTCAATTTCAATGTTCTGAGGTGGAATACTTAGGACACATTATATCACAAGACGGAGTCAAGCCTAGACCAGGTTTACTTCAAGCTATTGTTGACGCGCCAGAACCGCATGATAAGGCGGGTGTCAAATCGCTACTTGGGCTATGTGAGTATTACTCACGTTTCATTGCCAACTTTGCATCTGTTGTACGACCCATTAGCAATCTTCTCAAGAAAGGAGTCAAATTTGTGTGGTGTAATGAGTGTGTTAATGCCCTCAAGGTTGTGAAGTCTGCATTAGTTACGAGTCCTGCGTTAAAACCTTTTGACCCTAGTTTGCCTTGTTGTGTCACTGTTGATGCGAGCCAGGTTGGTGTTGGTGCTACTTTGACACAAGTTGACAAAGTGTGCGAAAACACTGTGAGTTTTGCATCTAGGGTACTGAGGACACCTGAACTGCAGTACTCAGTAATTGAAAGGGAGTTACTAGCCTGTGCATGGGCGATTGAGAAGTTCAGGCCTTTTATCTGGGGAAAGAGGTTCTTGCTTTTGACTGACCATAAACCGCTTGTTAACATTTTAGGTGGGGGTTTGAGTAAGTGTTGTACTCCTAGAATCATGCGTATGGTAACAAGGCTCCTTCAATATAACTTCGAAATTAAGCATATTTCAAGTGGGAAGAATGGCAGGGCAGATTTTTTATCGCGTTTTCCTGTTTCGCTGAATGATCATGAGGACGTGAGTTTGGATGAGTTTGTTAATGAAGATTGCGATGATTGTCTGGTTGCAGCCATGGATGTGCCAGATTTGGATTTAGGTTCAGAGAGTGATTGGCTGCAAGCGATTGAGTTGGACAGTACCTTGAGGGAAATTTGTGATTTTGTCAAAAAGGGGTGGCCTAGAGAAAAGGCTCTTCCTGTTTCTCTCCAATCTTTTTGGAAGGTTGAGAGTGAACTTTCCATTGAGGATGGTTTGTTACTTAGGGGTGACAAGTTTGTACCTCCTTGTCTGTTCAGGAGAACCATTATTGGAAGAGCTCATGAAGGGCATCTTGGTTCTACCCTCACAAAACGGCGTATTCGGGACACCTATTGGTGGCCTGGGATGGATGCTGACATTGATTTGGTTGTTGCCAATTGCGTTGTTTGTTGTGCCGCAGATAAGAGTTTGAAGGTGTCGGTGCCTCCATTAATGCCTATTGAGTATCCTAAAGGTCCTTGGTTAAAACTTGGAATCGATGTCATGGGACCTTTCGAAGTTCTGCCAAGTGGATACCGATTTATTTTGGTTCTTATGGATTATACCTCAAGATGGCCTGAAATCAAGATGGTCAGGGAAGCGAACACCAAAACTGTGATGGAGTTTCTTAAAAGTGTGTGGCTTAGAGAGGGATTTCCAGAATTCTTGGTTTCTGACAATGGGAAACAGTTTGTCAGTTCTGAATTTGAATCTTTCTTGGTTGAGTCTGGTGTGAAACATCTCAACAGCTCACTGTACCACCCACAAACCAATGGTTTAGTGGAAAGGATGAACAGGGTTGTGGGTGAGTGCATCAGATGGTCTAGAGCAGGTAGCCATGATATTTCAAAATCGCTTGATGCCATGATTTGGTTCTATAGGACTACGCCTCACTCCTCTACGAAGATTTCCCCTTTCGAACTCCTGAGGGGACGGAAGCCCAACTCTAATTTTAGACCTGCATGGATGAGGAAGTGGGTCAAGTGCGAATCTGATGTTGCTAAATTGATGTCCCTAGCTTCGGAAAATATGTCTGATACTCAATTGAAACAGAAACGTTGGTATGATTCAAAAAAAGGTGTGAAGGTTGCGCCACTTGAAGTTGGTGACTTCGTTAAGATCAAAACTGCTGTTCACTCTAGGAAAGGGTATGGTAAATAAGTGAGCCGGTTGAAGTCATCAAGATTGTTAGAAATGCTGTGAAACTAGCAAATGGTTTCTGGTGGAACCTTAACAGGGTTGTGAAAGTTCGGATTAGGAGAGAATCTGTAAACAAAGAGATCTTAGTTCCAGTTCCTGTAAACAATACTGTGACTGGTGTTCCTGAGGAGGTGGTTCCTCTGCCCACCAGTCTACGTAGGAAAAGTTCAAGATGTATAGTCAAACCTGCTAGGTATAGGTCATAAGTAAGTTCTAGATGCATTGTCTAACCTGCTTGGTTATTTAATATTTATTTGGTTATGGTTGTTTTATTGTGTTTCTTTATATATATTTTTTTTTTTAAGAAGAAAAGAGGATATGTTGTATCTTGTATGTTGTATCTTGTTAGTCTGTAATATGCCTTTAAGTACAATGTGAATGTGTTCTGGAATGTCATGATGCTAACCACTGGATGGATTCTGCTTGGAGCTGTTGGTGGAGCCGGTTCCCTGCTCCGCTGTTGATGTAGCCAATAAAGTAGTAATTCAACGTCAAACGACTCCAGTCCATTACTACAGTGAGCAACATGGTTTAAAGTAAAAAAGAAAGCTTCAAGTATATTCACCTGCAATTCAGTGAAGCTGAAACATTCACCTAGCATAGAAACATGCCCATTAGCACTACTGAAAGCACATTTTCCAATCCAGTATGAGATTGAAACCTCAGGATTGCTTGAGAAGTCATCCCTGGACTACCCAAACAGTTTCAATGCTAAACCAATGTCAGATTGTGCGCCATACAGTTAACACAGATCGTCCTTCCCCTATAACTCACACCGTAGACTATGAAAATGAAAAAGTAAAGAGTAAACTTCTGATTAAGAAATGTGTACATGATGCTGGGCTTTCTCACTAATGGGAGCTGTGCTGTGTAAAGCACACAATAAATCAAGAGCCCTGCTAAATTCAAGTGCACCCTGTCATCTGAGTCCTGAACCAAGTCAACCAAGACTCCACAGTTATTATGTTTCGGCAAGCCAATCAGATCTGGAGAACATCTATATGGATCAGTGCACTGTACAAAATAACATATGAGATGCGTTTTCAGAGTCAACTATAAATGTTCTGTGAAGCTGTTGGATTCAGTTAGTGTACATTTACATTCAATGTGCCTTGGGCATCTGTCTACTTATAAGTGCATGCTAAAAAGATCATTTATCAAGCTAATCCTCACAATAAATAAGTTTACAAAGTTCATGTTACAACCAGGAAAGGGGTAGAAAGAAAAATGACTGATACCAAAGTAGCAAGATTGCACAGCTACAGTAACAATGTATTATGAGTCTACTTAACTGTTCACTAAAGTAAAAAATAGTAGCAAACAAATTAGTTTAAAAAAAGGGGGAGGGTGTCCAACACAGAAGACGGACAGTTCCAGTCAAACAAGGCTATTCTGGAAAACACACGAAGCCGCACTTCAATGTAAAGGAGTGACTTGTTTGTCATGTGTTTACATGCATAACCGGGGATGTCTGATTAGAGGAGGTGCACATTAATTATTAATTTGATGGGGGACATCAAGCTAACTGAATCTAACCAGTTTTGTATTTTCAGTTTAGGAAGCACTCCATTTGCTATGTAAATACGTTTATTTCATAGGAACCGTTTCCAAGTGTCCTAAAGAGAGCAGTGGAAGTGTCTTCGCTTGAAGAGCAATTATTAATAAAACAGTGAGGAGAAGTGGGGGGGGGGGACAAAGGAGAGCAGTATGGGAGTGGGGAATCAACGGCATGTGGGCTGGTGCAGAGATATTCCTCCATCACAAATTTAATGTAACCAAATCTCCTCCTTTTTCGAAGAAAACATTTGGAACATTCAACGTGAGTTCATTTCCATTCCCCAATTAAGAACTGACTCAGAGAAGAATTCCCCCGCCCGATAAGAGCATCCTTGCGAGCTTTCCAAAAAATTAGATTAGCTCAGTCACGACAAGCAATTTTGTCTCGTAAATCGGGATCTCCCTTTGACCCATGCCCTTTTCTATCTTTCATAAAGTTGTGGACATGGTCAATGTAGTGATCAATGAGATTTTGAATACTTCATTGGCCACTTCGGAGGTCTCGACAGATTGGAAACTTGCAGTCATCAAATTGCTTCAGAAAAACAGCTGGTAGACCCATCAATCCTCTCAAACCTTCACCCCATTTCATTACTCCCTGTTCTTGGTAAAATTGAAAAATTGGTAAAAGGCCAATTAATTAAGTATTTGGAAGAGGCTAATATCCTCCATCCTCAACAGTCTGGCTTTCACCCTAAGCACTCCATTGAGTCAACTCTGTTAGAAGTGGCAGACACTCTAAAGTTAACTTTAGATGTTGGAAAAAATGAAGTGCTGATTTTATCAGACCTATCAGCTGCATTTGATACCATCTCCCATGAGAGCCTACTGCAACGTATTAAGAACTGTGGTATTTCTCATCTTGCCTTGGCCTAGCTTAAATCCTTCCTTTCGGATCTCAGACAAACTGTTGCATTAGGACATTTACTATATCCTGAAAAGACGACCGCCTCAGGAGTCCCACAGGGCGCGGAACTCAGCCCTGCATTATTTAACATATATATGGCTCCCCAAATTTCATTGATCATCTCCTTTGGGATTGAAACTACATTATATGCTGACGATACGCAGCTGATCCTGGCTCTGGACAAAGCATCCATCGGCTCTGAGCTCAACTTCAAAAATTGCCTAACTGAAGTTATCCAGTGGATGCAATCCAGCTATTTAAAATGTCACACAGATAAGACGGAGATCATGCTGCTGGGTAAGGCCAACTTCTTCCACCTTGTGCTATGGTGGCTGAACTCTGCACCTCCCTGCCTGCCACAGCTGAGGTAGTAAAAAACCTTGGAGTGAAATTTGATGCCTCTTTATCCTTCCACCCACAAGCTCTTGCAGTGGCAGGGATGTGTTTTAATCAAATAAAATCTCCAAAATCTTTTTTTTATTACCTCCCACTTGCAGCAAGAAAGACAGTGGCCTTTGCATTAGTAATGTCCAGATTGGACTACTGCAATAGTTTGTATGCAAGTGCAACCAAACAAACTATTCAGCAATTGCAGTTGGTACAACATACAGCTGCCATGCTTGTGTTGAAACTACCTCGACGTTCATCGGCCTCAGCAACTCTCTAAGCTCTACACTGGTTGCCAGTGCATAAGAGGGTTCTTTTTAAAATTCTTCTGTACACATTCAGAGCTTACAGAGTGCTAGGGCCAAAATATCTAACTTCCAGATTTGCCCCCTACACCACCAATCGGACCTTGAGTTCTTCATCTGCTAATTTGCTCAAGCCCCCTACTTTCAGAATCAAAACCAAAGGAGGCCAATCCTTTGCTGTCTTACGGACCAAGTCTTGGAATCAACTCCCCAGCAACTTGAGATCCATTGAAACGGAATCCATTTTTAGAAAACAGCTGAAGACTTGGATCTTTGCTGCCTCAGATTCACGGTGTTATGCACTCATTCAGTGATTCTTCCTCTTCCCTTTCTCTCTGGTCATTTGCTTGTCATGAATCCTTGCTTTTACCGCTCAGCACCAGAATGCACCTTTGGGAGTGACAGTTCGCACTTTATAAATTCAATATTCATTCAAGTAATGGGCAGACGCTTAGCCACCTTTAAGACTTTTTATTTTTTTTTAAATACAAGAAATTTCACAATCACAGTGCAAGCGAGGTGCAGGCAAAACCTAAAAATTATACCATCTACTGCCACCAAAAGATATATTATCATGGAGGTCGATTCTATCATTATCTTGGTATCAACGCAATGAGATGTTATCATCTAATTTTAAACCAGAAGTGGGCCCACCACTGTATTCAGACCATACACTTGAACATGACGATTTCAATAAACATTATACCAATGGTGGCATGAGTAATTTTTGTAGGATCCTTAGATTCACTGGACACATTTCTCCACACTCTTACTGGGCCATTTCAGCATAAACACCTGAGGTATGCTGTTCATAACAATCGCTGCCACTTTAGAGTCCTTCCGTTCAGTTAGAAGTCAGGGTAAGTGTATTTTAAAATATACTTACTCTGTAACCGGTGGTTGACTGTGCTTCTTCAATTGAACAATCTTTCTGTATGTTCCTACCAAGACTAGTAGCTTCTACAAGCTTCATCTCAGGATCGAGTCGCACAGGGGGCGTCTCAGGTTTCTAGGATCACGGAGTGTTCAGAATCCTTTCAAAGGTGAAGAAATTACATCTAATCATATCTCCATATGTTGCAGTTTTCAGGACACCGTTTTGTATGTATCTGAGTGCAGGATTTGATTCTTTTCAAGGGACTGACCTTTCCATCTCATGGCAATTGTTTCAGTTTATTAAATCACAAAAGGCTCCAGCAAGGTAGTAGCTTCATATCCAAGGTCACATGACAGCCTCAGTGTTTATGGTTCCATAGTCTTGGCTTCAAATGCTCTCAATAGTTGCCCTGATCTCTGTGCACTGGCTAATGAAATCATTGGACTTTGATAGCACAATTCCAGTAAGCAGTGGAGGGAGCTCTGCTGAAGTGGGTGCCTCAGATCAACATGATAAATGGCATACTATGAATTTTCACCTCAACCATATTAGTGTCATTGATTTTGTATGATGGCATTCGTGGTGATTCCGACAGTTCAAGTTCTTTGGCTATTAGGGGAGAGGGGTAAATCATCCAATGGAAAGGTGCCAGCTGAGATAATTCAAGTCTGTCGATCCTTTTGATGGCCTCCTACTCCACCTCGCTTCCCCACATAGGACAGGCTGTAGTTACTAGGCTGCATCCTTTCTGGATATTGTCATGAACTACTGATACTGTTGGACAAGTAAGTTACTGCTTTTGAGATACATAATGAAGGCTACCTCTTGAAGAGAGTAGGGCTTAGATCTCTTATACTGTCTGATTACACTCAGTAAACTCAATTCACATGCAGTGCTGTATCTTAAAAGAAAAATAGGTCTGTTATTTAACAGATCAATAAAATGAGCAGATAAATTCATGAAATATAGAAAAAAACAGGAGGTTCTAGCAACGGAGATACAGCCCTGAATGTCTTAATAAGATTAAAAAGTTAGTTAAAATTAAGTGCTTAAATTGAGTTCTCTGACATATGCCAATTGAGCAACAGTCGTCAATTACCTTCAGGACAGATTGGCTTTTAGTAAAATGTTTGAAACACAGTTCAGACAGGTAGAAAAGGTGTCAGACAAAGTTTAACAATGGAGCCAGATTGCTATGATATGGTATGACCTTTTCTGTCACTGATTTCTGGCCCTGGGTCAAACTAGAAGCTCAGTAGGCAGAAGCTGCGATTACATTTAAAAAACAATCAAAATTATATTATCCAAAATGCCCACCTCCCAAATAACAAGGGTTCCATGTAAATAAAGCGAGTAGTACTAGCTTATTGTGCCAAGAGTCTCATGTCCACTTCCAGGTGATTACTAGCCCTGCGCAAAACTTTAATTGCTCTCACAAAATATGCAAAATTCACATACGTCTGTATGCTAGGTATGCCATTGTCCAACAACTTCATGCAAGATGCCGGCATACCACAGTTCATGCCCTTCACTTAATTTTGTGTAGTTGACATGACACTGTAAAATTTCACAAACAATATGCAGTTCCTCACAGTCCTAGCGATTACCAGGGATCAGATAGTCGATGTGCTATCTAGACAAAGTTGAATTGTGACAAGTGAAGGACATAGTTTGCCTCACAGTTTTTAAATATGGCAGATGTAGTCATGAGATAGAACTCACTGTGACTTGCCACTTTTGTCTCAGAAAAACATGGTCAAGAATTTCATTTCCTCTAGTGGGGACATTGAAGTGTCTGGAGCACCCAACTGACCACAGACATCTTCATAAGTCCCAACTGGGAAGTGAAATTTCATGTTAGTGTCTTATATCAGTGTAAAGCCACAGCAATTCCGGAACTTTGGCTGTCAGGAAGATGGGTAAAGGGATCAGAATCTGCATAAGGGGTTACTCCCAATGAGAACATACATCATTCAGGTGGTGTAAGGCTGAGTCCCTCCAGGTGGTATGATTGGTGGTTAAGGCACTCTATGGGCACTGAACGGGACTGGGATAGTGCTGGTTCACCATAAATAAAGCATTCAAGCACTTCTGCAGCTCCATGACTCAAGGATATTAAGTCTTTGCTTATGTTCTTTGGCCACACAAGCTTTGCTTCAAGGGTTAGATGGCCCATTGTCGGATCGATCTACTGAGACATTGTCCTACAGACAGATGCTTCAGTCAACTGTGCCTTGTTCAGGTCTCACAGGCACTCAAGGATTGACTACTCACCATGCAAGGCTGATTAGCTTCTCTATCCCTCTCTGGTAATAGAAACTAAGTGCTGCAGCCCATGTCTGACCACACCCTGAGGGAGAGCAACAACCTGCCAAAGCGGTTTCCCTAGCATGTTTCTCATAATGAGCCAGTATTTATCCAAGCTGAGAGGCATGGGTAGTAAGTCTTTGACAAGAAAAAATCTGGAATGTGGAGATGTGCATCATGTCTGGATGCAGGTACCCACAACTCAGACCAGTCCAAAGAGGTCAAGTGCAGTATGTATATTGGGCCCAGACTGATATAGCGGGAGAGTCATGGTTTTTAGCAACAGCAAGTATTAGAGGAAAAAAGTGGGGAGCAGAATATTTGTGGGAAAATGGAAACATACATATGGGAAGAGGTGTGGCGCAGCGGCCAGGGCAGCTGACTCCGGAACCCGGGGGCTCACGGTTCGATCCCCGGTGCCGGTGGCAGATCAGCCCAGCACCATGTGACTCTGGGCAATATCTCGCTTAATCTTCCCGACTGGCCCCAGCGCCTTGACACCCTCGGGTAGTTGTTCGCGCTTTACAAATACTGGACAGTTACACTATCAGGGAAGTCCAGTTTAGAGTAACAGGTTCTAAGCAATATACTTGCAGGCTCTTGGGTCAATTGTAGCCAAAAGCCAGCCCACAGGGAAATTCCCCATGCACATTTTGTACTTAGGAAAATCATCCATCTATTTTGAATGTACAATGATGTACATCCCAAAACAGAATGCATGCTTATATCACATCGGAAAATAGATAGAGCTACCCAGTTTCTGGGAACTGCTGGGACTTATAATGGACAGAGACTGTAGATAGTTTCACTGTTTGGATGCAGATAAAAGGTCTTCATGTGCCTTTTGACTAGAATTCAGCTGACACTACTGCCAATGACTCCAAAGCCCCGGGCTCCAGGACCATGAGGGGACAGCCGCCTCAATGGTATTGTAATGCTGCAATGACTTCCAAGGAGGGGTGTCTCCAGGTAACTAGTTATCCAAGTCCACCAGTAAAAGCATTGTCAACTTTCCTGGTATAAGTTAGGAACAACTCTGGAATCAGATCGTTGTACTCAGATCAGTGCTTTATTCCAGTCAGTGCTGTTGTACTGCCAGTCCAGCAAGATCCTAGTTTCTAACTACCAACTTCTAATCATGACATTCCTAACCTAGCTACAGCCTGTGTTCCACATTCTGCTCTTGAAGGTATAACACAATACTATATCTTCCACCTCCTTGCTTAAAAAAATAAGACAAACAAAAAAAGCAAAATAAATAGAAATAATGAAACAGAATAAATACAATTATTACAACAGCAATAACTTTAATAGTCTAACTAACATTGTTCCATTAATCTTTTGTTTTTTTAACATCTCTTTTTGATTTTATAACAATACAATTAGTATCATTGATAGTTTGAGTAACAAATTAAATTTCAGGACCTGAAGCTATGTCTTTTAAACAAGTATCAATTTCACAGTTTCCTCCTACAACTCCACCATAAAGTTAATCTATTATTGACTGCTTAACCATTCTGAAATATGAGACAGTTCTGTTCACACATTTCTCATTATTCTGTGCAGAAATCATTGATCCCTTTATTCTTGTCACAGTCAAAAGATTTGAATCAACATAGATTTTAGATTTCCTTGTTTGTGGTTGCTTGACTAGCACTAAATCGCCTGATTGGTAGTTGTGGCATCTGAGACTTGATGGTCTCTGATGTCATTGTTGATATGGTTACCCAGCTTCCATTCATACCTGTGTTCCACACTCTGTTACCATGGTTAGGGAATGTTGTTGTTGAAGTGAAGTGTCAGTTATATACTGGTGGGGGTTTGGATGGGTCCTGTTCCTGTCTCTCTACAATAAACCTGAAGCTGCACTTCACCTCTTGCTACCAAGCGTCTTCTTTGTGCTGCATCGGATCCTACACTGGCGTAGTCGGCAGCTGGAGAGACGGAGGACCCAACAGCCTCAACTATACTATTTCTTTTCTGCCCATTTCACCTACGAGGTACTGTCCTTTAACCTATTTCCTCTTGGGGACTGGGAGCTTTCGCCGCGGTGAAGAGAGTTTTGTTTTATTTTACTCAGTGTTCGACGCGGGCTCGTCCCTACTTTCAAGTGCCAGTACCTACACCCTGCCCTCAGCTAGGGTTTTGTTTGCGTGTTTTGGAGCCGCTTTGGGATCTTGGAGAGTCTCTCGCTCTGGTGTTGTTTTGGCGGTGGAGTGTGGAGCCGATGCTTGGATGCGCATTGCCTTTTAATTTTATTGTGGGGGGCAGCCATCACCGGGGGTTTCAGGTTCAACCGCTGCCATAACGTTTAAACCCACCCAGCACGCTCTCACCTCCTTTGTTCACCGTCACGCGCTGTTGGTTCCTGGCTCCTCAGTGCACATCCACGCTCATCTCCTTTGCTCATCTTCACGCGCTGTTGGTTCCTGGGTCCTCTCTGTGACGTACACACGCCTGGTGCGCATTGAAGACGCTCTGCTGCACGGACGCTCTGCCTCTCATGCGTGCGTTGAGCCAACCGGCAGAAGCGTCAAGAAACGTGTGGCCATCTTGGAATTGGCGTTTTTGCCAATCACGTTTTTTTTTTAAAGTGTCAATAAAGTTTCCTGTCACATTTTGCAGCGCAACCTCCAGAAGCAGCAGTGTCACGACGTTGGCTTTGTTTCACCTATCCTCAAACTTCGTGCCTCATCCATTTCCAATAACTTCGTCAAGGTGAGCCATTTCCTCTATTTTCTTCTGTGACACGCTCACATTGGGTGAACTCAAACTTACTCATGGCGTGCACCTCAGTGACACGCACACTTTAATGCGCTTTTGCACTTCAGTGACACGCACACTTTTGGCGCTTCGTCCACAGTGATGTATCCAAGCATTTTCATGGCGTGCACCTCAGTGACACGCACACTTTAATGTTTTTTTTTTTTGTGTTTTTTTTTTTGTTTTCTGGTGTGTTACTTCCGTGACACACTCACATTCCTGCTTCGATATTGTTCCTGCATTTCACTTATTTTCAATATTTGTGTAAATTCTACACTATAGTGCCTTGTCCTGGTTTCTCTTGTGCCTCTTCTGTGACTCACACTCTCTTTTAAGAGCTTCCCCTCCTTGTCATTCACTTCTAGGTCACAAGTATGCAGAATGTTACTGCACCCCCCTTTTTTTTGATGTCACCTGGGGAACCTGGGATTAAATGGCAAAAATGGAAAAAAGTTTTTGAACGCTATGCCAAGGTTTGTGGGGTAAGCCTAAGTGCCGAGCGCAGGACTTCTCTTCTTTTGCATTGCCTCGGGTCGGAAGGGCAAGATGTCTTCGATCATCTTCCTGATCTAACTGTTGCAGAAAGTAGAGACTTAAATGAATTTGAGATTTGCATAAAAAAACTCGACAAGCACTATTTACCAAAAGTAAGTACCATACTTGAAAGGTACCAATTCGTTAAGAGGTTACAAAACGATGGTGAGTCGGTTGAGATGTATGTCACACAACTTAGGAAACTTGCTTCCTCTTGTAAATTTGGTGACTTACTTGATGAGAGAATCAGGGATCAGTTTATGTTGGGGTGCAACATTGAAAGGGTTCGTGAGGAACTCTGGCTGAGAGACGAACCCTCCTTAGATGAGGTCCTACAAGTTGCAAAAAGGATTGAACACTCTCTGAAATGCGTTGATATGTTAAAAAAGGATAAGCAGGCTTCTGTCCAAGTTGTCAGTGATAAGGTCAAATCCGAGTTGAAAAGTGATAATTCTGTCAAATCTAAAAACAAGGTGTTCGTTCCTAAGTGTTTCAGGTGTGACAAAATTGGGCATTTCGCAAATGATAGGAAATGCCCTGCTTTAAAGGTGGTATGTTCAAAATGCAAGAAAAAGGGACACTTTACTGTTGTTTGCAAAAGCAATACTTCTCCTTCTAATGTTAAATGTATAGATTCAGATGTCCTAGAAGAAGACTTCGTATGTGGACAAGTTGTTGTCCAGGTTGATTCAGGGTTGCAAAAAAGTCCTGTCCGGTGGACACAATTCAAGTGGAAGGTGAGCCTACAAAGGTTCTCTTTGACTCTGGAGCTAAAATCACCATTGTGTCAAGAACCTTCTATGAAACTAAACTGGCTTGCAAGATTTCACTGTGTAAACCTGACATACGCCCCTTGGCCTATGGGGGAGAACCTATACCTTTGTGTGGTTATTTTGTAGGTCTCATTGAATATGAGGGGCGTTTGATTTCGGGAAAGGTTTATGTGTCTCAAAAAGGTGACAGCATTATTAGCTGGTTTCACCAGGGGGACTTGGGGGTCATGCTTGACCCAAGTAGTCCCACTCCCATTGTTCTTAAACAGATTGTTCAGGCTGTTCACGTGAATTCTGACGTTGGCGTGGAGACTTCAGTTAGAAGTAAGTTTCCTCAAGTTTTTAGGGAGGGACTTGGTTGCCTCAAAGGTTTCAAATTGGACATTCCCCTACGTCCTGGTTCTCAACCGTATAGTTGTAAGGTCAGAAGTGTACCCTTGGCTGTGAGGGAAGAGATGAGGAAGGAAATTGACAAACTAAAAGAAGGGGGAATCATTGAAGAAGTCACCAGTACTGATTGGCTCGCTCCTGTTGTTGCCGCACGCAAGGCCAATGGATCTTTGCGCCTGTGTGTGGACTTGAGGCAGCTCAACAAATGTGTAGTGGTGGATAAATATCCCCTGCCTAATATTTCTGAATTACTAGCTTTGTTGGGGGTGCCAAAGTTTTCAGCACCATTGATTTGGCATCTGCCTATCACCAGATCGAGCTGGCGGATTCCTCTAGGGACCTTACCTCTTTTATTACGCCGTTTGGCACATTTAGGTTTGTTAGGATGCCGTTCGGTTTGGTGTCAGCGGCAGCTGTGTTTCAGCGTGTAATGGAGAATGTTCTCAAGGATTGTGAAGGCGTCTGCGTCTACCAAGACGATATCCTGGTCTTTGGTAAAGATCATCAAGAGCATGAGAGTCGCCTAGATGCTGTACTGGGCAGTCTTGTGATGGCCAATCTCACTGTGAAGTTAGAGAAGTGTCGTTTTGGTACTAGTTCCATTCACTACTTAGGCCACACAATTTCAGGTGACGGTATTGCACCCAAATCTGATTTAGTAGAGACTATCTCTCGCATGCCTCCTCCATCGTGCAGAGAAGAACTTATGAAGTTCTTCGGAATGATCGAATATTACAACAAGTTTGTTGAAGGGTTTGCTGAGCATTGCAGCAACATGAGGGGACTTTTGAAAAAAGGTATCGAATTCAGGTGGAGTGATGATTGCAATCGTGAATTTATTTCCCTCAAAGAGAAACTCAGTCTTGCTCCAAACTTAAAGAGCTACAATCCCTCCAAAACCTCTATTGTTACCACTGATGCCAGCCTTAAGGGGGTGGGGGAGTTCTTCAACAGGAAGGTGAAAAGGGGTTGGACACCATTACCTTCATCTCTAGAGGGCTTAAAGACCCTGAGTCACGCTATTCCGTGATTGAGCGCGAAGCTCTTGCTGTATTTTGGGCAGTGAGAAAGCTTAGGAAGTTTCTTTGGGGAACAAAATTTCTGGTCAAAACAGATCATAAACCTTTGTGTGAGATCTTCAATAAAAAAGGGATTGACCAGGTATCGAGTAGGATAAGCAAATGGGTCATAGCTCTCCAGGAGTATGACTTTGAAGTCCGATACATTCCTGGTGTGGAGAACAGTGTTGCTGACACACTGTCGAGATTGGTTGTGGATGGGGGCCCTGGTGAAGACAGTGATGACGATTGGTGTGAAAACGATTATAAGGTTTGTGAGGTTGGTGAAGGGATAATTGATGAATCTCAGTGGCGCCTAAAGTTATCTTTAGATCCTGTGTTGTCAGAGATAATTAGCCTCATGTGTAACGGGTGGCACTCTAAAAAGCAAGCTTCACTGGAGGGCTCCAAGTTCTGGGGTGTGAAAGATGAATTGGCGGTTTTGGATGGGATGTTGGTACGTGGGACACGGCTGATACCCCCTTGAGGTTCGCAAAGAGTTGGTGGATTTGGCTCATGAATCTCACTCTGGCATGTCTAAAACCAAGGAGAGACTCAGGTCCGCCTACTGGTGGCCTGGAATGGATATACTGGTTGAAAGGACCATAAGAGACTGCATGGTGTGTGCTACGAGTGAGAAATCCAAACTTTTAAGAGTACAACCGATGGTGATCAGGGAGCTTCCCAGTGGACCTTGGAAAGAAGTGGCCCTGGACATTGTGGGTCCTGTTTTTTCCAACGGTCAGCAAGTTTTTATTTTGGTTCTTATTGACCTATTTTCCAGGTGGCCGGAAATTTGCTTTACTTCTAGTATAGAGACTGTGCAGGTTATAAAATTTTTGGAAAGTCTTATGGCTAGAGAAGGGTACCCAGAATCCATTCTTACGGACAATGGGGTCCAATTAGTCTTGAAAGAGATGGAAACCTTTTTGCAGAATAGGGGTATTAAACACAAAAAGTGCTCTCTGTACCACCCTGAGACGAATGGCATGGTGGAGAGATTTAATAGGGTCCTGAAGGAAACGATATCGTTGGCCAAAAACTCAGGGCATAACTGGAAGGAACAAGTCATTAAAAAGGTTGAGGATTACAGAGTGACCCCTCACTGTTCGACCGGTCTGTCACCTTTTGTTCTCTTTAAAGGGAGGGTTCCATGTACCCGTGTTGAACCGTCGTGGGTAAGGCGTCTTGAGGAGTCTGCCTCTGGGTCTTCTCTCCAAAAGGGTGCTATTGATTGGAGGAAGAAGGAGGAAGCTAAATGTGTGGCTAGGAAATTGCATTTCGATGCCAGAAAAGCCACCAAAGAAACAGTGGTCAAGGTTGGTGACCTGGTTGTTATCAGACTCCCGGGCTCTAAAGTCAAGTTTTCTGAGCCGTTGAGTGTGGTCAAGGTTTTCAAAAATGCTGTAAGAACTCAGGACCACAGAATGTGGAATTTAAGTAGGGTTGCTGTCTGCAATGCTTCTATGTTGGGTGATGCGTCTCTGCCTGGAAAGAAATTGACTACTGAAAATTTTGTTTCTCCTCGGTTATCTTCCAGGTTTGTCAAGAAACCAGCATACTTAAAAGACTATGTTTCATAAATTTTCATGTTGTTCTCTTTGCTTCTTTTAATTTAGTTTTATTTCTTTTGTTTTCGCTTTATCATTTATATAACTTCATGTTTTTTATTGTTTTAACGGAGGGAGGTGTGTGGCATCTGAGACTTGATGGTCTCTGATGTCATGTTGATATGGTTACCCAGCTTCCATTCATACCTGTGTTCCACACTCTGTTACCATGGTTAGGGAATGTTGTTGTTGAAGTGAAGTGTCAGTTATATACTGGTGGGGGTTTGGATGGGTCCTGTTCCTGTCTCTCTACAATAAACCTGAAGCTGCACTTCACCTCTTGCTACCAAGCGTCTTCTTTGTGCTGCATCGGATCCTACAGTAGTATTGAACTTTGACATGCCTTGTCTTGTCTGCATAACTTGTCATTCTTTCTTTTGCTAACATATCCTGTTTGAGAACTTTTTGATGACATTCTGGAGACTTTGCAGGCAATTGTGGAAGATGACTTTTTCTCACCTGTCCAAACATCAATTCTGAGAGGCTTTTCCCAGTTGTTCTATGAATAGCATATCTGTAGTCTCTCAACACTTGATATAGCACTTGATTTAATGTTACTTCCATTAACTTTGCTCTCTGAACCGTTTTTTTTAAGTACTCATAAATTGCAGGATCATTCCATTTACTTGTGGCCAATGAGGGGTTATTTTCCAATGAGTCACTCCCATATATTTTAGAAATCTTATAAACTCTTCACCCTTAAATAGTGGTGATTGTCAGTTTTTAACTCAACAGGTATCCCCAAAGTTGAAAATATCTCATCAAGAACTAGTAACACAGAAGATGATGAAGTTGATGTCACTTGCTTTACTATGGGGAATCTTGAATATTCATCCAAAATGACAAATAGATAATGCCCTGAATCTATGGGCCCATAGAAATCTGCTGCTAGTGCTGTCCAAACCACCTCAGGCAACTTTGACATTCTGAGTTCTTCTGTGAATGTTTACACAGTGCACTGACACAAATGACAAGTTTGAATAATTTCTTCAAGACGGGCAACCAGTCCTGGAAACCATACCTTGTCACGCAAAAAATTATTTATTATAGTTATTCCCCTGTGACTTTCGTGAGCAATATCAATCACATGTCTTTAAAGTGCACAGAGTATTACTATTCGGGTTTCTCTAAAAAGAAGGCCAGATGTAGCAACAGTCAACTCATCATGTACATTTTTAAAAGCCATCAAACTTTTCTTATCAACTCCTGAAGGTATGTACCTACTAATATCCATGTGTTTCCATCTGTTTATAATGATTTTGGGGAGAGGATGTGGCCTAACTGCTAGAGTGGTCGACCTCGAAGCTGGGGAACCGGGTTCGAGTCTCAGTAAACGACGCACAGCATCCTGTGATTCTGGGCAAATTACTTAATCTCCCCGTGCCTAACAAAACACGAGTTTCAGCTATTGGCATTGTAAATGACAATGCCTTTTATTTATATTTTGTTTTTTGTAACATAAATAAAACGCATTGTTATTTACAATGCCAATAGCTTAAACTCGTGCAAATGCGAGACCTATTGCATTGCAAATGCTTGTTTTGGTAGGCACTGGGAGATTAAGTGATGTGGACGCGACCCCGAGGCTAGAACCTTGGTTTCCCAGCTCCAAGGTCGGCAATCTAGCCGTCAGACCACATCCTCTCCCCAATGTATGTAACAGACCTGGGGGGGACACAGTCCTACGCGCCCATCGGACAGGGACTTCCCCTCCCAAGGGATAGTCCAAGGCGCCCTTCTAAGTTAGGGTGACCAGAATTTTAAAGTTAAAAACCGGGACATTTCCCCAAAATAGAAGAAGGACTACAATTTTACTTCAACCCAGCGCACAGAATGACAGTGCTCTTTAGCAGACAATTACCGAAGAGGCACTAAGAACATACATAAAATTCCATTTTTAAAGCCAGTTGCATGCCTGTTAATTACATGTTTTCTTCTAAAAGCTGCTAACTATCCCTGCTTTGCAAAACATAAAAAGAAACCTCCCACCGTTTTCAGCCGACCCTCTCTAAAAACCAGGGCATGGGCTTAATTTCCTGAAATCTACCGGGACAGCTGGCAAAAAAAAGGGGACTGTCCGGGCAAATCCGGGCCGCCTGGTCACCCTATTCTAAGTTCAAATTTTGGTGGCACTTGACTCTGCTGTTCCCCAACTCTATACACCCCCTGCACGCCCCGCGGCGTTATCTTGTCCGCACTCCCAGACATTCCTACCAGCCTGTACCTGCGTCGCGGTGTGCACGTGCCATGGACTGGGGCGGGGGGGATCCTCTTCAACTCACTTTGTGGTGTTTAGTGCTGTGTCTGCCCCACCCCTCGGCACAATGATCCACCAGCTCTCTACTACACTGGGTGTCACTGTGCTCTCGTACCCTACTCATTCCAGGCAGTATCTCCAGACCAGCAATGCTGGGTGCATTTCGACCCCCCATGCTCTACAACTGTACTCCCCCCTCACTCTGCCAAGTGGTCCATGGCCCGGGCCATGAGACACCCCGCGGGATCTCAGTGTGCGGGTGTCCCAGCTCTCCCCTTGCTGCCAGGACGGCCCCGTTAAAGTGCCCCACCTGCTCCTACCTGCGGTCCGGTCCGCTCGCGTGGCCAGAAGATCCGGCCGCCGTCCTGGACGCTGGAGCCTTTGAGAGAAGCGGCAGACAGGGTGGAGGCAGAAGAGGTGGAGGGCGGAAGGCTGCCCTGGCAGAGGCAGGAGGGGAGCACAGGTGATGGAGGTGCGAGGAGAGGTACCTGGACGTGGATAAGGCGAGGGAGAGTGGAAAGCGGCAGGGCGGAGAGAGTAGGTGGCCAGGGGTGGAGAGGGAGAGGTAAAGGGTGGGAATACAAGGGAAATGAGAGGTGTGGCCAGGTGCACAAGAAGGGTTTGTGGGCGGGGGTGTTGCTGGGGGGGTTGTATTGTTGAAGGGGGGAGAAGTAAAGCTAGATGAGAAATAGGTGGGGGTGAAAGAGAGAAGCGAATGGGGCTGCGAAGGATGGGGAGGACAGCCACAGGAGATGGAGCAATAGGGGAACGAATGGAAACCCGGACGTGGAAGGTGATAGAGGAGAGGGCGCGAAGGAGTGATGTGAAAGAGATGGGTAGTGCGAAAGGAAAGGAGTGGTGTGAAGGAGAGGGGTAGGGCGGAAGGAAAGGAGTGGTGTGATGAGATATTGGGGACTGACTAGACGAAAGGGAGAGACAAGGACCGGAGAGGGTGGAAGAAAAGGAGATAGGAGAGGAGCGGAGGGATAGGTTGAGAGAAGAGAAGGGAGCGGAAGAGATATGTTGGAAGGGAGACGGAGTGGAAGAGACAGGCGAGGAGGGAGCTACGACAGAAAGTATGGGAGTGGCAGTAAGAGAAGACACTGAAGGGGGTATAGTATGGGATACATAGGGCAGCTACAGGACACAGCAATTGACTGCGGCCATGAGAGATGGACTGGTGATGGAGCGGAGTGAAGGGACATGACACTTGTGACCAGGACAGGGTACGAAACAACAAGGAAGCGGTGAAGATGGGCACACGCAGCACCGACGCCCTAGCACAGCCTTGGGGCACAACAGAGAAGTCTCTGACACGGGAGACGCTGCATATGAGCAGGAGAGTTTAAGCGCCTCATAGAGGAAGTGTGAGCGGTGGGGGAAGGGACGCTAAAGGAACAAGCGCTCGTCATTGCGGGAAGGCAGCGCTGTTTATATTTGCATCGCGCTTTCACTTTAAGTGAAAGCGAAAGCGCGATGCAAAAATAAACACGCGGGGCCCTGTCTCCTTTTGGGACAGCCCATCAGGACTGGATCTCAGAGGCTTGTTTATATAACACGCCTCTGAGATAAGATCCAGTCCGGAGGGGCCGTCCCAAAAGGAGAAAGGGCAGCGGCAACAAAGCATCATTTTCAATGGGAAGCCACCGTTTACAATAAACGGTGGCGCTACCCAATGAAAATGAGGGGCGGGGCTTCAAGGCCCCTTCTGAAAAATGCTCCCCCACAATATGTCTCGCCGAGCGAGCTGCGCATGCGCGCAGCAACGCTAGGCGAGACCTAAAAAGGAATGTGTCCGTCTGTAACAAAACTGATGCTCATGTAAAGCGCTCTGATACCTGATATTTTCGGGTTGAGTTTGCGCTATATAAAACTCCCCCCCCCCCCAAAAATGTCTTTTCTTGACATGAGAGGAGGATTGCGGTGTAATACGGCTCATTTGCACATGCTCACCGTTAGCGGCTTTTAATCTGTTTAATCTGTTTTATCCTTGATGAATTTTAAAAGGGGAATTGCACTTTGATGAATTTTGAGGGGGAATTGTACTGTTCAACTTGAATCTGAGAATCTGATGTTAGGGGCTTAGGCATTTCGTGATTTTACTGACCGGGGCAGGGAGTCCGGACTGGCAGTCACTTCCTCATTCCTCTCCTCGACAACTAGAGGCGCCATCTTTGGTCAGTGCGCACTCTAGTCGTCAGAGTCGAGCTCCTATAAGAATGCGCGCTGCGCGGACGTGCAGCGGACGCGCCGAAGGCACGCCTAAGGCAAGCCCGTCTGCGCCCGTCAGTGTCCCGGAAGCCGCCAGCGCCAGTCACGCTGCCCGTCGGGTTCCGCTTCCAGAGGGTAGGTTGCGCTAAACCAGCGAGCATTTGCAGACACTCCGCCCCCAACCAAGCTCCCATCATAGTAACTGGGATGTGCTTACTTGCCAGGAGGCCATCTGCCCAACGTATGATTTTAGGTTGGGTTTAGGCCTGGTTAATTCAGCCCAAACCAGTGTCATTTCCAATTGTCCCACTCGATTACCCCCAATTCTTTTTTTTTTTTTTTGTCCTCATTTATGCGATCTTGTTGTAAAAGCAACAGGGACACCTCTCACTAGACGCCCTCAAGGATGAGGTGGGAGCAATGCCTTAATACCAACATTGCCATTTTACCTGAGTTAGTACCTCACTGTACCGGCCCCAGTAAAACTCAAAATGACCATAATCGCAGTAGTTTAAATCACTGGACAGCTCTTCCTATCCTACCGTCTATATAAATCCCATAAATTCCAATGTTTTGTACGTTTACATTCCCCTCTGGCTCTGTCCATATTCCTGAATTTATCTACAGACCGAACCCAGTCTTCAACCTTAGGGGGAAGAGGGAGGATCCAATTTATACAGATCTCACGTCCTGCAATTAAAATGAATGTAAACAAAAGATATTTCTGCATCTTTGTTAATGTGATATTGGGGTTATCGATATCCACTATGCCAAAAATAACATTAAAGGCTCTTACCTTAATGGTTGTATTTAGGCTTCCATCAATAATCTTACCAATTTTACTCCAAAATGTGTCAAGGTAATGACATGAATAAAACATATGGATATCATTTGCTTTCCTCTCACCGCACTTTGGACATTTCTTAATCATCTGGATATTCATCTTTGATAACTTTTCAGGAGTCCAATATGATCTGTGCAGGGTAAACAAATGATTTTTCCTGAGAGGTGTAGAAATTATAATGTGCCATAAAAAAGTGCAGGATACTTGCCAGGCTTGCTGTAATTCTTGAGCTGGAAAGATCTTCTTCCACTTAAGGTCTGGAGTGTCATTATCGCCTTCCTTCTTCTCCACCAACTGCCAATACCACTTCGATACTTCTTTCTTCCCAGAGTCTTTATGCAGTTCAACCTCCAGGCTCCCAACATAATCTGGCCAGGTCGTTTGCTCTTTAGACCAGCTAACCAACTGGTAAAATTTAAACCTGGATATTCCATTCTTCGTTCTTTCCACTAACTCATCCCAGGATCTTAGATTACCAAATTCCAACAGCTCACCCCACTTAGTAATCCCAACCCTTTTCAACGAGAGGGCTAATGAGTCTTTCAGACATTCGGGGGTCCCTGGAGAGTTCCATATCGGTGCTTGAGGACTATAGTATGGATACTGCCATAGTTTCCTTATGTCTGACCATAATTTAAATGCTGCTCTTGGTACCTTTAGCCTGATTTTCTTAAAGAACTTTTGATGTCCAAACTTGTAGAGACAATGATCATGTTTTGTCACTGCTTTCCAGTAGGGAGGATATGACTCATGATCTCGAAAGAGATGCCTTATATTCTTAAAGTGGAAGGCTTTGTAATATAAAATAAGGTCCGGGCTCGCTATCCCCCTGAATCTTCTTCTGGGACAGTTTCTTCCATGCTATCCTAACACTTTTAGATGCCCAAATAAACGAATTTATTTCAGCCTGTATTTTTCTTAGGCTTCGTAAGTTAAACTCCAAAGGAATCGTGTTAAAAATAAAAGTAAATTTCGGTAGGATAGCCATTTTTATTACATTAGCTCTCCCCATAAAGGTGAGAGATAAACAGTTCCAAGACTTCAATAATTTCCTCATCTCTTTAGTTTTTATATCCAAGTTTACTTGGGCGATAACATCAATGCTGTTTAGAACTTGGATCCCTAGATATTTGATTTTTTTCTTGGACTCAATTTGTGGAGTAGATATGTTCCAATGCATTACCTCTGTTTTATGATTGTTTATTTGATAACCAGAGATTTCCCCAAAATCTGTTAATATGCTGATTATACTGTTCCATGATTCATTTAAATTACACGAGTAAACCATCAGGTCGTCGGCATATAATGCCACTTTTAGCTCCCAATTGTTAAAGCTAAAAGGGGAATTTCTTTAGATGTCCTAATTGTATTGGCTAACGGCTCTATATACAAATTAAAGAGATGGGGTGAAAGTGGGCACCCCTGTCTAGTGCCTCTCTTAATTTGGAAACTATTTGAGATGCTTCCATTAATGAGTATTTTCCCCATAGGAGCCGAATAAATATTAGCTATTACTCGTGAAAAATGTAGGCCTAAATTATTGTGTAAAATAACTTTTTGTAAGTATGACCAATTAACACGGTCAAATGCCTTGGCCGCGTCGAACGTAAAAATTACCAAGGGTACTTTCTCTTGAGTTGCAATATCAATGGCTCCGATCAGTTGGTGTGTAAGATCATGTAGTTGTCTACCTTTAATAAATCCCTTCTGATCCTCATAAATAAGTTTATCAGATAATGAGCCAAGTCTTTTTGCTAAAACCTGGGAGAAAATTTTGTAATCTGTATTAAGGAGCGATATTGGCCTGTATGATTCACAGCACAGAGGGTCTTTGCCTGGTTTTAATATCAAACAAATCGTCGCCTCATTCCAAGATTTAGGAATTGGAAGGCCCTCCAAGAAGATAGCATTGAAGAGGACAGTTAATCTAGGTACGAGACAGTCTTTTAAGGATACATAAAACTCATTAGGTATGGCGTCCGGCCCAGCTGCCTTACCTCTTTTAAGATTGTTAATTACTTCCTCGACCTCCTTTAAAGTGATATGTGCATTTAAAATTTTACAAGAGTCTTCATCTAACTTCAAAACACATGATTTATTTAAATATGCATCTATTATTGGGGATGAAGGTACTAGATCTTCCTTATATAATAGCTGGAAAAAATGCTCAAAGGCCTCTTCAATGCCTGCCTTGTCTTCAATTAATTGTCCTCCATTTCCCTTGTGAATAGCTGTTATCTTGTTTCTATTTAGCTCTGTCTTGAGCTTCCAAGCTAACAATTTACCGCTATTCTCCCCATATTCATAATTTGCCAAAGAACTAGCTTGCCATCTCCTCCTTATCTTTTCCTCTAGTTCTAAGGTGAGCTCCTGTTTCAACTTCATTATTTCCTCTTTTAAACTGCTACGATCTTCTTCAGGAGTCATGGTTTCTAGGTTAGCTTGTCTCTCTAGTAAGTCTGCCACTATTCGTGAGATTTTAAGCTTCTTCAATTTATTTTTTCCTATCGCTATGCCGGCTAGTGTGCCTCTAAGCACGGTTTTATACGCATCCCAGACTATCATTTTGGACACCTCCCCTTCACCATTTTCCTTAAAGTAATTTTCAGTTGTTACTCCTAGTTTGTCAATAACTTGTTGGTCTAATAGGAGTGTTCGATCCAAAGTCCACCTTTTCTCACCCTGCCTTAACTCAAACTTAATATATAATTGAACCAATGAGTGATCGGACAGATGTGCGGGCAAATGCTGGACTTTCTTAACTTTGTTACTTAGGAGTTTATCCACTAAAAAGAAATCTATTCTTGAGGCATGACCGTACTTATAGTTTCTAAAAGTAAATTTATTTGTTTGGTCCCCTTTTAATTTCCAAATATCAATTAAACCCAGGTCTTCTCTGAGTCTATTCAAGTACTCTCGCATCTTAGGTAGATTTAAGACTTTGCTTGGGGGGTGTCTATCTCTTTTGGGATCTAATAAAATGTTATAATCACCGCCTAATATTATTGGAGTGGACTGTAATAGCAACTGTGAGTATAGTGACTGAAGGGGCGCTGGATCGTCTATATTGGGCCCATAGTACCCCGCTACGGAGAAAGCGATGTCATTAACTTTTATATTTGCTATAGCCCATCTTCCTCTTGAATCTACTGTTTGTCCTATTAACGTAACAATTTGTGATTTTCTAATAATAATAGACACACCCTTAGTATTACATGTTTGGTTGGTAGAAACCGTCTCCCCAATCCAATTCTCGTATTTTATGGCTTCAAGCCACTCGTTTCTTAGCAGATGTGTCTCTTGTAAAATAATGATATCGCAATTTTGTTGTTTAAGGTACTCAAAAATCTTTTGACGCCTAACCCTTGTTCTTAGCCCATTCACATTCCAAGTTACTATTTTCAGATCACCCATTGAATTGATTTCTTTCTTGTTGCCTATGGCACCCTCCCTGTTTGCTATATAATTTACATATCGGACAAATATTTTTTTTAATTTTTTCCCCAAATGCTCCCCACCCAAAAAAATTATCCACGTGTACAGAAAAACCCCCAGAAAAAATACTCATACCCCCTCCCTGGAGAACCCTCCCCATTTCCATTGAGCAACCTAGTTGCCCAGTTTGAGGACCGCAGTCGAACGGCTCGTATTATTTAAAGCGTTTTGGCAAATAAAGCTACTTATCCCTGTTTGTCTTCATATTTTCTAGTAACTGCTCCACTTCTTTTGGGACTCTAATGTTATAAGTTTTGTTACACCACATTATGCGTAAAAGGGCTGGAAATTTCATCTGAACAGTGGCTCCTTCGGCCCTAAGGTCCTGCATATATTTTCCTAGGGCCCATTGCCTGTCAGCGGTGGCCTTGGAAATGTCGGAGCGGATTTTGTAGTTATATCCATCTCTTGTCAAGTTGCCAGAGTTTAAAGCCTTATTCAATATACGTTCTTTTATTGAATAAGTTTTAAAATTGACTAGAACTCTGCGTGGATTTTTCCTGTCTCTATTTTGCCTAAATGGGTCTCTATGGACTCTTTGTATGTCTTCGTCCAACACTTTTTCATCCAAATCAGGTATAAAATCTTTCAAGAGACTTACTACTAAAGATCTTATATTTTGGCCTTCCTGACCTTCAGGAATATTTAGTAAACGTAAATTATTCCTCCTAGCGTTGTTTTCTAAAGTCTCAATTTTATCCCTGAGTTCACTTTCTGTTGAAGATATTTTCTTAATGTTACCCCCAATTCTTGCTGCTATGATTAATGCACGATCACTCAAAAAACACCATCTTGACGTCTTTGACCTCCTTGCGGATAAACCAGTGGACCTCCTGTTTATCACGGAGACCTGGCTAGATGCCACGTCTGATCCTATTGTTGCACTGGCCATTCCCGATGGCTATAGGATCTCTAGAGGGGACCGCCCAGAGGGTACGGGGGTGGGGTGGCTATCATATATATAAGAATAAGTGGGACCTCCATAGGGGTGAAGTCAGCTCATGGGGGGACTGCGAAGCCCTGGATTTTAGCATCCGCTTCTCGGCTCATTTTACCTTGGGAGGCTCCTTGATTTATAGGCCCCCGGTCCAGCTAGGGCCTTTCTTAATGCATGGGGTGATACTGTTGTCCCCCGAGCTCTTCGCTTCTCCCACTACATAGTTCTAGGTGATCTTAACATCCACCTTGACCAGGCTGATTCTAGGGACACATTGGATTTTTTTGACGTTTTACAACTTGCCCAGCTCACTCAGTGAATTAGCCTCCCTACTCACCAAGGGGGTCATACCCTCGATCCAATCTGCTCTAATTTTCCCATCTGGGCGAAAGATCCCTTCCCGGTTCCCTGGTCTGACCACTTTTTAACCTATTTCTCCTGGGTGGTAACCAACGCTGACCCCCCAGTACGATGCGACAGCAAACCGGCGTTCCGCAAAATTGACCCGATGGCGCTTAGTCAGGCCCTGGAGGTCTCTAGGCCCGTTCTTCCTGGGGATCTTGAGGGGGGGGACTCACTGGGTTCACAAGTTGGATTTCAAATACTATGAACACGTTATCCTCGCCCCCCCCTTAGGCTTTCTAGGGAGTCACCCTCCAAACCATGGTTCACGCCCGACTTGAAAGCGCTAAAACATGAGTGCAAGAAACTAGAGCGGGATTGGAGGCGCAGTGATTACTGCCCTTTGGCTAAGCATAAGCTTAGACTAAAACAAAAAACCTACTACTCCGCCATAGCCCAGGCAAAAAGTCTATACTATTCGGCCCGTATTGACCTTGCTAAAAACAACAATAAGGACATTTTTGCTATCGTCCAGAGCTTCATGGCCCCCACAGCCCAAGCGAGTACGTCTCCATCCACAGAGGCCTGGTGTGATAAGCTCTCTAGCTTTTTCATGGACAAAATCCGCACTATTGAGGTAGCTTTTACCTCCTGCAGCGGGGCTACAGCTGGTTCCCTGCCGCTGGTGCTTTCACCAGCCTGTCCTACTCACTCCCTGCCTGCCTTTACTCCCATTGATCTGCCCAACTCTCTTAAAATCCTGAAGGGCTTGAAATCAGGCTCTCCATCTGACCCCTGCGCAGCCAGATTGCTGGCAGCTGCTGCAGAGACTATCAACTTTGAAGTCAATAGCATCATTAATATGTCCCTCCAGGAGGCCCGGGTCCCAGAAGTCTGGAAGCGGGCCAAGATTCTTCCCTTATTAAAAAAGCCTTCTCTTGATCCTCTCAGCCCTGGGAACTACAGTCCCATTTCCCTTCTGCCTAGTCTGGCTAAGGTGTGCGAAAAGGTGGTGACCAAACAACTCACAGAGTTCATCGAAAACTCTGGCCTCTTGCATCCGGCCCAGTCAGGGTTTAGGGCTTCTTATAGCACCGAGTCAGCCCTGATGGAAATCTATGAAGCCATTCGGGAGTGTCTGGACGCCGGCGGGAGGGCAGCATTGATTCTGCTTGACCAGTCGGCGGCGTTCAACACGGTTCCACACTCACTGCTGCTCACTCGACTTGCCGAGATTGGTGTTTCTGGCACTGCTTGGGGCTGGCTTAGGTCCTTTCTGGAAGGGCGGATGCAACAGGTCTGGCTTCCGCCGTCCTCTTCATCCGCTCAGACAGTGGTCACAGGCGTCCCCCAGGGATCTTCCCGTAGCCCCCTTCTTTTTAATATCTATGTTACCCCATTGGTCCAACTAGCTGAGGACTTGGGGGCTAAAATCATTGCCTACGCGGACGACACCCAGCTCCCTTTCACATGGGGTAAAAGCGTGGACTCCGTCTCCTCTGCAAAAAACTGTTTGACTTCTGTATTTAAGTGGCTAGCTGCTGCTCAACTTAAGTGCAACGAAGAGAAGTCTGAGATACTCCTTTACGGAAAATTCCCTCCTAACTTTAGAGATACGATCTGGCCATCTGAGTTCCCCATGCCCTCTTCAATAGGGAAACCCGCTAAGAACCTGGGGGTTTGGTTCGAGGAGAACCTATCATTTTCCACTCAGGTCAAGAAGCTTGCCGGTAACTGCTTTGGGCTACTCAAAACCCTCAGGAAATTTCTTCCCCTCCTTCCTAGGGCTGCGAAAGAAACGGTTATCCGTGCTCTTATCCTATCCCGGCTAGACTATGCCAACGCGCTGTATGTTGGCATCCCTGGCTACCTGTTGAATAAGCTACAGGTGGTCCAAAATGCGGCAGCCAGGCTTCTTCTTGACATCCCTATTAGAAGCAGCGTGAGACAACACCTTCGCTCACTGCACTGGCTTCCCATGGCAGAACGGGTCAAATTTAAATCCCTAGTCATTGCCCATCGCGCCCTCCATGGCCTAGGCCCTACCTATCTACAGAAGCGGTTCTCCTTCTATGCCCCTATGAGACATCTGCGCTCCACATCTCAACTTCTAGCCCAGGTTCCCCGCTTCAAATGACAAAGGCTAGGTGGCAGCTCTCTTGCCTTGAAAGCTGCCCTGGCCTGGAACGCACTGCCTCTTGCGTTACGCAGTATTCAAGACCCTAGGGTCTTCAAGAAAAACCTGAAAACTTTTCTCTTTGCCTAGTGCATCCTTATCTACCCCTCTTGGCTCGCGCGCAGATTGGAGTATCTGTGCGCGCTATAAAATAAAATAACATAACTTAACTTCTTATATTGTTTGGTCTGCCATTGTAGCCTCTTTTAACTCCATTTCTGTAATTTTCTCAGGATTTGCAGTCTTGATTAGGAAATAAATATATTCTCCTGCTAAAGATGCTTGCTCTTGATGTGTTAAAACAAGATGTTTAGATAAATAGTTCACAGGACAAAAATATTTACCTGGTTTATGTACAATTTTGAAATTATAATCTATTAGTCTCATGCCCATTCTTTCGATGTGTGGTGGCATTTTAGCATTTGGTTGACTAAGTATTTTCAATAAAGCCTGATGATCAGTAAAAACTACGAATGGCTTCCCATATAGAAAATTACGATAATGCTTGCATGTCCAAACAACTGGCAAACTATTTTTCTGGCTGCGAATATTTTTTTCAATTTCATACAAACTTTAGGATGAGATATTACATACTGAATACTTTCTCTTCCAGGTTTATGCTTTACAAGTATTGCTTCCAATCCTACTGCACTTGCATCCACTATTAGTTCTGTACACATTTTTGGATCAAAATATGACAGATATGTCATAGACGAAATGTCTTTTTTAATTTTCATGAATGTCATTTCACGAGTCATCCCATTCAATTTTCTTTACTTTTTTTGTTAGTTCACGTAAAGGAGCACTTATAGTTGCAAAGCCTTTGATATATTGTGAACAGGAACAGTCCTTACCAAGAAATTAATGTAACTCTGATAACTCCTTTCTTTACCTGGATCCAGACACATCCCATCCTTTGAAAAGATATGTCCATAGAATATTAATTCTGGTTTATCTACCTTGCATTTCTTAGCATTTAAAGTGAGCCCAGTTTCACTCAGACATTAACAAACTTTCGTTAAAGTGTGATCATGTTCCTCTTGAGTTTTCCAAAAGATTAGAATATCATCACTATAATTCATGCAATTTTTCACTGGTCTGATGACGTTCTTTATTGTTTCCTGAAATATTTCAGCAACTGATCAAATTTCAAAGTTCAACCTTTGGTGTCTAAACAGTCCTAAATGGGTAGAGAATGTTGTTACATATCTTGACTGTTCATCAATCTCCAGCTGATGAAAACCTTTGCATAAGTCTAGCCTCGAAAATACCACAGCACCACTGAAGTTACTTATCATGTCATCCAAATGTGGTCCTGGATGTCTTTCTCTTTCAGTTGCTGTGTTGGGAATTCTCATATCTACACCTATTCTGATCTTGTGTGTGTTATTCTTTGGAACCACAACTATTGGAGAAACCCACAGCATTGAGCCAGGTGCTGGCTCAATTATATCTTGTTTTAATAGAAAGTTTATTTCTTCCTCCACTTTTTTGTAGATGTATTGGAACTCTCCTGTGCAACTGTGCTACTGGTTTAACTTTTCCTTTCAACTTGGCCCTCTCTGCAGGGTCACCCCCAACATTTTTGCCTTCCTCCTTCCTTTTACGTGATCTTGTTTTTACTGGCATTAGGACTCGGTGCACTTTACCACTGCCAACCAGTGCTAAAGTGCTTGGTGCTCTGTCCTCTAAACATGGTAATATTGGTTTTTTCTCAATTGGCACATTTAATTTACTCATAAGTCCATAGTAACGTGGTACTATATGTACCTAGGGCCTATAAATGCTTCTAGTGGTCCGGCAGCACTGGTTGTGCAACCCAATTACGTAGCCCTTTAAACATGTCTCAGACCTGCCATTGCAGAGCCTGTGTGTGCAGTTTTGAACTGCCATTTAAACCTGGCAAAATAAACCTTATGCCAGGCCCAAACCTTCCTATTTAGTAAATATAAGTCACTCCTAAGGTAGGTCCTGGACAGCCAAGAGAGCAGAGTGCAATGGACTTAAAGAGCAGGAGATGCATTTTTAAGTTTTAAATGCCCTGGTAGTGAAAAAACTAGGCCTGGGCAGAAAACTACGCTACGCTCGCTTAGTTTGCGTAGTTTGCGCAACTACGCGCTACACGAATTGCACGTAGCACAGTGCAAAAACGCGTAGCGTAGCGGGCATTTTTTGCTTGCTCGCGGTCCTCAACGTCAAGTTGGCGACTGCGAGCGAGCAAAATGACATCCCGGCGAGACTTTTTCCTCGTTCGCGATCAGCAACATCAAGTTGCCGATCGCGAGCGTGGAAAATAAGCCTCCCGGCGAGATTCTCAACGCGGGGAGGTCAGGTTTCTCATTGCGAGTGGTCGCGTATGCTCGCGACCGCTCGCGATGAGAAACTACCAGTCCGCGTTGAGAAACCTACCGCTCGAGTACAAATCTACTCGAGCGGCAGAAAACGACCGCTTGCACTGTGCAAGATGCCGTTTGCAATGATTGCACAGTGCGGACAAGCATCCGGCACTGTGCAATCATTGCGAACAGCATTTCCTACCACACTACGCAGTTCGCGTAGTGCTACGCATAGCTCGCGTAGTGCGAAGTGCACTTCGCGTAGCGCTACTACGCGAACTACGCCCAGGGTTAGAAAAAACACTTAAATTTGTTTTTCACTGCTGCAAGGCCAATCTTCTCCATCGGATAACATTGAAGTTGCCTTATTACCTTTTACAAATGTAATTTCCAAATGGGAAGAGATTGCCAGATCATGTTTGGTGTCTCTGGAATCACAATTTAAAATCCTGGTGAAGTCGGATTTTAAATTGCAATTCTGAAACTGCCACTTTTAGAAAGTTGGCATTTTTCTTGCCTTAGTCATTTCGTGCCTGTAGCCTCTCTGGTCACCTGACTGGGTACAGTTGGCAGTTTAGCTTTGTGTATTCCTCCTAGACAGCCACACACATTAGGGAGCTTAGGTGTGCCTGGATGGGCCATCACTGACAGGATGGGAGGAGGAGTTGGGCACAGCCCCACTTGCACCTGAATATGCTGTATCCTGCCTCCACACAAAGGGCTGAATACCCCCTGTAGTTAGTCTGAAACCAAGGACAGGGAAGGCAAGATGCCTGGGGACGTCAAAGGGAAACCTCTAAAAGCTTTCCACCCATTTCAAAGGGACAACTGGTTGTAAATACTGGACCTCAGACACCAACTCTTCAGTACACTTCTGGACTCATGGATACTCTGCCATGATTAAGGACTGTTGTGCTGTTGAAGGGCTACCATTCTGATGGAATGCATTCTGCTGGACTCCTGCTTTGCTGTGCTGCCCTGCTGCCTGCTGCTCTCTTGCCTGGGTGGCTGCACCTCTCGAACCCAGAACCCAGAGTAACTCCAAGAGCTTTTTGGATGGCCTCCTAATCAGAAGTCTCAGGGACATAACAGGCTTCCAGCAACCTTGCACCTGCACCTGGACTCTGCCATCTGTGAGTCTACCCTGCCAAGTGGTGCCACTCCAGTCCTGGAATGTTGGAAGTGGGCTTAAGGTGCTCTGCCAGCCCATCTGTGGATCCAGCAGAATTGAAGCATCTCCTCTGCTGCGCGACACAACCCAGATCCGACGCGGATGCATGCAGCACTCCGCAAACCAGGATTTTAGGTACTCTGTTCACTGGGCCTAACTGGGTCCCTACAGCCAGCCTGCACTCTATCACAGTCGGCCTGAACTTGTGATTTTGTACCTGCCCGTACTTACAAAAGGCTTGCAAATTATATAGGAAATTTCATAATTAAATCCTGTACTTCTTCTCATATCAGATTGAATAATAGATCTCATGATCGTTCATCAGAACACTTTTTGCACGTAGATTTCAGAAAATGTTCAAATCTTCTTCTCCACTTTTCCTATCAGTTTGCTGATCAGACATATCAAAGGGCATTGGTCTGTGAAGAATGAATGAAGAAACATTATCTTGTTCTTCATCTACATGCATTTGTTCAGCCTCCATTATTTCTACAGACTCCAAAGACCCATTTTCTTGAAATATTTTTGTTTTAAAGAAAGACAAATATTGTTATTATTTCTTATTTTAACTTTAACTTTTAAAAACGTTTATTTACAAGTATCCGTTTAGATATTGTTTTGAGTATTCAGAATACAAAATCCACTTCAAACAATATTTTTCAGCCAGTGTCTGACTTTAAAATGGCATCTTCTTTTTTTTGCTTATGTTTGGTACAAATCTCTGCCTGACTTTAAAATAGCCGCTGGGAGAACATCCTGTTCAAAATCTTCCGGTACTTCATGAGCAACTAATTATCTCCTCACCGCTCCAATGAGTGAGCGCGCCTTCACATTTCCAGCTCAGCCCTACCTTCAAACTGAAGGGCCCAAGCCTGAGGCATTCCAAACAGCACAGAGAACATTTCCTCAATGCTGCGAGTCATACATCAATAGTGGCCTCGTCCTGATGAATTTGGTCTTCGCCACAGCATAGAAGATCCAGCACACGCTACTGTACAGTCCTGACCTCCTCATTGCTAAATGTTTAAGGTAGGAACAACTCAGGAACCAGAACATCGCACTCGAATCAGTGCTTTATTCCAGATAATGCTGTTGTACTGTTAGTCCAGCAACATCCTAGTTTCTAACCACCAACTTCTAACCATAACATTCCTGACCTAGCTACAGCCTGTGTTCCACATTCTGCTCTTAAAGGTATAACACAGTACTACACCTGGAATAAGATCAACACTGAAAATATTTTTGAATGTGTGGTGACTTTAAACATGTGTAGTTAAATTCATTATCTTATCTCTCCTTATAAATAGTTGGGGGGATTAAGAGAGTTATCTGTGCAGTCAACTGCTTTTTGGTGGCAGGATGGCCCAGTAAGCTGAAACCTTGCCATTAACAAATCAGTACTCTCGAGGTCATGAGATCGAATCATGGAAAAGAAAACTTAGGGGGATATTCTCGAACGTGTGATAATTATCGCAAAATTAGCTTAACGCAACTTTGCACATCGCAGTCTATCGCGGGAAAATAACACCGAGTTAACATTGTATTCTTAACCCAGCGGCACCATGCGATAGTCTCACGACAACGCACCGAATGACAGCGTTAAAATTAATGCGACGCCGGAAAAACGCGGAACACGAACGCAAAAAAAGTTGCGATGTGGACAACCGCAATAAAAAAATCTGCGATAACCAGCAACATGCCTGCAATTCCCACGCGTCATGCGGGAAAATGCACCATAAAAGCACCGAAAAACACAAACAAAATAATTGAAACTGCGTAGCACCATGGAGGAAGCCGGAGCAAGTACAGAGGACGACCAGAACCCCACAAGCCCCCAGGAGGACCAGCCTGGGACCTCTGGGTCACGGAAGGGCAATGAGAAGAAGACGAGGAAGACGAGGTTCAGTCCGCAGGAAAACAGGACCATCATCACGGAGGTGATAGAACACCACCACAAACTGTTCGTCACCTCCGTGTCATTGGCAAATAAAAATGCAATATGGCAGTCCATCCTGGACAAGGTGAATGCAGTCGGAGTGAGGAGGAGGACAATTGGAGAGGTCAAGAGGCGCTGGAATGATGCGAAGCGCAAAACCAAGAAGAAACCCGCTGACAACCATCAGGCAGCAATGCAGACTGGAGGTGGCAGTCCAGCGGAACACCAGGAGCTGGATGAGATGGAGGAAATGGTGGCCACAGTCATCAGTGGGGAGACGGTGGCAGGAGTTGGGGGTCCGGACACTGCTTGACATGACCTGACACAACAGCAACAGGGTGAGTACCGAACAGGGACTGGGGGGACGGGGGGAGATGGGCACAATGGCACACATGCACAATTAAGTAGAGCACTCTGCACACCCACAATGACTCTGGATCATGCCCCTGATCCCCTTGGCACACTGCAGCACACATACAAACAGCAAATAGGCCCCCGTCCACTATGGACACAAAGGGGTCCCTCCCCACACAGCACCAATCTCACAACCAACCCATGCACACGTGTCAAAACCAGCAAAGCTGCGTGTCTGTGAGCCACCATGAAAATGCAAGTGACACTGCATGACGAATAGCATGGCTGCAGTCCAATTATCATGACATGGTGCACGCCACGACACTGGGGTGGCTGAGTGTGGAACACATCCGGAAAGGAGCAGGTCACACTCTGACACAACCACGTGCACAAACAACCACTGACGTCTACAACACTTCTGCGGATAAACCATGCCCAAGAGTCCAAAATCCGAACTAGAGCCAAAATTAGCCAAGTCTGCATCATCTCAGCACTGTAGAAGCATAGAAGTCAAAGGCACACCGCCTCAAACGGATAAGGGGCAGCAAAATCACAGCTGCAGGGGCGACTCTCCCACAATGCAGCACCCACACATAGCAATAACAGCACATCAACATTGACGACAATGTGGTACAAAGTGCAACACTTTCACTACAGAACAGAGGACACAACTGGTTCCGCTTGTGCGTAGAAACTGGCCAATCACATCTGGCATAGCAGGAAACTGTGAGATGAAAATGTTCGTGTACAACCTCACATCCATGATGTAGTTCAAATGTCAACTGTCCCGCATCAAATAGTCAGCTCCTCCCAAACAGTCCCAATGTACATTGTCATGCAGTCTGTATGTAAACTTGAACAATGCGTCAACATACATGTCAACACAATGTTAAAATGCATCTCCCCTTCACATTGCAGAGGGACAATCAACACCTCCTGCAGAGCAGACCAGACAACTCATCAGTGATGATGAAGAGGACCTCCACACCTTCGACACCGACGCCCTACAACAGCTCATGGACATCTTAGGCAACCCACCTCCAGGAGCAGGGCAGCCCAGCTGCATCAAGGAGACCCCAACCCCTGCACAGACCACACAGCAGGAAGCACCCACCACCACGGCTGGCTCCCAGCACCTCACCGAAGCACACATCGCATTCCAAGGCCAGGTGTTAGACTGCCAGAAGGAGGTGGCTGAACAGGTGCGGGTGGGTTTCGACCTCATGGCAGCCGAACTAGATTACATACGTGGGTGTCTAATTCCCATCAGGGACCACTTACACTCCCCAACGGACACCCACACTGCGACAGAGACACACGCATTTGCACATTTCCAGTACTGAACCACGCCCAGAGCCCCGGGACAATCATCCACACCCCTACGCTGTACTTGCGTACGCCGGCCCAGTCCACTCCTCTTACGTATAAAGGGAGGGGACGACAAAGCTACATGTCCAAGGTCTTACCCACTGTCTGAGGTGACATGGTTGCGTCCGCTGTACACAGCACAAGACTTAATCAGAAAGGGTCCATGAGTTGTGGTGCACTGAGTTAGTGGCACCTGAAGAGCTGAGCAGGGTACCAAGCTGATGATGGCATCCAAGACAGGTGTGAACAACTCTGATAGTCTGGCTGTAAGACTCTTCGACTCTGGCAGTTGTTGGTTGGAGGTGGTCCTGGCGGTGGTGGCGTGTGCAGCCAGCGGTGATGCGTCGTCCGGGCAGGTCAGGACTCGATTTGATGTGTGAGCCCTGGTGGACCGCAGTTGAGGCCGGAGCCAGCGGTCAGCGCAGGGCCACAAACACATGGCGTTGATGACCCCCAGGCCATCGACTCAGAGGCCATCCAATATTCAATCAGACAGGGTCCATGACTTGAGCTGCACAGAGTTAGTGGTCCCGGATGCACTGCGGCTGGCACAGGCACACCGCCACGGGACGGTGACTTGCGGTGCACTGAGGTAGGGCCACGAGAGCTGAGCGCGTCCTCGTCGATGTCGAAGGTGAATGTCGCGGAGTGTTTCGGGGGACAGTGGAAGGTGTTCTTCCAGGGCATGATGCAGAGGGCAAAGCCAAGCAGAAACAGGCAATATGGAGGAGATGAATGCTACAGACTCATTTTTAACAGCAAGTCAGTATCAGCAACATGATGATGAAGACAACCCCCAGGCCATAGACTCAGACGCCACCAAAGTTCAACCAGAGAGTTTCCATGTATTTCGGGGCACAGAGTTAGTGGCACCAGAGCTGAAAGGGGATGCAGTCTGCGATGAGGCCTGTACAATGGTATAAACTCGGCCATAAAAAAATCAAGACTCAGTTCCAAATGTGTGACCTACTGGACCGCAGTGTAGGCCGGAGGCAGCGGTGGAGTACGTCAACGAGAAAGGAGTGCTGGGGGCCTGTGTAGCGGAGGCCGTGATGGTCTGAGGGGGCTGCCAAGGTCGCGGGCCTTGGTCTTGGAGCTTGCACCGGCACGTGGTGGGCCCTCTTTGACACACGCCGGTGTCAGCAGGTGAGCAGTGAGGCCTGGTTGCGCAGGGGCGGCCAAGACGGGTCTGGGGACCAGCGGCCTGGGGTGCAGCAGGTGCACAGGATCGCAGGCACCGCCGCTCACGGCGTCGGCCTCGTGGCGGGCTGAGAGGCGCCGCCCTGGCAGACACGTTGGCTATTCCGGAAGAGAACCACGCCAAGAGCAACAGGCTTTTTATTCACACCCCTACGCTGGCCTGGCGTACGCCGGGCCAGCCCACTCCGCTCACGCTTACAGGGGGGGACGTAACAAGCTACATTTCTGCGATCTTCCCCACTGCCTGGGGTAACATGGTTGCGTCCACTGTCCACTAAACTCCAAACACCAGCAGTATATGTCGACATGGACATGTCTGTGGTCTGCATACTGCAGTCTGGCCAGCACATCCACGCCACACTTGGCATTGTGTACATTCTCATTCATGGGTCACTTGCCTCCTTCGCACATGCCTGGTTCCCACCTCTCCCCACATTCTGCTATTGTGTGGCTGAAGTGCGGGTGGCGGGCCTGGGTGTGGTAGCGGTGGGTGTTGTGGCCCTCTTGGGGCTCCGAGCTGCATGATCAGTAGCTCCATGGCATCTGTTGTTCTTCAGGTGTGGCTCTGGTCTGGGCTCCCTTTTGTGGTGCAGGGTGTCGTCCGACTTAACACCAGATAAGACCTGGTGTTAGATCCCTGCTGCTAACGCGCCTTATCGCCTTTTTTGGGATCTTATCGCCGATCTGGCTGGTCGTAGAGAATATTGTGAATTGGTGTTATCGCGGCTTTATGCACAGGAACGCCTACTCTGCATCTCATTAGCGTTAGTTGCCGGTGTCATCCGTGGCGATGTTTTTTGCGGCTGCTATCGCAGGAAAACTGGTGATATCGGCTGTTAGCACCAGCTTGTGAATAGGGCGATAAATCTATCGCCACTTTGGCTGCGATAAAGTGCTGCTAACTCGGCGATAAGTCCTTGAGAATATGCCCCAGAGTCTTCTATCCTTCTAAGGTGGGAAACGTGAGTACCATAAACTGTTAATAGTACCATCCCTTATTTAGAGCCCAAACAATTGGCAGAACTCAGTTTTAGAAGAAGTGGTTCCTGTAGGGATGTCTGTCCACCTCATAGCATGGATTATGACTGTGAGCAGTTGGGCTAGGAGCAGTGGGATTTATTCATGAGTGGTCAAAACATTTTGGTTAATGTCAGCATACAGTTCTAATCTACATTTAGCATTAAGGTCTACTAATCCCTTGGTGTGCTTGAGCAAGACTGAATGAATTAACTTCTATTAAGAAGTAGAGTAGTGCATAGAAGTAGTAGTATAGCGACACCCATTTCCTTTAAAGTGCAAATGATTTGGTATTTAAAGCTTACACCTGTAGTTTGACTTTTCTCACACTACACCTCTTTACCACAATGTATTCTTTCCTTCCCAAGCCTCCTGAGATCATAAATTAATCATAACAGTTGTTTGCTGCTTTTACGGATTTCTAACAAACAACTGCTCTACTGAATGTTGAATAAAAATAGATTAACCATAAAAATATAGATTGAAAAATATCATCCTACCAAAATATCTGAAGTTAAAAAATATCTTCCACTAAAATATAGACTACAATAATCTTGAAAAATAACAAAAATAAAATTAATCTATAGTGTAAAAAATATTGAGAATATAATTTCAAAATATTAAATACATTTAAATAAAGTTATTTCTAAGCTTTAAATTTGCAACACTTTTATAGTGATTTCACATCATTAAAATGAATTCTATTTGTAAATATTTTTAAAAATATTTACCCTTAATTACAAATAATCACATACTATAACATTGTGTATTAAAAAAATCATACTAATCATGAACAATTCAAATAATTTTTAGAAAAATCAATTTATCCCAAAATCCAAATAAAATTAAATATACTTTCAAATACATTTATTTTATAATATTTATACATATAAACAACTTACAGCAGGAATAGTGTTAGACTTTGGAGTAGTCAGATTTACTATTCCTACTCCAACTTAAGAAACAGTAGGGAAAGTGTTGAAATTTGGAGAGGTCAGATTTACTATTCCCACTCCAAACTTAACAAAATTGGGGAAAGTGTTGGACTTTGCAAGGATCAGATTTACCATTCATACTTGAAACCTATCAAAATTGGGCAATGTGTTGGACTCGCGAATGGTCAGATTTGCTATTCCCACTCCAAACTGTGCAACAGTGGGGAATGTGTTAGACTCCAAATTAGTGTTAGGTCCAATTAGTTGTTCTCACTCTAACGTAAGCAACAGTAGGGAAAGTCTTGACATTTGAGGCGTCAGATGTACTATCCCCCCCAACCTAATCAAAAGTAGGGCGATCGTTAGACTTTGAAAGGGATAGATTTACTATTTCCACTCCAACCTAAGCAGGAGTAGAGAATGTTCTAAGCTTTGCAGTGGTCGATATTGCTATTCTCACTCCAAAGTAAGCAACAGTAGGGAAAGTGTTGGACTTTGGAGGGGCTAAATTTACTATGTTTACTCCAACGTAAGCAAAAGTAGGGAAAGTCTTGGACTTTGTACAGGTCAGATTTACTATTTCTACTCCAAAGTTAATAAGTGAGGAAAGTTTTGACTTTTGAGGGCTCAGGTTTACTATTCTCTTTCCAATGTAATCAACAGTATTGTAAGTGTTGAACTTTGAAGGGCTCAGATTTACTATTGCACAATTAGGGTAAGTATTGGACTTTGCAGGGGTCATATTTACCATTTCCACTCAAAACTAAGCAAAAGCAGGGGGAAAGTTGGACTTTGAAGGGGGTCAGATGAACTATTGGCACTCCAAAATTAATACAAATGAATTGAAAAAAACTCAATTAATAAAAAACATTTAAAATACTAATGAAAGCCAGAACATTAAATAATTATATTTTAAACTTTCATGTTAATGTTACAAAAGAAAATACATCTTTACCACCAATATTTCCCACCTTGATTTCCTGATGCCTACGATATTATGGCTTCGATATTTAGTGCCGTTGACATTCTTACATTGATATTAAGGATTCAATTCATCACAAACAGAATGTGTTTTTGAATAAACTATTCTCTCTTGATGTTGCAATTGCTTTAGTACAATACTGGATAGGATGTTCCACACTCTTTTTATTTTATTGTAGGTATTTGACATAATTCAGAGCTATGTTCAATCAGTAGCAAAACTCTCTACAGAGAACACTCATATTGCAGTGCTTTACATGGAACAGTATTGTGCGTAATATTTTGCTCATTGCTATTAAAGAACAATAAATAGGCTAGATATAGCAATCAATGCTCCGCTAGGCGACTGAGGTATTGGCCTCTGCTGAGATAGTGGGCTGAAAGGCCTTCTGTCAAAGAATAAATGATCCCAAAATAATTTGACCACAATTACATAATTTTTGGTTAAATGCCAGATGCCACATTAGAAAGAAAGAAAGAAAGTAAGCTTCACTAAAATGAAGTATAAGCAACTAAGACATAGGATGTAAACATTTTGGAACAAGCATTGGCAGAGTCAATTATTTTTGCCTGGAGGCCTATTGGTTTTGCAATGCTTTTTATAAGTGAAGATTGCTGCCATGTTTGCATAGCAGCCATGTTCAGATATTTTTTTAAACAAAAAAAAATCAGGATGGCCACCGTATTTGTGTGAGCACACATGGCAGACATGTTTTTAATTTTTTTTATTAAAAAAACACTCAAAAAAAGCTGCTATTTATAATTTTCAGTAATTTTCATTAAAACTAAAGAAAAACAGTCCCAGGTGGCCATGATGGGTGTGCTAACAGTACACAATGGCCATCTTGGAATGATGTCCCTTTTGTTGCCTGCGGCGATTCCCAACGCCGATCTCTACGACGTGCTGCCTTTCGGCCCTCCACAGCCTCCTGACAGCTTCAGCACACTTGAGCGAGGCTCCCAAGCGCAGCAGCCGATTTCAGCATTCGAGCTGTGAAAGAAGTGGAGAACGAAGGATACATTGTTTCCAGGACTGTGGAAACAGACAAGTAAGGATGACGGGGCAAGGGGCGAAATCACTGAAGCATAGAAACATGCATCTGTCAGCCCCTGATACAAACGAATGTACACAGCCCAACCCTGATCCTACAATGGAGGTTTGTCAGAAGCGCCCCGAGACACTGGGGGCAAAAAACCGGGAGCAAACTGAGAGACTTAATTCTGTAGAGAGGAGTGACCGGATGGCTAAACAGGGAAAAAAGACACAACCTAAAAGCACCAAACTCACGGACTCTAGACAAGTACATAATACACAGCCCCTAATCTCGAATATATTTGGCTTAATTGAAGGGAAAGGTCACAATCAGGAAATAGATGAGGGGGCCGCACCGGAGGGTCAAACCACTCTAACTGATGCCGCAGATTCCCCTTATGAAGCTGTAGAGCTATCGTTGCTTCCTGAGGGTGAGAGTGGTGAGAGTGGTTCCAAAACACTTATGAGTGATTCATTAAGAGATCTAGAAAATCCTACTGAGACTGAGACTGTTACTACTGTTACCAAAAAAATGCCAGCCATGTCGGCCTGGACGGTCTGGGAGAGAACGAAGCAAAGAGTTCATCTAAACCAGCATGTTCTCGGTCCAAAACGCCGGATATCATGGGAGAGCCACATTTAACACCAGAGGAGTCAGAAATCTCCGATATTGGCATATCTATATCCAGTGATGGAGTGAGACACGACAGGGATAGTTGCATGGATAGTAACACAGACTGAGAAGCCCTGTTAAAAATTGCTGCAAAAAAAAAAAAATCGCTGACTAAAAAATCCAGCAGGCATATAAGGGGGGACCATGGCAGCACAGCAGATCTTAGATTGGATTATTCATCTTCACAACCAGTATCTCTATCCGATTCAACCGCATGCTTAGGCGACAATCACGGAACAATGGGCGATATGAGAGATGGAGATGGAAACCCGGGAAACTCTGGTAGCAAGAGCGAACCCACTCTCTCAGAGGTGCTTCATTCTATCAAAAGCTTTCAAGAAGTCAAGCAGGATAATCAACGATCGCGTCATGCTACGCAAAAACTACAAGGAACAATAAGGAAAGTGGGCAGAACATGTACCGAAATCGCTGACAGAATGGCCTCAGCTGAAATACGCACGGAGAACCTTGAAAAGGATGTTTCAACCCTGAAGGCGCAGGGGAATGAGCATGAAGGCATAGTTAAAGATCTAATGCTTAAAGTCGAGGAGCAGGAAAATTGACTTCGACGCAACAATCTTCGCTTTCTTGGGATCCCGGAGGGAGCAGAAGGGAGCGACCCAAGGGCTTTTATGGTCACGCTCCTCAAGGGCGCTTTTCCTGAACTGCACTCCTGGGACTGGGATAAAGAGATACAACGTGCTCATCGCTTTCCTTTGACACCATCTAAACGTCCTGCGTCGTCAACACAATACCCACGCGCCATGTTACTATATTTTGGCAACTTCCTTCTGCGCCAGCTACTTTATGATCTAGCTAGGCCTGCAAACAAGAGGGTATTCAATGGTGTTACGTTTTTTACAAGGCCTGACTTTGCCCATGCCACTGTCGAGCGCAGATGGAGGTTGAGACAACTCTTCGCTCCCTTGCAACAACTAGGTGCAACCGTATATCTCAAAACCCTGCCCGTCTAAAGGTTATATACAAGGGGACTACGCGAAGCTTTACCACCGAAGTCCAGGCTCAGCTATATCTACGGGAGATCACTGATGCAGGAAGGGGCAAAACTTAAGACTAAAGCTCGATTTTTCTCTCCTTCTTTTTAATGTTGGGGCTCTTGGTAAATTTTTTTTTTTTTTGTGTAGGGTACATAGTAAAAGATTGAATAGGAATAGGAAATAGGAAATAGACATATGGAAGGACGGGCTTACAATGAGGCAAAGTTAAGGGTGGAGGTGGGGCCGGCGGGGGGGGTACGGGGTTCTGATTGCTCAGATACTCTCATCCTGGCTCTCGCAGAGCCAGGTAGCCTCAGTGGTAGGTGGGGGGTGGAGGGAGGGGACAGAGGGGGGGAGGGAGCAGTTGTAGGGTGGGGGCAGGGGTTGGCACTCAGGGGGTTAGCTTTCTTTTGTGTTTTTTCTCTTTTCTTTGGTATTGACTATGTGAGATTAAATTACCTTACTAAACTGCAATGAGTAAGCTAAGAATAGCAACAATTAATATTTGTGGTCTTAATGATTCTAAAAATCGGCTGAATACTGCTGCAGCGCTTCGGCTGCTTAAAGCTGATATCATATGTATGCAGGAAACGCACATTGAAAGAGCCCAGATTCACCTACTAGATACATGAGGATATACAGTCATAGGGGCTACGACACAAAACACAAGGACACGTGGGGTAGCAATTCTTTCGGCCAATCGTACGATTCAATTTACACGCACAGCAGCTGATCACAATGGGAGGTGGGTTATCACAGAATGTTGTAGAGAGAATGGCGATTTATTCACTCTAGGTACAATATATGGAAGCACCTTGGATGATCCGGCAGTATTTGACCATATGAATAATGAATTGGCCACATGGCCTTTACCTATGATCATTTGTGGAGATTTTAATATAAATTTGCCCGCCAATAAGAATATAATTTCTGATAAAAATTGGATCTATAGCGGTCGGAAACCAAAAGTATTGAGAGCTTTGACGACACTGTGCCGCGAACAAGCACTCATCGACGTCTGGCATTCACAACATCCCCTAGACCCTGGATATACATTTTATTCCTTTCCAGACAACAAGCTTGTGAGATTAGATTTTATGTTTGCATCCCATTCTATTCTACATGCCTGCTCAATAGAAAAAGCACCCCGTATAGTTGCAGACCACAACCCCTTAATAGTAGAACTTAGAGGGGCAGGGCCTGGAAATAGAAGTGTGATCAACTGGAGCTTTGAACGATCCTTACTCCTGAATAATGAATACTGTACACATATGAGGCTGTGGATTCCTCAATTTCTTAGAGAGAATTTGGGGAGTACAGGGGTAGAAGTAGTGTGGGATGCACTGAAAGCAGCAATACGAGGAGAGACCCTCAGCTTTTCACTCTCCCTGAATAAAGAGAAACGTCAACTGTTAAATGACAAGCAGAGTTGTTTGGCAGTGGCAGAAGAAGAATTGATCACAATAATACAGGATGGGGGGATCCGGCAGATGCGCTTGCAAAAATAATGGTAGCTAAATCGTCCATTATGGAAATAATAGCTAAAAGGGCAGCAGATAGATTAGTTGCATGGAGGCAGTAAGCATATGAATGCAGCGAACAGGTCGGTCACCATCTAGCGATTAGGGCAAGACAAAAAGCTACACGGAATTCAATTACAGCAATTAATGATTCCACACGAGGTAGAATTACAGATCCAGAAGGTATTCGGAAAGTGTTTTATTTATATTATCAAGATTTATACCATGAGACCAATTTTGATAACTCAAAGGATATTAAGACCTACCATAATCAACTCCCAGCTGTACAGCTATCTCAAGATGATCAGCTACAATTTGAAGAGACCCCTCAGTGGGTTGATATCTTATTATGTATTAATAACCTCCCTAATGGCAAAGCCACTGGCCTAGATAGCATCCCATTAGAATTCTACAAGAAGTTTTTGACAGAGCTGAAAGAGGGTATGCATCAGCTAATTGAACATGTATATAAAGGGGGGAGGCCGCCTGAATCATGGACTCAAGCAAAAATAATCGTTTTTCTGAAAAAAAATAAAACAGCGCTAGAACCTGTCTCCTATCGCCCTATAACTTTGATAAATGCCGACAGCAAGATTTACTCTAAAATTTTAGCTGTCCGCTTGGCGGGGGTAATCCATAAAGTAGTCTCACCTAGACAACATGGATTCATTCCAGGACGTGGCACTACAGACCACATCAGAAGGGTTATATCACTCTTTGATGCCGCTAACATTACTAGGGATCCAACCGCATTAATTTTGCTTGATGCCGAAAAGGCCTTTGACAGGATCTCCTGGCTTTTTTTATGGGAGACCCTGGCAAGGGCCGGAATAGGCCAGGGATTTATACAGGCATTTAAGATGCTTTATTTTCAACCCACAGCAAGACTATATATAAATGGAGAACTTACAGATTCATTTAAAATAACTAGAGGTACCCGGCAGGGATGCCCGAGCTCGCCGCTTCTGTTCGCTCTTTATATAGATCCTTTCCTACGACAACTGGAGGCTACTTTAAATATTAGCCCCATCATTTCCCATGGCTGGGAAACTAAAGTGTTGGCTTATGCCGATGACATTGCCTTAGTAACCTCTAACCCGGGAGTATCTATGTGTGAGGTCGAGGCAGAGGCGGCGAGATATGGGCAACTATCCGGATATTCTCTTAATAGTACTAAGACTCAAATCATCTGCAAGAATGTTAGCATGGGCAATGATACTAGACAGGTTGATAAGGCCACGTATCTTGGAGTAGATATTCTGACTAATCTAGAAACTATTGTGGATGGTAATATCGATCCACTGATAGTTAAAGCAAAAACTGAGCTAGCAAGACTGCACAATTTACATCTATCAATAATAGGTAGATGTAATATAATAAAAATGCTTTTTCCCCCCAAATTTTTTATATTTTTTAAGGGCAATTCCGTTAGAATTTACTACCAATTGTTTAAAGAAAATTGAAGATTTATTCTCGCGCTTTATCTGGGCATATGAAAAACCCAGAAGAGCTTATAAATACTTAACTTTGCCAAAAGAAAGGGGTGGGTTGGCTTTACCAAATGTAAGATTTTATTACTGGGCAACTACTCTTTTGTGTAATCTAACTCTTATTACTGATAAATCAAAAGACAAACCTTTAGAAGACATACCGACACCTATTGAACTTATAATGGGTGAAGACGCATGGGGATGGGCTTGGAGATTCTTAAACGATTGCCACTATAAGAAGGTACGCTTTAAGACGCTGGCCGGTGGATATAGAGTTATGAAATCCGTTCGTAAAATGTTGGGATTAGGTCGTTTGAATTATTACACACCGATCTGTAATAATCCCAATCTGCCGGAAATTTTTAAAGACACTATAGTTAGAAAGTGGCGGGAAAAAGGCCTAACCAAACTTGGGGATTTTAACTCTTTAACGGATATAGTTACTTTTGAAAATCTCAAGGAGAGGTATGAATTAGATAGGAGAGATTTCTATAAATATCTTCAAATACGCGATTTTTTAAGTAAAAAAGGTGGTGGCCCGATTGGCTTTGTTAATAACCATATTATAGATAATCTGAGAAAGAGTAAACCATTATCTATTGGAGTTATTTATAATTCTTTTAACTCATTAATGCCGGATGATATGGAAGCACGAGCGATAAAGTGGAAAGAAGAAATAGGCATTTCGGAAGACCTATTTTTCCATTCAACAGAGTTTGCGCAAAGTCTGCTAATTCCGGCCCGTCTCCTGGCCCAGTACTATAAATCCTGCTTTTCACTCTATTATACTCCAAAGAAGATTGCAAAGTGGGGGACAGATGCTCACTATATCAGGCGGATCTAAATCATATGTTTGCTTCCTGCAACGCTCTAAGTAATTTAAAACAAGAGATTTCAACCTTTTTTAAAGAGGTGCTTGGTAGTGATCTTTCTCTCTCCCCATCCCTGATTGGACTTGGGGTGGACCCGGAACTACAAGGGAAGCCGGGAGAAAAATTGGTTTTTATTGGTATGGCGGTACTGCGATTATGTCTGGCTTCTGCTTGGCTAGATCCAACTCCCCCAGGCTTTCATCAATGGCTGTCTCGTTTGGTGGCTAACTATAATTTTGAAAAAGCTATTGATGAAAAAAGAGGGATACGGGCCCGATCAAAAGGTTTAAAAATTTGGGAACCATTGACTAGATGGGTCGAAAGGTAGAGGATTTATTTAGTTTATCTTCAAACCAAAGATAAGGGACTGTGTACAACTCCTGGCGGGAGGGCGGGGTGGGTGGGGATAAATCAACAAAACTGTGCATGATGATCTTAACTCGTTTTTTTTTCTCTTTTGTGTTTTCTTGTGTAAGTGCCGAATTGCTATTGAAAGATGAATTATGATACATGTAATTTCGATATCATGCACTAATAATTTTTAAAAAAAAAAAAAAAATTATCCCAAGAATGCAGCCATGCATGTACACACATGGGTAGACATCTTGGAATGGATTTAAAATTATTTAATGATGGCCACCTACTGACACAGGAGTGGGTGGCCATTACAGCACAAAGAATTTGACTGGAGAAGGCAGGTCCTGATGGGGTATAATATATATTAAGCAAAGCTGTGGGGCTCAGTGCAGGAAAGGGGGAGCACATAGGGAGATAAAATAGTCCTTCATGCTGTGCAATTAAAGGTTATTACTTCAGCAGTGGAAGGATACAATTCTTTCAATCAAAATACAGTGAGACCGAATTGATTCTTGTCTGGGACAAACACAAGAAAACGGAGGAAAGTCCTTGAAAAAGGAACAGGGAACTGAGATATACAAGAAAGCCAATGAATCTTGAAAAAGGTGTGGCCACAAAGTCCATTCTATGTCTATACTGGATACAATAGGTCTGCTTGCCAATAGACTCCTTAAGATGTCTAAAGGTGGGTTAAGCAACTAAACCAATAGACATTAACAAGTAATATATTGGACCCAAACCTCAACACATGACACCCACCACATGTGGATGGCCCAAGCTTGTAGACTTGTTTGCCTCACTGGGAATGGCCGACATCTGGAGAATGTGAAATAGTGGAGAAAGGGCCTTCTCCTTTCTATCAGAAGCACATGGGCCGCATTCCCACATTAATTAATTCTTCATCCCTGTAGCTCAGGGTTCTCCAATGTTGGTTATGGTGAGCCGGATCCATACCAGATTTTTAGCATATCCACATTAAGATAAATGTAGTTATCTTAAAATCTGCCATAGATCTGGCCCTCCAGGACCGACATTGGAGAACCCTGCTGTCGCTTATACCCAGGATGTGGAGGGGGTTGACATTCTACCGCATGGGTTACCTGATCACCCGCCGCTACTCCTTTGGCTCTATGGGAGGACGGATCACCCCCAAGGGGTGTGGCGACTAAACGCTTGGTGACAGACTTATTTGCTGACTTAAGGCAAGACACAGATGAATTCCTTACACTGAACACAAGCTCAGTAGATTCCACCATATCTCTTTGCGGTGCTTTCATGGCTGTGATAAGAGGGAGGGCCATAGCATATGTAAGGGCCCACAAGAAGGGCAGAGAAGCTGTAATTGTCACACTTGAGATCAGAATCTTGCACCTGGACCACAGAAGAGTGAAAGCTAGCTAAAACCCAATTAAATAACATTTCAGTAGATATTGCCAGGAACCTTTGGGTGACCTCCTGGGGGAAGTTGTAGGAGGCAGGAGATATGGCTGGCAAACAGTTGTATTTGCTGGCAACCAGGGAATAAACCTCTAAAGATATTCCAGCAGTGGATGACCCAGGCATCTTGCTGGTAACAGAAGGCAATGACATTCCTGAAGCTTTTGCAGCCTTCTACATGCACACCGCCCCCTTCCCAAAGGGGGAGTGCGAGAGACTGCTATGTGTGGATTTGCCCATGAAACAATTGCGGCCCGCTGACAGAGGCGACTTACGGAAGAGGAGATCTCAGCTACAGTTGGAGGTATACTCTCAGGCAAAGCGCCGAACTTCAAAGGGTTCCCATCAGAATTATTAATGGGTGGTGATGACGCCGCACCAACTGAGACTGTTTAGAGAGGCTATTGAAAGAGGGGGGTTTCCCAGAGACCTGAGTGAGGCCACATTTGCTGTGACTTCCAACCATGACATACCTCAGACCTCCTGCTACACTTACAGGCCTATCTGACTTCTGATCATTGAACTCAAGATATTAGCCAAGGTCCTGGTCAGCAGATGGGCTAAGGTGATTGATCACAAAGGTAAACTTACACGAAAGTGTAAGTTTACCTTTGTGAATCAGGCCCTATGAAATCAAAGGCCCTATGGCCCTGGTTCTGCTGGACTTTGAGAAAACCTTTGACAATTTACATTGTGATTTCCGAATCCGGTCCTGTCCAAGGTGAACTTCAGTTCACACTTCGTGAAAATGGTCCAGACACTGTATTCAGACCTGTGGGCCCATGTGAATGTAAATGGAGTTTTGACATCTCCTTCCCCCATAGAACGGGGTACGAGACTGGGATGCCTCCTTTCCCCCTCCTTTTTTGTACTGATTATAGAGCCCATGGCAGAATAGGTGCATACGGACGCTAAATTGTGGGGTTTCAAATGGAAAGGGGCCTTGGAAGTCCACATATCCCTGTACGGAGAAGGTGTCCTGCTCTTCTTCTATAGCCCTGGGGACACTGGGAATTGTCTGATGAAAGTGCTTGAGTTGTGCAGCATGCCCTCAGGCCTTATGGTCAACTGGGCCAAATCTGCAGTGCTTCCACTGAGAGGGGAGCTCAGGTCCTGGTACAAATTATCATAGCTACAGCAGCGACACAATACATTTAAATACCTGGGCATGCATGTCTTTCTCTTCCTCCAGACATACTTGGATCACATAATAACTTTACTTCTGGAGCAAACCGCTGGGATCTTCAAACATGGGCTTCCCGGCCGCTCTCCATCATGGACAGAACCGCCCTATATAAGATGATCACGCTGCCCAGTGGCTCTTGACCATCCAGAACTTCTTCTCTGAGATCGCTCTCTCAACCTTAAGGAGACTGCAGACCTCTTACAGGTCTTACCTATTAGCAGGCAAGCAACACCAAATTTCTCTTGATAAAGCGGTATTACACCCCTTCAATGGGGGGTTGGGGCAACCAACATCCATCTCTACTACTGGGCAGCGCACATAACAGCAATAAATGACTCTTTTGTGATAGGAATAATTCTTTAGAACTAGAAATATCTGGTGTGAAAGGTGCACTACACTTTATTTACAACACTGAGACTCCACTGTCTCTACCCGATGGTACAAGGGCAACACTGCAGGCCTGGAAAAGCGCCTTAGACCACATCCAATGGTATAAGACACCCACACAAGAGACGCCACTCTGGGCAGCTGACGAGCTGGCTAGAGCATGGCAGAGCATGTGACTTTATGGGATGGACCTACATAGGACTGTCCAAGCTGGAAGATGTATGGTTGGGATCATCCATGAGGACAAATGGCAAACTCAGAGGAGAATACATGCTGCATAACTTGCAGTTTTACAGATGTCTGCAACTGTAGAATATCCCTGGACCTTTGAAAGGTTCCCCAGATGCCCTCCCTGAGTTCAAACCCTTAGAGGCTAAGCCGACTTTTGAAACTTGGAGGCCCATGGGATATCTAGGCTCTATCGTGCCATGATAGTTGATGCTCCAGACCCCATGGATGACCTACAGGCCAAGTGTCAAAATGACATAGGAATTATAGATGAGAACGAGTGGAGGGAAGCTTGGATGGTCCACTAGGTCCTGATGATATCTGCCCACTTCAGCCTGATTGAAATTAACTGTAGACTTACTTGACCCCAGAAAGACAGCGGAAAAGGGGGAGTAGACCGACTCCCGGCTCCTACCGGTGCCTCGAAGAGAAGGGACGTTTTTACACATGGTTTGGGGATGCTCCGTAATTAGGAGATATTGAGGAAGCATAGAGGAGTCCTTAAGTGATTTACTTGGAGGTCCAGCCAAGCTTATCCCTAAGGTGGCCAAACTAGGAATTCTGGAGGAAGAGGGAGGGCCTAAATATAGCTCTATGCTGCCAGATGTGTGCTGTCGTATAGCCAAAAATAGTACAGCACATAGGTGTCTCGCTAAAGACGCTGTGGCCATACATGAATGGCAAATGGGAAAGGATCACAGTGCCCTAATGGAGCAGGAGGTCTCCAAAGCCAGAAGGTGCCTGCACAAACACTAAACAAGTAAGGGGCCATGGCTAGCATGCTCACAGCTGAAATCCGGGCGACACTTGAAGAAGGACACGCAGAAGGCATGTATATGACTCTTGGTCCTGTGCGCCTTATGATGCCTTGACGGGTACAAATCTACAGGCATTTGTGAAATTGTGATATTGCTGAGGGTGGTTGAGGACCCAATGACGATGTTCCTTCAAAAATGTGTAAAAGTGTATTTCACCCTCAGTTACCCAGCAATATGCGGTGGTTATGCACCAAGCGGGATGTGGTTTGAATTACTATATAAAACCCATAAAAATTCTTATAAAAAAGCTTGTAATGTCATAAACTGTTGCTGATTTGGATATTTATGCCTTTGATTTTATGTTTCTTTCATTATTCGTTTTCAGCAATACCAATTTTAGAAAAATGTAAGTGTAAAGGTAGTTTTTTTTTATTGTGCCAAGACCTTCGTCCAACATGTTTTGGTCGGTGGATGTAGCTCAGGCTACAATCAGGCACAGCTTTGCAAAAGAAAAGGACATACGTTTAACTTTGAGCTGATAACCTGTGAGATAAACTCTCGAGCCAAAAGCAAAAGGGAGATGAAACCAGTTCATTAATGGTAGGATGCCACTGAGAGGAAAGAAATCCTACCACCATGACAAGTAAAATGAATTGGTGGAAATTAGGCCCGTCTGCTGAATTTACTACAATGTTTTATGTCTGCTGCAAGACTGCAGTCACCAGCTGTACTTCAAAGCCTGCGCAGGGAAGGAGGTGTGGGCTCTGCTCAGTGTTACTTGGTTTAATTTAGCAATTAAGTTGGTTTATGTGGACATGAAATGATGATAAGGACTTGTTAAAGCACCACTTAAAAAAGAGTAAACGGGGCCCTGTAGAAGAAAGCAAGTGTGGCCTGTTAGTCATTGACTCTTATTGGATTGTTAGGTTAGTAAGGTTTTATACAAACATCTGTTTGAGCTTTCACATGCTTCTGCTTTATTAATGGCAAACGACAAGGAGTGATAGGTCCAAACACACGTTGTGTTTCAAAGGGACTGCAACCCTTTGCAGATGGTTTGATGACCTTAAAACACTCTACATTTCTCATGTTTTATACGTACCTATCATATTTTGGGATCTTTTACTGCATACAGTGGACTGGCATAAAAACACACATATGTCTCTGTGAACTATGAAACAGGAAAAATATTTCATGGTTTCCGGAGAAATATGGATTTCATCATCGTAATAGCAGTTTCCCAACCACTCTGCAGACCTTTACCATTGTGAGGGCTACAAGGATTGTATGATAATGGGAGCAAATAATGTGGCATGGGTATGTAAATCATGTGGCAACAAGTACACCTTATGCAGCATCTTCTGTGACAGTATTATTTTCACTTATTTGACCTAGAAACTGCATTTTGGGAGAATTCTGCAAACTTTGTATTAAATCTGGTAAATCCATAACTATGCAGTAAATGCTGCAGCCACAGAATTGCAAAAATCTACTGACCCTCACTATTGCCCAACGTGTTAATAACAATTTTCTAAATAAAGGTAAACAAACCATAAACATTATAATTCCAATCAGTGCTCATTCAATTGTTAGCACTGCACTGAATAAAACACCTTTTTCAGGATAACTACCCCAAAATAAACATGTAATATAAAAAATTACTTAGCGGGTAATGTATAACTTAGTCCTTTATAGCTGTGTGTGAATGTGTGTGTAAATAGATATATAGAGTTAAAGTGACAGGTTATGCGCAGGGCTTGACAATGAGGCAAGGCTCTGATGTCAACACTTGCATGCACAGCCTAAGGCCTCGTGTGGGGGAGGTGGGAGTTGGGCACTCGTGAAGAGTTGGGACAGGTCCAGTTCAAAATATAATCAAAATAATCCTGAAATTCACTGAAAAATACTAAAGGTTAAAGAGACGTTATAAATATTTTTTGAAATGAGACAAGACCTAACATTAAAAACCAAAACAATGAAATATGCTAGCTATAGTATAGACAATTAACTATAGTTTGTCCCCCATCATGCATTGCTTATCACCTCATATATTACTTTGGGGATGTTTGTACTCAATAGTAATTTGTACAATATTGTTCTTTAAATCTAATGAGTGATATCATCAATGATGTCATTTAATATGTTATGAGTGATGCGATATACATACAAAGTTTGTCTACTATTTTAAAATTAGGGAGCTGTTAAGGGACTGAGAAGATGAGTAGGGTGAGCAATCAGATGTGGAAATTGTATTCTGTACTTAAGCAGATATCTCCCTCTTTAACTATTTCTAGCCCCTTTAAAATATTTTGTGCGTCAAATTACTAAAAACTCCATACCTACCCTCACATTTTTACCCACTGGTTTCACACCTTCATTAACTTCTCCATGCTCATTTACGTCAGCCTGCTACTCGGGGAAAGGCTTTAAATTCAACAGCCCCTGTTCCAGCAAAATGTTGTTCAGGGCTGCCCCTCTATTGTCCTGAATACAAAATGTTAACGCTTTAGTGATGAAGCTACAGTTGATTACGGAGTTAACTGACAGAATGTTGCTGGTGTACATATTTCACTCTGCATGTCAGAATGATTTACTGACATGGATCAGGAAGATATTTGAGTAATCACTGAAAATGTGTCCTGCTTGTAGCTTTCTATAACACTCACCATATTTTGTATGACAAAAAGAAACTCATTTCTTCATTCACCGCAGTATCATCTGTAGGAAATATTTTCAGTTTTACAGCTTTGATTCCATCAAGATGTGTTCAGATGCGCCACACTTTTGTCATAAATATAGAATGTTAGCACTCTAGTTGTGCATAAAAAACACTGTGTTGAAACTGCAGAAGAAAATTGGTAAATCAACTGACAGGCTACTGCTGGTGTTGGAAGTGCATGTTTCACTCAGCAAACCAGACTTTTTTCTGACATTAATGCAGAAGATATTTGAGAATTTATAGAAAATATATCCTCTTTTTAGCTTTCGAAACGCTAATCATAATTTTTTTTATTTCAAATTGTTTTCATTGATTTTCCAAAAAGAAGGATACAAAATGAAGTCACAGTAAAATAACATAAATAACAATAATACTAACATATGATGAAACTCGGAAAATTACAAAAGAAGAAGAAAAAGACATGTTATCCAAGTGCGTTGCAATAGGAAATGCAGTTATGTTGGAACGGTACAAGTGGACTATACATTCTACATACTATCTATGATACATTAGAGGCGTACAGTAGAGGGCTATGAATATCACATTTTACATGCAATCCATGATACATTAAAGGCTTACTATAGAGGGCATGGTATAATAACAACGATACGTTATATGAAAGTCGGAGAACAGTCTATAAGATACAATCTTTAGTAAAGGGAGGACAGGTGGGAAGCCTCCTCTCAAAGTACTAAGGCCTTGGAAGCTGTGTTTATGCGCTAATCATAATTTTTATGACAAAATGACCCAGTTCATTTGGTTTATTTCTAAAGGAAGAGAGTCACTTTCCTCTGGGAATTAAAATGGGAAATCAACTTCTTGGGATGCACCCGCCACCTTTTTCTTGACCTTTACTTGATAGATGAGTGCAAAACCTTCCTTGAAGGAGTCAAAGTGGATCCTTGCTTCAATTGTAAAGTTTTGTGCAGATTTGTGAGCTGCTTATAATTTTGGCGCCGTTTGATGAATCATCACAAACCTTTTCTAAAAAAGTCTCATCCACCTCAGCTTCTTCCTGGAAAATTTCAGGTTATCTGTCAAGCGGGTGCAGAGGAAAAGAGGGGTATCGCAAAATACATTTTCCCCATTAATTTTCCCATTGGAAAACAGAACAGAGATACAGCAAAAACTGCTCAATGGAATTACACCAAATTTGGTAGAAAGCTAGATCCAGAAAGTGTGCTTTTAGTGATTTGGTTAGTTAAACATTGAGCTATTGGTGTTGCAAATGCTAATGGTTTTTTTTTTGTTAAAAAATATCCCAGCAGTAGCATGAGTAATAAAAAAAATTCCACTAAGCAAGGAAAGGGTGCAGTACCACAGGCTGTTACTAGGTGGCCCTGTGGAGTTGTAAAGGGACCTCTATTAGCCACATATGGTAGAGCATCCTTAATGCAATTATAAATCGAAAAATTGCAGCTTTCCATTTGTTTTGTTAGGAAGTGAGATTTTTGCTAATTTGGGTTTTAAAAATACACCATTTAAATAAACAACAATGGGGCATTTTTAAAACGCAAGTTAACAAAAATATCACTTCCAATAAACAAATGGAAAGATATGCTGAGCTGCAATCTTTCTCTTTATAATTGCATTAAGGGTGCAGTATCTTTTATGGCTAATAGAGGTCCCTCTACAACTCCACAGGGACACATAGTAACAGCCTGTGGTACTGCACCCTTTCCTTGCTTTGTGGAATATTTTTTATTACTTATGGTACTGCTGGGAAATTTTTTATCCAAAAAATAAAATTACAAACATTAGCATTTGCTACGCCAATAGCTCAAAGTTTCTCTAATGCGAGATCTATTGCATTGCAAATGCTTGTTCTAAGTTACAAACAGGCCCCAGTTGCAACAGCAGATCCGTAAATATGGCCGCTAAGACCAATCAACCATGAGGAATTGAATATCAGGAATCTGAAGCACATATCCACAACATATGAACTACCACAATGGCAGAAACACTAGCAATAGTCACCGCTGAACATCGCTATTGTGTAAGTTGCATGGCATGAAGCCTTTATTAACACTGATTAAAAAAAAAAGCAAGCTATTCTCACTTATACTTAATGTGACTAAGGAATGCTAGGTTATGCAAGTTTACTTTATATTAGATGTCATGCCACAAAATCTTGCTTGGAATAAAGCGGAATATGAAGAAAAGGGAATATTCATGACAACTGGACAACAAATAAAGAAGAGATAGACTAGTTTGGTGATGTGTAGGTTAAAGAAAAGTCCATAGACATTATTGACACTGGACAAGATCACCAATCTGACACCCTTCGGCAGAGTATTCCATTGCATTGCTCTCTTGGCTGCTCTGTTTTTTTGTCCAAAAATTCAGAAAAGAGATAAAGTGATCACGTTATCAGATCTTAAAATTGTAGTTGGACACCGTAAGAGGGAGTGAACAGTTAGTAGTTACATGTAGGAAAGTAGGGTCTGCTTTTATGGTTACCCCCACTTTTTGCCTGGTGCTATGCTGTTTCTGACTAGTCTGACTGCTGATCAGGACCCCAGTCTCTGTGCTTTCTCCCCTAAATTGGTTGGTAAGTACTTAGTTACATCCCAGATTGGACACTGGTTTACCCTTATACGTCCCTAGCATATGGTACTGAGGTACCCAGGGCATAGGTACACCAGGGGTCCCCCATGGGCTGAAGCATGCATTATGCCACCCATGGGGAATCACTCAAACTGTAACTACAGGCCTGCCATTGCAGCCTGTGTAAGCTGGTGCTAGCACCACTTACGACAGATATAGGTTTCACTATATCTGAGGTCACTGCACTTAAAACCTATAAGTCACCCCTAAAGCAGGCCTTTCAATCCTGAAGGCAGGGTGCTCAGTTCTAAGTGTGAGGGTGCCCCTGCATGAGCAGCACACCCCTATAACCTTCGGTGTCCATTCTCCCGGGTTGAAAGTGCATCAGCCATTACGATACATAGAGTGGCCATGCATCATTACGCGATGACCATCTCGAAACTGGCTGGAACGAGCCCTATCATGTTTGGTATCAAACATTTTGGAATCATACCCCCACACTGTAGACAGTGTGGGAGGTATGATTCCATGATGGTGTGGGAGGTATGATTCCATGCACTGTAAAGCTCCTCCGGGAGGTCCTCAGTGCTCCTGGTACCAGTCTTCTAGAACCGGACAGCACAACATGGATGCTGCCGACCAGGGACACGATTCTGCCCTCCTGCTGCTGAGCCAAGCTCGAGCAGGCGAAGGCAGAACAATAGGTATCCTGTCACAGGGAGGTGTGACCACCTCCCAGACAGGGTTTAGGGCCAGATGTACAACCATTTTTGCATGCGCTAACGGGTTTGCGAACCCATTTGCACATGCAAAAACAGCATGGGGAATGTACAAACCCTATTTTGCGAGTCGCAATTTTTACGACTCACAAAATAGGGTTTTGCGACTCGCTATTAGGAAGGGGTGTTCCCTTCCTAATAGCGAGCGCAACCCTATGTATGAAATTGCGGGCGCAAAACACTCGCAAATTACCACCCTCTTCAAGAGGGTGGTAATGGGAGTCATAAAGGGAAGGGGTCCCCAGGGGACCCTTCTTCTTTGCAAATGCAGGGGAAAATATTTTTAAGGCCAGGCAGTGGTCTCAGGGACCACTACCTGCCCTTAAAAAATGAAACGAAAACGTTTCATTTTTTCTTTTTAAATGCATCCCGTTTTGGGCTGCATTTAAAAAAACTGCTTTATTTAAAAGCAGTCCCAGACATGGTGGTCTGCTGAGCCCAGCAGGCCACTATACCTGGGAGGGCCTGCCATTCCCAATGGGGTTGCAAATTGCGAGAGGCTCATTAATATTCATGAGCCTCTCTATTTGCAACCCCATTGGGAATCGCTAACAGTGTGAAAAACACTGTTGTACATTGGAAATAGCGCCTCGCAAATTGCAAGTCGCAAAAAACTTGCAATTTGCAAGGCGCTATTTCCACGGCTGTACATCTGGCCCTTAGTGTATTGGGGCCGGGTGGGAGCGCTAGCCAGCGCCACTCAGTCTGCTTGAAGGGCACATTTGGTGCCCTCCTTGCATAGTCCAGTTCAAACCAGTTCAGGGAGCCATTGGCTCCCGCTCTGGCGCGAAAGTGGACGAAGGACATGGGAGTATCATACCCACTGTCCGACCCCTCACCTGGGAGGGAACCCTGAATCGTCCCAACCCTTTCCTTAGGATACTTAAGGGCTTACCTGAGGGTGGGTCCCTAGATTCCTCATGGGATAAGATTCATTTCAAGACACCACTTCTTCGACCGTCTGGGCCCTCTGGACTTCGCTCTGGGCATCAAGGCTGCAACTGGGAAGACTACGGCTGCTCCTGATCTCATCGCCCTGCTCGTCTGCTGCAACGTCGGTGCCTGTGCTCCATACATGAACCTTCTAAGGCCTGTGGGCATCCAAGACACCTGAAGGAATCTCCCTTGAAGTAAAGGAGTCACTTCCCTGCATCTGCAGGCACCGCAACTAAGCTGACCGGACTGCTGATCCTGGGCTCCCACGGACTCTGAAAGGCTCATCAACACAGGTGGTGGTTCTGCACGTTCCCTGAGGCCTGCCCTGTCCTCTCACCAAGAGGCCAGTATCCCTCATTGGAGCCACAGGAACCAAACCCCTGTGCACCGCATTGACTTGATGTTGCAAAGGCTTGTTGGCTTCCTTCCTACAAGATCTTCGGGCTCCAAGTAGGTCCCACCTCAAGCATCTCCTGTGACCAAGATCTTTGTCCTCACCACATCACTTGCACCGTGGGTCTGCATCTTTGGTGAGCTGCTCGAGGTCCTCTTGCGACTCCAGTGCCTCCGGCCTGTGGGTCCTGTTGAGGCTGTTCTTTGATTTCTGTGGGCCCCCCTGATTGCTCGGGGCCTGCCATGACTCCCCTGCTTGTGGTGAGTCACCTGGTCCTTGCTGGTCCCGACACTGCACCTTCTTCGCTTTCCATGTTGTTTGCTGTTGCCAAGGCTTGTTGGTGCTCCCGACAGACATCGACCCCTCAGCTCTCAACATCCAACATGGGACATCTCGAAAACAGCTCCTGGTCTTCCACAGTGTTGCATGGTCCTCACAGCTGCAGCTCGAAGGTCACCGTCATCTTTCCTGCAACAGCTGACTTCGGTGGGCATTTGTCTTTCGTGCCTCCTGGTCACTCCTGAGCGGCATAGACTCTGCCCCCTCTGCTTGCAGGTACATCTTACCTTGAATCCACCTTTGGGTTCCACCGGACACAATCACCTTCTCCAGCAGCGGCATCTTCCTGAAGTCTCCCATAGAGTTCGATGGCGGTTTCCGATGCCACTTCACACCTATGCACCCGGCTTCCCTGGTGTAGGTATCCTGGTTGCTAGGGTATCCACAGGTGGGGTGCCTCTCCAACCTTCTGCCTTCCACTGGGTTTCTTCAGGGTCCACTGGGAAGGGTCCTTCTTCTTTAAAATTGCAACCATGACTTACCTGTTGACTTGTATTGAGAACACGGTCGTGTTCCCACACTGCACACGACCTCCGTGGGGTTCCTAGATACTCACCTTGGGTGGTTCCTTAGGGGCCCGGCACTTCTATGTCTTCTGGGTACATTCTTGACTCGAGTCGTGGTTCGCATACCACTATTTTAGTATGTGGTTTGGTCTCCCCCTGGTGACCACTGTGTATTCGTGCTACTTACCTGTTTCTATTACAAAGTATTGTGTGCATTGTGTATATCTCCGGTTAGGAGATATCTGTATGTGTTAGTGAGTGTCTTATAATAAATACATATTTTTATAAATACACTGTGTGGTTCTTTTTCACTTAATCTATACCAATAAGATTATGTTCTGGTAAAACAAGCTGCTTTACACTCCTTCTAGACTAAGCCTGAAGGCTGCTCTCCACAGCTACCACTTAGAGAGCTTTCTAAGGTTGTCTAAGACCACTAAAACCACCATAAGGGTTGTCTGGATTAGTGCAGGGTGCCCACTTACATAAGTGTGCACCATATACTAAGCCAGCTTCTCACATTACATAAGGCACAGAGTCTTAATAACTGTAGATTCTTAGCTACTCTCTACTGGTGATAAATCCCAATATCTTGGCTGGTGCAGGGGAATCAGGAAGACATTTTTACTAATTTAATGGAAACACTGAACTAATTATGAAGCTCTAATGGCTATTTGAATCAAACTGCTAAGAATACATGTGGTGGGCAGCTCAGTTTTACAACATAGCAAAGGGAGAGGATAGAACACTTGAGTTAGATAGGCCTGGGTGAAATTTTACTCACCCCTGCAAAATGTGAGGAATTCATAAACTTAAATTTCTCAGAATTTTACACTGCGCAATTTGCAAACTTTTTGCTTGCAGGAGACAGTATCGAGCAGAAAATGTCTTGCAGTGACACATTTTCTTCTCCCATTGATATTTCGAAAAAAACTTTGCACACCCCTCATTTTAATCCCTTATGCATTTTGGAACTAGATTAATGAGGGATTCAAAGGACAATAGAGGAAATAGTTCTGAGATTTAGGAAGGATTGAATGGGCTGAATTAGGATCTGAGAGTTCTTGAAAACTGAAGGAGGGAAGTAAGAGGATGCCATCAGACCAGTGAACTCTGCATTTTTCTTAGTTGCTTTCCCAATTTGAGAAAGCTATTTTAACCTGCACAGTTCTGGATGGGGTTGGAGTTGAAAATAATGTCTGGAAGGATTGCTTTAGTTCAGGGAGACGGCACCTTAAATTAATTTATTGGGGTTTAGACATTCTGCATTAAAACAACCTGAAGCACGACACAAAAAGTAGAGCTTGATTAATGTTGAATTTGACTCTATGGTGGAGTCTCCCATAAAGCTGGGTTGTGTGTCGTCGTAGATCAAACAAATTAGCCAACATTTTGTATGGGCAGTTGGGAAGCATATTACAACCTGTGGCTTCAGAGTTGGGATAATCAAATCTTTCGTAAGGAGTCTCGGGTGCTGCAAGGGATGACAGGAGATTTCAACGTTGTGGGCCTTTGCATGGTGAGTATTGTGCAGTCTGTAATGCAGTGATGTTTGTAGGTATGTTTAGGTGGGAATATATCGTTTGGAAGCAAAAATTTAGAACAAGGCTGTCACCATTCCTGTGTAGTAGGTGGACACTTAGGGGGACAGTCTTCAGTGGAGACAACATGGCGGAGACAAGAGGGAAATCTTAAAGGTAATGAATCAGCAATATTCACTATTGTTTGTTTACTAAGTCACCTTTCATTCTTTTTATGAATTTAAGACAGCTTAAGTGTTTCCATCGATGTCACATCATGGCCAGAAAAGCACCCTGTACTCAAAGTAAAAAATACTTGACCATCTCCTTCATTGTGACATTTAAATCTTGAAATTTAATCTAATGGAAAACATGGATTTCAGAAAGATTTGCGTGTTTTTGGCCACAGTGATGAAGAAAATAAATCTGCTCTAAAACGCTATGGATCACCATTAAGAACAGTACACAAGAAGAGATGCATCAGTTAGAAGCAGGGAAAGGGTTACTAGAAATGGAAAGTG